>OY288110.1:8379891-9579891 GCA_958431115.1 Syrphus vitripennis | reverse complement strand
ATTTATAGTTCAATTTTAACAAATTTGGTCTTAAAATTTTTGTTATAAAAATATATTTTATTTGAGCCCAAAAAAATATTTTTCATATTTTTTTTTCTATCTAAACGGTTCAATTGAAAATGATAAATTTTCAAAAAAGCTCGAAAAAATCGATTTTTATAATCTTTGATCGCTTGTACCTTAATGAATTCGCATCCGATTATAACAAACCGTATACCGTTGGAAAGCAGAAAGTGTTATCTTTCCAAAAATATTTACTAATGTAAATTAAAAAGATCGTTTAAGAGATATAAGCCAGTGTTCGAAAAATGGACCAAAAAAACCTTTTTTTGAGCATATCTCGAAAACGATTCTTTGAAAAAAAAATTAATGTCATTTTCGTTTTCAGCGACCCCGAATTAGTTAAAAAAAGTTTTTTTTTTTTAGGTAGCATCGGTGACCCAAATTTTTGTAAGCTAGTGTAATTGCACTTAAGAACTAAACAAAAAAACTATCCCAAATCGGTAGTTTTTTTTTTTAATAATTTTTTATGTGCCAAATTTCTTTAGCATTTTTGGAAGAAAATAACATGTAAGTATAAAGCGAAGTGCGAAATATACACTACACATGCATAGAAAAATTATGGAGTTTCGATATTGTGGGCGGAAGAATAATTATAAGGCAAACAAAAAAAAAAAAAAAAAACATTTCGAGAAAACTATTGCGCCATCTCATATATATAGGAACTTTTTTTTGTGCAAATAAGCTTGAACAGAACATTTAATTTGTAATGCACATTTTCTGGTGAATCAAATAAAATGAACTAATAGTGGAACTTTTTTTTATATTTTCCATCTAATCTTTGATGATCACATCGAGATGATAAATTTCTATTTCAAAATGCGCAGGTTCTTTTTTTTTTTTTTTTTTGAAAATAGTTACAAAAACAAACTTGATGAAATTAAATCATGCGATGACATTTGACTTAAACAGTATACAGAATCAACAAATATTTCGGTACTCATTCAGTGTGAACAAAACACAAATGAGTATGCTTAAATCTATGATGTATGTATGTATGTTAGCAACTATGTGTATTTTGTCTCCAATTTCTAATCAACTCGTTCGTTTAATTCATTCATTTTGGGGGTTTTCATAAAAAAAATAGATAAAAAGTATATTTTGGGGAGTTTACGGTAACTTAGGCACCAAGATATATAATAACGGATTTTCATAGATAAGTTAAAAACTATAGCATTTATGTCTATGTTCCTCCATTTAGACATAAAATTCTTTAGTTTTCAGTTATAGATTAAAAGTTAATTAGAGCAACGAATTTTATTAAAAATTATTACATAATCTTAAAAATTACACTTGATTTTTTTTTTTGCCAAAATTTTGAAACTAACTTTTTAAAAACTATGCATATATTTCACTTTTTTTTTTTATAGAATCTTTAATGTAGCTGAATTTATATAAATTTTTTTTTCGTATTACTCGATTGCGCAATTTACAGAGAAATGGTATTTTCTACCTTACTACTGAAAAATATTATAACATTTATACAATAATAATATCACAGATTAAAAAAAAAAGATAGTTTTTAGAAGGAAAAGCTACAAGAAAACCCTTCATTAAATTAAAAAAAAAAAATATATGTATATGATTTTTCTTGAGGAGAGAGAATTGGGTCCGTGTGATCACAAAAAAAAGATGTTGTTTACATATTCGATCAAATAAATTTAAAGCAAATAAATTAATAAATAAATTAACAATTAATAAGTAAATAAAAGAACAAAACAAAAATTGTATATCACAGTAATGTATATTGCATATATTAAAATTAAATAAATAAATAGGAAAAAATAAATAAATAAATATATAAATAAATAAATAAATAAAAAAATTATAAGATATAACAAATAAATTAATAAATTAACAAATAAATAAATAAATATATTAGAAACAAAAAAAAATAATAAATGAGTAAACAAACCAATAAATTAAGTAACTTGATTTAAAAAGAGACTTAAGGAACAAAGGGTTAGCTTTAAAAAATGTGTAATACTTCCTGTTTTCTTAATCACTAAGTGACCAAGAAAAAATGTCACAATAAACAAAACGTGAATAACAGCCTTAAAATATGTATGTTTATAAATTTACTTTAAATATATTTTTTTTTTTTTTCAAAAGTGCTAAAAAGTTCTGTGCGAACTTTTTTTTTTTATTAACAAGAAATCAAATTATTCATTCATGAATTGACCCATCCACTTCCGGCTCTTAAAAATTTTTGCAATATTTTTATTATTTTTATTTAGTTTGACCTTTGTATATGAAAACTAGGTATAGTACTATCATGGCGAGTTTTTTTTCATGTTGCAGGGACCTGTGTGGTGGCGCTTCAAAATTTTAGGTTTAAAATATGATTTGGGGAGTCTTTAAGCATCGGAAATTGTTCGAAGGAGCAAGAGAAGAGGAGACTATTATTTGGATTATTGCAACCAAAAAATATCAATAAATATCGATTAAAGCCTCCACAAGCTCTCCGCAAAAAAAAAATTGAGTAAGGGTTGCCGGCACACTTTATAGATGTCGCCCCATTCGACTTCCACCATGATAGTACTATAGTTTTTATATACAAAGGTTTGACTGTATCATTAGCGATACTGTATACAAACTCAGACAGGTCACCCTCATATCTTTTCCTATATATCCACTCTGAAGAAAGTGCATCCCACTCAGCCCACAAATGGCAGCGACAATAATTACCAACTAAGAGTAAAAGATAAAGAAACGCAAATAAAGACATAAAAAGAGAAATAATGAGCTCATTTAATACAAGAATTCACTTCTTCAAATAAAATATGAATACATTCACGCATTTTTAAAAAGTAGTCAAGAGTACCTGCACGAGTCTGGGCATTTTTTCTTTTCTTAATGGGTAAACTTCTTTTAAAGTCGCAAGCTCAAAAGTCGGCTTTCATCGCCGCGCCGCCGTTAGATGGATGTGTGGCTTTAAAGAAGATCGTAATTTTTCGATATTTTATGGTTGAAGTGTTTGCTAGTTGGCACTCTTATCCAAGACACACAAACGGTATTAAAGTTGACGCAAGGTTAAGCTTTGAGACCAAAGACGATCTAGGTACACTTGATAAAAGCTTCTGGTGGTTAAGTGCGTAATTAGGTAAGGTTATACACGCGTATATTGTGGATTCTTCGCATTTATTTCTTTGAGGAAGATGTGTGTGCTGTGTAGTCGTTTATCGGAATGGAAGACACAACAACCATCGTCGTTGTCCTTAAAAAAGGATAAAGATTAAAATGCTTAAGGGGACCACCGACATTAAACAGCTGGCGATGGCGGCTCCTCGCACCCAAAAATAATATTTAAAAAAAAAGATGTACCTTCTTCTCTGTAAATATTCGAGGTTGTATGTGACACAAAAGCAGCCATTGATGATATACCTTCTGTGAGCTGGAAACATTCTTCAATTTTAAATCTTCCTTTTGTAGTTTTTTTTTTTGCTCTTTCATACTACACACAGGTATCTTCACTACATCCCTTTAATGGAAAAAGTAGATGCAGTTGGTGGTGTTTCTTTATGTTAAAACATCTGCAACAAGATAAAGTGTTGCCTTGTGCCATCACAGGTTCGTGCTATTGGATGCAGCACATGTTCTCAGTGGAGGAGGTTGATTCCTTTTTTATTTTTGTTCATTGTTGGTTGTTCGTTCATCCAAAAATTCTTTTCGATTGAAACTTCGTATTTTTGGATCAACATTTTTTTTTTTTTTTGTTGATTGCTTTGTAGCACCTGCCACAGGTGATAATTTTGTCTTATATTTATATTTATCTTCTTTAAAGTGTTAAACAAATTTTTATGTACGGTCTGATTCACAAGACTTTTCTTAGTAAAATACCATAAGAGAATGAGTTATAAATAAATTGGGGTTTCACGCTTCCTCTCCGATGAATGATCAAAAAAACCAAAAGTGTATACAGTATACATAATTCTACGTGGTCACTTTACTGTATCTACATTGTAAATATATAAATGAGGTAAGATAGTTTGATGAGGAAGTTCGTCATTAAAAAGAGATTCATTAAAGCAAAGTATCTAAACAAAGTATCAAGTAGGTAGATGGAAGATAAAGAAGAAACTTTGCTAGTGGCATAATGAGAATAAGACTTTGACTACCTACGTAGGTTAAGAATACATGTCGCCATGCATGTGTTCATTATACGCCATTGGATATGCATAAACGTATACTTACTTTAAGAAATTGATTAAGAATTTAAAATTAAATACAGAAGTCAATTCATATTGCGTTAATATTTATTTTTATTAACTATAGACTTTGTTCAAGTTCCAGAAACAGTTGACGTCATTTTTTAGTAAGAATTGAACTGATCGGGTTGAGTTTTTAGAGACCTAAATTTAAATGCGTTAATATTTACTTTTATTAACTATAGACTTTGTTCAAGTTCCAGAAACTGTTGACGTCATTTTTTAGTAAGAATTGAACTGATCGGGTTGAGTTTTTAGAGACCTAAATTTCAGAATTTACAAGAACAAATAGGGTGCAAGTGTATAAATATCAAATTGTACAAAAAAAAAGTTCAATTGATCACAACGAAAAAAATAAAATCAACACACATTAACATAATTTTTTTATGTTCTGGTAATTTGGGTTTCTTAAAAATTTTATGTCAGAACGTACGACTTTGGAAACATTTGGAAGATATTGGGGCATATTCATAGTCGTCTGACAAGTTGTTTCTTTGTCTCTTCTAAGCTAACCTGGAGTTTATGTTATTCATAGACAATTTAGACCCGGGTGTAAAAGATAAACCGGAGCTCAATTCTTAAAACGGTTGATTCTTTGACTAAGTTGTATTTTTTTCTATCTGTCAAAAAATGGATTGGATTTCAATGGATTGACAGGCAATAGTACTGAAATTGTAGTAGAAATCTGTTTTTGTACTACCTAAATAGTACTGCCAAATTCTTTATGAATAGCAGTTGTTTCTAACCTGTGTGTTAACTTTAGTACCTATATCGAGGTCAGTTGGACTCGGTTCTAAAGTTTGACTATGAATATGCCCCATTGCCTTTAATAATGTGCACTTATACTGCGTTTCTGAGTAATCTGCAGAAAAAGTAATGTTGACTTTTTTTTAAAACTTTATTTACTTTATTGTGGTCATGCTTACTCCACCTTAATTAAAACTTGAAGCAGGACATAAGGGTAAACTGTTTAATGCTTAATATAATTTAGCGCCCACAAGGGAAGGCAGGAGTAGGTTGATTCCCACTGCCTCTAGATCACATTTCGGATGTTTTTAATTTTTTATTTATGGACTTTGAATAAAAACCACTATTTTCCTGAATTTTGTCTGTCTTAGTCCAGGTTAGCTGTCCATCTTTGGAATAAAGCCAAATGTAGAGCAAAAAATGGGGGTTACATTTTGTAAAATTTCTGTAGAAAAATGAATACGTATACGGCACAATGAACAATGATTTTTTGCTTTATAAACTATCTTTCTACATAGTTAAAAATAGACCAAAAAAAAATAAGTCATAGACCGAGTCTAGAAGTAAATCTCATAAGAACTCTTTTGGCCATTCTTAGGCAGTTGTCAACTAAACAAATTCTGAAATTTTCAAGAAAGATGTAAAAGCTTACTGGCACTGACACACCCACTTTTTTCAAAAAGGAAGATTATCCTAGTAAGAAATACGTTCGCCCTGTCTTCTTTACAGGTAAAGTCCATGGTTACCAAATCCATCTCCTATGGATATAGTACCTGCATACTTGCTGCATATCAACATATCATACTCTACACAAATTCATATTAAACTCTTTTCAGTCCATAGAAGCACTTTTGATATACCTAATTTAGAATGCATCATATTAATTCTTTCCCATGATGAATAATTTTATAATATTTATTTTTTATCGATCAAAAATGTATCATATATGATGATTGCTTAGCATAATAAAAAAATGATTATAAATCTCTCCAAAACAAAAACATTGTTCAGTTGCTAATGAGCTCTGGTAAAATATTGTTTTTTTTTTAGTATTATTTTAAAGCCGTTGGGTGATACATAACTCGCGAACCGCATACATTTTTGACGTTAATAGTAACCAACTATTATAATTAAATATATTATATAATTAACTACTAAAGTGGTCATTTAAACGGTCATCTTTAATCAAAAGTTTTAAAAAACAGCAGGTCACTGACCAAAAGAACCATGTATGTATACTTTTATTATTTACCTACAAAAATATCGAGGAGAGTACGATAACTTAGGCGACAAAGTTTAATGACGGATTTGAATAGAACAGCCAAAAATAAGCATTTTTTACTTACTTTACAATCAAGGTAGGGGAGCACGAATTTGAAGTGGTGCAATCCTTCAAATACCTTGGGTCAACAGTAGCAGCTGATAATAATTTAGAAGAAGAAATACGCGGGCGGCTGCTCAATTCCAACAGAGCCTGTCAAAGCTCTTCAAATCCAGAAATCTCACCATAACTTCAAAACTGCTGCTGTACCTACAGGACCATGGTCCTGCCAGTACTCACGTATGGATCCGAGACTTGGGTGCTTAGCAAAAGACACTCCGACCTCTTAGCCGCGTTCGAGAGAAAAGTCTTAAGGAGAATTGTTGGCCCCATATGTGAGGAAGGACGATTCCAGAGACGGTACAATCATGAATTGTACGCAATCTACCTTGAAGCAGACATAGTGACAAAAATTAAGCTCGGTAGACTCCGGTGGGCAGGGCACCTAGCTCGCATGAGTGAAGAGGAACCTGCTCGGAAAGTCTTTTGTGGTACATTCTATGGTAGACGGCAGCGTGGTAGACCATGCTTGCGCTGGAGAGATGGCGCAGACCAGGACGCCCGAAGCCTTGGGGTGCGCAACTGGATGGCGTTGGCTCGAGACCGGGATAGGTGGAGAGACTTGTTGAAGGAGGCCAGGAGACCCCGGTTGTCGAGCCGATGATGATGATGAATCGAATATGGATTAAGATTTACCTAGGATAAATTAATTTTTCTTAAATTCAGCTTATTTAAATGCAAAAGAAACTTTGCATGCACCCCACTTTGCACCCACCCCACCTTGCACCCCCCAAATCCTATAGTGAGCCCATGTGGCATACACCCAACCTCGCGCCTAACCCAAATCCTACAATGGGCCCAAGCAGGGAGGTTGCACACCCCACTGTTGCATACATCCAAACTCGCACACACCCCACTGTTGCATATACCCAAACTCGCACCTACCATTATTACTATCAAAATAAGACCACTCAAGCAAAAAAAAGCATAAATAAATTGAAATAGTAGTTGTTCTTATTTTCAATTTTCTCAAAAACTAAAAGGCATAGCAATAGCAACAAATTATTAAAAAAAAATTATTTATAAACTTATGGTTTTGAAATAATGAAATTTAAAACTATTTTTTAACTTTTTTTTACTCAAATTTTGAGTTTAAAATTAAATTTTTCAAAAACTATGCAAAGTTTTGACTTGATTTAAAAACTGGCTAATAGAATAGAATATTGGCTTTAAAAAAACGTATAAAACTTAATTGTAGGTATTACTGTTATTTTTTAATTATTTTTTTTCCATTTAACGCACATATTTTTTAAATTGCCCCTACCGCCTAAACGGGGGGAGATAGACCCCCCCCCTACTATAGTAAAAAATGCTTATTTTTGGCTGTTCTATTCAAATCCGTCATTAAACTTTGTCGCCTAAGTTATCGTACTCTTGCCAAAATATGACTTCAAAGAACAATGACCCGATATTCCGTCAAGGCAGGTAGATTATGCACTTTACATTCTTATCACTTAGTATTTCCACATTTCTGTCTTCATCCCTTGTGACTCATATTTTTATAATGTGCATTGTAAATCTACTCTCCAACAACAACCAGAATCCTACTATGAGTCCACAATGATATTAATATAAAAATTCTGCAAAGAAATTACGAAACGTCGTCATCGAGTGATCTTCTTTAGCAATCTATCATTGACCATTTCTTATCGGCCATTATATTTTTTTTATCGTCCATTGACCTAACCTAATTACCAGTTATTTTAATTATATTACCTTTTCATCAACCAACCGAACTGTTCAATGCAATGAAAATTGTTATTATTAAAAGTTTACTATCGTTGCTGTAACAAAGGAAATTGACAACAATGAGCATCATCTGTATACGTACACTGAGTCAGTGCAGGGGCTGATGCCCGACAAAGTGTTTTATGATGTTTCATCGTGCACCCCACCAATCATCATCAGCCAATCGCTGCCGCAAGTTCTGAGCTCTTAATTGTGGTAAAACCACTTTAAGCTTTAAGCTTTCTGTTTTGTAAAAATGTTAATGCAATGTATGATGCAGTTCATTTGCGAGAATCACAGGTGTTTGCCACTATAGGCCTTGCAAGGTCGTTCCATATTGCTCTAGCTGTTACCCCCTTCTTCCTTTTATCTCCGTGCTTCATTATCTTATTCACTTCTCTATAATCAATCTAAACTGAGGCGTGCACTTTGGAGCGGTTAGACACATACATTAAAGCTTAACACCCAGGCTTAAGATTTATTTTTTTTTTGTTTTAAATTGCTCTTTTTTGTTGGCTTCGAAATTACGTCATTCTGTGGAAAATAAATTTATTTTGGTTGAATTTTTGGCCTGCGTCGCGGTTGAAAAATTTTTGTATCTTTGTCCATCAATACACAACATTTATTTGTTAGACCCTAAAATGAGCAGCACATTTCAATGAAATAGATGTACATATAAGTACAGTCTTCGTCATTATAATAGGACCATCGTCTGATAACTAATGTCAAAAATTGTTTTTTTTTTTAAATTTGGATATTTAATGTTTAATGCATTTTTTTTATAAACAAAGAAAGTTTTAAGTATTTCTAAGTCCTCATACATTACTCTTCTTAAAAATTATATCAATTTAATTTAAAGAAATTATTTTTTTTTATTTTCATTGCTCACTTTACCTTTAAAACCCATAGAACCATTTTTTGTTTACTTTCTCAAAAACTTTATTAGATTTTGATTAAAATTTATGGAGAAAAGTTTATAGACCAAATCGCACACAATTTTGTTTTGTGAAAATATTTCAAAAACGACTGGAAAATATTATTTTTTAAATTTGGTAGCAAACGCTTTTGTAATAATTTAAAATGTTGGTGAAAATTGTTTTTAAAGGCAGAAACAGTAGATCTCTCCAAGTATAAAAATAACGTTCACAAAAATAAAATTTTAATATTATTAAGACAATATTTACCGGTACTTCCAGTTAAACAATTTTATTTTAAATTTTTACTGCTTCAAATTTCGATTGTTTTTTATAGGTACAGATGTTCAAGAAGGCAAATTTATTTAATGCGATCAAAAGCGCCTTCCTAAAATTTGGAAATCATCAATAGTTTCAAATTTATCAAATTTTTATAAATATTTTATTTTATTTTTATTATATTTTTATCATTGGAGGTAGAGTGTTGGGCTGAAATTCGGTTAGTTTCGAGTTATAAGCATGCATGTTTTAAAAACTTTTTTTGCAGGGAAATAAATCAACAATTTTTTAACAGCTTTACTCTAAATGGCTTTTTTCAAAATCAATTTAACAGATTAAGTTTTCAAATCGCGTCTGAACACAAACGGTTTGGAGGAGAAAAAAAAATTAACCTTTATAAAGTTGTACTTGGGCATTATTTAAGAAAAAAGAAAAAAGTAATTATTTTTTTCTCCTTTTTTATCTTTACCCATTTTCGTTGCAAAATATTTTTGGAAAACATCAAATTCGGATTCAGCAACCCTGAAAACATTAAGCAGAGCAAAAATCAAACAATAAAATTTCAGCTGACTAAACAAAACATAACAAAAGTTTAAATTTTTAGCCGAAGAAATTTTCTCAGGCAAATTATGAAAGGAGAAAAAACTAATAATTTTTCAGATCTTTCAAAATTCTATATGTAGTTCACAATTCTGACTGTTCAAAATTCAGGACGATAGAAATTCGTTAGTTCAAAAAAGCTGAGCCTATTGAAATGACATGCAGTGTACATAATTTATGCTGTTTTTGGCATCGTAATTTTTCGTTTCGCTCGATGTTATTGTTTTGTGTATGTATGTATGTGTCTTGTTTCTTTTCATTGCTTTAGTTTTGTTTTTCAATTTTTAATATACAAAACAAACAACAAAAAACTTCTGAATCATTTCGGATGCCAATGTGTACTTTGTAAACATCAAAAGCAGTCTGACTGCGTTGTCGTTGTGTTTGTGGGGTAAGGTCCATTGAATTTGCATTATTATATTACAATTTTTTTTTTTTCAGTTTGAAATTTGAATTAACTTTGGGATTAAAGTTTTATTTTGTTTTGTCATTCGTTCGTATCTGATGGATCTTGTGGAATTATTTGATTTCTAGTGCGTCATTTTTTGTTTGAATTTTTCAAATTTTCAAAATTTCGTTATCTAAAGATAATCAACATCACCCTAATTACCGGTTGTTTTTATTTTTTTTTTGTTGTTGTAGAATTGTTTACAACATCTTTGTTCTGTCAAAATAAAAACAAAAAAAAGGAAGTCCGATAAAGGGAAATTTTCCACTGTGTTTTTGTTATTGTGATTATTTTGTTTACAGTTTCTCCTGTATTGATTCAATTCAAAGCTAATCAATTGAAATTAAGTTTCATTTTAGGAATATACTTTTAATTGAATATACAAATACCAGTGTGAAAGTCATAACATTTTAAACTTTAAACAAATTAAACCTACATGTTAGAATTTATATTTTAATGTTGGTGTCTTATTTTTAAACTCGAAAAATATCTATCCAGTTACAGACGAGTACAATTGGTTGTCTCAGGTGAGTGGCTTTTCGAATTAAATTAAATATTTAACTTTGGTGCATTTATTTCTGGTAGCCTGATGCGTTGTTTTCTAAATATAGTGATTTTGTCAGTCAAGTATAAGTTAATTAAATTATTTATTTTCTGTGTTTAAGCTGTCACAGGGTTTTATTTAAATATACTTAAGTATGTACCTGTGTAGATAATTTCCAAAGCAAAAACAGAATGTCGGTAAAAGTGTTTTGTTTAGTATAGTAGGTATACAGTCTAAAAAACGTGTTTGAACCTTAATCCGTCCGCCATATTATTTAAAATCAAACTGAAACGTCAAATATAGAATTTGTTCGTTTTACTTGTACCTACGTTGCCATTTTCAAAAAGTTAATAAAAGAAATGTTAGAAATTGTGTCCCTCGATTTCAAAAAGGCCTTTTAAAAAATAACAGACTTAATATGCTTTTTAGCCCCAAAATGAATCTCGGGCGTTTTAGCAATGTCCATATATTTTCTGATCCTTCTAACATTTTGTTAAAATTTCAATAACAATGGGGCATATTCATAGTCGTCTGACAAGTTGTTTCTTTGTCTCTTCTAAGCTAACCTGGAGTTTATGTTATTCATAGACAATTTGGACCCGGGTCCAAAAGATAAACTGGAGCTCAACTTTAAAAACGGCTGACTCTTTGACTAAGTTGTTTTTTTCTATTTGTCAAAAAATGTATTGAATTTCAATGGATTGACGGGCAATACTACTAAAATTGTAGTAGATTTCTGTTTTTTACTAAACAGAGCTGCAAAATTCTCTATGAATAGCAGCTGTTTCTAACCTGTCTGTTAACTTTAGACTCGAGGCCAGTTGGACTCGGTTCTAAAATTTGACTATGAATATGCCCCAATGTCAACAAAAAAAACTGTGTTATACTTATAACACACTTTTAACTTAATAATAACCTTTAAACAGAGTGCACAATATGGTGTACTTATTATCAATTTTTAAATTACTTAACGTTTATTTGTTTCTTTAAGTATCCATAACAATAAACTTACAAAAGAAGTACCTACCTATGTATACATACATATGTATATAAACAATCAACACATTCTTTTAATAAAAAAATCAATACAATAAAACGACATAATAAACCACTCTTTAAAACAAATAACTATTGAAACACTTTGGCTGTCTAAGATAACCCAACAGAAAACGATAAGTGTAAAATTTTTTTTAATCAAAAAGCGTTATTAAATTTCGATTATTAGATCATATATTATTGGCACATGCTTCATTAATTACTGTTGCTGCTTATTATTATTTATACTAAGTACTTTGTACTTAGAAAACGTGAATGATGTCAACACTTGAAAAAAAGAACTTGCAAATAATTAAGATACTACGTATAATACTTAGAACTAAATTAGGGTGTACAATAGTATAATAATTCTTCTTTGCTATATAAATGTATATACCTAAATAAAGCTCGAAACCCAAGGACCACGAACACAATTTTGTTTTGTTGCCATATACAAATTCTATAATTTTCATATTTGAGAAAACTCTTGTTATAAAAAGTATTCAATTAACCTTTAAATTCGGAGCATAATGTTATAAACTTTCTTTGAATTCAATTAAATTAAAGCATTACAATTTCATTTATTTTCAACCACCCTAAAATGCATATATACTATGTTTCAACAACACGAGGCATGATCGTGATAATTTAAAATTAAACAGAAAATAAAAAATAATATTTTTTTATATCTTTTCTAGGAATGCCGCATTTAATCATTTTATTATTCTTCCTAAGTTATGAATGCATCGTATTTTTATTTACACTACCGCTTGCTTGTATTTATTGACACGATGGTGGTTATACTTCCGGTTATAGATTTTGTGTTTATTTACTCTAAGAGTCGTAATTCATAGCGGAAGTAACTTAAGTCTTTATAGTAAGAAGGTTTTCTACGTAAAATAACGTTCTATGCATAGGTAGACGTAGCCATTAAAACTTATGAGTACCTGTACCCTGTTAGGAAACCTTGAATACCCGAGTAAACAAATAGTAAACATAAGGTAACTATTAGCCATGCATTCACTATTCTATACCTTGAATGTATGCCGTTATTGTGTTATGCAGTTATGCATCTATGTACATTCATATTAGGATTAGAACTATTTTTATTTTTTTTAATTAGTTTAAGTATTAAATATGTTGTACCTACGATGTGTAAGAGAAAGGTAAAGCTTAACAAGTTTTAGGCTTCGTCGTCTTAGACGGTGACTGTCAAATGGTTAGATTTGCTGTCTTGAAACTGATGAAAAAATAATAAATAGGTCGAAGAATGCATATACATACATATCTTATTTAAATACCTATACAAAGGTGTTTTGTTTTTAAATTAAATTAAAATAACGCAAGAGGACATTAAATGACGATTAAGTATTATCTTTCAATTCCCTCCTGCGCATTGTCAATGATGTCGAATTCCTTCACATGCCATAAGTTTTTATTAAAATTTATTTGTAATGCCAAATATAGAAAAACTTTCAAGAATAATAGCTTCCTCTTTATCCAAAATAGGGATAATAATATAAGGTCTCCCAAATGCAATTTATTACAATCGATTCTACAGTTTCTGTGACATTCTCCATTCCCCTGAAACTACGGTTGGTAGTCATATAATCTGAAACTCCAAAAACGAACAGCTGCTCCAGACGCACTCTGACAAAAAAAAAACATTCAAATTAACAACAACAACCGACTGGACTTTTGGCACATACTAATCAATGTGGCGTCATCGAAAAGAATGGAACTTACCTACCTATCTCTGAGTATGCGCTTATCCATTGTATTAGCGTATGTTTCCTGGGGATCTGTGTAAAATTAACAGCTAAACATATTGCCACAGGTTAAATATTATTTAAATGGAGATTTGTTATCGATATCCTCGACGCAGAAGACATTCGTCCTTTTAATTGAGATTATGCATTTTTAATTTTTGGGAATTTGCCTAACTATTCGTTATTGTCTTTTTCCCATCAAACCCCGGCTGCGGCTGTTCTTCAGTCTTCACTTCACTTTACCACCACCATGTTGTTGTTGTCTAACATTTTAATGACTGCGTGCCGGTTGGCATGCGCCATCAACACACCATAGACCATACCAACAAATTTAAATTGCTTGCCTGACGGGGCCGCCATGTCCTGTGTCCTACCCCTTCACTGTGTAGTTATGAGAATAAGATGAAGAATTGAAAATGCTTTTAGCAACAACAACAACAATTTCAATTTTTGGTTAGCCTCCCCCCCACGCATATTTCAAGCCACTCACTGGTGCATGGCATAACAACATCCGCTCCGTTGCTGTGTGTGCAATGTGCATCCGAGAGGCAGAGGATCCTTTTGTGTTGCAACAATGGCTTTTGCTGGTGTGCATTGACGCATTGGTATTTGTGTGTGTATACTACGAAAAAAATGTGTAGTAGTAGAGTATTCGTATTGCGCGTTTGTAGAGCGTTAATGCGGCGCGGCAATGGCAACGGCACGGCAATATGATATAAATGAATATTTCTCGTTCATCATACTGTGCTGTGCAGTGTGTTGCAACGATAAAAGTAAGTGCGTACGCAAGATGCACGTAGTGGGCGACAAGATGAGTGTATTTTTTTTCGTGATTCTGACCATTTTTTTTTTTACGTTCCACTCGAGTTGAATGAAAAATTTAATGTGTATTTGTTAAGGGGACCAAATAAATGACAGTAGCGTAGATGGATTTTGTTTTGAGAGGGTGTTATTTTTATTTTGAGTTAGAAATAAATGGGGGTCTGTTGTGTAAAATTGAAATTTTACTTTGGTTCAAGTATGTACCAATGCGATAAAAGCCTTTCTATTTACAAAGATAAAATGTGTTAAAATGTTGAATTGATTTGTTTATAATGTTTTATTTGGGCGCAAATTGTTTCAAGTTTGCAATGCACTTAAGATTAAAAGCAAGTTTATTCACATTGGGGTTAAGTTTCTAATAGAACTAATAACGCTAGGCAACGGATGTTGGATTAGCAATACTACGCATTTTCTGATTTTTTGAATTGAATAAACGCGTTGTAATAATCAAGGATTAATCTCTCTTGAACAAATTGGTCAAACACTTTTCATTGATTCAATGGTTTGCTAAGTTAATGTAGGTACCTACATATTTTTTTTAATTTCCAAATCCATTACACTTTTTTTCTTGTTTAAAACAGCTAATATTATGCTATCGGGCTTTCGTGTATTTTATAGCCCGGTTTCATTTTCATTGATAGTTTCCAAATTAGCTATCAAATTTGTCTCATTTACCAAGCAATTTCACATTTCCAAATGAACTTAGTTCTCTTAAGTTTAAGAACTTTTGAAGGATATCTTAAAGTTAAGAGCTACCAGCCTAAAGCTTAAGTTTTGCTTGAGTTAAAAAAGAATGTAATGAGTTTTTTGTTCTATTTTAATGAATTTTAAAATATACAAATACAAATATATTTTCTATTATTTTTCGATTGTTTGTTATGTTACTAGAGTGAAATTTCGGAAAAAATGACTTGGTACATCATATCCAAAACATCTACATACATATATGTAATGCCAATTTTAATTCACTTCCAGTGTCGATTTGGTAAAATGTTGGTTATCTATATTTTATGGCACTAGTTAATGCACAAAACTGCAAAAGAATTTCCAAGATTTTCCTGATAGGTGAATTTTCCTTACTGTTAAAAATAAACATTCTTTTTTTAATTCGAAAACCCAATCTGATATTTTTTTTCAGAAGTGTGCGTTATTAAGATCTAATATTTGTACTCGCGACTACAGCTACTATAATAGTCTATAGGACAAGTTGTGGATTCGTACAAAAACGAACTCGAGATTAAAAAAAAAATCTTATTTACCTACCTCAAAAACGTTTTTGATGAAATTTTTTTTATGCGTTTTTGAAGTTTTGGAAATAATAATAATAAATAACATAAATATATTTTATAATATACATACATATGTACATATGTATTGCATGTATATCAACATTTAAGATTTTTTTTTTTGGATTTTGATACGAAATATTTTGAAAACATGTATTTAAATATTTGTCTGAAATTCTGTTTTTAAGTGTATATTATTATATATGTACTTAAAGCTTGCATACACACTATTTTTTTAGAGCAATTTAACAAAAGTCGATAGTTATTATTGGGGATGCCTATGTGCAAATAGAAAATACAAATTGAAATTTTTTTTTGAATACCAGCATTTAAAAATTATTTTTGAAAAAAAAAACGATTTTTCAATTTTTTTTTTCCGAAAATTAGATACTATCTTCAATTTTAATATTTTTCATTTTCGGCTTGTTGTATAAATTATGAAATTTATAATATGTATGCTTTTTATATTTTTCTCATGTCTCCTAAAGCACTTTAACATAGGAGCAACTTGCGATTATTTGATTTAATTATCAGTATTCTTAACAACTTTAAATAACTGAAAAATATTTAAGGGTATTGCCTAATTATTGGTGGATAATTGGTGTTTGAGTGAAATTTGAGACACACAATGTTCAAGAGTTGTTAAAGAAGTATTTTCGTGCATATAAAGGCTAATATATTTGCTTTGAAGTAATTTTTCTTGTACTAAATGTTCAATAACGTAAACTTTAGGAACGTCAGATTTATTTACAGAAAACTGGGCGATTTCTAGTTAGATTCATCAACATAACCGAAATTCACTGAACCTTCCATTTGACCAATTTCTACAATTTTTTCTCATAACTTGAAAACTAAGATGTTAAATTGAACATTTTTTTTAGAGAGCGGTTTATATTTTGTATGAACAAAGTTCTTTGTTATCTTAAAGTTTTCAAAATTCAGTCTTTCAAAGTTACGATATTCACGATTTACTGCCTAATGTTTTAAATAACAATTCTTCGTTGAACCAGCCCCTATTTTGTGTAAAAAGACACTTACACTGGTATTTTGGTTACTAAACTTAAGTTTTTAAATATTTATAAACTAGGATTCATTTTGATATCAATGTAATAACTGAACTTGCTCTTGAAGTACCTACCTCAAAATAATAAAATCAAGAAATCAAAAACCGTTTCGAAAGTAGTGCACTTAACCTTATAAGTGTTCCGCAGTCAACACCATATCATTTGGTTTTTTAAAACATTAGGGTGTTTCAAATTCTCAAATATGTTTGATAAGCACTGCATGATGTATGTGTATTTATTCGCATTTGTCAAACATGCAGTCAAGCTCAAGCATCAGTTCTCAATAGAATTTTCACCAAAAAACCTACATGGTTTAGGTTTCACCATCCGTATGGGGAAGTTTCACATTCTTAAAATAAAGTCAATCATGCCGTGTTTGTCAAATATATTTAAGAATGTCAAAATCCCCGTTGGTCATTTTTACTAATTGGTCACTTGGGAGCATCATCATATCATTGCACTAAAAACCATTTTGTAAATGTAATAGGTTTTGACTTTCAAATTTAAATGTGTCAAATTGTGTATTTCTTTAATAAAAGATGGTTATATAAATAATGAAAAACTTTTTAATAAATTGAATTTATATAATGTATGTATGTAGGAACACACAAAAAAAATGTCAAAGCAAAACTGAAACTTACAATAAGCTTTCGAATTTAAGGTTCTTCTATGTAGATCGATGCGATGTGTCGCAGGACAGCGAATATTTCCACTTGAAAATAAAAAGCCGCTTTCAAAAAAACTGCTGATTTCGACTTCAAGGTTTATTTTATAGACAAAAGAGCATTCAATAATTTTTTTCTCTTCTCCAAACAAAACGACCCAGCTTTTCCTACGTCACTGTTTGGAAAATTCATGTCTGCTTGAATATAAAATCCAGTTCGTAGTGAGCATGTCAAACGGCGCACAACGGTTGTATTTTCTATTAAATGGGAACTCCGCTTATGCGTGTTTTAATCTTCACAACTACGAACATCATAGTATTCTTACAATACTAGTAAACAAATTCCAACCATCTATACTGCCTTCTCATTCCACCGTAAGCTCTTCTGTCTTCCTCTACACATAAATTCACTCCACATCCATTCAATTATTCTCCATATACACACCGAAAACATCAACAATACAACAACACTATCAATGACGACGGCAAAGAAAATCATCACAAACACAATCCAACCCCTGTATATGTACACATTCATCGCCAACTTCACACATCATAGTCGGGCCAAACTTCAATTTTCAAACAGCCGCAGCCGAGCCAAACCCGAACAAACTCTGTTCGATTTTTTCTCATTTCATTTTTCAGTTCAACGTACACTTCTCAGAAAAGATAGTTGTGTTTCGTAGTCTCTTTTGTACATTTATAAAGTAAAAATTATAAATTATGAAAAACACTTTATATTAAAAATATAAATAATATAAGTTTGTATTTAAAAAAAAAACATAAATAATTAACAACGTGTGTGATGATTGAAATGTGTGTAAATAAAAAAGCTTGATTCAAATTTAAAGCACATCTCGCAAAATATATAAGAAAAAAAAGAACTATTTATATTCTCTCTTGAATGTCTCGCAAAACGGTTCAATGAATCTCATTAAATTATTTTTAACAAATTACTACGAATAGGAAATCAACAAATTTTATCGAACATAAAACAAAAGGTAGGTTTTTTCTTTTCAATTGCAACAAAGTTTTAATATTTTATCTGTTTTACTGGCATACAAAAGAAAAATTTGTATTTTCCCATTGAGTGCGATAATAAATTGAAAAAAAAAAGAAATTGTATGTATGAACGTTGTGTGTGTTCCGTTTAGTGTAAAAAACATGGCTGCCTTTCGCTCGTTGTCGTGGTTGTTCTCGTTCGTAAGCATAATCAGCAGCAGACTTGGTGAGGGGAATCCTCTGACAGCAAGAGAAAAAATCAATATTTGCCATGGTAGTGCTAAAAAAGTGCGCCTTGGTGGGCAGTTATTTTCCATTTTATTTCCAAAAGATTTGGATGAGTTAAAATTTATTTCAAAGAATTTGAACAGCTATTTAATAATAAAATGATTAACAAAGGCATACAAATGTGGGAAATTATGTTTCTCGTTTTAAATATAACGAAAATAATTATCTCATACTTAATATGGCTTTCTCTCTGAAACCCCTCGGTTGTTTTTTTTTTTTTGTTATTTCCCTGTCCCTCGTGCCTCATTCCTCCCTTGCGTTGGTATGGTATTTGTCTGGTTTCCCGTTCCCACAATCCACACATATAAAAATATATACGGTGGTGCCAGCAATATACATTTTTCTGTATATATGTACTATTTTTACGAGAGTTTTGCTGTGTGACACAAAACAACAGCAATTCGTTTATTTTGCTATGTTGTCAGATTTCATTTATGGAATTTTTGGTTATTTTTGTTTAATAAAATATTAAATGTTAAATTTTAAACTTTTTCAAGGTAATTCAATTTTTTTTTCGTTTTGTCGTTAGTGTGTTGATGCGCTTTTTATCGAGTCAAAAATAATTTCTAAGTATTTTAGAAGTTTCGATTTTTTTTTCTATGGGGTTTGAAAACAGTTGTACCATATGTTTTTAAAACTTTGTAAGTTACCAAGCAAAATATATTTTTCATTATTTCTGTGAATTCTAGCATTAGGGAGTTTAGATGGTAAAGATGTAGGTAACAACATGATGGAGCACTTGAAACCTTCTAATAACAAGCTTATTCAAAACAGAAAATTAAATTTTAACTTTTTTTTTAAATTGATCAAACACTTTTCTGTTCTGAAATCAAAATGTACCTACTACTTCTCTTACTTTCAGACACAACATTAAAAAAACCATTAATAAATAGTTTAACTACTCTAAGCTACGTACCTAAAATCTAACAATGAATTTTCTTACCTCATCGATATATGTACCAACATATTTGAATCTTTGTTCACCCAAAAATTTATGGCCATAAAATACCTTTACAAAAAATGTTATTAGATACCTATAACACTTCAGAGGATTTGGTTATTTATAAAAAAAAGACCTGAAACAGTAGATACATAAAATTGAAAAGTCCAAACTTTTTAGTTTCTTAAGGGCTGACTACTCTAAAGATTAAAATAAGAAAAAAATAGGTATATAGACATAAGTACTAAAGGGCAAGTTTTGGGTTCGTATAAAATATTGAACTCGAGATGTCAGTCTCTCCATTTCTGGCACACTTTTCAAAGATATTGAACAATTCCAAACAGGAAGTTTTTGAAGTCCACCCGGCGAACATCACACGGGGAGCATGAAAATCGGTAGAAACAGATAGCGACAATCCAACTCTTATCACTCTTAAAACCTGCCCATGTTTTCTCAAGTGAACCTAGCAGGTGAAGTGAGAGAGCTAAGCCCCTATTGTGATAATTAATAAATTAACTATCAATTTTAAATTTATCAATGCATTCAATTGACATAAGAGGAAATGACTTACTAACTGTTCTAATTCAATTCTACGAAATGGAAATCTATGACGAATGCAAGTTTAAAATCTGCTATGTCATCATTTCGAATACAAAATATGTAGGTATTCCATTCCAATATCAATAACGTTATCTATTGATGACATTATTGATTTCTTATTTTACTACCGCACGACATCAGCTGCAATAGTTAATTTCCGTTTCCCTTAACAATCAGTTCTATTCGGCTTTTGACTATATAATGTACAACCGTTTGTTGTTCTCATTTATTTTATGACGCAATTTTTGTGGTACATAAGAAGTCTATATATATATCTATGTATATAGCAAACAACCCCTTGTCTTTTATTTTGTTTTGTCATATCAAAGACCAAAACCATATGTTTTGTGCATAGCATATTGCCAAAAATCAGACAATTTCTGAGTATGCGCATTATAAATTTCTACTTCATATTTTTAAGAGTAGGTTGATCTGGCAATTCTTTTGATTTCTTGGAATTCGTACTTGCAAGCGTTCAATTGAATTGAATTGGACATTGTACCCACGAACATATATGTAGCTATGTATTCAATGTTTAGTTTGGTTAGTTAAGGCCCCCCGAAGAAGCAAAGCAAAAGACCTCACAAGGCACATTTCGAATGTACTTGTTTTATGCTGCTGTGAGAGACTTGTGCTGTATGCCCCTTCTCTTCTTCTCTAATGGCTATTTCCCTTTGCAATATTGAAGCCAGCATACTAAAAACTTCGTGAGCTGTGGTGGTCTTTTCTGCATCTTAGGGAGTTAGCTGGAGTCTTTTATTTCACGATTTTCCGTCCCAAAGCTGCATGACTGCATACCTTTGGGCCCGTCCGTCGTCGTTTTTTGTTGTTGTTGTCGTGGTTGTCGGCTGAAAAAAGAAGTCGTGTTCAAGCCCACTAGATTGGTATCATTGATGAAGCCCGGGTGAAGAAGAAGGCGCAAGCGGACAATAATTGTGGAGGCATCATAGCATAGCATAGCACAGCACAGCATAGCCCTTTGCGCGCCGCGCGATTTATATATCCAATCTACACACAACTCCAAAGACTGCCAGTCACAGAGCCAGCGTGAGAGACTTGCCAAGGGGATTTTCCCCCTTCTATGCTGCAACTGCAACTGCAAGTAGGTTTCCACTCCTCTGATTGCCATAGTGGTGGAACATTCTGTGAGAAAGTTAGAATGGAATGCAGTCAAACTAGTGTTGCATGAGAAAAAGGCAAAAAACGAACACAAATCAAGCAGCTAAACCACAGAGGACGACGGGATATAAAAAACCATCAATGGATACAGAAATTGGTTGAGAAAAACCATCGTCGTCTTCGTGTCGGTACAGATTTCGGTCCATAGTCCAATCGCTAGACTGCACGATAAAAGCAACAAAAGAATTATAAGAAGCTATACGAAAAAATAAAAGAGAAACAGAAAAAAACCTCTGGAATGCAGTTTTTCCACTTTATGTGGTGGTGGGTTCAACTTCAAAAGAAGTACAAGAGGTACACTCTTGAGAAACGTTGGAAACTATATACAAGAAAAAAAGAAACAACAACCGTGATTTCAACGTTTTTCCTTCATTTCATTGCATGAAGACGGGTTCTATACACTATCGTGTGTTGTGCATTTAACGGCTGCCCATGTTGCAGCTTACTGTGAGAATGGAATGCGGGCGCGATTTGAATCGAGAGATTCTATAAGACTATGACCACCATAGCCGCCGACGACCTAACAATGAAAGACGAGTCTTTCGATTCTGAGAAAAATCTCTCATTATTATCTTATAGCAGCCCATTGCATTCCAAACAAAAGGAACATGAGGCAAGGGGTGGATTACATCTTTGTGTATCGGCAAAGTTCAATCGACACACAAAAAATAGGTTTTTTTCGTGTTCCTTTTCACAAGGAATGTCTTTCAGAAGATATCTAGTACTTAGTTGTTTTTTTTTTTTTGTTGGTCGTCTTTTATTTAACGAGTATAATCTTAAATAGGCATCTCTAATGCCCAGCTTGCTGGTTTTTTTTTTCGATGGACCATTAATGAGTATTGTTGTAGCCGCCAACAAGCACAATGGATTGGTGCGGGAGATTTTTGTCCAGCAGACACCTATATACTCTCAGTCTCGCGAGGTCTATGAATTATGTTAAGGTCGAATATCAGATGTTTTTTTTTTGTTTGGTATTAAGAGATTCTTATTAGTTCTCAGAATTTTCCTATTTTTAGGGAATTCCATTAAGAATTTATTAAATGAGTTTCTCATCATCATTTCAAGGGATTGATGACCACCAGCGTTTTAGATGAACAGATTTGTTTATTTTTAATTATTGTTAGATAGAGAGAGACGGAAATGAAGGCAGAACTGATAGTTATTTGTGGATTAAATGGAAGTTTTTGAAAAGCAATACAATCAAATTATAAATAATTATCTTCCACATAATAAATAGAATGATAAAAGTAAATTTAAAAAATTGAAACCGATAAACTACTCCTGATCTCAAGAGGGCTGTTTGTCAACCTTTTTTTAAAAATTCAATTTGGAATCGATTTCCAATCAGAAAGATAACGGTATTACATAAGAATTTATGTGTCTTAAGTAAGAAACTTAAATGTTATAAAATATTGAAAATATTTTAGGTCTCCTCTGTCAAATTAAAAGCAAAAACACTATGTTCATAGGTTCCACAACATTTTGTTCGCTATTGTTTGCGTATGTGTTAAACTTCAAATGTCAACCCTGCTTATGGCACAATTGATTAACATACTTCTTAAGTTACTTACCTGAATTAGGTCGAGTTGAAAAAAGTACACTTGATTTATTTTGAATTAATTTTTATCAAAAATAAACTTGTTGCTAATACTTTAAACATTATTTTTTGTAACTAAGTACATATTAACATCTTATCTTATCTTAAAGTCTAATTTTTCCCATCAGTATCAGTTTCGTCTTGTCCGCCTTTAGTGCGACGTCTCTCGTACAACAATATAATTGTACACATGATAAATACTTCAGCAATAATACCCAAAAACGGCCACAATGCAGCAAATTTTCCCTTCACTCGTACATATGTAAAATCACTAGCAGTTGCAGCTAAATCTAAATCTGTAACAATATTACGTGCATGACACTTGTACTCGCCCCTATCTTCCAAACCGGCATTCTCGACAATCAAAATGGCATTTTTATTATTATTCTGATCGGCCTTCAAAATATGGCGTCCAGTTGAATTGAATATTGTCAAATTACCCGCCTCCCAATACAATCGAGGTTCAGTTCCAACAACAGCACAAACAATTTTCAATTCCTCACCTTCAACTACATTGGTATTGGATGGCAGCCGCACAACAACATCAGCCACAACACGTATATCTCTTTTTGTACCAGTATTCACTCGACAACTATAAATGCCAGCATCTTTTTCTTCAGTTTTTTCAATGATGAATTTCCTTTCGGGGCTTATGATTTTATAGCGACCTTCGAGTGAACTTACTTGTGAAACATCAGTTCCATTCTTTTCCCAAGTTAATTCATAATCTCCGGGTTTGGTAATGTTGCATGTGAGAATCAATGTTTGTTTAATGGCAAAATGCTTCAATTGATGTTCAACGTTGTCGTAATTTGGCACTAGTAGATCATTTTGACCAGCAATTATTGTAATTAATGAGAAAATTATAAAAAACTTTATTGCCATTGTGTTTGGTTAAGTATTTTCAAAAGATCACTATTATATAAATATCAGAAAACTATGTACATTCTTGAAAATAAAAAGGAGAAAATTTTATAATCCAACGAATTTGATAATTAAAATTACAATGAGAATCGTGTGAGAGAAGTAGAACGTTCTGAGCTCTAAATAATTTTGAAATAATTATTTAAAAAAGAAAAACAGATAAGGAAAAAGATATGGTTAAAAGTAACGCCTGTGAGATAAGATTTTTTTTCTGTTTAAGGTAAAATTTTTATATTCTCTATTGTACTCTCTTGTAGTACAGTCGACGCCTCTTATAACCCCCTCCAAGGGATAAGCTAAATCTGGTTAAAATAGTAGTCAGACTCAAAACAAAATAGTCGAAGAATGTACGACGTTAAAACACTAACAATAACAAGCAAATGAAAAATATAGTTATAGGTGAGATCGACTGTATATTAGTACACTAAACAAAGTTGAAGCTTATAGCAAACAAATTAATCTGTAGATTAAACATTTTCATATTTTATCTAGTATGTATACATAAATGTAGAACGATTAATATTTTCTTTGAAAATAAGTTCTGTTTGCATAGATCATTATTTTGTTACTAAATGAACTAAACAGGAACAAAATGAACGAACAACAGTATGACGATAAGAAAAGAATGATAGGTTGTGATATCTTGCTGATATGATATCACTGAAGTTACTTTTAAAATGTCTGAACGGCAAACCTTCAATAAATAAAAGTCAATTATTGTACTTTTGTTATCTACGGCGTTTAAAAAAACTCATTATTTTTTTAGGGTGGTGGTAAAATATTAATTGAAAACAAAATCAAATTGATAAACGAAAGCTAAAAAGTCCTTGAAACCGTAGTCTAGCTTTGCAAAGCTCGCATTCCCATTTGAAGATGGCGCTACCCTATTTTTTTATAGTCGTGAAAATAAAATATATATCGAGTGAAACATGCGTTTTAAATTTGATAAAGTGCGTAACGTGCTTCATTCTTACCAAGCCACACGTTTGGCACAATTAATCATTAGTTAGACTCATTATTAGTAACACTCATGATTCATGAGAAAAGTTCATTTTAGTACATATTATGTCTACATATAAGCGAAAAGCAGTTTCTAAATATTTTGACAGTCTCGAATCGGTTGTTCAGCATCATTGTTGATTTAAGAAACAACCGATATTAATTTATTTAATTTAAAATTACAATAATAATAATCGTTAAACTGATGGCTTTACTCAGTTGTATTAAGTTGTTTGTTGAATATACCGTTATATTAAACCTACGAAGATATATAAAAAGATAAGAAATCAATTCAAAGATGGCAAGCATTGAAACAAATATTTCTATACACCTTCACAAAAAAACACTACTAAATATCTTCTTAAACAAAAATTGTTTTCATACCCACCTACTCTCTACGCCGATTCTTTTGCTTTAACAATTAACAAACTCTTGAGTTAAAATTATATTGTTATTTTCATAAAATGTATTTTCAAACAAAATAATAATTTTAACGTCTTATCAGTTGTTCGATATGAATTCAGTATTCCATATAAACGTGTGCTGAAACTTTATACCTAGCCAGTAACCACCTTTACCGTAGAAAGTTCACTTGGTTCTCTCGTTTTTATTTTATTTTTAATTTAATAATATTTTTATATTGTTTTACATAAAATCAATGGAATTTAAAGGAATATAGCAAAGTAAGTGCGATAGTTGTATAAAACTTTATTTGTTTTTATACCATTTAAAATTAATGAATAACTCGAAATTTTAACTAAGAAAAATAAATCAATCAATGCAAAGCTTGATAATATCAGAAACAAGCCCCACAATATTAAAAGTGAATGATTAATTAATTTTGAATGTTTATGACATTCAAGTTCTTAGAATTATTATATTCGTGATAATGAAACTCCCAGAGCTATAGAAATATATGGTTTACAAATTTTAAAAAAGGTTATATTGAATTTAAAAATTAAAATCTAATAAAATAACATTTAAGCGCATGCACTATTTCAAACAAATATGTTGCAACTATATTGTTCATAAAATGTGAGTGAATGTGTTTTCTTTAGTTATTCTTATTTTTACTATAAAAAAAAATATATTTAATTCCAAAAGTACTAAACTTTTTCTTTATCTTTTCTTTGCAGAACATTTATTGTATAAAACACCATCATCAACTAAATAATTTAACACTTAACTCCACCTTTGATAAAAAGAAGAAACAACAAAACATACAAAATGTCTGCATTAAAAATTTCCTGTGTGGACGCGTACTTTAAACATACAACAGGATCGAATAATAGATTTGGATCAGCGATTAAAGATACCAATATTCCGTTGTGTGTAAAAAATTTCCAACAACCAATTATTTATAGTAGCAGTAGTACCATCGATGAGATCGATAATAAAACAACCGATCAACCTGGATTTTTTTCAAAAATTGTCATGAATGACATCTATCGCTCAGAAGCGGAACGATTGAAAACCTTCGAGGAGTGGCCCCTTGAATATATAGATAAGCATGTTTTGGCTCAAACCGGCATGTTTTACACCCGCGAAAGTGATAAAGTGAAATGTTATTTCTGCGAGGTGGAAATTGGACGTTGGGAAGAGAGCGATCATCCAGTGGGTGAACATATTAAATGGTCGGCAAATTGTCCATTGATGAGGAGACGAACGACAAATAACATTCCAATTAATGTCGATGCTCTGGAACGTGTTCTGCCACCGGCAAGTTATGATGTTTGTGGCAGCAATGATTCAATTGAAGTGCGCCCAACAGCTTATCCTGAGGGTTCGATATCATCGGTTCGTTCAGGACCAAGCTCACCCCCCATCTATCAAATGGAATACCCTGAGTATGCGATCGAAGCAGCACGATGTCGGTCGTTTGCTGAGTGGCCACGTAATATGAAACAAAAACCTAAAGAATTAGCCGAAGCGGGATTTTTCTATACAGGGGTTGGTGATCGTGTTAATTGCTTTACTTGTGGCGGTGGCCTGAAAGATTGGGATGAGAATGACGAACCCTGGGAGCAGCATGCTCAGTGGTACAAAAAGTGTCGCTATTTGAAACTGATGAAGGGTCAGGGTTTTATTGATGCTGTGATAGCCAAAAGTATTCGGGAAGCTGAAAAAACTGAAGAAGTCTTGAGCTCGGCGCCGGCTCCAAGTGAATCAGAAAATCAAGAATGTAGCACTCAAACAGAGAATCAACAAACAAAACAGAATGTACCAGCTTCAGCAGTGTCATCATCGGCGACGAAAGTTATGACATCAACATCAACAGGTGTAGATAGAGATTTGTTACAACGAAGCGATAGTAGTAACAACTCTGACAAGAGAATCATTCCAGAAGAGAAATTGTGTAAAATCTGCTATGCAGCCGAATATAATACGGCGTTTTTGCCATGCGGCCATGTTGTAGCATGTACGAAGTGTGCGTCTTCAGTTATCAAATGTCCAATGTGTAGAAAACCATTTAAGGACGTTATGCGTGTATATTTTTCGTAAAAACAAAAAAAAAACAAAAAACAAAACAAAATTAATAATTCTTACATTTACAATTAATATTATAATTTTGATAAGAAATAAATATAGATGTAACATAACAAAAGATTTTGATGTTTTTTTTTTTATTTTTTTCATTAAAGAGGAAAATACAGGTTACATATTTCAGAAAATTCCGGTAGTAATTACTTTTGGAAACCAAGGTGACATTAGTGGTAGGTATAGAACAAATGGCATTGCATTAAATAAGACAAGTTTTGGTTATCTTTGCATTACAACCAAAATAATCCTATAAATCATCAATTTTCGCTGGGAAACGTCAGATTGGAAGGCAACCTTATTTTATTTTCTAAAACGAAAATGAAATAAGACAGCTCGGCTTAGTTTCATTTTTAATCGCGGGCTTATTAATTTTTGAAAATGAAAACTGAAAATTTACCAATTGAATTAAATATCCCTTAAATGGTCATGAAAATAGAAATCTGGGTGGAATCGCTTAAGGCGATAATTGACTGTTACCTTTGTATATGAAAAGCATAGTACTATCATGGCGAGTATTTTTTAATGTTGCCCCGACCCTTGTGGTGGCGCTGCAAAATTTGAGGTGTCAAATTCGAATTTGCGAGTCTTTAAGCGTCGGAAATTGGTGGTAGGGGTAGGAGGAGATTATTTTTTGGATTATTGCATCCAAAAAATATCAATCAAAACCTCCATAAGCTCTCCGCAAAAAAAAGAGTAAGGGTTACCGGCACACTTTAGATGTCGCCCCATTCGACTTCCACCATGATAGTACTATAGTTTTCATATACAAAGCTGTTAGGTACTGTTTTGATAGTCAATTTTTAAAGTGACACCTAAATAGCTGTCACTAATAAACTATAGCACAAAAGTGGTAGTCAATTTGATAATCGCCTTACGTGAAGCAAAAGCATTCATTTTGATGGTCAACTATCGCCTTGCGCGATTCCACCCCTGAAAAACAAAATGATTATTAATCAAAAAAATGGAATATCACGACTGCCATTATGTATATGTATGTATAATTAGGGCTATCGGAAACAAATTTCCTTTCGAAATTTGTCTCTTTTTAGGAAATTAGATGCCTCAATAAGCTTATAATCTTGAATTTGGGCTATTAAGATAAAAGTCAGTCCACTTCCCCTGGAATATTTATTTCCGATGCGAACTGAATATGGAACAGGAAAAATGTTTGGGACTTTATTTTTCTTCCGGAGCAGACGGCAGCTCTTAAAACTAATGTGATTCACCTTCATTGCCATAGGCGTTTAACTATGTCCACTATAGGCTCTAAAGGCGTCAATTTAGAAATAAAATAAAAACTTCAGGGTTTCCTCCGCTCTGCACCTCCCTCATAAGACATTTCTGAATCACCAATTGTCGCTTCTAGAGCTCCGTCGTTTTAATTAAACGACTATAGACGACAATAAGGGTAATTGACTTACATCATTGTTGTTGCGAAAACCTCAATTTCATAGTATGTCGAATTGGCGTAAATCCAGATTAAAAAACAACACATTTTTACACCGGATTTTCAGCCTTTAGTATCTAGGTATAGTATGCGTCATTACTTTAAAAACAGACCTTGAAATTGAATATAAACCTTTTCAATTTGTTGAATTCATAATTGGTAATTTCGTGTAACTCTAGACGTTGACCTTCAATTAAGGATTATAGGGAATAACCGATAAGGAAATTAAATAAAATGCGTGATAGGATTGCGCTTTTACAATCGATCTTATCGATAAGGTACAATCGCTTTGTATATTTGTAAGTACGTACTCCGTACCGACTCTGATTTTGAGACCTTGACTCCACGAACTCCAATCTCCAAATGCCAACTCGACAAAAAAATACTTTTGTGAAAATGGGTGGATACGCTTGCATCGTGGTTTTGTCTTCAGTTATTTTAAATTTAATTAAACGGTTAACATTTATTTTGATAAAAATAAAATAAAAACAATTAGTTTTTTATTTTTTAAATATAAAAATCTTATTTATTAAAAACCTTATTCACAACTTTTATGAATGTTATATTTAGGTATTTGATCGACTCCGTATTTCACTCAACCGAAGGTATATTCGGCCGTAGCGGAGTATACGTCGGAATGGAAAATAATATACTGACTTGACCTGATGGATCGATTCTCGGCTTGGATTCGAGTTTTTGATGAAGGAAAGCTTCTGAAAATTATTTTCATAAAGTACTTGTGCTTTAATATCAAGTATACCAAACTAAGAAATCTTTTATAAACGGTTTTCTAATTTTAAAACGGAAATAATTCGAAACCTTATATAGTAGTATAGCGAATATACAATTTAAAATAATGTATGTATCGAAACTTATAGCCAAAAAATGCATGAGTATTTTAAAAACCCACCCCAGATTTGGATGCTTTTGCCCCACGTAAGGTGATTATCAAATTGACTATCACTTTTTTGATATGGTTTTTAGGTGTCACCTTAAAAACTGACTATTAAAACAGTGACTATCGCCTTACGCTATTCCACCCCTGTCCAGTAGTCTATCGTTGACAAGTTGTGTCAGATCAGAATTAAAAAGAGAAAATTAACTAACAATCCAACCTTTTGAAAAGATCAACATAAAATCATTATGAGTCTTATGTCGTTTTCAATTGGCAATCCGGAATTGGGTTTAGATTCGGAATCCCAATTGAACAGTTTTTTTCGATTCTGAAAAATTTGATGTTTGGTGTGAGAGTATTAGTATTTCAAGCAATCACTTCACAGTTGTAAATTCAAAAAAATATGACAATTATCAAGCGTGACATTAAATCTTTGAATGTGTGAGTGATTCTGTTTTTGCTTCTGATTTCAAATCCAGAAGAGAAATTCTCTTTTTTTTAGAATTAGAACTGTCACTTTTGCCCAATTGAACGCATTCAGAATGCTTTTTTCTACTTCCAGATTGCCAATTGAAAACGACATTAGTCATGCTCATAAATTTATGTGAAATGACATTTCAATAAATTTTTAATTATGCAAAACAACAAAGCCAATCCCAAGCATCAGTTGGCAACTGCATTCATTTGAAAATAATTTGCCACGAATGTGTTTGCGTCAACAAAAATTCCCAATGAAGAATTTTGTTTTCCTATGTGAACTTATGACGCTGCCCTGATGGCGCTGCAACACAGAATTCCAATAACATTGTAGTGTAATTTTATTCATTAGCGTGTGAGCCAGATCACTTGAAGGTCGCATTCTTTTCATGGACGTCTCAAATTAAATTACTCAATGGAGACATTCTATCCATAGCAACAGCTCGTCGTTGCTGATCGTTAGGTAAGTTAGCACGTTTGGTAGACATGGTCGTAATCCTCCAGTATTTCAAATGGTTCAAAAGACCATATATTTTGAAACGAAGTGAATTTTTTTTCAAGATTCATTAAATAAAAACATCCTTGCTTCGGAAACGAATAACTCATTCTAATTTAACTATTTAATGAATGTTTAACAGTAATAGAATCGTTTTATTCTTAATAAAATGCAGTTGATGAATCATTCTTAAAAAAAACCCATGACTCTGTTACTATGTACTGTAAGATCTTGGCAACCAGTTGGACTTGATCACTAAGATATTGCTAACTTACAATTAAATGTATAGTTAAATATACTAACAAGAGCTGCCAGGTCGGTCAGTATTGCATTATGAGAGAGTACTTAGTACTTACCATACCTACTGCTACTGCCTGAAAAGTATGCGGTTCTGATGTTGTTTTTTTTTTTTAAATAAATGTATATTTAATAAAAACAAAAACGAAACGGTTTAATCAGCTGTTGTGTTAATAGCTTAATGGATTTTTTAGATGTGATCTGGAAAATTGAGACAAGTCAAAGACGTCAGCTATGCTAATTGTATCATTCGACAGCTTAAGTGGTAATAAATTTTGTTTTTTGATGTATGATCGAGGTTGGACGTGTGCAATATAGCATGTTCGCTTTTGGTTTATAAATATCAACCAGTTACAATATGTACACAAATATGTTGAAAATAATTACATAATTTATATCAGTTCGATGACCATTTTAAGTTTGCGTTTATTTGATTAAGAAAATTGGTAAGTAAATAATATGCGTAAAAACAGATAAATCAAATATATTTTTTTTTTAATTCTAGTGAGTTCCCGATGCATGTTTAGTTTTCTTAGCAATAAAGGAAACGCGTAACTAGCACAAATTTGTTGATATAATAATACCTATGTATGTATGTATACAAAAAAGTCACTTGAAGCTTTTCCAAAGATTTTCTTTTTTGGATTCAGCTTAGTACCCCCGGGGATTATTTGTTGTTGGATTTAACATGCAAATTGTTAAATCTAATGGTAATTTTTTCGCCAAATTGCTTCAGAACTGATTTACAATTTTTCACCATTTTCTAACTGCACTCCACCCAGTTTTGACATTATGCAAAAAACTCTTTTGTTTGAATTTACGAAACACACGTTTTCGGGTCTGTTTTTCCAAAATGAATTTTGAAAATTAGGCCAGCAATAAATTTTTCCTTTTCACTTTCTGGCTCTTTTTCCAAAGCCATCTGGGACAATGTCCAAATTTCGGGTTTATTTTTCAAAAACATATCCTGAACTTTTTCCAATTTAAGAAATAGACGTAAAACATTTTCTATAATTTTCTGCCTCAAACAAGTTTCCGTACCCTTCCAAGGATACACAAAATAAAAGAAATCAATTTGTTATAAATTTATTTCCTTATTTAATTATTGAAAAAAAAAAGTAATTTATTACTCATGTACCGTTAAAATACATATATACAGTCATCTTGGCATATTATGCAGTTCCATCAATTTGCAATTTCAAAACGCGTTAGATTTTTATTTGCTAAGGTGAAAGCCTTATGCAAGTTGGCATAAATTGCTATATCAATTATATTTGTATAAGTAAAAAAGTCAACGGCAACAACATTTGCTGTTAGACTCCATGGTCCACCAAGCCAACTCGATAGCTTAACATTAATAACACTCGCCCGTTGCTCAGTTGTTTGTGCTTTGCTATATGAGTTCTGTAAAAGAAATTAAAGAAAAAAAAAAAACCAACAAATGCCATTAAACCATAAAAGCGCAAATGTGTTGTGCAGATATATGAATAGGAATACAGGTGCTTGAAGTTATAAAAGTAATATTGATTGTTGTTCAGTGCTTTCACCCAGATGTGGGGTCTCAATTTGTATTTCTCTATATAAAAAAAATAGAGATCTAGAGTAACATACTTCAAGGTGAACGGAATATATAGACTTTATTCGGAGTACATATTCTTTCTCTTGTTCGTTTTACGAGAAGTTTATATTTTTGCACACGATGCTAAAATGTATACATTTATTTTCAAGTCAAACAAAAGCACTCAACAACAACAAGAAAAATAAAAAACAAAAACAAAAGCACAATAACAACAATTAATGAACAATAAAAAGAAATAGAAACAAAAATAAAAACAGCAAAAAAAAGAATCTACTTATACGAGTAATACATACTAGTGCCTGTTCGAGTCCAAGTACTGCATGGAATATCCAGCCTTCATCCTGGATGACTGAATCGTTTTTTCTTGCAAACAAAAACCTCATAAAATCCAATGATGCGGATGTATTCATGTCACCTAGTGAAAATGTCTTCCATGTGGGACAGAGTATCTCGGATTCTATATAATACAAAAAGTAAAAAAGAGATAGTCAACTGCAACTATGTCTATATGGTTAGTATAAAATAAATGTAAGTATACCCTATTTTAACTGGGGGTACAAAGTCGAGATTTTAATCAAATCTGACGCAACGATGATAGACAAGAAGAGAAATATAAGTTGCATTGTTCTTTATCTGGGTAAAATATTTTATTGTGTATAAAATTTTTATAGATGGAAAAAATGCAAAACAAAAAATTACATAAAATAAAAACTACAAAAAATCGAAAAACAAAATAAAATTAATGTCAATATACATACATACATATGTCTAAGAACTACATGAAACAAGAAGTTCCAAAAAGACGCCTTTCTTGGCCAAATAAGATGGTCAGTGACTGCGACAAAATCTATAACGATTTTATTTTTAGGAGGCTCTTCCGGTTCTATGTTTATCATAAAAAAAAGTTTTGTTCAATGATTCTGGTTCCTTGTAAGCGTGTAAACTTCTTTCCAAAATTTATCAGATGGAATGTTATTTATCATAACAATATTTTTTGTGCAACAAAAATCAACATTTTGGGTAAAATAAAATGAAAATAAAGTAGTTTAAGAAACCAAATTATAAAAAAAAATTATCATTGAACCGGATGATAAAGTAGGGGCTACTTTAAATTGTTGTACTCTTTTTCGACAAAAAAAAGTACGTATACGCCATAGTGTACTATTGTTTTAAGTAGTTATCTATGAAGATAAATTGATACATTTCGTTTTAGAATATAAAATATTACAAGCATTGTTTTTATGTGAACACTGCTTAGCTCTAGTTCTGAACTTGGTTTAAAAAAATTAAAATCTCACATAAATCATTTAAAAAAAAACACAACTTTAATTTAAAATTCAATAGATGTCTTACATATTTTTTTTGTTCATAAGTTTTTTTATGATACATTAGAGAGCATTATCATTTTTTAATTCAACATCCACTTCCGCAAATTTGCAAATATCAATGTGAAGCTTATAGATTCACATCTATATGTACATCCTCAAAAATTAATCTCGATCGACCTAGCGGTAGGACTGATTTACGACTCTTTGCAGAATCTCTTAGACCCAGAAAATTATCTCTTAGACCCAGAAAAGGCAGCCATGTTGCTTTTCATATAATTTTAGATTTTACCAAATACCTTCGGAAGTACTCTATAAGTTGAAAGGGTGTTTTTTTTAGCGAAGTAGAAAATGATGAATTATTAACCATCAGAAAACCGTCTTCAAAGAGGTAGTAACATGATTTATATTATTTGTCATGAAAACTAAAATTCATAAAAGTTTATGAAAAAAAAAATATCCCCGAGTGTTTCTTTTTAGAAATTTGAATAAGTACACAATTTGTAACAAATTCAATTTACCCTACAATAGCCAACAAAAAAATGCACATACAAATTAAACCAAGTTAAAATCACGCTTTAAGCTTCGTCATCATTATTGTGGGACTGTCACTTCATCGGTGTACGGCATCGGCATGGGGATATCCTCTTGGCTTGGCTAATGTTTCCATTGTTTACATCAACGACTCTGTTGCAAAATTATTGTTAAATCAACCTGTACGTGTTGATATGTCAATTTGCTTAACCCTACAATAATATATATCTACCATGGGCGCCAAAAGTCTTATCTTTATTTAACATTACGTTTATTATTCTTGGAATTATTGAAATCACATCACAATGAGTAAGAATTTATGGAATATGGATAGTAATATACTATTAAAGATAAAACTGATATAAACAGAAACACACTTACCACTATCGGGATATAGCAACTCTTCAATGGGATAGATAAGCAATAAGTGTTTTCCAGCTTTGCGAATGTCATTCATAGATAGTTCGTAGCATTTGAAGTTGGTATCTGCTGTTGTGTTACGTTTATAGGCTAAATTACCGATTTCTTTTTCTATAACACGAAGAAGGTCACTGTGTCTATCTGGACGTTTATAGAAACCTTAAATGAAATTTGTGAATCAGTTGTAATGGTTTTAAAAGAAAACGAAACTTAGATGTGTAGCTTTACGAGCATGGCGAGTCATTATAGACTATCTGACTCTAACATTATGATTTTGAAACAAAAAAAAAGATGAGACTGATCATGTATGTATGTAGGTCATGATTCAGACTTGAAAATATTAAATAAATTAAAATTTCTTGTTAATTTCTAAACAAATTAAAATTGATTTTTTATTTGATAGTGAGGGTAATCAGATTTTCTGTCTTGTAGAAATTTTGGATTTCTTAAAGACTATTGTTAAAAACTTTTAAGACATACAAACGGTTAATAGTGTTTTGTAAAAAGTTATTATAATAATATAAAAATCTATACCAATAGGAAATGAACTGAAATCCATAATAACGATTTCTCCTGATGTTTCAACAAAACGTTTAACATCTTTCAAAATTGGAGCAAGCTTAGACACCAGCATGTTTTCGTTTACAATCCAAAAGTTATCATCCTCTGGTGGTGTTCGACTCTTTTTCAAATTAATTCTGCAAAAGAAAGTTTTAATAATAAAATTTAATATCTATTGGTAGATATGATGATTTTTTTTTAAATATTACCCAATGCTCATGTCAAGAAATCGAATACCAAAAATAAGTTGTGACCAAACATCTACATGTTGAGAAAAGGCATAATCTTTAATGAGATTTGATTTTTGATTTGCATTAAAAGCTCCAGATGCGTGGGTTCCTGTGTTGGCGAAAAAATCGATATATTGAGTTAAATATAATATAGATTCGATTATAATTTTCTAACATTCCTTATATATTTTAAGATATAAATGTACCTCCATTTTGCTCCAAGAAATATATCTACATATGTGGACAGATTGACGAAATAAGGATTCAGCTAAATTATTGGACGTTGAATGAAATAGCAAAAAAATGTTTCTACAACGAGGTTTCCTGAGTCATAACACGAAGCTATTTTAAGACTTTAAAGGAACAATTTCCTCAGAAATATCGGATATTTTCCGAAGTTATTTAACATTTCATGTTCGAAGAGTTGGCTGATGGACAAAAGTATCTATGAGACTGTTTATAATAAATCTTGGTCGATTGTCTCTTTTTTAGTCTTTCCCAAGCCTTCGTGCTTCGTTTTAAACAGCAGCAAGAAAATAAGCCCACTAAAAATTGAAACAAGCAAAATGAGTCGCGTGGCGATGGAAAAGTACAAAATGATTTATGATTGAAAACCGATTCTGTTTTTTATTTTTGTTTAATTTGTCACAACAGAAATAATTTACGAATGAATTTTTAAAGGATAGCAATGATTCAAGCAATGTAATCGAAGCTCCATTCTGCCTTATCAAATTAATGCCACAATACACTTTTGTACGGTATTGAAACATGTGAATTGACCTGATTCATTTTTTTTTCAACAATAAATTCAACAAATAATTTTAAAAATGTAATTTTCTTGTGAACTTGGTCTTCTGAATTTTTTGCAAGAAAAAACTCTTTATTTGGAAGAAAGTTGTAGGGTAGCTTTGATTCATTCCCAGCTTAATGTTTTTCAGGGCTTAGAATCCGAAGCTAATGTTTAGCAACAAAATTTAGTGTCGCAAAATGAAAAAAAGAATTTTCCCCTTTTTTTACTTATACAATAAATATTTAAAATTACCTATAAATTTTTGTTAATTTTGTCCATTGAAATTTCAAAATTTAATCTGTTATCCAAACAAAGGCCAACCTAAATCTATGCGAAATCGATGCGAAACGACAACGGAATTTTTAAGTGAATATATAATGAGTCAAACTTTATCATAATATATGTATGTTAATCAATAAATATCCATCGCAGCATAAAGCCCCTTATCGCTGTAATTTGTAAATGTATTTTCTTATTTGTATTTTATACATTTATCACAGATTAAAAAATAATAATAATGATTCAAGCAGCCACGCGAACAACAATGTAATCTTAGCTTGAGTCTGTTATAGCCTTTTTGATTTTCGAATTTCTTAGTTATAGGTCAAACACGAGCATTAGTGTTACGCAGTGATTTTTTGTCATTGGACTTATTATTATTGATATCATGGATTCGAAAAAGACAACAGAACTGCTCTATCAGTCAAAACTAATTTTTTTTTCTGCTTTTCAAAATTCTGGTTAAAAATTTTCTGTGTTAGAAAATTCTGAAAATAAATAAAAGATAGTTTTCGAAAGTATGTAAAAGTGTGTGAAACTTTGCTTTTAGATACAAATACCAAAAACTCTTATATTCTATCAAATTAAAGTTCTAGAGAAAGGCAACCACCATTTTATTTGCATAAAATTTGGCCTGATCCAATGAAAGCTTTTTTTTTAAATTTGCTTCTTGAATAAAAATAATTATAATTTTTCGCATTGGTCTGAACAAGCCTTTCCCAAACCGACGCGATTAAAATATATAAAGCAAGCTGTAATCAATTTATTTAATAATTCCTGTCACCGTTCGCGCCGTGAGAGGGGGTCGAATGAGGAGAAGAAAGAACTCCAAGTTGTACAAGGAAATGGGTCAAGCTCAAAATGTTAAAACTCTTCTCAGAGAATAAGAAACTGTACTTTAGCCAAGAATGCCTTCCACTGCAATCATATTAGAGTTGACAAGGAAAGTCTTACCTCGGCCAATTTAAAGATCTAGCTATCGTAGATGCCAGAGCGCTTTTACTAGAGGCAGCGGGCTTGAGATAGAAGAAAATGAAAGTTCAAAACTACTCACTATCTAAAATTATTTTAATTTTTCATTATTAAGACACTTTATGTAAAATTTCATTCTAAAATAGTTTTTTTTAGAAGTTGATTCATATTTTTTAAATATTATTTATGCGGAAGGTAATTCAGAAACAATGCTATAAAATTGGAAGGTTACCTACTGCAATACGAATGATTCTTTTTTTAAGAAACGCACCAAAGAGCAGATAAAACTGAGCAATGACAGAAGAACCTGGGTTAAACTATTTCGTAAGGGAGTGAGACAAAAACTATTTTTGCGACGAAATTTCAATTTTTTGTACCGATTTTCCAAGAATCTCAAGAGAAACAAACTTTCAAAACTATAATTATGTCTTACCTGGAATAAATAAACTTTTTAGTGGAACTTCAGCAACATGATCAGTTTTTCCCATCCAATTTGGTAGAATCTTTAAACATTCCACAGCCAAAAGTTCCATGCCACTAAAGCTTGCCACAAAAAAGTCTAGACATTTGCCCTTTGGATATTCAGCCGGTAGTGTATTAACATCTTCACGATTCCATCCTCTTGGAAATTTCAATTTTCCAATTCTTACATTTGTTGTGAATTTTCCGGTGGAATTCTTTAAATCCTCAACTTTAGCCAATGGTTGTGTGTTGGACACAGATGGATCATCAGGAAACAAGCCAATCCATTGGGGTTTATTGCGGCAATCCGGTCCCCAGTTGATTTCCACAAAAGACTCTTCGATGGACTTTCCATTTAAGGAAACAGTCAGGTAAACCGGACATGCTATGTACATATAATAAAAATATTCACACGGGGTAAGGGAGGAAGTCAAGAAGTAAAAGAAGTAAGACAGCATAATAAAATAGTTGATGTCCTTTTTAATCAGCCAAACAATTTATTCTATGTACCTTGAAGTGTAGCCAACGAGGTGATGAGTAGAAGTAGCAAAGTCCTCGTTATCGTCATAAGGTACAACATATTTGAAAGATTAATTGCTGCCATTTTTTGTTTGTTGCCTCCGATTTCCCTTTGCAAAAGAGAGATTGAGAGACGGTATAGGAGATAGAATAAGAAATTCTTTTGATTTTATAAATTCAGCCTCATTGACTGTGAACTTGATATTCCGGATTTATGGCGTCTTATAAAGTGAAGAACACAAAGTAAAATAAAAATCAAGAAAATAAATAAAATTAAACTTGTGTATCTTGTCCAAGTGCAACTATGAGTTATAATGTCAACTTTTTTGTGTATGACACTACGGGGAAGATGTTTCGCGATACACTATACTGGGGGTAGATTTTGTGACACGAGACGACCGCCGCGCTGCGCCAATGAGCCGGTTGACGCCGACAAGTAGCCGAAAGCCTATAGAAAACACTTTAATAGAGTCATTTCCTAATTAAGAACATATGATCTTGTTTTCCTCTTTTTTTCTTTACTTAAAGTCCGTCTTGTAAGGCACGTCATCGTCACTTCTTGATTGTCCAATCAGTGGAATAGAAATTATATTATATCACCTCTCGGTAAAAATAAGAAAAAAAAAACTATATTAAGCTTTAAACGAACTACAAAGCCACAGAGAAAGCGGTTGCAATTTGAATTTGGTGCGTGTTTTTTTTTTTTTTTATGCGCAGCTGAGTATCAAAAAAGTTTGTTGTTGATAGATAGCGTGTCGGAAAAATTCATCTAACTGGGTTTCTAACTATTACAAGCAAATGCTATGAAAGACTATTAAAACCATCTTATCCATGACCTACTTTTAAATTCTCTACTGAAAAAAATATACCTACTTAAATTTAATGGATGAAAATTTCTGAAGGAAAAGCTTGCGCATTTGCTAAAAATCTGTTTTATGGTTTGTTGTTTTGAAAAACAAATTATTTGTGTTGGTTGCAACTTATTACAAGCTTGTTTAGGAATGTTCAATTTTTGTTTTTCAAAAACATACATAGTATGTTTTCAAATCTACAATTATTTGAAGTTAATATAGTATTTTGTTTCAAATATCATTCCAAAGTCCTAAAATTAAATCTTAAAAATATCGAACATTCGGATTTTCATGTTTTTTGATTCATTGAGATCGTAACCATCATTCGATGGACTTTGACACTTGTGGCTTGACAGATTTCGACAAACAATATTTTGACTAGAGTAGTTTTTTTCGTTCCAAATGTCATCACGAAGTCCAAATATTCAAGAAAGTAACAATACCACAGCCATTGCCTCCGCGATCGTTTTTGTTTAATTCTCACTTGTAAAATAAAATATCGAGTTTTTGACTAGTTGGAATAAAAATTAGATTGTTAAGCCTACGATGGGAAAATGGTGCATGCTGCATTCAGCAACACGATTTTTACTCTAGAATGTGTTTGCAACCCATAAATCGTGCAAAAAGTGTGTCCTTCTTGTGAATTATCCTTTGTCATCGATTTTGTTATCGTGATCGCCACCGCCACCTCGTACGTTTGCACGAGATTTAAGAACATCTTACATGTTCTCACTAAGTTTTCGACTTGGACATATTTTGAATTTTCGACGCATAGCCATATTCTGTCTTGGTTTTTGATACCTCTATTTTGAATACGAAAAAATATCATGAACAACTAGATGTAGATTTTACATCTTCATTTCGTTAAGTGTACCAAATTTCATCAAATTACTTCAACAACTGATGTAGAAGTAAATTTTCCTCACCAAAATTCAACAAAAGTTGATAGTGACAAATAAACTGAAAAATGGAATATAATCAGTCGAACAAAAGTGAAAAAAAAAATTAAGTATTATCGAATGACAAATGTTCCACATACGCCATAGTGAACCAAACAAACTTGATTTTATTACTCTTTCGCTCGCATATGATTTTTTCTAGAAACTACAACTTCGAGAAAATGCTTTCATGATAAGAGAATAATTTTGCTGCACTTTTAAATTTACTTGTAAATAGTTGCAACAGGTTTAAGATAAGCAAACTATTACTTTTATTATTTACGAAGTTTAAAACTTAACTACGTTTACAATGACTTTGCATGAATACCCTAACTATTTCATATGATGAACCTGTACAATATGTGTAGATAAATTTTAATGGTGACGTATGTTTCGTAATATGTGTTATTTTTATTTTAGCTTGAATGAAAAAGAGTTCCTACAGAAGGATCGATTATTCGACAACTTATTTTTGTTTTATTGGTAAAAAAAAGAAAGTGTAATAATTGATTAGTTTTAATTTTATGGAAAAATCCCAAATTTGTCTTGCCTATATTGAGGAAGTGGATTCATTATATTTGTATTGTTTAATGTTGACTAATATTACTTTTTACATATGTTTCTGAGTATAAATATCGGTCTAACGGAAACCCTTACGTCAATTCATTGTTGGTTATTTGTCCTTTATGACTGTTTTGTGTTATTCATTTAGATCAACATTTAGATGAGTATTTATTGCCTCATAAGTTTAAAGACCAAATCTTTTCACTGCGAGTTGGTCAAAATTCTGGTTTTATAAATTATAACCAGCGCATATAAAAATGTTGACTTTTTTCTATTCTGCTTGTCTTCTTCCTTTATTGTATTTATAAGAGGTTCCAAATATGCCATCTATTGCTGACTAGCCAAACTAAACGTGAATCCGATAAGCATCAGAATCTCGGATTGTTCTTGTAGTGCTTGCATTTCTATGATCTAAATGGATCCTGACCAGCTGCTTTACAGAATTTCGAACCGGGCACCATTTTTGTCTACTTAAAACTCTTCTTTTTAAACTAAACGCTTTTTTTAATTTTTACCAAGGAACCTGTAGTTTATTCGACTTTTAAGAATAATATTCCTCATTCTAAATTTTAATTATGCTTCTCACCAAATAATTTCTCGTCAAAGATCATTTTAGTGATCTATTTAAAATTCAGTTTTTTCAAAACTCTGATAGTAAAATTAAAGGAAAAATTCTCGTATGTTTCTAAAGTTACCTGCAACGTAATTACAAAAACCGACTAAAATTTCTAAAAATCAAGATAATCCTTACGATAACCCTTACGATGGCAAAACTATGAATTCTATGAAGTCTATGAATTTTATAAACTATTTATAACAAAATACAAAAAAAACTGGAACAAATATTTTTTTTAAACTTATTTATCAATATTTATTATTTTTGTAACAATTAACATTGGAAAAATTAAATATTATTATCTAAGTACAAACATTATAAAATTTTAATTTAATACATGTATGTACATATTTACAAAGATTTATACATAGGTTATATAGAATATTTTGATAATTTTTTACAACAAACAATTTTTATTATTTATAATTTTTTTTAAATATAGGTATGCTTAATAATAATTTTAAAAAATTACAAAATTTCATGACGGAATGTTGTTATATTTTCGATAGTTTTTTTTTCTTTCACAGGTACACTATTTTACATTATATTAAGTTTTTTTTTCTATTGAGGTAGTATAAGATTTTTGTTTAGTTATAATTATTTTATTGTTATTTTTTTCTAAGGAAAATAATTAAAATATTATTATAATAATCTATAATAAAATGAATAAGGGCACGAAATAATTATGTAAGAGAATTCTATTTCATCAACAAATAAATAATATTAAACAAAAAAAAATTGTTTAAAAATAATTATACATAAACTTAACTTCAAATATATTATACTCAATAAATAATTTAAAAACAGTCTTGTAGTTGCATTTGTGTATGGTTGTTGTTGATTTTTGTTTTTTTTATTTTTCTTGGTTAACAGGATTTTTAAAAATATTATAGGAATTACATTTTTTGTGTATTTACTTTTTTCGAACTTCATCTGCAAATCTTTAAGATAAGAAATAAATACATTTTAGAGTTAATTTAATACATATATCTTTTAACTTAAAAATTTAACATATTTTTTTTTTAACTGGGCATACATTTAATTTTTATACAAAATATATTTACATTACATATTTACAAATTTTTTTTTTTTTAATTTTTCTTTACGAGGGATTAGTTTGTTTATATTGTACTTTAAAAGGCAGTTTCTTGTAAACATTTTAATTTAATAGAAAATAAACAATAAAGTTTAAAAAACAAATAAATTAAAATGCTACATAAAAGAGAAAGAGAGAGTGAAAAAGTAAATTAGAGATAATCGCACTGGATTCGTATTTTCTTATGGATAATTATTACTTAATCAAATGCTACATACTCCACTTCTCCGACTAAATTAATCAAATCTTTCAGATAGATAATCTTAAGTGGAGTAATTTAATTGTCGTTTGAGGAGGATTGTGTGTACGTGTAGGCATAGTAATGATCATATTGCATACTGTAAATTCTTCATTTTTGCCATTAATCATTATTTGTTTTTTTTTTCTTTTCTTCATATTTTGTTGGCTTAGGGTTGGTTCACAGTTCGATAAAAAAAATTGAATGTCAAAAAATCACTCCTATAAGAAATACCAGTAACTTTTTTTCGCTTTGGAACTGTACACTAGGCAAATAATTGTATAGATGAATTAAAATAAAGCTAGGAACACCTCAAATCAATACAATTTCAATTTAAAATCGTAACGATGAAAAGTAAACAAACATAGATTTTCAACATAGTGTTCACTAGCTAGTGAGAGACACCCAGATTCTACCATTGTTGTTAATTTAAGACTGGACTAAATTCTTTCTTGGTCGTGCCTAAATGTGAATGCGGCCAATATTTCAACCTCAAACACGAAAGTGACACCAACAGAGGCAGTAGTTCTAACAGAAAAGTGGTGTGTTTTTGGTAACGTAAAATTTTCTACGAGTTTGCAAGTTTACGAAACTTGGGGGAAATTTCAAGTTACCGAACTGACATAATTTTAATTGACGTTTGTAAGTAAACACTATGGGGTAAAGATCTCTTCGATAAAATCATATTAAATTTTATCCGAAGTTAAATTTTGGCACTAATAAAGTGAATAACTGAATATGTAAAATTTGATTTAAATCTCAATTTTAGTCACGAACGCTATTTTGGATTTCAATGAAAATTTATAGATTAAGTGAAAATGAAAATTGATGAATAGTATCATTCTATAACTTAATCAATTTTTTTAAAACTTTGAAGCCAAGATGTAAGCAATACATTTCCTCATATCATACTAGATTGTTGTCAAAACATCTGCTCATTGTCTCCATTTACCAAAAGAAAAAGAAAAGCTTATGTATTCTATACGCCCAGTGTGACAAATTTTCAACTCGAGATTCTTTACATTCCAACTTTTCTCTAGCTTCAGCTAACTTGCTGTGTTAAAAGATTTACGAGTTCTGTGCGATCCATATTAATTAGGGTTTGCATATCTACTCCAAGAGCTGTAGCCACTGTCTCAATATCTAGACCAAATGACGTTAATAGTTCCAAAAACCTCATTTCTTCTCCCGTTGCGGGATTCGTGAGTGTTGGACAGCTATGATTACACTGGGGCCAACTACAACGTTCCAAATACCTTAGGCTACATTTTTGTTTTGGTCCGTCTTCATTGGATTTTTGACTTTTGACAACAATTGGAATTGTTGGATTTGCAGGTTGTTCCTGCTGAAGTTGTTGTTGCTTTCGTCGTCGTTTCTTGTTGCCATTATTGTTGTTTTTCTTATGTTGATTTTTTTGTCCATCTTTTTCGTGTTTCCTTCGATTCTTATTATGCAAACGATTTGTATGAGTTCCATTTTTGGGAATACTGCCCAAACGATTCGAATTCACTGTGGTTGTTTTAACTCGTCGATTTTGTTGATTATTGCGTCGTCTTTGTTGATTTTTTTGACGGCGTTGTTCTCGTTCTTCTTTGGTCAATCGATGATTTCTTTGAGATTTTTTATCTTGCTGTTTCTCTGGATGATGTTTGTGTCTTTGGTTGTGTTTTTTGCGTTTTTCTGATGGAATAATGCTTGTTTCTGTAGAACGACGAAGTTTGTTGTTTCGTTTGCGTCTGCGAGTCGATTGTTCCCAGCAACGGATAGCTTTTGGCAAGGATACATCATCGATTTTGATATTAACCCAGTCACGTTTGGAAAGTACGGCGTGTCCAATGCAGGATGGAGCAAAGACAGCTGTTACATTTTCTAGCGAAGAACGCAGGGCCCCACCCATTTCATGAATGTAATTCCATTGCTGAGGGGTGACAGGTGCTCCAACATTATCAGCTCTCATTTGTGCTTCATCGAAAAGCCATTGAAATACAAAGAGAGGAGCTGAAAAGAAAAAAAAATAGTATTTATTAGATTTGAACTTGAAAGCGATTTGAATTCTTCTAACTTACATTCTAAAGTTGGATAAAGTCTATAACCGAAATAACACCGCCAAGGTTCTTCTTTGTATTGCTTCACACATGTCTCTGGTAACTGTCCCTCCCACAGCTTCCATCCCTGGCGCACAGCCTCACTGGATCCAATAGCAGCTGGAGCAAATGGTTCTCTATCCAAAAACCATCCAGAATCACTGACTCCTCGAACCAATACTTTTAAATTCTTCTCATGATGAAGAAAATGATTGATTCGATCTAAATTCAACATCACACCCAATCCTCCAGCTGATGAACCCACCAAAAGTAATTCTGAGACGGAACCTCTGCCCAAGCCCAATGGAATAAGATCAGCTATAACCTGGCGAATAATTAACGATCCCATAAAACGCCAACTATCTCCATCATCAGCTTGAGCTTTTGTTCCAGACCATGAATCACTGCTGCAATATGGGACCAGAACATGATTTGCGTTATGCCAATAGGGATTCTCTTCTGGAACTCCGGATAAAATACCTCCAGCTGTCAATTAAAAAACATTAAAATCATTACAATAGGTTATTTAACGGCATTTAATTTTCAAATCCTTACCATTTCTAAATTCCGGCCATTGATAGGAAGTCATCAAATGTCGTAATTTCATCCATCTTGCCTTACACGATTTCGTATCGTAACAATGCCAGCCACCTTCCAAGAAGACAACCCATTTCTTGGAGCCGGCTGACTTCCGCAAATAAAATCCCGCTTGTGAGCCATCGTTGCATGTGACCGTACGATTTGAGAGGAAAACCTTTTTCAACGAACGGTTGTGATCATTGCTAACTTGAGTTTCTTCTACTTGCCGCAGTATGGAATTTGTGCCAATGATTAGACGGTGTTTCGTTAAGTTTGTGGTTGTTGTATTTGATGTGACAGCCATTGCGCGACTCTCGACATTGCTTGCGCTCAGGATAAGTACGGATAAAATTAATCCCAAACATGTGGTTGCTGTTGAAGACAATTGCATCTGAAAGAAAAAGGAGAGAATGGGGTGAATATAAGTGTGGGAAAATTTTAACGAAATTTATATATTTATATGATGAACATGCATGCATTTTTTTTCGGAAAGTTTATTTTTATTATAGAATTTGACTTCATTACTGTTAGCATAAAAGTTTTTTTTTAATGAATTTATTGTGAAATTTTATGAATTTTTATCGTGTGACCATGGAACTAAATATTCGACTAAATTTTATCCAAAATTTAGGCTGGTATTCACGGAGCGCTCATAACTTTGTGAGGCTCATAACTAAGCTTATGGAAAAGAAATATTTATGAGCTAATGAGGGAGGAGTTTTTGAGTTATGAGGCAAAAGCTTATGAGCTTGGTGAAAATTAAAGTTTTCTTTTTCCAAATACATTTTTCGAGGTAGTGTCAAAAATAAGAATTTAAACAGTGATTAATTTTATACGAAGTTTAATTGTTGATACGAGTGATGTGGATTTTTATGTAGAATCGTCTTAATTTAGACTCGGGTAAAATTTCATCCCTATACGACTTAGGGATGTAATATTGTTTTGTTTTTGGACTATTTGGAATGATTTTAGCCTGGCTGCTATGACAAATAGAGGCACACAAGCTTGGAGATTTAAGTTTAAGTTTATAGAAAACAAATTAAGTCGCGTGAACCTCCATGAAGAAATGATTTGCAATACTCAACTATTACTCCTGTGTGCGTGTTATTGCAGGGATGCTAAATCCTAACGGCTATTTTCTTGGCGAGTTTGTCAATTTCTCACAAGAGGCAGTGAAATTGAAATGGTCAGTAAAGTAAGGTCACATTATTGAGCTTATTTACACATTTGATGTTATTGCACAATCATTATGAAACTTCTTCATGATGAATATTTTTCTGTTCCATAAAATGATATGCGGAAGTCATTCCTACATACAAGAATGTTCTTTTTTTTACTTTACATTGTATCAAATTAAAGCGTGAAATAACATTCTGCCGCTATGCTGCATGCGGATAGCAACAACTACAAAAAAAAAACGTACAGCAACTCTGTGGAACAACATTAAAACATAGTCGACTTCCATAGATAGTCTGATCATAGTTTTTTTTTCTGTTTTCAACTCTTAGAAGTAGGTACATTATCCCTACTTTTTACCACGCTTACCTTACATCCAAGAGATACAAAATTACTTAAAGACTTTGCCGCAGGTAACAAGCCGCAATTACACACAAAATTAGAGAACACAGAGTATAGCCGCGCCAACATCCAACTAGGTACCTATTCTATGCCAGTAAGCATTTTGAAGGGAATCTAATAGCAAAAAGAAAGAAAAAAAAAATTGCCTACTTGTATATCGAGATATCAATTGGGTTCAAAAGATGTGTTTGAGACAAACAAGCCCACATAACGATGTCGGCACAACAACGCAAAGTACGGTGTGCGAGCGTGCGCGCGCGCGCGCGCATACAAGAGAAAATTTACCGCACGCCGCCGCCGTGCGACAGACATTAATACAATAATTCTAAATTCCTTTACTTTGATTTGGTCCCGATGCCGACAACACCATACGAGCAGCGCGAGACTGCTGTAGCTAAAGAACCGCGTCATTATGTACTGCGGCATCAAAAGCACCACACTACACCACACTTCGCAGTGCACCACTTGATGTGGAATCAAACCCGCTAAACAAGGTTTTCCTCGTCCTCACACTCTCACTCTCCTCAATCGTCACCGATTACCAATGATAGCATCTTTGCTCAACGAAACAACAACAACGCTAGATGCTTAAGAGCAAATCTCCACTTAATTGTATCAATTAATTAATACGGTGCCACATAAAACTGTTCACTTAGTGTCATTTGCCGAAGAGATCATGTGAAGATCGATCTCACAACAAATGATCGTCAGCTTCGCGTACACGCCGACAAAGAAAACAACATCGCAATGTACCGCGCGGGTAAGGCAGAGTGGGCGGTACACAGGGCATAGCGCAGTGTAGCGGTCATATACGACACGCACGCGTATCTGTTGTGCTGCTCTTTTTCGTCTTTAGTTTCTCTATCTCTTTCTCCCTATTAAATTTAACTCTTCGATGAATGAATCTGCATTTTCCCATAATTCCAATTCTCCGCGAAACAGCTGATAAACAGTCATAATGCATGCATCACAATTACTTTTTGATAGAATTGCGTTTTTTACGCCATACCATGCCGCGTGCTGCGTAACTTTCATATCGGCATTGACGGGACAATAATGAGAAAGCACATTGCGCATTGTTATTATGTTAAATTGTAATTAATATTTTACCTCTCATATTACGCATAATGTTAAACTATAATAACTATCTTCTCTCCACCTTATAGCTACACTTTAAGTTTTTATATCGCAGTGTGTTAGATGTGTAGCCTGTTTTGTTTTTCATTTTCTTACCTCAGGTCTTTAAACGAACGTAAACACACTGTTTTGGCGGAAACTCTTTGATCAGAATGCGAGCAAGGAGCTCAGAGATAAGATCAAAGGGATTTGCCGACAGACAAACAGATACAAAAACCCGAACATAACATATTACACAGATACACACACATACATAACCGTAGAATAACAACAATAGTAATAATAATAAAAACAGGAACAACAACAAAATCACAACAAACATCGACGACGACTACGATCAACAACAACAACAAGCATCAACGATGACGATTACTCTTCGCCATAATTATAATAATAATGATGATGCGGATGAAGACAAACACATATAAACTCAGAGATAAGAAAAAAAAGAGACGGATAAAAAGAGAGCGTTAACCGTCCTCGACCTGGCAACGGCAAGGCAACATGGTTGCATGCATGAATGGGTTTGAGGTTTGAGCACAAGATAAATAAATTAATTTGTTGCAGTTGCTATATTGCCATATTGATTTTATATCCAACTAATCGTTGCGGAAGATATTGAATATTGCAAGAAGATATGCAAAAGATTTAAAATTGAATCTATGTTTGTGTAGGATATCCCATTCAAACCGCTATGTCCGGACTGAATTATATGGTGGTTATATTGGCCAATCACATAGACATTTGAACTTTGGCTTAACCTCTGTTAATCCGTTGGATTTATAGCTAAAATCTACTAAATTAATTCGAACAATAACCATACTTGAAAACTAGTTCACAGTGAATCAAAAGGTCTTAACTAATATTAGCTGCTTGTGGAAAATGTATTTGTAATATTTAATACGGTAAATTAATCTTCTCAACTATTTCAACTTGAAAAATATCTTTCAACTTTATACAAAAGTCGGAAGTATATCAAAATACTTTTTTGACACATGATGACACAATACTTATCTATACAGATAGACGTACTGATTTCTTTATGCTTTTATATCAACGCCATTTTACAGTTATCGTCTGCCTTTAAGGCTGTCATAATTAGTTCACTTTGTATAAACTATTCCTGCCTATATATATTATACTTCAAAGTCAATTTAATATGTAAGAGTAAGTGTGCTGTGTACCTTGATCTGGCTTCGATTTTTTTTTCAACTCTAAATAATATTTTTTTTTATTCTTTTATAATAACTCAGGGAATACCTCGTCAATTTACCGTTACATAAAGGCAAAAGGAGCCAGATAAAAAAATGAAATACATCGAGCTCTATTTCTTTATTTATGTGCGCCATAATCTCAAGATCAAACGCATGCCGCAAATATAAAAACGACACGGTGTAGATTTACCAACATTTTCTTTTAATCGTATTTGATAGTTGTTGTTATTGTTATTATATATGCATTCAGAGCGGCTGTCTTAACTATCTTTGATGGTGGACATTGCTGTTCAGGGGTGCCACCAGAAGCCATCATTAAACAATCATAAATATTATGAATTTTCACAAAAAAAGGTTGTGTTCATATACTCTAAGTCAAACGCGTTGTGATATCGATCAAATCGAACGCTTATCGAAATTAAATTTTATCGAAAAACGTTCCGCTCATTTAAAACCTAATAAATCTGGATCCATATGTACATATGTGTATATATACACATAAAAGCGCATATTATATTCTTCATTTCATAGACTTTTAATCATCCATCAATCTTTTCGACTACCGTTGATAGAATGTTGATCGAAACGCTTTGACATTTGTGGCCGAACCTGTCGATGATGATCGTTTTGAACACAAGAGTGACAAACAAACTTATGACAGATGAACAGAACAAGTGGTGACCAAGTAAATGACGTTCACATGACGCACACGTACTAACACTCTACCCATCGTAATTGATCCTCACCGTCGTCATCGTCATCATCGCAGTCATCATCTTCGTCGCTACTCGTCGTCATCGAAATTGATCGTAAATGAAGAAGACGAGTTTACCAATCATCATGAGGATGATGATATTTACTTGGAGAGTCGATGTACATTTACACATATTATATACGATTGTAGGATGAGACGTCCGTCGCGTCGCGTCTTACTCTTCGTAGTCGTCTTCGTCGTGAATCGTGATCTATACGGCGCGTCCCCTTACGTTGGGTAAACAAATATTTAAACGATTTTAAATAAAGAGGCGGCGTACGCGCGGCAGCCTCAAAGACCTATGAAGCGGTAATAATCATAATAATACTCTCCTGAAGATAATCATCGATTGCACACATCACACAAGCACTGACTGCTACACAACACCACAGAATGTGTGTGCTTGAGTTTGAGAAGATGTGTGGCGCCACCAGATATAGTCACTTTATGACGGGGAAAACGGAAAAGAAAAACTCAGATACAAGCAGTACGCTCGAATGGATTTACCTTGGGGGAAAGCGCCAAGTTACAACAGAAAAAAAAAATTCTTAATTACCCTCCTCCCTAGTGGCACCGACCGAACCGACAGTAGTTGGAGTGGCTGCTATGGCGCATGGCGATGGATTTCACGCTCGTTCGAATTGATTTAAACGGAAAACTAATATTAGGCGAGATATGATTGCCGGCTGCTGGTGGTGTTTGTCTTTGCTGCTGCCTACCGAGTTGCTTTTCTTACTGTCGTTTGATGCTTCGACATAGAGTACCGCTGAAGAACTTGTTCCCCCCTTCGCACTTATAATGTGTTTAGTTACATCTATGCGATCGTTGGACTATCTTGACTGTGTGGACTCCATAATTTGTTCGGATCTTACCATGTCGTTGTGTGGAAATTAAATTGTCACCTGAAAGTAATTGGTAGTACACCGCCATTTGTACTTGTTTTTTTTTTTTGTAAGTTCTGCCGAGTGCTTGTGTTTATGGTTTCATTTGCACTAACTGCTCGTATAAAGTACACGTTACACCTGTCATGAACTGAAGTAAGATGATATGTCTTTTTAGTTTTGTTTGAAATAAAAACTTTTGGACGTAGTTTTGATTGACTTGGCAGGTTTTTGGCGTAATTCACTTAGATATTAGTTTGACATCTTGTATATGATTGACATTGGAATCTGGGTCATACAAATTGATCTTGTTTGGGTTGTGAATGGGATATACCCACATAATAAAGAGTGACTGAAAATTTTAATTGAAATACTTAAGTGGTTTGATATGATACGAGTAGATCAGATTGGCTAATTTATTTTGTATGTTCTACCAAAATAATAATTGTGACATAATGCCATTTTTTAAATTTTTAAATTTCAAAATATGTATGTACAAATGTTGATCGATTTAAATTTTATGGTAAAATAATAACAATATTTTCGAATTTCTCCTTATTTTTGAAGATCTTAATTTTGGGAAGTAAACGAACAAAAGTTATTTTATTCGCCCCAGTTTCATGTCAAAATTTCTGTCTGACACTTGTTATAAGTGTGTTACGAAACGTGAAGTTTCGTACAAATTTTCAAAATAATTGGTATTCTAAAAAAATACGTTTGGGAAACATTGTTAAAAGTTCGAGTTACCAAACCAACATAATAAGTTTAAGGAAATTTTCTGGCCAGATGTCAGAAAATTGCCAGCAGTTTCCGAATTTTTTATTGGAAAGTAATTGGACTATGAGACATTTGACTGCATACGCGAAAACCTTTTTCACCAAGTTTCTGATAACAAGAGCATTGCAAGCATTAATCTGAATTTTTGCAAAAGGACCGTTTTAGTATTCTAAAAATATGTTGGATTCTTTAAAAAAAATTAATAAAAAGAATTCTTCAGAAAGGTAGAAGTAAATTTCGGCAGAACAATTGTAATTTAATAAAACCCTTGCCCAAAAATAGATTAGACATCAAGTTCAATTGGAAGTTAAAGTTATTTACGTATTATTACTTTGTTGCCAACCATATAGCAAGTAATTACATATAATCTTTACTTAAATCTTACAAACTACATCCATTTATTGATCAAGCAGCACACACGTACTTGAAAGTCGTCGCATAGCCTAACTCTACACCAACCCATTACCAATCACATAGTATAAAGTTGTCTTATTAGCTATAGTGACAGCAGTCGCTCCTTCTTTATTTTCTGTGCCACAATGTGTTTGTCGGTAAGTAATTAGATTATTGTAATGCTGCATTCATACCTCCTTCATCTGTGATGTCGTTGATAAACGTGTCGGTGTTTACAAAACAATTTGAAAAGGAATCAGCACATCACAATATACAATATAAATTGATGTATGGCGCCCCCTGTCGATGACAGAGGGAAACTAATTTCCCAAACCATATAAGCAAAAAATAAAACATAAAAAACTACTCTGCTAGCTCTTACAAACAAAACAAAAAAATATAAAAAGAAAAGAAAACCGACCACGAGAAAGAGGCCACAAGAGAACAAGAGATGTCCATGCACACACAATAATTATATCATGATTGGACTGACGGATGCCATGTCGGTGAAACACTTTGAGGAATCCGGTAATTTATTGATGATCGCTATGATCAAAAGAATGCAACCGGAGCGTGCGTGCCGCAAGTTACCAATCTGACGATGACCGACCGAATCGACCGTGCCACCATTCAACGACGACGACGAGTTGATCATACTACCTATACATACATCTTGCTTCCTCCGCGTCTGCCTGCAATCTCAATGCTCATTCGTGAACAACTTTTTCTCTTCTGCTGACCAACCAAGACCAACCGACGCGACGGACGATGCCGACGCGACGTACGGTGACGCGACGGACGTTGGACGCGACATGATGATGCTCTGCTGCCTCTGCCCGTATAGTTTCTGGATTAGGTATGGCAGTTGTATGGTTCTGCTGGTGTCGTGGAAACCAAAACGGCACCCATCCAACGCAATAAACAGAACACACAAGAGTAATAATACAGGAACCGACCTGGTATTGGACGGATCGTCGAGCAGAAACAGTATAAATATAAATATTCGGTTGCTGCTGCATCAGCCAGCGTAGCAAAGCGGCATGATAGTGGAATGAAAAAGAAAACATTTTACATCCAAGGAAACTTCATTCCTGGGAGGATGAAATGCAGTTTGCCGCGCGCGTTCACTATTGTGTGTAACTGCTCTCAGCAGAGTTCCTGCTTTACTCTCTGCAGTTGATGATGATGGGTAGGGTAGTAAAACAACAGGCCGCATCATGCCAAATGTTTTGAGTTGACGCGTGATGATGATGATCATGATGGTGACGCGATGAGTGCTGCTGAGCCATTTTGCTGCAACAAGCAAAGTTGTGTAGATCAGGAATTATGGAAGAAGTGTGCTTGACACAAGAGTATCACAATTCAATTCAACACTCTAGATGGGATGGTTGCTCTGGTAAAAGAGAATTGAATTTGATCCGGGATGTCATGTGTGTAGTTTGCAAACATTTGTAAAAAATAATTTGAGCGTAGAAATGACGGATATTTCTTGAGAAAATTGTTTTTAGATTCATGGATATATTAACTTTCATACATCTATCCTTCAATACGGTTACTTGGAAACTTGAAATTTTCGCCAAGTTTCGCAGGCTTTGTTTGTGGCCTTTATTTGTAATCGGGAAGAACACTTTGAAGAGAGTGAACGAGTCCGGGAGGATTATAAAAACAAAATAAAATGCAAATTTCTATTCAGAAAGCAGAATTGTAATCTTCTGACACCAATCGAAAAGCCCGTTTATGTCAACAAATAGTTTTTATCTCTCATTGTCCAGCTATGAATATCAGGAAGTGTAGTTTCCGCTGAATCCTCCAATCAATGAATTGCATTCAAAAGGTTAATTGGTTGATCTATAACACTAAACCACCCATAAAACATTAACAATTTTCTGACAAACTCAAATTTCACATAAAAATGTATTGCAAGACAATACTAATGATTATCAAAATAAGGTGATCTTGGCTTAAAAAATAATAAAACTATCATAACTCAACTGTATGTTATAACCAGCTTTCAAATAGGACAACAAGTGTGAAAGAGACCTAAGGAGTTCAAAATTAACAACAACAAAAAAACAAAACAACTAAAAAAAAAACAAACGGTTCAATGGATGCCGACATCATTGAGAGGTACAAATGCTCTCAAATGAGCCGAAAAGTGAGTTAACTTGGCTTGAATAGCCGCTACTGGTCGTTCCAACAGCAGCTCAGTAGCAGCAGCCGCCACCACGCATCGCCACAAAGCTTTGTAGTGACCGCAGGGTAAATGAGTTAAAAAAAAAATAATAATAAAAAACTGGAAGGCACAAAAAAAAAACTTTGAAACACAACAACCGAAATCGGAATCATCGTGCACCTGTTCGACACTCCGCAAGAGAGTTCAGAGCAGAGATAATTCCCGGTCTGATTACTGCTTGCCGCTGGCTGGGCTGCTCCTTGTCTTGGCTGCTTTGCGCGATGTTATGATGCAGCTTCCTTTTTGCGCGGCTGACTTACATGCTGTTATTTATTTATTTTTTTTTTTTGGTTTTGGAATCCCAATGCAATTTTTCTTTTCCTTTTAACATGGCATGAGGCATTTGTGTTTATTTTTTTTTTTTGGGTTCCTTGCTGAAAAAAATTGTATTTCTTTTTTTTTCTCAAAAAGGTATATCGGTTCTGTGGAAGTATATTTTTTTTGTTGTTGTTGTCAGAAATGAGGACAGAAGTATTTCGGAAGCTGGATGCGCAGCGTGCAACTTTTTGACACATTATTGTCTGATTGGTATGCAAAGGGTTTTTTGTTGTTGTTATTTTTTATGAAGTAGTGCAGATAGTGGCGAATAGGTCGATGAGGTTGTGTGTTGTTTTAACATCAAATGAGGTAATTTCGTTCATGATTTCCAAATATCCACCTAAAGTATCTCATTTCTCATACGATTTCACATTTTCAAATTAAATAATTTCAATTAAATTTGCAGTTGCAAGAAACACTTTAAAATATTCATTCCATCGGTAAATTTTTAACTAATAATTATCGGTTGCACCAAACTAAAACAAATTTTAGTTTTACGTTAACCACCAATAACGGACCAATTAAATTTTAAAAGCGAGTTTTAACGAAAATACACTAGGTATCCCAATGAGCATTAACACATTTTCTTGTCCTCTTTTGATATTTGGCGTTTTTCTTTTTTAGTTCAGAGCTGAGCACTGAGCAGAGTCTGAGCGAACATAGTTTAGAGTAGAGTTCTGAGCAGAGTTTACTCTGTTATTTTATTCTGAGCTCAAAGAGCGCGCTCTGAACATGTTCAGAACTAAACAAAAAAATACGAATTTGAAGTTCTGAACGATCAGAGAGAAACACAATTATTTTTTTGACAGTTCGAGCTCTGCTCTGAACTAAAAAAGAAAAACGCGGATTGTTAACCGAAATGTTCACTAATTTCATTAATTCATTTGAGATTGACAGATGCAGGTATGTTATTGAGGAATATATTTTTACAATTGCTGAAATGAGTTTATATACATATTTACTTTTAAGGACATAAAAAAGGATTAAAGAAGAGTATTAAAGTATTTTAATTATATTATAACCGTCCGTTTCCTCAAGTGAAATAGGACATTCTTTTGTAAAATTCAGCTAAATGGCTTTATTCATGAGAACTTTTTTTTAAATCCCAAAGCAAATGAATATTTCTCTGTAAAAAATGCAAGGGTACTAAAAGCAACATTAAGGCCTTTTTTCCAGGTGACATAAATAGCAATTGCTTTCTTTCATCTCATTTTATAAGTCAAAGTGGTTATTCTAAAGAACTGATCACATCGTAAATTTTATGATTTTTTGCACAGGTATAAGTATATGCACATGTGATGCCTTTAAAGATTATCCAATAAAAAAGGGCTTGATTCTTTCACCCCTTTGTCATTCACGCATGCAGGATTTCAAAATAACCATATTTATGTGTGTCCTTTCTGTTAGCAATGGCAGTGACGGCAGCGGTGTCGGTGCATCGTTTCATCTTTATTATCCTTTAAGAAGTCTCGATTTTATCAGCTCAAGTAGAGTATAAAAGAGTGATGCATCTTTCAAAAAGGTCATCCAGAAAGGTAAAACCGAACAATGTAGGTATAAATATGTATAGTAGTTGGTATGGCTATGGCAAGGTATTAAAAACGCGGTTTCACTTGAAAGCTGCTACGCTTAATATAGGTAGGTACAATTCTTTTGCAAAACGAAAAGAAAAAACCCCATAATGCAATGCGCCGCTATTTTATTGGCCAAGCAAAAATATCAAAAAGCCGAAAAGTCGTAAAATGTTTTCTGCGTTGCATTTTCTTTTTTTTTTGGTTTAGCTTTATGTTTTTGTTTATTCCATTCAAAGGAACGCGCAGGTTTGAAGTCGGAGAAATCCAATAAAATTAAAGGAGGAAACTATACAATGTTAAGGAGAGCGAGAGAGAGAGATATGAACCTTCATATTCATACGCCAACGATCATCGATTGGGCCAGGAGCGCACTAAGTCAAGAACAACAACTGTGAAGTTAAAATAGCAGTCAGTCCCTACCAAAATAATAAAAAGAAACTAAAATATCGAAAAAAAAACAAAACAGTCAAAGTTAAAATCCACTTGACTTTATTTAAATGGCGTAATTTATCCTTTTGTCGGTCGGCGGCACTTTGTGTTTTAATTCACCTCGGTTGCTGCCTTCCCGCACCATAGGTTGGTGAAATTGCAATTTTATGTGCCCATTATACGTGCTGCATGCCCCTGCCAACAAACACACACACACACATCCGCTGGACGGGCTCTTTGCTCTCTGTGATGTTGTTGTTCATTTTAAAGGTGGTGAAAAATACCGCGAAGGTTAAGATGGACTCGCCGATAGGTGGATAGGTATTTGTTTTCGCATAAGCCGACCGCTTTTGGTGTATGATCTGGCGAGCTGCTGCTGCTGGTGGTTGCTGCTGATTCCTCTGAACTTGAACAAGCAAACTGTGCCGTGTGTAGATACGTATCTGCCGGGAAATTCTTAAAATAACACCGCGACATTGAATGTAGTTTTGGAGGACGATTTATCAAGAAGACTGATTGGTTTTTTGGGGTCTCAATAAATATTTATCTTTGGCTGCAAGCGGGGGCAGGTATATTTAGATTTTTAAAACTAAAGAATTAAAGTGACTTTTTTTATTTAAAAATAAATAGCCACGTATAGTATATGTATGTATATTTACAAGTAAGTATGTATGAATAATATTTGTTAAATAAGGATAGAGGTAATATTGGATGGAAACGTCATCGGACATATTCAATTGCATTTTAGTGATGAAATTTGACAGATGAATATCAATAGAGTTAATTCATTTGTATGACATTTATCTGTCCAAATTTGGCGGGTAAGTTGGAATTTTCCTAGAGAATGGCGGAACCTATTGGCCAGTTCGCAATGGCAAAAATGAACGCAATGGCAAAAATGAACAGAAATTAGTTGATATAAGCTTAATTCCTGATTACCAACTAAAACTACGGATTTTCTGAAACGTTTTTTTTTTTTTATTATTTTACATGTACATAATGTGCGTCGGAATAATCAAGGGTTAAAGAAACCAACTGTGAAAAAACTGACAATAAGTGTGACACTAGGTATGTTTGGTAAAGTACATATTCTGAGAATTTATATTTCAGTATTAGCTGTTGTTGACAATTTCCTTACTTTGGTCAAGTTACTTCACAATGTGACATAAAATGCAATGTACGAGAAAAACAACCTCAGAACATCCATAAAAATTGTCATAATTTCCAACTAAAAAAATAAGATGAATTCATAGAAAAAAAGGTTAATATTCTAGGGTTAGGTTTCGATCGATAATAGTTAAATTGTTTTGTTATTCCCAATAAAATTGTGCAAAAAAAAAAACAACAGCAAAGCTAAACTATTTAAACATCAAATACAACTACTAGATTTATGTGAATTTTAGTAAACTTAGATAGTTATCTGGAGACAACTTTTGTCCCTATAAATACAGTAAAGCCAAAACGGCATTCTATTTGTGTTATCGATATTTTGTATGGAAAAGAATTTGTAAAGAAAATGGCGGATCAAAGCCATTAGAAAATTAATATCTATTTGCGTCTGCAAAATTTATTTATTCCTAATTCCAAGTAGTATTTAACTTATAATTGACGCTTTACCTTTTAAGTTAAAATTATCGATAACATTAACAACAATGTAAGGCGCTCATAATTTTATGAGATTCATAACTACAAAATCATTCCTCATTAAGCTAATAAAAATTTCTATTTCATAAGCTAATGAGCTAGCATTTTATAAAATATTATTTCGCAATTCAGGCACAAAAAACATGTCCACAATTTAGTTAAGATTTGGAAAAAACACACCTATTGCTTAAACTTTATAATTAAATTTCTTTTCCTGTTGAATTTTTAACAAATAAACAGTAAAGCTTAAATCAATACCAATATCTGCATATATGATATTCCCCTTTATTTATTAAATTTTTGTCTACTTAGACAACTATTTTAATACAAAAAAATCGGATTAGCCGAGTTACTGGAATAGAATGCACTTGAAAAATATTCACAGTGAGTTATAAAGTGCTATCTTAATATTACAATAACGTATCTTATTTGAAAAATATGAATTGATTGTCTAAGACCGAGAAAACCTTAAAAATTACCTATATTACAAAAAAAACTACATATATCACTTTATTGGATCAAATTGAACATAGTTTTTTTTAAATATTTTCCAAAGTTAGACCGCTGTCTAAGCTAAACTTAGTCTAAAAATTTGTAAGAAAGTTTTCATTCTCTGAATATCAAAATTGTGGTTCTTTTGTTTGTTTCATAAATCGGGTTTCTAAAGTATCTAAAAACTCCTCAAATACGACTTTTTGAAGATATGTTTGCTTTGTTGTGTTTTGCACAAGCTGTCACATTTTAAGGTGTTTTCAGTTGAACTTTGTCAGAAAATAACATTTTAGTTTAGTAAATCGTGAATACTTGATATTAATTAAGTAAAAATGATGATTAAAATTTCAAAACTTACCATGCTCAAGAAATATTTAATCCTCATTATGACATTTGTCATTGGTGGTGTAGTCGACGACATTTTGCTGGCTAGTTATTTTTTTTAATTCATAAATTCACAGTTATTTTTTTTTTTTTTTGAAAGTTGTTTAACTTTTTTGTTAACACTGTTTTAAAAATTTCTTATGACATTGGTCAATTAATAAAATAAAGATTTTTATTAAACTATAATAATTTTTACTATGCATACAATTTTTATGCATGACATTTAGACCATAGTAAAACTTAACTTAAACTACCATTCCTGGTAAGTTGGGCACTATAGGTAAATATTTTTTTAAAAAGTAATGGAAGCTAGTCATTTGTTGACTTCTTCTCTTTTAATTCTTCAACAATTCGATATTTTTTTTTCAACTAAACAGATCGAAACAATTTCGATGAAAAACTGTCAAAAATATAAATTTAACATTTATTATAAGACGACACACGATCGGAGAACTAAAACAACTTTACCGATTGAACGATCGTTTCGGAATGAAAGAAAAAGTCTGCTGCGCCGTGTGTTTACCTCGCAAGAAGTTGTGGTAATGCCAACTGCCAACAGAACTGGATGGAATAAATCCAACAACATAACAGATGATGACGATGAGAGAGCGTGGCAAAAGGTAAAAGATACAATAACACAACATACAGGATCTTCCTTCAAACAACAACCTGACCTGACCGATCTGATCCTATGTATTTGGTTGGTTGGTTGGTAGTATGGAAAGTATTATAATAAGGTGTATAAATCGCTTTGCGGTATCTTATGAATAGTGTCGGCAATGCAATGCGATCAAGGCTGAGGAGAGATACGTCACACATAAATAAAAAAAAAGAGTATAAATGATCATGACGATGACGATAATTATTATGAAAAGAGAGGTATAGTATTTTATTTTTTTTTTTTACTTTGGCGCTTCTTTTGAACAACACATTTGTTTAGAATATGAATGTTAAAAGGAAACTGATAAAACAATTTATAAGTATGAGTGATGATGATTGTATCGCTATAAAAAAAAGAGAATAAAATATCGAGGCATCGGCAATTTTCAAAAGAAGATCAAAAATAAGTTTTAGTTTCTTTTTGTTTTGTTAATAAATTTAAGAGAACAAAGTTTTGTTCTCTTAAATTTTAATCTTCTGCTTCTACATCTGTTGTTGGCGGCATAAATGAAAGAAATTTATTTAAAAAAAAAAAAAAAACTAATTGCTGATTATGTAGGTGAAATGAATGAAGATGATAAGAAAGTTAATGGGATTTTCAAAGTGATTTTATCCTATGCGAATGAGAGGCGGCTCTGGCGATTATGTTGAAAGAACAATACTGTTTTATCTTATGTATATAAGTATGTACCTACTACCTATTCATTTTCGGGTGTAGGTATAAAGATATACGAGTAGATTGTTGGTAGGTTACCTTTAACTATTTTTTTTTTGTTTATTGTTTTGATAGAGATTGCTTTTTGAATATTTGCGTGAATTCATTGAATTGAAGCAATAATTGAAAAATAACAGTCATCAAAAGATACACCGACAAGGAAAATAATAATTAGCTATAAAACTTTTATTATATACAGGGTGCAACACAAATAAAACGATTTGAGAAATGACTACTGACTAATTTTTGGTTTAATTAAAATAGACTTTTGTTATCTGAGTTAATTGCTTTAAAACGGTTTGATGCATTTATACGACTAAATACTGCAATAATAATGAAAAACTCTTCTTTCCAAAAATGGTTCGCAACAATTTTGACATAATTTTATCTGTCGTATTAAAAAATAAAAATAAATATCCGTGCAAAGTGATATCAACAAATATCATTTAACCTGAGAACAAGATTAAAAATTTCTGTTTGCTTTATTTTTTTTATTTTCTGTTTTAAATTGAAACTTCGTTTTGAATATTTATGTCAAAATTGAAGTTTCGTGTTGGTGAATTCTCTCCAAGCCCAATTGCATAGATTTTTTTTTTTGATTTCATGAAACAAAAGACTCAGTCTTAATAAGAAAAATGTTACTGTCTCAAAAAGTGAGGTTTCCTGATACCGCTCGAAAGTTTTATCAAAGTCGATATGGTGATTTAAATTTTATTGAACTGTTATGCCTTCTCCATACAATAGAAACCATTGTACACTTGGGCGTATACGTACTATTTTTATTGATTCTTTTTTCAATTTCAATTTTCTGTATTTTTTGCTTGTATCGGTGACATCAGGTTTAGTTTGTTATTATCGAAGTTTAAATGTTATTGCTTAAAGCAAAAATTTTTGAATTTCTCAAAACAAGACTTAAACTTATTAAACCACAAAAAAAACAGTTGTTTTTATTAAAAGTATTTTGCGGGCTTCAAGAAATGTTCAAATGTATTTCATACTTTAAAAATGTATTGCGCTACATGTAGAAATTAGAATTTAAAATATTGTCAAAAGAAAATTGAGAAAAAGTTGTTTTCGTCTACAAATTGTTTCCTTCCAAAAATAAATTTTGTTAAGAAAAAAAATTCGGGGAAAAAATTACATAAACAAAAAATATCCAAAAAATTCAAATTTTTCAAAAAAAAAATCCAAAACTTGGTCAAAAATTAACTGGTGAGAATTTCTTTAGTGAAATATTAAGTTTTTTCCTTAAACAATAATGAAATATTTTTGAACCACATAACCATCATTGCCATAAGTGTTGTGCGTAAATATATTTATTATTATGTACTATTTGATAAACGAATTAAATTTCATACTCATTTCGTTTTCTTAACTGTTTTTTTTTTTATTTTATACTGAGGAAACCAGTCTTATTTATAAATACAAAAAGCGCATCAGCAGTTAAAATAATTCAGATTGTTTTATGATAGCGATTTTGAGATTTGTTTTTTTTCCTTAGACAAGCCACACAAACTTCTTGTCATAATTTTCGTTTGTTTGCTTATAAAATATGAATATCTTAATTCAACAATATTTTGCATTCGCAGAAAAAAATAATTTTTCTTTGCATTTGCAATCTTAATAAAACTGTCCACGTTCTTGAATTTTTAATTAGTTAAGTAAAATCTTTGCGCCGTTAATAGTCGCTTGTCATTTTTTTTTTGTTTAGTTAATCTCTGTCTACATATTTTGAATATGAAAATTAATTCGTTACAAGTAAAGACAAATCCGTATAAAGTGACTTCTGCATAGAATAGTTTTATTAAACTAAAAATTTAAATTTTTCAGGCATTTTATGCAATCATTGTTTTTGGAATTCTCACATTGTGTAGAAAATCTAATGCAAAATGTAGTACTTGCTCAGATGTGTCGTATGCGGCTTGTACTGGTCTTGATTCTTTTATATTTTGTCTAGATGGTAAATATATATATTTTCTTATGAAAAATATACAACTATTTTCTATTTGGAAATAAATTTTTTTTTCAGGAAAAACTATGTCAAATCAAACAGGAAAATGCCCAACAGGTAAAATTTGTACCGACAAACAGGGCATCTGTCAACCAACTGGCTCTGGTGATCCCAGTTGCAATCCGATTGCTTGTAATGTTTGCTCGAGCACTAGTACTTTTGGTTGTGTTGCAGACAATAAATACGTATATTGCGATCCAAGTGGTAAAATGACGAATATGGTTGGTCAATGTGAAGATGACGAATATTGCAGTGTTGAGAATTTTCAAAGCGCGGACAAAAAAATATGTGGAAAGAAATGTGTTGTAAGTATTTTAAATATTTTCTAAAAAACAATTTTAAATGGGCTACCTACATATTTTTCATCCTTGATTATAAAGTTTATCAAATTTGCCATTAAGCTAAATATATATTTTCCTTGCCATTAATTTTTGGTAGTTGAAACATTGGATGCACATATTTTTTTGAGAAACAAAATTTATGCAAACTTAAAACCAGCTTTGAATTTTTTTCACAATTTTAACTCTAGACTAAGCCTACATGTTCCAATACTGAATATACAACTGTCACTCCAACCACTGCTAGTTACAAGGACTCATGTGTTGGAAAGGTAACTGCAGATTATTACCCAGATATTAATGATTCCACATGTAAAAAGTAAGTTTAACAAAATTAATTTTAATGCATATATAAACATAAGATTTATACATTTTGCAGTTTCGTTCGCTGTGAAATATTGGACGGTGTAATGACTTCATTTTTGAGAACCTGTCCATCTGGCTATTTCGATCGAGTTAAACAAAAATGTGTGGATAAAAAGCCAGTTACTTGTGCCTGATTTTATTTTGAGGAAATATTTTTGAGACTTTTTTAAAATAATTAATATTGGAGTAAAAAAGCTTTCAATCTTAGCCAATGATTTGATTCATAGTTTTTTTTTTTTTTTTTTTAAAAAACTTACCTCCTAAATAATTTAATTAAAAATGGCACGTAAACGCCATTGTGAGTCATAAATTAGTAATTGTTAACTTTTTGTAAATATTTTAATTAAAAAGCTTGTTCAAGAAACTGCTGATTTTAATTTTTATTTTCAATTAAATATTTTGTTTTCTAAATTGTTAAAAAATAATTTTAAGGTTCTCTTGCACAAAACATGTTTGAGAGGGAAGACAAATTTTCTAAACTAAAGTTATTACTATGAATTTAAAAATAAATTCTATACCTACAATTTTTTTTCCAATTATTTTTTTTACTTTTTATTCATATATAATTTCATCCGCCATAAAATAATTAATAAATCTTTCCAAACTGCAAACAAAAAATCTATCGATTCAATCGAAGTCTCTGGGCAAAATCATTATAATGATAATACAACAACAAAAAAAAAATTAAAAAAAAACAAGAATAAAGAAATATAAGAAATAAAAATAAAAATCATTTTGAAAAATCAATTAATGACATGACATTAAGAGTTTTCCTTTCATTTTTGCCGACAAAATGATCACCGACCCAGTGTAACTAACTAATTTGCCTTGCATCACATCACTGACGCGTCTGCCGTCGCATCGCCTCTCCACCGCTCACCGCTACAATTTGCCGCTTTGGTTCCACCAACAACAGCACAGCAGCTGGACGCAACAAATAACACAAAAAAATAAAAATATAAAACAAACGAAAAGCGAACGAAAAAACATTAAATACATCGACAAAACAGCATATAAAGAATTTTTAACAATAAAAATTAATAACGATCGCTTTTCAATACTTAGACGGAATTAAGTATTGTTTTTAACGACCACGACACGATGCGACGCAAGGGTCAAACGATCGTTATTATAATGCTTTTGGCCGCCTCTTATGGTGGAATTAAAAACCACATAATACATATAACAACAAATAATCGATTTGAAAATAAAAAAAATTCTTTTATTTTGTGTGTCTTTGAAATGCATTGTGATGTTTTTAACTGGCGCAAAGAGATGAAGATGAAATGATAACACCGACCCAGTTGTGGTGACAACCGTGCAAGAATTTTGTCTTCAAAAAGTTCGAACACAACCATATAGTATTCGGATTGGAATAAACTCTAGTTGCCTGTTATTGTTGGTAAAAGACACTGAACACCTCAGCCCTAATCCAAAATATTCAAAACTTGAAAACCCAAAACCCGAATCCCAAAAAAAACTAAAAAATTTAAAATTTTCAAACCCAAAATAGAAAAAAATATCAAAAACTTTAAAAAGTCAAGATGTAAGAAATAAAAAATTTATTTATAAAAATAAATTTTCAAAGCAAAAAAAAAATAAATTTTGAAAAACTGATTAATTTTTTTGTGAAAAACTTCTTTTTTCTAAACTGGAAAAAAAGTGGGAAATGGTCATAATAAAATAATAATAATAAACTCAGTATATATTTTTTAAACTCGAGAAAATTCTGAAATTTTACTTAGGTTTTCGAAATTGCTCTTAAATATTTTGTGCAATCAATATTTGCTGAAGTATTGGTGATAAAAGACAAAGTCGCATCTAAGATATTTTTTTCATTGAAGATCAAAAACCTCTCAAACAAATAACATTAATACGTACTGAATAAATCAGTACGGATTATAATAAAATCTCGAATAGACAAAGTATAGAACCCAAAAATCTAGAATGATAAAAAACTAAAATTTATCAAAATCTCAAACTACAGAATCTAGGAAGAAAATAAAAAAAACTGAAAATTTAATCTAGAAAATAATTATTTTCAAAATAGTGGTGGTTTCGTTTATTCGATTTCGATTGGGTTATTCGATTTAAAGCTAGTCCGATTTTAAGGGAGTCAACCCAAATTTAGTAATCTGTTGAAATTTTTTAATTAGAAAAAAAATTGAGCAAAAATGAGGATCTACAAATTATTTTTGAAAATTATTTTCTTTTATTCGAACAAAAATTGAAATTGTTTTTCCAAAAACACCAGGGAAATTGGAAAAAAATATTGTTCCTTTAATTTTTGCGACCAGTAAAAATATAAGTTTTTGGTGTTTCGGGAAATTTGGGTAGGTATCTTGAGTTTCAGAGATTTCGTGACTTTTGGATTATCAGGATTTCAGAATTATGGGATCTTGAGGTTTTGATTTTTACGGAATTCAAGATTTTGAGTTTTCTAGGATTTGGGTATTTTGAATTGATACTTGGTTTGTAAGTTTTCTGCATTTTGAGTTACCGAGTTTTTGATTTTTGGGATATTGGATTTGTAGATAATCGAGATTTTGGATTTTCAGGATTCTGATTTCTTTTTAATTATTGGCTAAGGGAATTTTAATTTTTTAAGAATTTAAGTATTTGAAAATATGTAGGTATAGTCAATAAATTGTTTACTTCAAAATATATACATTATATAAAACAGTGTTAGAAAAAGTAATTTGTACCATAAAAATTAACCAAGACATTCTCCAAATATGTACAAAATTTACAAAAAAAAAGTAAAATTCATTCAAAATTCAAAAAATATAGTTTTGTAAATTTTAGTAAATATTGAAATTATGTACCTCTTAAAAAAAAATTTAGATTACCATGCATTTTTCTTGGTATCCTTTTAAGGCAAGGAAAATGTTTGCATCGGATACCACTATTTTGAGTCTTAAAAAAAAATTTAATACCAAGCTTAGAGAAAATCTTACCACTTGTTTAGAATTTACCATTTCATCATGGTTAGTTTTATGCCCCAATATCCAACAACTCCACATTGTAATACAGCGCATATAAGTTTGCCGCTATTCACTGAGCAAAAATTTTATCAGATAAAATAAATCTGTCGACCTGATTTCAGCACCTGCTGTATTCAGATACAATGTGCACGCAGATAATCCGTGAAATTCAATTATCCTTTTTTTATTCCCAAGAGGACATTCTCATCATCGTTATCGTCTTCATAAAGAAACAAGTCCTTCGTAAATCAGGCAAGCCTCAGTTCTGATGCACGCATATCTTTTCAAAGGGGTAAAAGAGACGATACAGGATGCCGATGCCTCTGCCTCTGCCACTGCCGACGCGACTATTAGATCCTTCCACAACCATTACGTGATGTAATTATTAGCCAGTTCATCAAAGAACAATAAATAAATAAATGTTAATGAAGTGCCAGCGGCACACAGATGCACTCAAACACACAAACACATACATAAGTGTAGGAAGATCAAAAGAATACAAAAAATAAAAATTCATTCTTTTCTGATCGCGCAGATCAGCAGCAGACTGCCAACAAATTGAACTGAATTCCCTCATACTATAAACCAACTCATCAGTGGTTCCTAAGATATGATGGAGACAGAAGAATGGCTTGTTCGGAGGACGGTGATGCGCACTTCAAGAGTGTGCTGTGCACGAATCTTAAGTGTTCCGCTGCAGATTTGAACATTTTTCAGTTTCCAGAACAAGTTGTTGGTTGGTTGGCTGGTTGGCTGGCAATTTTGTATTGTTAAGGGATTTGGCCACCAGAGCCCACCAGAAGACCATGGAGAGATCGGAGCACGGCAGAGAGAGAAAGCCCAGAGCGGCGCCCTTTGATGCGGTGGAGATCAAAAGTGCCGACTGTTTACATAATAGTGGACTTTTGATACAGAAACAATAGAACAGCGGTGCGGCGGCGGGATGAAAGGGACCGCTCACTATATAATACACAACACATCAGACAAGTTCCTTGCACGCTTGTTTGCAACAGCTGTTGTTGCAAGTTTTTCTGTTTTTTTTTTTTTTTTTTAAATACGAGTTTTGCACATGTACGAGTACCTACTCTTTTAGGTTGGTGTTGCAAGAAGATAGGATAGGATAGGGTAGAGGTATGCACCTTGGTGCCTATCTATTGTTCTGGGTTCGTATTGGATTTTCCATTTTGGATTTGTCAAATAATGTTATCATTAGTTTTTTTGATATTTGTATTGCTCTAGATTTACAGTGTCCGATGTTGCTAGTGCCGATTCTGTTTTGATAATGGCTGAATAGATAGAATATAGAATGAGGGAAAGTCAGCATATTACAACAACAACAAATAATTGACACAAGAAATGGTTACGAGACGAAACAAGACGATACTTTTGTAATATTCATCGCAGTGTTATTAGAAGATTAGATGGCACCAACAATTTTGTGCCGGATCCGAAAGGTTAGTGTGGGAGACATTCTATTTTTGACAAGTAGTACTTTTGGAGAGATTGTCAATTTTTCGCCAGGGCAGCAGCCTGTTTTCTGATGTATGTGGCTGGAAATCGTACCAAGACCTCCGGCGCAAGAGGCCAATGCACTATGCATTACGCCAAGGGTTACTTCAATTTTAAATGGTAAGTGGTAAAATTTTTCAAAACTGTTTCTTTTGTATGTTGAAAACATAGACAAATAATTCACCTGTAAGCAGAAATTTTATCTAACCAACACTTGTTAAAAACAAAATATTAAGAACACGCACTGTGAACACAGAACCTTTACAAATATATTTTACTTTTCTTAAGCTTTTAAGATTCATAATTTTGTAGTTCAATACTTAACAAGTTTCACAGCTTCACAATTTTGTAGCTTCGAAATTTCTTTACATTAAACAATGTGCCACCAACCACGCTTTTCAAGAGTCGGGAAATTCAGTAAGCTAGATTTATTATTACAAGCAATTAAATAAAATTAATAAAACCAAACATTTTAAAATATTTCTCGAAAAAAGTTTTAAAAAAGAAGTAAGTTTGTAGTTTCATTATACATATTTAGGATTTTAAACTTTTAAATGTACCAGTGCAAGTCGACATTTCCGCCGATTGCGGATGACGGAAATTTGCGGACTAATTCAAGAGCCGGCATATCAAAGAAGCTTCATTTGAAAAAAAAAATAATAAAACATCATTTTTGCCGATTTCGGAAATATGCTGACTAATTCAAAAAAATATGAATACAACGAGCATTTTGCATTGATATCTTATTTTTCTGCAAAATAATAATTCCCAATACATATTTTAAAATTGTTTTAGGCAAAATAATTTCTAATATTTAATATTTCCAAATCTCAAAAGTGTATGTGGCGAATTGAAGATTTGAGCCGATATCAATCAGCCTTATCAGGAGTTTCTTCTGAATGCAATTCCACTCGAAAAAAATCCCTTTTTTCTTATCCTTATTTTGAGTTTCACCTAAAAATGCTAAATCTATACAGTCGGCAAATTCCTAAAATAAGAAGGCATTTCAATGAAAGTCACCCCCACGTCTCGAACCCTCGCAACGCCATTGATCGAGTGTATTCTTCATTTATAGACAATTGTTAGGATTTCGATCACTTTTTAATAGATTTCGCAAAGTAACGAAATGCGAAATATAAAATACGTAATAATAAAGCCAAGCAATGCTATGCGATATAACGAAATGCAAAGTAATGATTTTGCATAACATAGTAGATATAGCAAAATAAAAACTTGACAGAGAGAAATTTACAAAAAAAACTGAAAGCAAAATGTTCAAAATGCAAAGCAAGATATGGGTACTTCGTTGTCACGAACCAATTTGTCTGAATGAGAATGCTGGTGTTTTCCAAAATTGTAAAATATTCGAGAATCAACTTATCAGTAAAATAACATATTTTACTTAAAAACTAAATTATAATCTTAAAATAACGTAGACTGATTTTGATGAAATATATGTAAGTTGGTTTTTGGAATCCTTCTCTTCTTCAAATTTTACCGCTGCCATCACACCAAAGAATTGTCTCATTTTTTTAAAGCTATTTTAGTTTTAGAAAGTTTAGGCAAGTCATTTCCTAAAGCGGAAGAAGGGCAGGTGCAAAACTCCTGTATGAAACAAATGGAACAACACCTGCATTTAGTTGGCCTCAGACATAGAACAAGCCAAAACCGGGAGGCCTGTCGACATTTTCTGAGGTCAACCAGGCGAACCCCTTAAGTGGAACCTTAGGTTGAAGCAGTAGAGTGGGAGAGTTGTGGTCCCACTACAGATTATGATAATACCTCATAATTAATTTACTGTTTTGTTTTGCTCTTCCACCAACTAACGATGGAAAGTCAATAACAGTTTATATCTCAAAAATGATTTTTCATAGAAATAATCGACATCGTACACTCATCAACTATCAGCTGAAAACCATCAAAAATATGTACACCCAACAAACCAATTACAATAAAACACAACAAAGTAAGTACAGAGGAACACTTCTTTAAATAAAATTTAAGCACAGAAATACGTGAGTAAAATGGAAACAATACAAAGTATTATACTATATCCAACATTATAATTATTTTGTACCAAATTAAATCTATGGCAAGGGGCATACTAAACAAGAGACGAAGAAACAGTCTATTATTCCCACACTAGAGTTCAGCCGATCGGTGTAATCAAACAATAATCTCTGCATTAAGGCACACGCCATTTCCAAGATCAAACGGTGCCGACAAATTTTCTGCGGTTGCGCGCGCAACGGAAGAAATCCCAAGAAATCAGGGAGTTATAGTTGTTGCTGTTGTTTCTTCTTCTTTAGCCGCCAAGCCGCCGCGTCACACCGCGCCGCACTATGATGTTTCTATACTTCATGTTGGACCTTATATCATCATCATCATCATCCTCCTCACTATCCACATCATCATCATCATTTTCCTCTTCGTCTTCACATTGATGTGTCTTTGTGGCCTTAAGCTATTTCGTATAAGAAACTATGAAGATTATTGCTTGATGTTGATGCACAAGATTCTTTCGCGGTATGACTGGCTCTCTTTAAAGTTGCCGTATAGAAGAAGCATTCACACCGTCATTTATGAGACAAGCTGTAAGAGTACTTATACCAAACCAACCAATTCCCAGCCATCAACAAAGTTAAGTAATGTATTTCAAAGAGAGTTATTAATGAAATGAAAATACGAGAACCAACAACTTTACAGCCATCTACCATCAGCCAGCCAAAGCCAACCAACGTAACAGCCAGTTTAAAGTATAGGAAGTATTTATGAAGGAGCATTGAAAATAAAGTTATCAAATTGGTAGGGAGACAGCAAATTATGGTAGCAGGGCACGCCAGGCCAAAGATTTAGTATGGCTGGGCTAAAAATTTAAGAAAAAAAAATGTTTAATATTGATTTCAAATTTGCGTGCTGTTGGCTTTTTAAGAAAAAAATAATACAAAAAGACTTATGTCATTAATAACTCTGTCAGCATTTTAATGTTAATATTGTTTTGAAAAACTCAGAAATGAAAATTTTGCACTGTACCTACCAGCACTTACTTTAAAAAAAATGTAACGCACCAGAACAAAAATTCATTTGTTGGTGTATCAATGCGATTTAGTTATAAACGTATGAATTATTATTTAAATCTAGTATTCAGTTCTATCAAAAAAAAATGTTTTTGTCAAACTTCTTTAGGGAATAAAATTTATTTCACTTTGAGTTGGTTCACAGTTCAAAAAGAAAACCTTTTTTTGTTTGGAAAGTTCATCTTTTTTAAATTTAATTTATTTATGCAAAATTTGCCCAAGATTCTCAATTTGTTAATTGTTTTGAAAACTTCGATAATTCAAAATAGAAAACATTTTACGAATCAGTTTGAAAATTTGCTTTCTACCTTGTACTAAAATAAGTATTGCAATCAAAAAATATTTTTTATAAAAAAAGTTGTACATGTTGTATTTGTCTTAATTTACCTACATTTATATACTGTCTAAAGAGATTTTTTTAAAACCACTACCTCTTTTTGAAATCAGATAAAATTTTCCTGATATTTTAGATTATTCTGGATTTTATTTTGTTATAATTTTTACTTGCGGCTATAAGTAATTATAGGCCTACTTTTGGTTTTTTTAAAAAAAACCTCGGACTCTAGATATTAATCAGTAAAATGCCTAAAGTACTGAAGCAATTTTTTTTCAAACTTTTTTCAAATTTTCTGCTAGGTATTTTGAAAACTTGCTCAAAACTGCTGAGAGATTTATTTCGCCAATTTTTGGATTAACCATTTCTTTCTGAAAAATATTATTTGGTTCATTATTCTTGGTTGCTTGCTTTTATTTGGTGATTTGTTAAGCGTGCAATGTAATGGAACCGAAAGGTGGTAAAACAACTGAATGTCAACAAAAAACGATGTAATAAATACAAAATTGTTGAACTTAAGAACGCTAATGAAACATAAAATTAAATAAAAATTCAAGAACGATACGTAATTTTGATAAAAAAAGCGCGCTTAACGAAACACGGCGAAATCAACATATCAAGGATGATATGATTTGCAAGCATTTCTTAAGGCCAACTTAAAATAAACTTGCATTTTTTTTTTACTTCAAAGCTGATGAAATTAGTCAAAAGGCCTCTAAGCACTTCCAGATCTGCCTTCGGTAGCGATTAATGTTTGTCAATGTTGGTCACTGTCGCTGGGGACCAAATGGACTCCATGAAGTAGGGAAAGTTAAATAATAAAAAAATGGACGTAAGTTATCGTAAAAAATATAACTTAATTTTAATTAGGTTTTTCGTCGGTATTTTGCTTTGACCTCTGTTGCAAAAAAAAAAACCGAAAATTTTGATATCAATTTGATGTCTCCTCGCTCATCCTCTAAATTACCATGACTTCCATCTGAAAAGGTTTTGATTATTTATCAGCAAATTAAAACGCTTTTAAATTTTAAAGTTTATATCCCTCAAGCAAATTTTTAGTGACAATTAAGGTTTACCCGTAGTATGAGAATAGCAATTTTTATAAGTTCCCATCATCGAGTAATCTTTTTCCTTAATCGCAAAAATTTATTGATTTCCCATGTCAATCTTCATCTATCTTTCGGTCGTAAAAATCATTTAAACAAAAAAAAAAACCAACATAAAACGAACATCCTGCGACTAATTGACGTACAATAATTTTTTTTTTCTTCTCATTTTTATCAACCGAAAAAAGGTCCAATTTCATAGTAAATAAATTTAATGATCACTCTAATATACATACTTTTTGTTTTTAGATCAAATCTTCATTCTCAGCATATTCGATTGTTTCGCATTCAAATTTGCTAAAAGCTCATAATAAAATAGATAAAAATGTCTTCTCTAGTATTATGTCTTTCGGCGCGTATTCATTGATCTTCAACTTATAAAATCTAATTTCCTCTCCAATTGTTGTTTGGCTAATTCTTTGCTAGATATTCATTCGTTGATGGGCATGCGTGCGGCAGCAATACAACCAATCATCGATATGAAATGATGATGAAAAAAAAAAACAACAAACCAACCGAATTTGTGTCACTATCGGCAAAAGATCAAAGCAACCGAAAGTATCTGAAACCGAAAAGATCAAAAGGACCGCATATACGCGAACACTTCGCAGATCAGATTCGGCAAGAAAAATAGTCCATAGTTCGAGAGGGCTTCCACCAGAGAGGGAAGCCGCACCATCATCAGTACCTATATACCATCAAATTGATGGCTTCAAGAGGATTTTTTTTTCTTCTTCGCCATCTTTTTTTTAAGTCTTTTATTTTATCGGTCTAAGGTTTTTTTTTTTGTTGGAAACCTAATCAGCCAAATTGCAATTCCTACACGCATGTCAATGCGATATATTCCATCATCCAGGCGTACATATCTACGACGACAAAGCCAAATCTAGAAATCTGAATGCCATCAGATCCTTTGCATGCTCCAATTCGGTTTATATAATATGGTTAATTGATTTGCGGAAAGAACTACATATATACATGCTGCCGAGAGAGAGGACAATTATGCCGATTTTCTACACACTCAAAGGATGCGCCGACATCGACAGTGCACGACGAAATTGGCGTGTAATTTTTCGGATCTACCACCTGCTTGCGTTTTTGATTAGTTCCCTATACTTTGGGAACCGATGACCTTTTGTGAGTTATCTCTTGTGTGTAGTTATAGCGATCGACCCCGTTCATTGGGTTCACAGGTGGAACTTAATAAAAAAAAATCCTTTAGATCCTTCCGAAAAAAGAGAGTTGCAGAAGCAAATCAATTCAAACCTTCAACCAGTATTATAGTCCTGGAGGTGACGTTGTAAAATAATTTTATTTTCAGAAAATATTTACAAACTTGTGCACATACTTTATTACTGACTTTTAATCAAATGATTTTTAAACGAAAGATGAGAAATTCGTTAAATTTCACGGTTTAGAATTCAAATGTTGGTCAAAAATTCCGAATACTGAAAAATTCCACTCACTTACTGTCGCAATGAATCTAATGAATCCAAAATCCTTAAAGGTTCTTGGAAAACAATCATAAATAACGGCTGAAAGTAAAAACAAATTAAAAAAGTGTTTTTGATCACTCATCAGAAAAGAAAAATTAAAATAGAATAATAATATTAAAATTATTTAATTAAATTTAAGAGATTGCAATTGGCTGTTGAACCTAAACAGGAGATCTAATATGTACATAAGTAGTTTTTGAAATAAACTTTCTTAAACCGTTTTCCCAAAGATCAATAACCGATTTTTAATAAAATACATTTAACAGAAAGATAACCAAATATTTTTTTATTTAAAGCATAGTTACATACATGATTTGAAAGCTTCATAAAAATGCTTTTATTTAAAATTTGTAAGCAAATATTTCCGAATTTAATTGTTTTCAAGGTAAATTTAAGAAAAAATTATTTTTCTTCACGACATCAGTTTAGTTAGGAAATGTCGAGAAATAATTTTGTAAAAAATCTCCTTAAAAATATTTAATTTTGAAAAAAAAAATTAAATCAACAAAATATTTTGTCTGAGAAATTATTAATTTTGAGAAAAACTGTGTGTCAAAAAAATCGTATCAAAAAAAACTTTGTCAAAAAGTATACTAAGTTATATTTTAACTAAAAAATTCGTGTCCAAAAAAAATTTGTGGAAAAAAATGCTTTTTAAAAATATTAGTGAAAAAAAAGGTGAAAAGAAAATATGTTGGAAAAAAATTATTGCCCAAATTGTTTAGTAAAATCAAATATAAATATTTTTTCCAAAGAATAAAACAATACTTTAACCAAAAGTTGTGAAAATATTAATATTATTTACGAAATCAAGCCTGAAAAGTAATATTTCTCTAAATCAATATTTGAATCAATTGTTAAACGATCAATGGCCTAAAGAACAACCCAGTTTAAATATTTTATCGCAGACTGCTTACATTTTTAACCGCACGGTGGCGTGGCATTGGTCGGCGTTATTGAGAATGCAAATGAATAATGGATCGCTCTAAGGCACCAACAATTTGATAACATCATTGTCGTGAATCATTTTTAATTATGGAATAAATTCAATTTTTTTTATTGATTCTTGAAAAAAATGCTGATGATTCGGTGTAAATTAGATGCTGGTCAAATTTTAACCAGTCTTAAAGAATAAGACTGTGGAGTGTATATGATTCAATATCGCTGCATGAAGTCTGTGAACGCCAAACAAAGTCATCTCTAAATCGGTTATCGTTTGATTTTGCCCATAAATATTGACCCCTGCAGTTCAAGGAAAAAAAAAACGAAAAACCACAAAGTATCAGCGAAAGTTATTAGTAGAGTAAATATTGGTTTTAAAACGCCTGTCTTAGCGGCGGCGGCGGCGGCGCGGCGTAGTGACCAATCGATATGGTAATATATTTTTTTTAATTTTTGGTTTGTTTTATCTGGTATCCTTTGATGCCAATGCGGTTTGATTAATTGGTTATAAATTAGTAACAAATTTTCATTCATTTTAATTGATAATTTATTACCTATTCTTAATGAGTTTTTTTTTTTAAACAAGGCTCTTCGATGTTTTAATTCTTCTTTGAACAACGTAGCTTGTTAATTTAAATTTACGATTTAATGCGATTTTCCTATGAAATTCTGTAATGATGATAGTATTCATCAGCACTAATTTTTATTTTTCAAACAGACTACAGTAACTGTATTTAGTAGTATCAGAAATGAAAAAAGAATATCCTTTCTTCTTCTTAAGAAATATCCAATAAAATAATCGCACTTGAATATGTTCGAATAACTGAAAGATGAAATTTATTTTAATTAATAATTTATTTGTAGTTTTTTTAAAAGACTTATACTTTAATATGGAACATTTTTTTTCAAAATCAAAGCAATTAGAGACGGAAACTCAACAATATGTAAATTACCAACGCTTTCCTTATCACATCATTTCATCGCACATTACTTTCACCATTATTAACGCTTAAAATCTTAAAGGGAAGAAAAAAAATACAAATTTAAATCAATTTTATTTCGATAACCCTGTCTGGTTCTTCAATCATCCACGCTTCTACAACATTAAACCAACTAATATAAGTAGTGTTAAATTTGTTTTCTGCAGCAGCGGCAGCAGCAGCAGCAGCACATCATCGTCATCAACCAGCAACAAACAACAACAACAACGTAAAAAAAGGTAGCCCTAAAATGTGTTTGCCCATTATACTTAGGATACGCTCTATTAGGTGCACAATACATTTACATAGGTGCTGTATGCGAGACTGAAGATTAACAAAAAACAAAAAAAAAAAAAGCGAAAAGATATAGAAAGGGCGGCTACGATAAAAGGAGTTATCGGCTGGCCGAACGGCCGGCCGGAGCAACAAAGGCTACCGCTTTTCGATCTGGTGGCCACAAGAGAGCGTTTCTCCAGTAGCCGGGCCAGAAACATCAGCGTATCACGGTAGCACTTCAAAAGTAAATTGCTTTTAACATGATTCTCAATCGGTTGTCCATTTTCAAAGAGATAAACTTTATGCGTGCATCATACATATTCTTATGGTCTTATGTGTGTGTGTTGAAAATATACATACATACAGTTTTGATGTTAAAGGCAATCCTGAGGGAATTAGTTCCACTTTTGGAATGAAATTAAGCGGCTGTCCATTGATTGATATTTGAAGTTTTATTATAATGTACAAAAAACTGTGACTAACATATCTAAGTGTTTTTATTTCTTCATAGCAAATCTTGAAAAGCATATTTTAATTCAACATGTTTTTCAGTTTATTGAATAGCAGGTACATTTTGTAAACAAAAAACTTATGTTAAAACAAAAATCTGAATTTTTATATTTTTAGTTTAATTTTAGTTTTAAAATTAAGTGCAAACTATTTTTTTGCACCACAAACATTTTTAAATCTTGTCATTTCTATTTTAATAAATTTTCCTTAAAATCTCTTAAGTCTCAAAAGAATGTTTGTCAAAGCTGATGTTTGGAAACTTTATTGTTGCACTCTTTCTTTTTTTGCACTTGCATTTTTTCAGACTCGGTTATTTCTAAATTTCAATCAATTTTTTTTCTTCATTAAAAAAAATTTAAGGAGTTCAAAATTTAACAAAATTTAGTTCCGAATAGAAAAGAAGAAACTCGTTAGCTTATTGAGCTGTTTTACTATGAAAGCTTACTTAAAAAGAAGAACAATGTGGAATACATTTTGAACAAAATTATTGAACTCTTAAGGGTTTTTTTTGGATTTGATTTGGATAAAATTTATATTTGAAGAAGAGCTAAGAAATTTAAACGAAAAGTAATTGTTTTTATAAACTTTTAAAATTGAAATATGAATTAAGTTTAGTTTAGTCTTCAATCAAGCTTCTATTCAGATTCTACCTGGAAGCACAGAAAAAAAACTAAATTTAATCATAAAACGACCTGTCAAGGACAGCATAATAATTTCAAACACAGTTTTATTCAGTTCTTCAGATTCAATAAAGCTTGTGTAGGAAAAATTTGGGAGCAGTTAATTCTATAATTTCGTTTTAGCAAGTTTTTGTCATATTGACTAAATTAATGGGATTGATTGGAATTAAAAAATACTATACATATATGTACTAAAAAATCAGAACATTAAATATGGTTCTTACTTTTTAAATTAGAATCACAAAAAATTCAAGAGTATTAAATATATGTAGGAAAAAGACTGTACATTATATATGGCAGCTTTTTTTTTTTAATTTAAGTAGGCTTAGGTCTAAAACTTGAGTTACTGAAATTTTGTAACTTGAGTTACCATTTATTTCATTGATTGTGCATAGAAAATTTCTAATAACGTACATTTTCTTTAAATTATAAATATGCATATAATTGCATTGGTCATTAAAATTATACTTTTAACGAAAACCAAAATACAAGTTTTCAAAAGTTTGAAAATTGAAAAGTTCTTGAAAAATACGTTTTTTAGTTATTTTTGAAATCATTTAACAGTCAGGAATTGTTTTTGGTTCATGATAAACTCGAATCAAGTTTTTGAGTTTTTCACATTTGAAAATTAAAAAAAAAACAATTTTGCTATTTTTGAAACTATACTACAACACGGGGTTATTGTTTTATTGTTTTTTTTTTTGCTTTTTAGCTTTTAAATATTTTTAAATCTTTTAAATTTTTAATCTTTTAAATATTTTGTTTTACTTTGGGAGAAATCTCTTGTTGTAGGCATCGTGATTTTTGTAAATATCTATTTTTAAATAAATATTTCTCTGAAACTCGAAGAGCTGGACAGATAAAACTGACTTAGAAAGAATATTTAAGTACTTTAGCAAAATAACGGAAATATCTCAAAAATATTTTAAAAAGCTGACGTGATGGAATAATTACGGGTTCGGATTCGAGTTTAGCGCAGCAACAAAACTTTAAAAAAGTAAATTTCAGTTTTGTAACAAAAAACTTCTCGACCAGTGTTATTTTCTTGATTGTATTTCAGAAAAAGAATAGGGAATTGGTTATGTTAATTAAAAAAAAAAGGAGAATTCATAAATAGAAAAAAATAAAAATGTAGATTTTTATTTTGTCTTAGAAGACGAAATGTTAGCATACTAAATAAATTTATTTTGTATTTTCCCATAGGGAGTTATTGTAATCGGTCCGATTTGTCAAATTGGAATTTTTGACATTTCTCGACGTTTCAAGGTCCCTAGAGCCTATATCAATCATTTTTAGAGAGATGTCTGTGTGTGCGTGTGTACGTACGTTCGTACGTTCGTACGTCCGTTCTGGTACCATTTTTCGTCGTCGATATCTCAAGAACGAGTAGAGATATCGACTTGAAATAAATTTTGTTTTACAGATAATGACTTCGAAAGAAGCTGAAAGGACGTTTATTAATATTCAATCAGTTGTTTTTTTACTATAGCAGTTTAAAAAAGAAGTGAACATTTTGGTTGGGCTCAAATATCTCAGGAACAAATAATGTTATTGACTTGAAATAATATTTATTCGACATATTATGACGTCATACAAATTTGATATGAATTTGGAAAAAAATCAATATACCGTTATTTTTTAAAATCAAAAAAACTAAAAAAAAAATTTTTTATAGCTCGAATATCCTTAGATGGAAAAACGATATTAACTTTAAAATAATTTTATTTAACGAAAAATGTTGTTTTTGACTCTTGGTAAAAATTTCAAAAAAATTCAATTTACAGTTTTTTTACAAAAAATTAAAAACTACAAAAAATTCTACCAAAAATTGGTATAAATTGTCTTTTGACTCAAATTTCTCAAAAACGGGTAACGATATTGAATTCTTGTTTGTTTTAATTTCTACATAACATAATTGTTAGCAACTGATAAAATGTTGACAAATATTGAATGTGCAGTTTTTTAACAAAAAATCAAAAACTGTTTAAAATTCTAAAGAAAAGTAGTTACAGTTGTATTTCAGCTCGAATATCCTGAGAACGACCAACGACTGTGCCTTCTAAAATATTTAATTTTATACATAGTACAATTTTTTTATGAAAGGTTGAATTTTGACAAATATCTAATTGAAAGTTTTTGACACAAAATATTTAAAAAAAAATAAACTAAAAAGTGGTAAAATTGGTTTTTCGACTCGAATATCTTGAGAACGAACAATGATATTGACTTTGCCATTAGGTATTTAATCTCTATAATATATGTGCATTCCGTAAATCTCTTTAAATAATTAATTGCTTTTCAATCTTAAAAAAATGATTGTTTGAATTTAACAGCTAAAGTTTGTTTCGCATAAAATTTGGTTATTTGAAAAAACCTAAATATAAAGTTTTCAAGATCACAAATGGGAAGTTATCAGTGTGGGTCGCACCCAGCCTCTTTTTTACCATGGAATTACCCTTTTTAATTTGGTTTGATTCTTGGTGACACAAACGCATCATATCTATGTATGTACATAATAGAGGCTACAAATTAACTGTAAATATTTAATTTTTTGAAATAAAATTTCCTGGAATTTTTCGAATAATGTTTCAAAAATGTTGAACTTGAACAGATTCAAAATAACTCCACAAATAAACAATGAATATTCTTATAAACCATTTCGATATTTTCGCGGTTTGTATATTCGATTTTTTTTTGATTCAATTAAATTTATCACAATTTGGCGCCACAGGCAATTATTTGAATTTCAAATTAAAAACAAAAAAAAAAATAAAATAAAAATAAAACTTAAGAAAGAAAATAAAACAACAAATCTTCATCAACCATCAACGACGGACGATGTAGCATTTATTATTAGCGGTGAGATTAAGCTTCGTTCCGACAAAGGCTATTAATTATACAAATCTTTCTCTAAAAGCATTGTAACATTAAATTTTCGTCAAATAAATATAAAAATTTAATTCCAGTAGTCGCGGCAGGCTATATACATATATAACGTACATCTTTGTTTTTATTTTTTTGCCGATAGCAAGTTGCGCTCTCATTTTTTTTTTTATTAATTTTGTGGATTTTAATTTATATTTCAAGTTAATCCAGTTTTTGATTATCGGTCAAAAAATATAGCGGACGACATTAAAAGAAATCAATACAGCAGCAACAGCAGACGGAAAGACTTAGGCAAATTTGGAACAATCAAATTTTTATGGGTTTTAATTTAATATATCACTTTAGCCTCTGTGGAGCAAGTAGATAAAAAAAATAAAAACAAAAGTCAAAAAAGTTCCCGCAAAAAACAGAAGCACATCTTATGGGATTAATTTCATCGCCTTGGCATAATAAAACTAGATATTTTATGAGAAAAACGAATTTTAATATTTTTTTTTTGATTTTATTTTTGCAATAAAACTGTAAAACTTTAAAATATGGTTTTTAGTTAATGGGTTCTTGAAAATTTGATATTTTTAAAAATATTGTTCTAGATCAAATAAAAAAGGATACATAATGATGTGAACTATTTTAACAACTCTTTTTCTCTTGCATTTTATATTTAAGACAAACGGAATATTAAATCATCTTAGTTGGCCATTTTGAATTGCATAAATTTACCATTCATTTTTAATTTCAATCAAAACTATAAATTAATGTAAAGAGCTTCAAATGTCGATAAGTTTGTATTAAAATCCCATTTGCATTGATTTGTGGTCGGCTACTGTTTTTCGAATCTCTTTGAATTTGCATTTCATTTGGTAACCATGAAAGCTAAATTAAGAAATTTCACATAACTTAATTAATTTTATTTTAAATATAAAATGCTAGCGCCAGATATAAGCTGAATGAATAAACATTTAAGATTTATGAAATCATCAGAAATAAAACCAAAGTAGGATAATTGATTTCTGGAATTCTATGCAGGTAAATTGATTATTTCAAATTTTTTTTAAAAAGAATCAAATACAGTAGTACAGTAAGTATTAGTTTATTTTTTTTTTACAATATTAGTTAGGCTCCTCTACAGTCAAAAACAAAATACAAATATGCAATTAAAAAAAAGCGTTTTTGCATCAGCTCTTTTGTTTCAATGTTTGTCTATAAAAGAAAATATTTAAATTTATATTTATAGAATGAATATAGATATATTATATTTGAATTGAATTCTAATATAAAATTGTATTAAAATCATGGAACAATATTCAAGCTTAGTCAAAATATTAAAAAAACATTTAAAGACAAAAATTATGAATTTTATAAATAATATAGAATTTTCGTAATGCCTGCTATTGATGTATTGTAATGATTTTTTACCAATATCATGATTGTACAATAAAACAAAAACAACGGGACGAACTTAAATTCAACGCTCCAATGATTTCTGAGCACAAATATAATTTTAGGCTTATTTTAGGACTTCAGATAAATAATTTTATAGTTGAAGACTTGTACCGTGAAATAACGTACATAACTCAAAAACTAAAACTGATGAAACAATTCTAAAAACCAAATCAAGCTTAGCATAAAAAAATCCTTTGGAAACCTTGTTTACCAGTGAAATCATTTCAAAAATGATTTTGTCAAATGGGTGGTCGTTAAATAATCTTATTCCATTAAACATCTCCATTCGAGCTCATAAATAAATCTCTTTCATGACCTTCTTAGAATTCCATTTACCAATAATTGAAACGTTCCGACAAATATTTACCCAACATACGACACCTACGACACAAATAACAAAAAAAAAAATCGCTTAATTTAAAAGAATAGAATCAGAATCATTTAACAACAAGGTGGTCTTCTATATTTGTTATTGTCATCCATAAATTATATTATAGGTAAAGGCAAGGCAAAACAAAAACTCCGACAATCGAAAATCACACAAAATATTATTTCCGCTTAATTGCCTCTTAATAAAGGTAAACAAAAATCTCTGCAGGACACCATTCGGATATAATAAATCCTAGCAACCCCTACAGCTGTACCACCACTATAACAAGATATGACCGCTTGAATAATGATGTAGGATGCATTCATTCGTTTGAAGATCACCGAATAATTTCACTTGAACTGTCGAAATCGAACAAACATACATATCTCTACCATCGCCACTATCTGCGTGTGACCCATTATGAGGCTCCCCTCAATACTCTCCAGCTATCTGACAAGATCTCTTAAAACAGCCTAAAAACTCAGGAATTCTCGCCTGACTCAATAGACTCTATACCAGCAACCTGATGCACAGTATATCTGGCTGCTGATGGTAGAACGCATTCATCCAACTTTTTCGAAAACTATTCAAGGAATTCTTTTGAAACAGTAAGTGGGGTCTTGACTCTTCTGGCCTGGTTGGTGGCAGCGGCGGTGGCGGCGTGTCGGATGTTTTGACAGAACGACACTCTTTTGGTGATATTTCACCTTTATATTTGCTCCCAGCATGACATCGTCCGATTCCGTTTCCAATTCCACAATTCCAAAAGCCTGCGATGTCCATCCGATTGCTTTATTTATTTCACTTCACCGTTGCTGGGTTGGTCGATGGGTTTGGTTTCCCTTTTGTTTTTGTCTCGTTGTTGTTGTTTTTATTTTTAGGGCCCTCTTGCCTGATGGTTATTTGTTATTCAGCGTATTAAGAGTTGACCGCTGCTGGCTGCTTCGTTGTCGTTAGTCGGTCTGTTTGATCGGAGTATAAAATTAAGTTCCTCGAATGCAAGTTCACAGCTAGGTGTCTCATGAAGCCTAGGTTTTGACAGTGACCACCATCATGCTGCTGCTTTGCCTTTACACTGGCTGCAACATAATTAATATGGCATTCGAAATAAATCCCTGTAGATTGTAGTATCTCGATGAGGTTCTACCTTTCCAGAGTGCGTAACATCATCAACGCGACGGCCGCCGCCACGCTGCGCCGCACCGTTGTTGGTTGGGTGAGTTGTTTTGTAGGCTTGAAACTATTTCCATTCCTTGAATACTTTTGTCAATGATTTATTTAAATTGGCATTGTGCGTGAGGTGTAGTATAGAACTGCAGTTGGATACAAATGGAAAGGAGCAGAAGATTTCAAAATTGTCTTAATCAGATCATATCTACAAAAGGATTCAATAGCTTTAAAAAACCTTCACAGGTGTCTTGAAAAAAATATATTCAAAAACGCAGCATTCTTGAATAATTGCAGCATTCCTTACTGCAGCCAAGGAATGATGTTGCTCAAGAAAAATAAGGTCAAATTTGTCAAACGCTACATTTCATCTACAAGTCTCCTCCAATTTGTGTACCACGCCATAACCCATTACATTGTATGAGCAGCAGATGGAGTCTTATTTTCCTTAAAAGTGTGACCAACGAACAAAAAAAAAAACTTTTATTTTACCTTCAACTCTCAGCTCAGATACTTTAAAACAAAACAAAAAAAAAAGATCTGCCAGCGGTCTCGTCATCAGTATAATACTCCAAAGATAACATCTGAACTTAGCCAGCATTATTATAGTCCACCCTCTTGCGGAACCGGCGACTTACTATGTACCAAAAACTTGGCCAATGAGTTGCCTTTGCGGCGGCAAACCTTTGTCCGTTGTGGTGATGTGATGGCGGCAGCAAGACAGCAGCGCAGCGCAGTGCGGCAAGGATGGAGGTTCACATGCAAAACCATCGTGAATTAATTGAATTGGTTTATAATTCAAGCTCAGAATGAACAGAAAAGCAACAACAACAACAACAGCAACAAACTTTAAGCGAATCCGTACAAGATCAAAGTTTTAACTTTTGGCCGAAACAGCAGCAACAGCAACAGCATCAGTAGCTGTTAATGTATATTATAGTTTGCACGATGTCCGAAGGAATACACATAGTAGCCAAAGCAACTAAGAATTAGCAAATCGTCAGGCGCACACTGCGTTTTTTTTTGTGCCGGGCGGCATGAAGCCAAGTGCGTAAATCCATTGCAAAGATTGCGTTTGTGGTTCTGGCGCGGCATTGTGTCTGCTTGCGTTGTTTGTCTGGACCCAGTTGCTGCTTTATCAGAAAACATGACCAATAATTGATTATCATTAACATAAAAAATTTGCTGCATTGATGGCGGTATGGAAGAAAGGGTGATCTCTAAGTCTGAGCTGATGGGGCTGCACTTGGAGTATGGGCCTGGTTTAAACGATTTCAATACTCTGTCGTTGAAAATAAAATGACTGCAGATAAGAATTAGTTTGGGTTGTTTACGTATTTCGTTGAAATTTGAACTGTTCTACTTAGTGAAAGATTTTAGAGAGATGGAGTGAGTTGATTTTTAAAGGTAAATTGATCAATTTTGAAAACATGAAGAGAAGTCCTTTGACAAACCGGTGATTCAAAATACGTGTAGTAAGTAAATAAAATAAACAGATGAGTTAGCGTATGACTAAACGGATGAGTAAGCGCATGGGTATAAACGGGTACGTAAGCGCTACCCGAAACGAATTCTCCAATGGATTCGTAAGCGGATGCGTAAACTGATAAGTCAGCACATGTGTAAACAATTGCGTTAATACTTGGGTTTACGAATGATTAAACGGATCGACAGACATGTGTTACGCAACAGGTTGTATACAAGCATGTGTTAACGGATGCGTTTTGTTTTTTAGGAAGCGTTAACGGTTACGTAAACTCATTAGTAGTATAGCTACACCTTTAAATCTTCTACTTCTTCTAATCGTTCAATATTTTTCTCTTTATATTGTTAGAAAAAAAGTCTATAAAAATTAAATTTCTCTATTTTACCATTCAAAACATAATTTTTGTCACTTAAAAACCATACAAATGCAAAAAACTACTCCAATAAAATGAAATCAGTCGCCAAACAGAGTATGCGTGTAGAAATTATATTCCTCTTGAGCCAGATATAAAAACGAAAACAGAACCCGCCACAGAGATTCACTGTTCTGTTTCTTATGAAATCCTAGACCGAAATACAATTCATTCTCAAGAGACTTCTTCTGTTTCGTCTTTGGTTCTCGATCTTGGTCTTGATACATATCTCTTGGTTTGGTGTGGCCTCTCTATTTCTCATATATAATTTAGCTGCCTTAGGCCTTGCCGCTTAGCCTTCACTGTGATGGCTTACCGCTTTGAGGCAAATATAGGAAGCATCTAAGTTCTTTCTCCGCGAGAAGCACCAAACAACAACAACAACAACAAAAAATTATTCCCTTGAGTTGGTCACAAAGATTTACAACAAATGCCATTCTATTCTTCAACCCATATATTTTGTTCTTTTTTTTTTTTTGTATAATTCCCATTACCATTGGTCTTTCTCGCTCTTTTACACATTTCATTATTATTTTTCTGTTTTTATGAATTTTACGATTTTACCTGTTTTGTAATCCCAACTTGGCGTATAGCGGCATCAGCAGCGGCAACGGCAGCGGCAGCTAGCGAGCGAGCCAACCAACCTACATGCCTAAATAATATATAAAATCAAGAAAAAAAAAAAAAACTCCGATGCCGACAAAGTAATAAACCAATTAGGACTTCAAAGACTACCGCCCGCTTTACGATGCTATTTAGAGAAGGCCTTTGGATAACAGCCCCGAAGTTATAGTGCCATTGCTTACAATATTCTATATTTTTTTTTTTATTTTGTATTTTTTCAAAAACCAACCGTCATATAAAATGTCCTTCTTCCTATTCATCATTAAAATTGAAAGAACAAAAAAAAAATACAACCTATGTACTTACATTTGAATAAATAGGACAAAATGTTAGAAAAGGTATAAGCGGCATTGTAGAAGTACTAACTCGCATTAACGCACACACAAAGTCATCGCATAGAGGTAGACTTTGCAACATTAAATGCTCGCGCAGTGAGAAATGAGATTGTGGTTTCTTAAACCCAAGATTATCTCAACTCGGAGAGATGAATATAGTTTCCAGGAAGCTACAGGAGACATTGGTATTTCCGAAATTAGTGTGACTCGGGTTTATTTTTTGTTTTTTTTTATTTTAGCCCAAAATTGTTCTGAACTCAAAACAAGGGAGTGCGAGAAATATTTTCAAAATAAATCATTAATTATGTTGAATCTGGCTAAGGGAGATATAGAAGAGAAGGATCATAAGTTGATATCTCTCATTTCAAAAAGATCCATTTATTATAAAAGTTTTGAATTTCTTTACTCAAAGTTGAGCCGCCAAATTTTTCTTTGAATCCAAAATCCGATAAGAACTCGGTGAATTTTGCAAAATTTTGTACGGTTGTATTCATAAATTTCCATAAACAACTTAATTTGAACTCATTTCCATAAAAAAAGGAACACCGCTTGGTTCCATCAGTCATACAAAAACGAATGATACATTATTTTGATTGAAGATAAATGCTCCTAACGTGAGATTTTCGAAGGAATCACATTTCTATACATCTAACTAAATGTGTTGGAGGGTTTAATTTGTATGAAACCCGTCAAAAGGTTTTTGGTAATTCGGTGAACTATAGTTTGAAAGAAAAGGGTGTTTTTCAGAGGTTTAGAACATTGAGTTTGCAATACTTTTTTAATTGGCGGCCATCTTAAGAGCTGTTAAATGATTTGTATTTAATTAGTTTATTTTAGTCAAAAAACTAAACAGCCGTAATTGGAATGAAGATAATCTTTAAGTGCATGTTGAGAAATCCTTACTTCCAGAAAATCTGACTGTTGGTGTGCCTTATGGGCTGGAGGAATCCGTAGTTCTTTGAAAACGATGCTGGCCAGAACCTTATAGTCTATTATGACCGCTATAAAGCCATGATTACTGACTTTTATGTTCCTCAATTAAATACCCATGATGTGCAGGAACTGTGGTTTCCACAAGATGGCGCAATATGACACATGGCCGGACAGTTTCACGTGAATTAGCCTCCAAGATCGTGCGATTTAACGCCACCATTGTATATCAATTTGCATAGTACTATCATCACGATGATTTTTGAGTTGGGCGCTGTGGTCGTCTGAGGGCGCACTTGTATATACACAGAAACAGCAACCAGAAAATTAGTATGCGCTGTGATCGCTTGGGGCCGACGTGGTGGAACGTGCTGATGATAGTACTATGCAAATTTATATACAATGACGCCACTAGACATTTACGGTGGGGGTATGTGCAGTCGCTGGTCTACGGCGGCCGATAAGACCGAAACGATCGACAACTTGGAGGACAACTTCTCCGCGTTATTGCTGATATACGGCCACAAATGTTGGGCCCTTTGGGCCTAGAATTACTTGTCATGTATATATAAACTACTTCTCCATCACAAAATACAAAAAAAATCTTGTTTTAATAAAATGTCAAAACACTTTATTGAGCTGTTTTTATTATACTTCAAAAAAAAGATGGCGTTTCTTAGAAAATTGCATACGAATAGTATTAATACTGATGACAAAAAGTATTCGAACTTCTTCTGATTTCACTCCTGCATATTTTAGATTTGTGATATTTTTTTAGATTTCCTTGGAAATCCCTCCTCAAATATATTCTTTCTGGCTACATAATTGGATTGTCAATTACGATTATCTGGTTTCTCTATCATTTTTCCAAACTTCAAGGTCTTCAAAGAAAATCAACTATTCTACTTCTTGTTTTATTTTTAATTTATGGACTTTTATTGGCATGGAGCAAAAATATCAGGTAAGATTTTGTAGGTTAAACTTCTTTATTTAACTTAATAACTTCTTTTTAGGTGCATTTCAACACTGATCTTACCAATTTTATTTAGTTCAAAGGGTCGATCAGTTTTAATTGCTTCGGCAGTTGTTTTAGCAGCAACAGGACCAACAGTTAATATTCTAAGCAATGTTGATATTCTTATAGAAAGCATATCATGTGGTCAAGAACAGTTAAAGGGAGCTCTGGAAAATATGCTGGATTTGGTTAAACGGCCATTGGTAACGGTGAAAAATGCAATTAAAGTGTCTATGATGGAAATAAAAAAGGTTCTCAAGAGAGTTGAAGAAGTACTTTTGAGGATACGAAGTCTTGTTATCGATATTTGTGAGTTAAATTTTTGTTTGAATACACAGGATACTTTTATTTCGTAGTTGAATTTTGTTTGACATATGGTTCGTATTGACATTATCCATACGAATTTAACTGAGGTTTAAGACATTCGTGAGGTAATCAAGTTATATGTTCCAAGAGTATCGATCGGAGAAAATTTTTCCGTGTAATGTTTTTTTTTTAAATATTTTATCGCAAAAAAATTTTCTTTGGTTGAGCAAAAATTCTTTTAAAAATTAATTTTAAATCTACCTAATATCTCTTCTATGCTTGAAACCATTTTTCAGAATTTTAGTGTATTTTATTATTTTAGATTGAATTAACAGTAAATTATTATGTTTAGACTCGTTTGTCTAATAGTTGTGATTAGCAAGCACTTAAACTTGATAATCTATAAATCTTAAACAAGCACTTGAACTTGTTTAAGGAACGGAGAATATTTTCAATTGATCAACCACCAAAAAGACTTCTGTCAAGTTAATGAGTTAATGATACTTTATTATGATTTCATTCATTCTTTTATACAATAAAAAAGGCTTACAATACAAATTACTTATTACAAATTAATTACAAAATATTACTATCTAGAACACTTGCACCAGAACCAGAAAACCAAAACAAAACAAAACGACAATATCCCCAATTGATTGACCCAGTGTAGTCGGTATGACATAATAATATTAATTGCAGTGTCAGCTTTGTATATGCTGTTGACTTGATGTGTTGTAATTCTGTTGCAGTGCTATTGAAATAAACATATTAAATACGATCTTCCATTTATTTCACAGTAGAAGCAATCAAAAAATCTTTTGATTGGCTTGGCAATGTTGTCAGCATGTGTAATAAAAAACTAGGCACTCCATTTGAACGTTGCATAAAAATCGCTGATGACGCTATGACTGATTGCAAAGAAAAGATGGGTGTTCTTGAAGGTCTGTGCAATGTAACAGAAATATTTCGAGCTTTATGTTACAGTGTGAAGTTCATTGATGTTATTTGTGAATTAGTGGATTTTGTTAGTGATTCAATTATTGCAACGGTAACAGAAAGTTATGTCAAAAGTTTCTATAGCATTTGAAAAGTGGCACAAGATTTAAAAATTATCTTTGTTTTCTTAGAACTTCAAAAATTTACCGATGATATAAAGAAAATGTTTTATGTTTCAATAAAATTCGACCATGAATTTAATTTCAAAACGGTGGCAACAAAAAATCTAACAACTGTTGGAATTGACATTCTGTCGGAAATACAAAATCAAATGTCGGAGTTTTTTGTTCTTTTCAGTTGGGTTGAGTTTGTTGGGAGTTTCATGGTGTTTCTAGTGGTTTTGAAGTAAGCAAGAATAGATTCTGTTACCAAAGCTTATGGTAGGAGCTTTCTGATATTTCCTTTTTTTATAGAGCACTTTTATACAAAAACAAGTATCTGACAAGCGATCATTTTGATAATCATTTTATCACCAAAGATTTTATTTCCATCAACAACCAACGAGAGAAAATGAAAATGGATGTAGTTCTACCGTTGACAAGAAAAGAACGCCGGAAATATACAATGGTATCGCCTACTCTAATTTTCACTTTCAAATTTAAAAATATATTTATTTGAGAAAATATCCCTCTAGATAACATCCCTGACATTGGTTCGTGCAGAAATATTCAAAATGTCCCGTACGATTTTATTTCTTACGATATCTTCTGTTCAAGTGTTTTGCATCTGCATTGCCGACTATTCGTTGTTTTGGTTGCTGTCCATGATTAATTTCTATGGCAAACAGGAAGCTGGTTTGGATGGTAAGAAGGAAATTGGGAATTTAATTTTTAAAAATATTTCCCATTTTTATTTTAAATTTTATTTCCAGTTCCGCCATTTCTGACAGTTGAGGTTTCCGGTGGCGGGTTCACTGCAGATATTTTCAAAGGAATTGTACATGCTTTCGAACCGTTAAAGGAAAGTTATGAAATAGATCCAAGACCGTGTTTGCCAATACCCAGTTTGCCGAATTACCGAAGTTATTGGGAAATAGGTGCAAACAATAAAATGAAATACCAGTTTTAGTGAAGAAAATACTGAAATTGAAATCTTTTTCAGGTGGTCTTATTTTTATTGCTTGGATGTTTATGATATTGGAACCATATGGCTTAAGACTTCGTCAAGTCATAATGGGTGCGTATTACCCAGATCGATCCAAGCAGCGTGCACTGTGGCTTTACAATGAAATATTACTAAGGAGAAGTAAATGAATTTTAACAACAACAAAAATACAAATAAGTTTATAGAAAATCATTTTAACAGCTAGCTTTATAAAATTTGCTCGACGTCAAGCAAGAAGAACGATACTTAAGGATGGTAATACCAGAGACTATTCACTTTTAGATTGGATAAGATCAAGAACTAATCAGTTACTAAATGCTATAAAAGTATGACAAAAAAACCGATAAATTTAATTTATTCTTAACAGATATTGGATATTTCGAAAAATATTTGGTTCTGGAAAATTAGAATGTTGCAATATATGTGGCACTCCATTGAGAGGGTTTGATTTTTCAGATTCATCTACATATTCCTTATTAAAACTCATTGTATTATATTTCAGAGAAGAGTCTTCTGTTAATTGTCAACAAATCGGTTGCAATGGAATGTTTTGTGCTGAATGCTTTGCTGAATTGAATAATATCTGTTGTTTGTGTCAGAAACCAATTGACTATGGTGATTTGAGTGATGTTTCTGAGGAAAAGTAAGACAATTAGATAAAAATTTGAAGTTTTTTTGTATTGTTTATTTTTTAAGAGATTCTTCAGATGAATTGGAAGAAATACAAGTAACCGGTGGAGACCATTGAGTGTGTTAATCTTGAATTTGGTTAACCTGAAAGTATGCAACATTCCTAGAAAGACGAACGTTTAAGTGCTGTTTTTTTTATAGCCTATTGTAAGGTAAAAATAAATTTAAATACAGATTATTCTTAAATATTCATTTATTATCAAATATTCAATCTATTGATATTTTGGTGGAAAGATATGTTCGAAACTAAAAAAGCTATTGGAAAGATAAAAACTAATTTTGAAAGAACATTTAAGTAAACAATGCTTAAAACGTTACCCAGTATTTATACAAAGTTTCAAAAAAAGCAAAAAAAAAACGTATTTTTGAATTTCCTAACGATTTTTGAGAAAAAATTTCAAAAAATTGTATTTTTATGATTGATTGATTATTGTCTTGTTTTCTATTTTATTTTTGTTTATTCTAAAGTACTTGCATTTTATTTTCCGGACCAATTTTCCTTTTTATTTTAAAGATGTAAATTTATTTTACGAAAATAAAAAAAAACAATACGCCCGAGTGACCAAATATTTTTGTTTTTTGGTTAAGTAAAGTCAAACAATTATGAAAATATATTTATACCGCTTTTTCTCAAAAGTTGCAGAACCCCTCTCAAATATTGCAATAATATAATTTGTTTCGGTGGTATTTTTTATCATCAATATAAATTATTATTTATGTCTTTAATAAATCAAACATAATGCATATGATTATCGGGGCTATGTGTTCTTTTGCGTGAAATAAAAAAAAAAACATAATTTGAATGGAAATTTTCATTAAAAAAAAAATCGATTTTATTTTTCTTTCCAATTGACAATAAAAACCCACTGCCTATACAAAAAGATTTTCTTCCACTCGACCAGATTGAACACAATGGACGTGTTGAACACAATGGATTATAAAGTTATTATCTCTCCAGTCAATGTGCTCTATGGTTAATCATTGTTTTCAATAAAGGTACTACGAGTATATTGCCAAGTCTTGCATTCATAAAAATATGAGCTCGAAACTTGTCTTCAAAGAAAATGTGAATAAAAATGGCTCTAGAAATATGCGGTCCCGGAAAATAAATTTTTTAGTTTTCAAAAATCCTCTAGTATATAAATTTCTAAAAAAAGTTGCTATGCAAATTTAATTAAACTACATTAATTTTTTTTTTCAAACTTCAAAGAAATATTTTTTTTCATTTCATCAAATATCGACATTTTATAATATGTATGTGTATTTGGGTAACTGCTTTTTTAGCATTAGCTCGCTTTTATATTTAATTTAATTATTCCCGTTCTATGAGGAACTTCGTGTGACTAAGTCGTGGAATTAATTTTTTTTAAATCCATTCCTTTGAATTTCCCGCCTGAAAAAATGAATATCGACTCATCTATCACAATCAATAAAAATAGACAAAAAAATATCCCATTTATAAACACAACAATGCCCAAATATTGTCAAAAATTTATAATAAAATCCTTAAAGGACACAATAGAAAGACATTACCCAATCATTTATATTTATTGTGCCATATGAATATTATGGAAATCACTCCTTGATTCAACTTAACATCTACCCTGCCCTTAAAAAAAATATATATCCTATCTATGATAACGCTTTTCTATAAAATTTTGTGTGTAACTGCATTTTAAATTGACAGATGAATGACCACACACAATGTCAACTTTGATTCTATATACTCGTAGTTGGACACAAATTTATGGGCGTGTAATCTGTTGTTTATGGCTTGTTCGTCCTTTTTCCACTGATGACTTGCCCTTGCCATCATAGAATAGAATGAGAATATTTTGAGTTGAAAATTAAGTGAACATTTATTTTTGTCACCCGATCTTTATTCTTCAGGTAGATCTATAGATTGCATAGATGCTGCATCTTAAGATAAGAGTGCTGTGCCCTTTTTAAATGGGACTGGGTCTTTTGATATGCGGTGATAAATATTATCCCACAAAAGCATGCGGCTGCATGCCATCGAAATGAAGGAATTTCCTTTTTTCTTTGGGTGGAATAGAAAATAGATGAAAATGAGTATTTTTTTTTTTGTTTTGTTATTAAATTAGAACACGGAGTTTGGTATTTCAACGCACAAAAAGAAAGAAATAAAAAACATTTTTTTTAAAGATGTTTCGACTTTTATCGAGCATTTAAAATGGTCTGAATTGATTTGAAAGAAAAACACAATTAAAGAAGGAATTTCCATCTTTTGACATGGTTTTCATGGTTTTTTTTTAGATAAAATCATTCTAGTTCTAACTGCCCCTGGAGGTTTCAAGTTACCAGGCTTTAGATTGTTTTTAAAACGGCTGCTTTGTGAATTGGTTCTATTGACAAAAAATTATCTCAACGTATAGTTTGTGATGGTGTTATCACAAAGACCACCGAAGTGTTAATCAGAGTCCTATCTGTCAAATATTTATACTTCCATTTTATTATGGGTAAGAGAATCTTTGGTTAAAATGACCAATAGTTTATTCATATAAGTACCAACTTGTGGTAATTCAGAAATGAAGGAAAAAAACATCTACAAATTTTGGCTTATAGACAAGAATTTTATTCAAATTTAACAACATCACTGGTGTCCAATGTGTAACCTATAGAGGTTGTGTGACTTAATGACACTTTAGTGACATGGGTTTTATGGTAAAAAGCGACAGCGATGAATCCATTTTATGTACCTATCTGATGTTACATTGAACTTTGAGGTGAAGTGCCTATAATAAAACGATTACGAAGTTAAGTATGATATAGAAGAATTGTGTAATAAATGACAACATTTAACCACATTTTAAATATCTAAATAAACCCGAAATATTACTCCATTTTAAATGACAATAGAAACAAAATTAAAGATCTACAGGTTTGCAAATGCTATCGACCCGTAAAGTACTTTCTGGAAAATTTTGATGCAATATAATATTAAGATATTACACATACGGGCATATTTTATTGCATTTCTATGAAGGCAAATGGATACATTTTAATGTTTTTAAAATAATTCATTCAAAAAAGTATTCATGTATTTGTATACTCTATTTGGGTAAGTTTTTCAAAACATAAAGTTTTTGAATGTTAGACCCTTGCAAGAAAGACTTTAAGGCATTTTAATAAAAGTGTTGCAATAAATTTTATGAATATGAATGAATGGATATATAAAAACATGGCACTTATAGTCCGCAGTCAATGAAACCGATTAAACGCAATAACCTTTTTTAGTTTTGAAAAGTAACTTCGATTTCCTTTAAATTTTCTTTGCCAAATACTTGCTTTATTTCATATTATTATTTTTTTTTTTTACTGTATTATTTAAATTACAAAGCATTGTGGAAACGGAACCAGTTGGCTGTGAACTTTCTGGAAACATATTTTTCTTTATGCATTGGAAGACAAATTTTAGAACTTTTTTTGAAATTAAAAATAAAACGTGTTCTTGACATCTATGTATGTACGAGCTTAGGCCGTAACTAAAAAGTTTGTGCAATGCATCAACAAAGAGGTTTAGACCATTTCATCAGTAAAGAGTATTTTTCAGTGATAAAGTATTCAATCTACATAACTCAAAAATTAAATATGTACAAGTACATTAATCTAGGAATTCTCCACTGTTCTGTACCAATTAACCGATAAAAGTTGGTAATTACACAGGTATCCTATTTATTGTAGACGTTTAATACGAGTTTTTGATTAAGGCATTTATATTCAGTATTTGCTGTTAAGAACACCTTCTTTTCAACAACACGGTGGAAAATTAATTTTTTAATTACAAAAGTTACAGAATTTTTTTTGTAATAGTTAGAGTTTAAAAAAAAAGGCATGGTGATCCGACTTCATAAGTTTTTTTTACACGAGGACAAGACCTACATATGTACATAGTTAAACAATTATGTAATTTAAAAAAATAAACTTATTTTAGAACTAATTACACCAAGAGCCATTTTCTGAAACGAAATTCGATTTTTTTGTTGATCTTATATGACAATTTTCGATGAAAAAAAAGTAGATCATAAGAGTTTAAGTAGAGCATAAATATTTAAGTTTTCTATCAGCAAACTGCTTTAAAAGTCAGTTTTAGGCTTATTCAATTGCCTAACAAGTTTGTTGGTTTTCCCTTCAAGAATGTTTTTGTATTTATTTAAATAAAGGCAGGCATTTAGCGAAAAGATCATAAAAATCAAATTGCTCAAAAGTAAGTAGTTATAGTATTTTCAGCTTCATTGACTGGACTATAGTTGGATTAGGATATTTTTGTCTAAGTTAACCTAAAGACGGCAAAGAAATGAGTTTCTTTTACTGTGAAGAATTCATTCTTTTGCAAATTAAATTCACTCTTTTGTTATTTCAATTCATCCTCTTTCATAACAAATTCTCAAATTCTATTTTCAGAACAGTGAATTTCAATTTGCCAATTTACAAAGAGATGAATTTAGTTTGCAAAAAAATGAACTTAATTTGTTAAATGAAATAAATTTTGTTGGTGCAACAGCTCATTAATCCCAGTGACTTACAACTCTCAACCATCCCTGTGTGCGTGTTTTGGCATGAATGGAGGAGATCAACACTTTTCTGCTGATTGCTAACGATTAAAGTGAGATGTATGTATGTACCTATGCATCAAAAGGATATTCTTGGAGGGCTTGTGATTTCCACTCAAGAGCTAGAAGCACTTGCATGTAATTGGCCCAAATACTTTCGAGTTAGACAAAATTGATAATTGCAATCGTTTGTTCTTCGTTTGTCTACGCTTGTGCAGCTTTTTAGAAAAGTTTGTGCACTTACGGTTTTCGAATTTAAGCCAAAATTTGTGCACTTATGGTTTTCGAACTTAAGCCACCTCAAAAAAAAAATGAACGAAAGAAAAATCTGTAAATAAAATTCGATAGAAAATCGTTTGTCTATGCTGTACATATGTACTATGTATATCTTTCATATTATTGTTATTATAGTTAAAGTAGCTCAAGCTTTTAAAGTGTTTTCACTTAAAACGTTTGAATCTTTTTCCTAAAAAAAAATAACATCACATTAAACTTTATCATCAGTCACCACCTTTCTTCACATAATTAAATCTAAATTATCCTATACAACAACTTCAATGACAAACAATGTTTTCACAACTTCACATGTTTCGTACAAAAGCTAAGTTAAAAATAGTTGGTACAAAAGGACAATTAATTTAAACTTAACTTTATGTATAGGTACCTATAAAATTCATTTCAAAAAAACTATATGTGCTCAAAAGTCATAACAAAACAAGAATGTCTATATAATTAGTCTTGTTGTGGATTGCGTGTTTGCTTCACATTATAAATAATATCGAGAAGACAACATTGTGTGTTGTTGTCTGTGGAAAACCACTGATTTTATCAAATTACACATTGTTAGAATCCATATATAAATAAACGTGACCTGCACGAACTCCATCAGGATTCCAGGATATACAATACATTTTTTATTAATTGGGTTAAGAGAAATTCCTTTTACTTATACCTTTTTACCTTACCTACCTACCTAACCGGAATCAAAGTAACACACGAACAATGTATTTTAAGGTTGAAAGGTAAGTTTTTGGAAATTGATAAATTGATGTTTAATGAATTATATTTGTTTAACTTCAAAACAAAAATTAGTCTGATGGGGTAGGTTTTTTGTTTTCAATAACATCAAAATCTGGAAAAAATAATAAATTGATTATGTCGATATACATAAATAAATTATAAGAAATACTGATCTAATAAAAATGACTTTTACTTAAAAAGCTTTGAAAATCATTTTTGTTCGGTCCCCCAAGAAAAGATTAAACTTAAATCTAATTTGAGCTTGGAAGAACCAAGTCTAGGTCAGAAGAACTTAAGATGTCTCAGTTTAAATAGACGAAGAATTTTAACTATAGCCCTTGCAACTTTATACTTTTGTACCCTATTTAATAAACGAAATTAAAAATGCTTCCTAATTTTTGCCAAAATGCCAAAAAATTACCGTTAAGTATACTTATTTATTGTTTACGATTTGCATTAAATAAATAACCATTATTGTTTCATTTAATTTCCATTTACATTTACACCGAAGCATTTTTGTCCACTTCTGAATATTCCCAACAAAAATTGTTTTGATATAAAAAAGATCTTTCTTTTATCACTCAAGGAATTTTGAAACATAGAATTTTGAATACAAAATTTTGAGCACTAAATTTAAGATTTACCAAATTTTGAAATACAAAATTTGGGCACTCGCATAAGTTTTGATTTACAAAATTTTTAAAATATAGAATTTTAGATTAGGTACAGAATTTCATAATCTGAATTTTGGCACTCAAAGAAAATATGACCCAACCCCGAAAAACTTAACAATGTAAGACTTTGAATGGTCTGCATTTTCAGTCGATCTCAAGACTTAAGGTTTTTTGATCCCTTAGGAGGTGAAATTGGTGTTTTTAGATAGCTGTCATATGTACATATAACCGATACCACAAAACTCATATACCACAAAACTCATTTATTATTAAAAAAAAAATATTTCTCGTTAAAAAAAAATGAATTTTACTGGAAAACCCAATATGTATTTGAAAAAATTGGTGGACATTTTTTTTAAAGTGTATATTTTTTAATATCTACTAAGAACTGACATACCAATTTTTTTAGTAGACATTTTTAAGAAATTTTGTATACAAAAAATTATTTTTTAAAAAAAGTGCTTTAACAATTTTTCAAAAAAAAAAACATGGACCCTAACGCCATTTTAGTTTTTATAATTTTTGTTTTCTTTATTCGAAAGACCAACTTTATGCGACCCAATTGTGCATTGTATTTGTTTAAAATTTATTAATTAATATCTTCAATTTAAATTTTTCTTACCTACTTCAATAGTTTTCCATTAACGAATTTATTGTAGAACTATTAAAGTTTATTTAAGTAACAGCCCTTCAGTGACCTTAATCTACTTGGCATAGCGTGCCACCGTTTATAATCACTTAGCAAAACACTTTCAATTCAATATAAACCAAAAGCCTTGAATAAAACGACCAACCCCAAATTAAGAAATAAAAACTTAAATAATCTTTATCGACCACATATTGCCCAATTTATATATTTTTTCTTGACTCCTTTTCAATTCAATTTTTTTCTATAGATAATCAAAACATATATTGTTAACTAATTGCAAAATACACCCGACCCTCTCTGTTAATCTCAAAAATATCCCTTATTAGATCTCAAATGACAAACAAGAATAACACTATACTATCCCATACCCTAAAAATTGTTACATTCGAAAATTGACTATCTTCAAAAAGTTCGTCCTTCATGGGTTATACATATGTATAATATGCGTTTTCGAGACATTGAGAATCACTCGGCGGGACGCACCAAAGTATGAAAACTAAATATTATTTTGCGTCGGTATAATGCTGATAAAATAAACTACACAGAAAATAAAATTGATTGCTCTCTTAAGGATACACTTTTGAAACTTTACTCGTATAGTAATCTTGACTTTGGTCAGCACTCTTTCCCCCCATCTCTCACCCCCGATTTCCATTCATTTTTTGCAACAAAAAAAAACACTACTTATTAATAAAAAAAATAACAGCGAAAGTTCAAATTTCCACTTCATGGAACTTCAACTACAAGCTCTCGCTCAAGTTAAATACTTTTGCAGCGAAGTTACTGGAAACTCTCTGAAAAACCATACCCTTGGCGCATGACGACGACGCACCCCATCAAAAACGGATATTCTTCTCCTGATGCTCTCTCAATTTTGCCAGGATAACAACCCGTCGCCGTCGCGGTCGTTGCGGGCTGAGATTTTCAGAACTAGCTAAGCAAAAATCAGTTCTCCAAAGGTCCTGTTTGAATCCGTACACAATTTCGAGAAGTTCCAACGGTTTTATTCGGCAAAAATTAAAGTTTCCTAAAAATCACATTTTTTTTTAAATTAAAAAAGTCGGTTGTAAAATCTAAATATTTTCTTTACACACAACAAAAATAACATACCGGAAGTAGATAAAGAAGTTAAATCAAATGTCGGGTTTTCGGTCCTTTACATCCTGTGAAGTGTTTGCCTTACGATAATTGTGTGAGGTTTTTTTTTAAATTGAATACAATCTGAAGTGTCATACGTTAAAATAAAATCTTAAATAAAAAATAAAAACCAAGCAAATAAATAAAGAAAAAAAAAATAACAAAGGCGGAAATTTCTGCTGCAGTTAAAATGTCACAAGGATCACGAGAGCCACAGCTTCATGGGGGTGGAGGAGGAGGAGGTGGTAATGGTGGTATAACAGTGATGGGGAAACCTAACCAACAATATTCACACTTCCATCAGCAGCCGCCTACGAATATTTCAACCAGCACCACCATTATTTCAAATACCGGGGTTGGAATACTACAAAGGATTACATCTACGCAGGTACTGTAAACTGTGTCCTTTTTTCTGTGTTTTTTTTTTTTTGTTGCTTTAAAGTTTGTTTTGCGTGTAATTTGATGACGTCAATCCTGGGCTCTCGCGTGCTCTATCTCTCTCATTGAAAATAAAGATACACGAACGAATGCTGGATTATACGGTATTTGATATTTAAAAAGAGAGATTTCCCTGAAGCCGGCTTTTTTTTTTTTAATACAAATTGTGGTTTCTCTAGACACAGCCAGGGCGCAGTGTGAGATGGAGGATGGAAGCAAGTTCGATGAATGTATAGGACATTTTGCAGAGAAGTTTCATAATTTATTTCATTCATTAAAGTTGTTTTGCTCGTTAATTTTAATGTTATTACCGAAACGATTGCACATACATATAAATATCATATACCTTCTCGCCTACGCTTTTTGGTTAATGGAATATAAGGAAATGGAGGAAGGGGACGTCCATTGAAATGCGAAAACATGGATACCCTTTTAGAAGCTTGATCTTGGATGTCTAAGTTGTAATTAAGATTTATATTATGCGATAGAATGAGGGTAGATACATACGAGTATGTACATGCTTGAATATGATGAAGCGGGTTAAAATATCAGATTTAGATAAACTTGAAAAATTTAAGTTGTGTTATAAATTGGAAAGTGATATAGTTAAGGTTGGAAGTTAAATTGAAAGCTGGTTATCACAATATTGTTTGATTTATTACGATCAACGATTTTTAGTGGAAAAGTTTATGGACTTATGAACAAACCCTTTTAGGGCACATTCGTTCAAGTGTTTTTGGGGACCTAAAAATGCTTTAAATCAAAAATCATGGTCACATCGTTTAAGTCTTTTTAACTGACATAAGCTAAAACAAAAATGGACAAAAATTAGGTAAGAATTCATTAAATAAAAAAGTACGTATACGCCCTAATGCACATTGGTTTCGTTTGCATGAAGAGGCGTTTATAAATAATATTTAAACCAAGCTTCGATGAAACTTTAAGTAATGATAAAAATAATGGTGTGAGAAATTTTTAGGGATAACTTCCGCCCATTGACACACCCACAAAACATTTCTGTTTTTAAATAGACGGGGATGGGAATCGAACTCAGACATCCGGCACTACAATCATTCGCACTAGCCATTACGCAACGAACTATTTTTTGACTATTTTTTTATTTATAATTTTTTGTTAAAATTTGTGGTTAAATGTTTTTTTTAAACCGTTTAACAAATTTTTTAAGTTTTATTTTTATTCAAGTTTTTTTTTACTATGAATCATAATTTTTTGGCTTTACTTTACTTTAGAAGAAGTCACAAAATTTTCATCAAAGACTTCCATTTCATAAAAAGGAATTCTTCTATTTTATTTTTATCATGTTATGAAAATTGATACATTTAAGCAAGAACTCGAAGAAAAAAGAGAAGCAACAAACAATCTAACAAGCAATCACTTAGAGTGTAATCTTTACGAGCAAGAAAACATATTTGTAACGCAGCCATAATAAAAACAAAACGCTGATCTCTGACCAATGTGTGTTCCATTTTTCGTCTGTAAAAAGGTCAATCAAATCCCCCCAGTCTGTAGGAAGTGATTCAAATTGGCTTTAATACTTGCCGACAAGTTTGATTGCTTTGAATTAGGCGACGCGACGCGACGCGCACGATATTCGATTTGATTAGAGTGTGGGAATATTTTGTTCCCATAAATATATTTGTTGTCGCCGAGACGAACGTTTGGGTTTAACGCAATTATTATTGTGGCTATTAGTATTAAGTTTCATAACTCGTAAAATATTGAAGTAGATCATGTTTTTTTTTTTTGTAATGTTGATTCGTTTCCAAGTTGTTGCGATTGTATGTTTGTTTTTGAATACTTTAGGAGGCTATGATGGACTATTAGTACTTTTATTATCTGTTGACATAATACATGGTGTGAACGTTACATTTTAGTTTTTGATTATCATCAATTATTCATAACAACTGTTCTGTTTGGTATATCATTGGTGTTTGGTAGAAAGGGGTCAAGTAAGAAGTTATAGTTTTCCTCAGAATGACTTTAAGGTTCGAGTAATACAATTTGCATGTGTTTTGAATGCAAAATTTGGTAATTGATGATTTTTTACTATTTCAAGTTTATTTTCATGGAATGGTACTGTCCAAGATTTGTGTATGTATGAATTGTATGTATGAATTTATTCTAATCAAAATTCTTAAACAGCAATTTTTATCTCTTTCTACCAAACACCAAGATATTACTATAAAAATTTTTGTGCAATAGTAAAAAATAGTTTTTAACCCACAGCAAATTTTTGAAATTGAAATTGAGTTTAGATAAAACGAGAATAATGTACAATTTTAAAACATAGACTGATTAACTCAGAATTTAAAAGAAGGAGTTCTCTCACCACTTTTGTGGATACTGGTTATGAATGGAATTCGAATTGGATCACAGAGGGCTTGCTCTGACGATTGTCAGATGAGATGACAAATCCTAGACACATGTTGAGATGTAAGTGACGAAGCCTAACGCGTTTCGCATGGCACGATAATGGAAACGTATTATGTAGTTATCCATATGTAATCACGTGCCTTGCGTCAAAATATATTTTAACTTATTTAAAATAACGAATCCTTAGAAATGAAATAATTTTTTTAATAAGTTACCTAGTTTTAATTTTTCAATACCCTTGACGGCATCACTGTGCTACACGTGTTTCGTAAAACGTGTCACGTCGGTATATACATTTAGATATGCGCTGTTCCATTGATTTTTATTGTTTACATAAATTAGTTCCATTCTGTGTCACGTCAGAAGCTTCGGACATGTTTCAATATGCACCTTGTCTAAGAATTAGTCCCAAATGAGGTCTTTTGATTGGTCTCTCAGCTCTAGAATGTATAGATTGCTTTTTGTTTCACAAATATACCCAAGACATGATTTTAAAATCTTTTGTTATCCCTTAAGCTTCATAATAAGCAATTTGCAAATGTAATTTTGAAGAAACAAACTCCCTAATACTTAAAGTTTGATTGATTGAATATGAATATTTCTTTTGATGTCAAATAATCTTCAAAAAAGAAAAAACCTTTAAAACAACCTTTTGTACTTTTTCTTACAAGTCTCTCGTTCGATCCTAATTGAGCCCATCTTTGACAGGCATTAACATATAAGCATTCATGTGTTAACGTGCACAACCCAAACATCACTATACGCACATCATTTGTCATTTTCATTCAATGTTACATTAGCACAAGAAAGCCCCCAACCAAACAACAACCAACAAAAAAAAAAAATAAAACAAAAATAATAAACAAAAGACCAAATCATGTGTAACGCATTATTTTCCACCCTCTCTTATGTATATTTTCCCTTTAAACAACAAAAAAACACACACACAAACAAACAAACAGAGATTTTTCTTATGCGAAATTTTCCATTTTCCATTCAACGATTTTTCACCCCTTAAAACCAAAGAATCGACTAAATGTCGACACACTGACAGTCAGACGCCATCCATGCCCACCATACAGCATACACAACCAAACCAAAGAACCAACAATAATGTGGATGGCACAAGTCCCTTTGTTCGAAGAGTCAAATCAGCCATGCAAACCCCTCAGGCAGAAGGTTAGTATTGCGGTGTCCCCACCCAATCTACCCCTATATAATATACAAAGCGCCCCGAGACTACGGGGAATAATTCAATGCGACATGAACTTGGCATTCGGGGGATAAAGGCGCGCGTATAGCTTGTTGGTAAGGTCATTTATTTTATTCTGTTATTCTGTTATAGTAGGTATAGGATTGTGTGTGTATATATAGAGGAGCGCACTACTGCAAGGGATTTAAAGGAACAACTATTGTGTTTTTTTTTTTTTGTTAAAATTAAAAGTTGATCTAGGGACGAACTATTTTATCCTTCGTTAGAGTTTTTCTTTATGTTTCTCTTTTTTTAAAAAGAGAATTGAGTATTCTCAGCTGAATGCTCCATCTGAATAGCTTATGAGACCTTAAGAAGGCCGTGATTGCCAACGAACATATAGTTTGAAAGTAGTTGCTTGGATTTGGAAAAGTTGGTCCAATGCAATTGATTTTATGTATGAACTCAGCTGGGTTTGTGGCACCCCAATTTTGTTAATTAGAAGAGAAGTATTTTTTCGCAATTGTGAAATTCGACTTTGAGCCACCATTTTTTTTTGGGTTGTAACTTCTTCGGTTTTTAAAATATGATTCAAAAAAAATTTAAACATAAAAATAGAAGGATTAATTTTCTGCATTTTATGTCAAACAAAGTTTTGTGTGAGACTAACATGAAACGATATATAAAGGGACTACTAAAATCCAAGATGGTAGCCAAAAGGTGAATTTTACAAGTAAGATTTATAATCTCGAGTCCATACTTCTTAATTTTATTGGCAGATGCACCACCGGTCTAATTTTTTATTTAAAAAATGGAAACTTCTAAAAATTTTCAGTGTTATTTTTAATAGATTGACGGAATGATTAGCTTATGGCTCGGTAGGCGACTTTGTTGTACCGGCAGTTTTTTTTTCAATTTCTTTTGAGAAAACTATTTTGACAAATTTTTTTATTTTAATAACTTTCGACAGAACTTTTCTTCAAAAATAATTTTTTGAACATTTCGTATACCAGCGGCTCAAAAACATTTGCACAAAATTTTTCACCAAGTTTTTGTTTTTCCAGTTTTTTTTTTAAACAATGTTGGCAATAATGGATTTTTAATTTATTTTTGTATTTTTTCCCCAGTCACTAGATTTTTTATTGTTTCTCGTTTTGTTCTGAATAATCGTCCTTGCTTATATGTTGCCTTAAGGCATAACGGGGGTGATTGTTCTTTACCTTGTGTGTTGAGTATTTTATTTATTTATTTACAAAAACAGTATAGAATTTTTGTGTTGTTGATATTGTTGTTGTTGTTAGCCTGATACTCTCTGTTTTTCTTTTTGCATGTGCGCGAAAAAGCACCTTGTAGTCGTTTCGATACAAATATAGTTTTTTTCTTTTTGTTTTGCAAAAGTCTCATGTATCTCTAAATATAGAGATGTATATAACTTTTAAGGGTGGCAAGAAGGCGATAAGGACGCACTGTCTTTTATGCATGCTGATGTTGTGTGGGGTGGTATAATTTCCATTTCTGCATCAGTATAAAAGTTCATTGAACTTAAAGAATAAAATAAAAAGATTGAGAGGGTGGTAGGTAGCTACTGTACTTATTGACAATCAATGATAGATACGTCTCAATTGAAGGGTAAATGTAGAAGTAAAAGAACAAAGTTACACTCGTACATACTTTTAATACCTACTCTAATTCATTTGAGAAGATTAAAAAGAAATTCCGGGTGGATGTTTTGCAATTTATTCGACACTTTCGGATTGTATCTTGACACATAATCAGCTTAGTGTGGAGAAGGGTGGATTTATTTGGAAATGTGATTTGTAGATCAGTTAATTGTTAAGAAGCTTTATTTTTTTCTTTTGCTCTGTTGTGTTGGTTTCATCAGAGACGTCTAGAGACAATTTCTGGGCCTTGGACTTTTAAGGATAAAGAGGCCTCATATAAAAAGTTTAATTGATGGTAACACTCATTGACGGTGAACAGTGGTACACTCGAGCGTATACGCAATTTTCTTATATCATTAATTTCTTAACAAATCACAAAAGTGATCATTAAATACGAACCTGATCGCTTACACTCCGGTTCAGAAGATAAAATTTGTTTTGTGCTTCAGATGCACTAAATGAAGAAAAATGAAATGAGAATAAAAGCCTGATATTGTTGTTGTTTTTGTATTTAATGGCCACAAATATTTCTGTGAATAAAATTTCAATTAGATTTCAAATTATGTATTTTGTCGTTTACTCTCTGACTATCAAAAACACTATCAACTGATCTACTTCTTTTAACACATTGATTCATAGAAGGATTTAAATCCATCCAATGCAGAAACTATAGCTTCCACTCCAGCTCAATTCATTAGGTCTTTAATTTTACATAACTTTATTAAAAATAAATTTGGGTCTAAGCTGCCAACTCGGAGTGTAGGTAGGACTGTCCTTTTTGTATTTTATGGCCATCAATCTTTCTGTGTCCAAGTTTTTATATCCACGGTTTTATTTTAAATTTGTAAAAAAAAAATCAATAGAATAAGAAAATTACGTATACGACCCAGTGCACTTAAGTTTCGTCCATTTTCCGATGCTGGCAAAAATTGTTTGTCAGCTCTTGGTTGATTAAGGATTAGGATAATTATGTGCAAGCTTTGATCAAATATCGGTCACTAACTTGTTGCCACTATTTTGGAGAAATAATTGTCTGCTTTAACATATACATATGTAGACCACAATTTTTTTTACTAGTAAATTTATTTTTTGTTTAACAAAAGAATCAACAAAATAATTCTTGATTTTCAATTTCATTATGTTTGATTTCAGTCTACACTTTTTGAAAAAAAATTAATTTTCCCAAAAATGATTTTTTCTGTTGTTTTTTTTTGGCAGCTTTTGAAAAAAAAAATTTTTTTATTTATACTCGTATATCAAAGGACAAATTAAATTTCTTTAAATAATAAAAGGGAAGTGCACTTTTTTTATTATTTTCTAAAATAGAAAAATTGGAAGTATCAAGTTAAAATTTTGATTTGTTAGTATAAAATATAAATCATTCGTTTTAAAAATTAACCAACTGGTATTTTTGTAAACCCTATCTAAATCTAACAAAAATCTTCACAGACATAAAATTAAGTAGATATTCTACTTGTTTTTTCCCACAACAAGGAGCATCTTCTTATATCAAAAAACCCTTCTCTTTGTTTAAAAGTATGTCAATTTATAATTCAAAAATTCTGATTAACATGAAAAAGTGAAAATGAGTGCCAATTTATTCTTTCATTCGAGGATCTTCTGAGCATTAATTTTTGTCTCATGCTTTTGTGTTAAAATGTAAACTTCAAACAAAGTTCAAATTTTTTAAATCTATAAATATACATACATATGTATGTACATACAAGCTCGTTTTATACGTCGAAGACCTCACACATTTTCTTCTCTGTGATTTTTCTATATAAAACGAGCCAAATTATGGCACGGGGTAGATTATAATTCCAATTAAACTGTGATAATGTGAAGTCTGCTGCTTGTTTGTTTGCACAATGTCTGCAACAAAATATGGTATAGCTGCAGATAGAAAATCTGTGTCTGATGTTGAACGTTGCTGCTACTGATTTGTTTGCACACAAAAAAAAAAATAAGGCACATGTGGTAGATTAAAAAAAAAACTTTATTCATCCTTTTGTGATAGAAGGATAGCACCCTCTTGTAGTGGGTGATATGGTGAAAAATTGTGTACTGTTTAGTGTGGCATGGCATAGACAGGAGCAGAGATGGCAGAAATGCGATTTTTTTTGATTTACTACATTTTTTACGTCTGCTACATAAATGAGGTAGTTTATGTAGTTAAATGTAGTTAACGTAGTTAAATGTAGCAGACGTAGCGCTAGACGTCAAAATGTAGTTTGAAATATTGAAAACTGTAAATTTAAAGAAAAAGAAACTGTCTTCGTCGTCACCGGCCGCTACTAGCTAGTCGTAGTCTCTATTATTTTTTTGAAATCTAACGTTTTATGTGAAGGTAGCAAACGTAACAAATGTAGGTAATAAATGAAACAAATCAGGCGTGTAGTTAACCCGATTAACTACGCGTAGTTAACCACGTAGATTACCTGACGTAAACTACTCTGCCATCTCTGGACAGGAGGCGTCCAGATATGCCTGATGTTTGAAGAAAAGTTAGAAATGTTAAGGTGTTTATCCTCGTGCAGCAAAGTCATGTGTGTACTTTTGTCACGTGTATGCAGTTTTTAAATGCATGTTCTTAGGTAATATTGTACTTATATGTATGTTTCTTTTGATGGAATTTGTTGGAGTTAATTCCATTTGCAGTTTGAAAAGATGGACGATATTCAGTATTAGTCCTTTGGTCTATACTGAAAGTAGGTATTTTATGCAGAGTGCCTTGCAATTTAAAAAAAATAGGAACAGTAGAATATAAAATAAGGAATTCTATGCAACAAAATGTTGTAAGAAACTTGACTTTAAGAAAATTAGTAATGAAAGGAATTAAGTAGGTAAGTATTTAAGATTAAGTAGTATAATTGAATTTGAAATGATTAATATTCATAACCCCTTTAGTGTGAGCTCAATTTAGAATAAACAAAAAAATATAACAACAAAAACAAAAACGTCACTAGAAAAAATATGAAACGCATAAATTCTTCTTGCCCATTCTTTCCAAGGTCATTTTAATATTGGTTCTGATCTGATTGTACCTATATCTCACAAAACAGTGGAATAAATCTTTACATAGATCTTTTTGGAAAAAAAACTCCTGCCGCTCGGAATGCCCATCAGTTTCAGAGATTCTTTACATTAACCGTACAACACGAATGTGGAATGCTTTAAGTGGCTTAATTTTTGACTCCCATTACGTTGCCCAGACATTCAATTTAAATATTTTTCAAAAATCATATTTCTTCAATATTTTTAGAAAAACAAACTTAAAATTAAAATTCAAAAAAAAAAGTTCATCTATTTTCGAAGAATTCAGTTTACAAAAAAATTTAGAAAAAAAGTTTAAATGCTTTTGAGTTATAATACTTTTGAGCCTGTGATCTCCTTTCCTACATATTTGAAAAACCAAATGCGATGCTATGGTATGAAGGTTTTAGAAAATTTTGGTCTTAAAACCATTTGAGCCAAGTTTGTGAAAAATTTGTTTTATCTTAACCATTATAAGACAGGTACCGTTATTTTTAGAGCGTAAAAGAAAAATCAATTTTATGGACCTATAGTTCCGAGTTTACAGAACATAGTTTAGGCTGTAGGTCAAAGTATAGATAGACGGACAGAATTTCAGGGCCCAAACCTATTTCGCGTTCTCTATAATCGTAGTGATTAATATCTCGAGTTTGATTTCCTTAACGAATCCAAAACTTGCTTTGTACTAGGTACCCATATTCGCAAGTAAAAGGAAAGGATAATGATAATTTTATATATCATGGGGAAAGCTAAGAAATATTCTATCTTCTATAATATCTATAAAAATAAGGTCATCGCTCTTAGTTTTTATTTCATCAAACGATTCCTCTTTATGGCCATCTCTGACGTTGCATCAATATCAAATGACATTCTTTTTATTTTGGGTGTGTGAACATGACACCGACAAAAGAATACATTTCGGTCAACAAACCAAACCAAAAAAAAATTATCAATGAACACGAAAACTGACACTACGCTCCCACAGTCCCTGCCCCTTCCATTGGCTTCCTTTTTAAGGTACAACTGGGTAAACACGCCTTAAACCACATTACAAAAAAAAAAATAACATGGGAAACATTCAATCATCACAGACAAGATGTACACACAAAAAAAAAGAATCACAAATGAATTGCATTTGACGTTACGTAAGCAATTTTGTATTCTTAGTTCTATCAAATGAACCTGCAGCGCTGATATAGGACGCGGACGCACGAAGCACGATCAAGATGATGAAGCATGAATATGCGGTAACAAAAAAAAAAGTGATTTACAAGCAAAGAACAATATTGACACACAAATTCGAAAATGGAATCGTGAACCAGACCAAAACCGAAACCAAAGATTATCAAATATTGACACAGACTATGAGGACAGAGAGGACAGACAAAGAAGTAGAAGAAGCAAGAAATCATCAGAAAAGAATACCGCCTGAGCTCGAAAGAAACACCTACTCATATACCATTCCGATGGTTTCAAACGTTAACGAACAGGTACCTCCTCCATCTATCAAATTGTATAATTTCCTTTGATAGGTGTTGCAAAATAAAATATGACACTCTTTTTGACAGATTTTCTGGAGTGGGTGTTTTTCCGTTTATTAAATTTTCTTTCCTTAAATATTTTAAATTTAAATTTTAATAAGACAATTAATGGTGTTTTTTATTCCAAAATCAATGTCAGCTAGAAATCTTCTGGATGACCATTCGAAAATTACTGTTTGACATGTGAAATGTCAGAATTATGGTTTGAAAAGTGACAGTTATGTATGATGCAATTTACACTTTTAAACAGTAAAAATGTTTCTACTAGTTATACATACATACATAAATAAACACAATATTTTGTATCACGAGAAAAGAAAGAAGGAAAACTTAAAAATAACATCGAGATAAAAATAGGAATAAGAAAAATATGACTCTCAAAATATAGACATTTTACATGGTGTCATCGCAGGTTTATAGGGATTTACACCGCCCTCACATGAATTAAAAACAAGAAAAATTAGATGTTTACTTGGCACCATCACATCATGTCATGATGATGTTTCAGCTTGGTGCGCTCTTACAGATGCCATTCCAATCTCAGCAGACTAATTTACTAGATCGTTCGTATAGGAATAGTTTGTCAGGGTTAATTATCGCTGGCATGTCAAAATGTTGTCATTTTCATGATATTATACCTATCCTATACTGTATGGGGGTCGGTTCCCCTTTTAGGACTTGAATTTTTCTTTTTGCTCTGATTGTAACTGAAAAATTATGTGTTTCGAGTTTTTAATTCGTCTGCGTGTCAGAATTTAATGGTTTTATGGTAGATTAATGATGTAAATTAGCATAGATTTGAATAGTTTTTGTATTCTCTGCCGTATATTATAGCTCAGATGGAGTTGGTTATAAGATTTAAAATTAAGCATTTAATGATTGTAATTTCATAAAAATAAGCTTTTATTGAGTGCAAAATATTTTGAGGAAATGGTGGTTTATTCTGTATTCCTAGTTCTAATTCTGATGTAAGTAAAATTGTTTAAGTAAATTGAAAATTCTGCATTCCATTATTTGTAGACATATATTCAGAAGTAGAACATTTTGATAAAAAAGTATGAAAAAAATCATGATTTATTTTCTTTGCTCCCAAATTAATATACCTAGCTTGAAATATTTATTTTGTTTGTAGTTTCAGAAACATTAGTTGGTTTCCAAAATTTTGTATTTCGAAATTCTTTTCGAAACTCTGGTAATCCATAATATTATAATGGACTAGGATTTACAGATTTCCGGACAAATTCACACACAATTTTAGCTCTAAACTGCATTTTTTTAAATAATCTTTAAAATATATTATTTTAAATTCTAGTCAAAAAATTCGTAATGTAGAATATTCATGCTAGAATATAATATATGCTTCGTATATATGACATATTTAAAAACCGTTCCAACCAAATATTTCAGAAAACAATATTACACATACGCCACAGTAACCAACCTGGAAAAATAAAAATACATGTTATTGACCGGAATTTTTGTTTTGATGTTCTTAGTTGGCGGATTACGATCAAAATATATACATATATGAAAGAAGTCCTTTAGAATCGGAATAATATTGCATATCAGCATTTAAAAAAAAATATTTTTTGGAGTTTTGAAGATAATAAGCATTTTTTTTTTGAAAACTCAATATTTTGAAAACGGGAAGAAATTTAATTTTTTTTCAATTTTTTTTTGGCTTGCATCTTATCTTATTGAAATTTAATATAAATATGAATTATCAGTTGATAAAACGAAAAACTTATTGTTTTAAAAATGTACCTATTTAAATTCAATCCTTATAAAATTCAAAGTAAAAGCAGAGGCAAAGAAATATTTTTTTTCTGCGGTTTAACTTTATCTTTCTTATCTTATCTTTCAACATTGAAATTCGCAACTGTGACGAATGGCATAGAAGCAGGTTCGATACTCAGGAAAAAATTTAAGCTACATGTCAGAATAATATAAAATTATTTTTTTAAGAAACAAAGTTCATCGAATTTACACAGCAAAAGGATAAAATTGTACCCATCGTTATAAATGAACATATAAAAATTAAAACCTAATCCACATACGTTCATTTTAATGTCTCTTTTATCAAACCATTAATTTATATTAAAGTTTTAATATGGTGGTGGATTATAAAGTAGAGTTAAGATTAACTTGGTATTCAAAAACAAAACCAAAAGCCAGAATATCCATAATTTTTTCGATTAATCATATATAATAATTTCTGTTTTCTCAAATGCTTCTATGTACCAACATTTATCGTTACACATTTACAGAGCGATCTAATTTATATTTTTATCTCTAAGGTTTTCAAAATGCCTTTCGGCATAAAAACAAAACTTTTATGATAAATGATATCAATTCCAACTGTCATTTCTCAACACACATCATTTGAAAGTGTTCATCAAAAAAAAAAAAAACCTAAAACAACCCTCTAGTGATTTTGAGATATTATGTATCTTTTCTGTATCCTGGATGAGGGAGTTTGTAATTTATTATATCTGGGCACATCAATATTATGGTCGTCATCTTCATCGTCATCACTAACTTGATACTATGATAAGGGTAAACCGTTATATTCCCTTATAAAACCATCACAAACTGTCACATACAGTCTGAGCAATATAAAATAGTAATGATGTCTGTTGTTTCTCTTTATTTTCTTCTTTCATCGAATTGTTGTTTTGGTTTACAATTTACAAACAAATATATATACTGCTCATTGAAAATCCTAGACTTTGCATGAGACTTTATTTATGTAAGGAGAAACCCAAACACCACATTTTTATGCCAAAAAAAAAATACAAAAATGCCATACCCAGACATAACAAGTCCAATCTATTTAACATGCATTCCAAACTCTCTTCTCCTCGATAACTTTAGCTATGCAACCAAGTCTAGCTCGTAAAAGAAACCTTTTTTTTTTGTATCATCGTGTCTGCGACTTGAATATTTCAGTTTTGAATTTATGAATTGATCTGTTTAGATGCATGGAGCATGGAGGAGACATTAAAACAGTCCACGGTGGCGCGATAATGCAGTCGTAAAAGATGCACTTAAACACGCGTCATTGCAGATAGAAAAGATGTGGATAGATATTAATAAATCTTTTGGAAAAAAAATATAAAAACCGGTCGCAATAATATTTTTAAATGAGATAATTCAGATAATGTTGATCGATATAAATTATTATGAATAAACAAAGTTGTGATGGCTAAGACTGTAACCTTGAAAATGGTGGTTGATATAGTTACAACCAACCACTCCTTGTATTTCGGAGTAGAATCGGGTTTGTGGAAGGATATAATAGGCATCGCATCAAGTGAATTTTTAAGTCAAGTCTTGTGATAAAATTGAACCAGTTTTTCAACTTTTTATGTGTCTGCATTTATACTTTCATTAAAATAAAAATATCTCCTGCCGTCGTCAAAGTGGTTTAGTTTTATTGAATTATAACTGAATTTGTATCAGATGCTAATAGCTATAGGACTGTGACATTTAAGACATCTAAACTTTATGGCACCATCAATTATTTTCACTCCACATTCAGGATCATGGATATAAAAAATAGATATCAACTTCTTTGAGTTGAATCTATAGGTCATAAGGTTTATTTTTTTTTTTTTTGCCGAGGACGAAACGATTGATTTTGCGTTAAATGGAGACTTCAAATATATCGTCTCATTTCGTGGTCAGGTCTACCTTAAGTGCAAAACAGTCATTGGAAATCTTCGTTTGATTTCAATTATTTTGACTGGATTGATAATTGCACTTGGCTGAAACTTTGGTGATAAAAAGATTGATGGTTATCAAATTCAAAACCTTCTTCTACTCCAGTTCGGTCGATGTTAGATGCCAGTAAGACACAGAGTCTTAGGCAATGTTAGAAAGAAACTAGGATAGATTTGTGTTGGCACAGTGGATTCAGAAATTAGTTTTTTATTATGTCATTAAATCTCAGGAGTATCGTGTAGCTGGGGTTTATTTCCCCATTTAGGTGCTAGGAGCAGTTAAAAAATAACTACGTTTACTGCGCCGTTGCCACTCGCATTGATTTGTGCAACGAAGTCATCAAATAAAAATATTAATTCTGAGTTCAAATTTCGTATAATACCTTTTGCCGACAAAATCAACCAACATATAACATTTAAATTAGTAAATACTCCAAGCCTAACACATGTCAAAGCGAAACATTAAGTATATTCCTTAACTTTACAAAAATAAGTAACTCAAGTACAGTGTCTCAATCAACTTGTTTGTGATGCTTTATGTAAATAAAATTAGAAAATACAAAAAAAACAACAATATTTACATATTTGTTAAAATTTGTACATATACTTTTCTTCTCACAGTTAGATATCTAAAATACATAAACAACGCTATTTCTCACTCTTTTAGCATAACTAGAAATTCCCCATTTACATAGCGGGACAGCAACACCAACAACAACAAACTGACAATTTCAAGTTCCATTGAAAAATTACTAGCTGTCACAATGACATTACTCGACTTTGCCACTGTTTAGCTATTTGTTAAAAAGAGGATTCTCTTCTCAACTGACAGCCAACACGAATATTCAAATCGCCGCCGCTGCCACTGTATTGAAATAATGTTAGTAGTAAGATAAAGTTTTCTTCCGTGCCCATCCCCTTTAACATTGTGCCATACCACAGGTTGTCAGGTGGCAATTCGGTGTGGTAGGTAGATATTAGCAAAATCGTTTGCATCTCTCGGTGTACAATGCTCAATGGTCGGTCAAGATGACATCTCAGTGTAATGTTGGTCTTCTTCTGGATTTATTTTCGCTGCTCACAAATAGTACCTTACCTATCTACATTTACCGCTGGCTGTCCAAGACTAAACATTTATTCACACTCTGCTGCAAATGGAACGTGAAATTGAATTTACATGTTTTGCATTTTCTATACTTTTCTGATGGAGCTTGAAATAAACACCTGCGTGCAAAATGCTTGTTTTAAAGAGATTTTATTTTCTTATATTTCTTATATGTACTTTAATCTACCAGTTTGTATTTTTGTTATATCTATGTACAAGTTACATGCCAAGGTGTAATTCTAACTCGTATTCGTACATACATATATCGTCAACTCAATGGTCAATGTTTTATGTAACCCTTTGACAGAGGTTGCACGAGTGCAACCGGACCCTAAGGATTGGAATGTAAACACATAAGAAAACATGTGATTTTTGTAGCACGACTTCTCCGTCGCGTCGGTGAGGTGCAGACAACAATGTGTATGGTGGGATTATACGACCACGTGACGACCTGTCAAATGGGTTTTGTATTATAACGTCTACGAAAAGTTTTAGTTGAGATATATGTTTCAACATATTTTAATGAAAAGCCAAATAGAAGAGTTGTAGGGCTGTTAAAGACATGAGCCTTGCATTTTGACCTGACGGGTTGAGGATTCAGTACACTTGTCCTAAGATTAATTTTAAGAAGTGTTTCCACTGTGGCAACACTGTAGATGGTGTGGGAAGGGGATGTCACACTCTTTGGAATATTAAATTTAAGACTTTTAATTTTTTATTTCATCACTTACGGTCGACCTTTTTTAGCTTTATTCTGAAGAATGCCCTTTCTATCAAAGTTAAAATCCGTTGTGTCACACTCTATACAAGTTTCATACTGGCCATGTCGTCTTAAACGTTTTTCTATACGATCACCTTTTTAACGTATGCCCCGATGATCACGTTACCAGATGTCCAATTTTTCCCATGATTCGCAATTCATATCAGCACAGCAATCGGCATCTTCAGTTGTTGGCGACACTGACTGGCTGTGTGGTGTGTGTCTATCCATCCGCCTGTCTATCTGTCTATCTATTTCTATGTTCTCTCACATGGTTGAGAGAGGGTCTTCAGGATTATTCTACGAACTTGTAAGCCTATAACCACTGCATTAAGTTGCGGTTTCCTAGTACATACCATCTCTTTAAACACAGGTACAGGTACAGGTACAGTACACAATCTCCACAGGTTACGATTACACTGATCGTTAAGTTGTTCACCACCTGGTCAACCATATTTACACGGTAAATTCTTGACATCTTAAGGTTGTCTATATCTACCTTTAAAAATGCATAAAAAAAAAAAAAAAAAAACAAAGACTTGTCGAATCTCGCCATTCAAGGTGGACAGACATTTTTTTTACCACTTAGCATTCTTATTCAATTCTCATGTGATGTCTCATTGACGTTCCTTTGGTCCTCCAGCAGAGGTGGCTAAATTTAGATAAAATATCATCGAATAAACAACTATGAAGCTCGTGTATCTTATCACATGATGGCCTGGCCTATACAAGATAAGATAAAATATTGTAAATTTTTTCACCCCATTATAAATTGAACAAGCGAATATTTTTTCAGTGAAAAGAAGCCAAAAGATAACTTTATTTGCAAGAAAACAATATTACTCAAGCGCTTATGGAAAGCAAGTTAACCAAAAAAAAAAAGAAAAAAAACTGATAGCTCTGTTGACTGAACTTTAAGTGCTATCTGACAATGAGTAGATACCTACTTCGTACGTACAGCTTGCTCGCACAAATAGCCCCAGCTAATATATTCGACGAGCGTACTCTACTCGTCACTCGATGATAATAATCATAAAATGGAGACTTAAATGGTAGATATTTTCGACGCAATTAGAGTGAAATGGTGAGGACGACAAACTTCGCTTTTGAATTTTTAACGAGATTCGTTTCTTTAGCTCCATGGTATCAGTTCAGTTGTATAAATGTATATATCGCTGAATATTATGGGAGCACTTTGTTAATAGAGTTTTGATAGTCAGAATTTTTTATTAGCATGTTTTCTTTTTTTTTCTTTTTCAAATATATTTTTATCTATGTTTTTATGAACTTTAAATCGTTAAATTTGTTTTTGATTTGGTTGACGTGTCTGGTGTCATAATTAATAGGTGTGGGCAGTTTTTTTTTTTTTGTTTTGTCGAATGAGGGCGGCTAAGTGGCGTCCAAACAAATTGAGGAGTGTTGCATGGGATGTTTATTTCTTAGAAGTAGTGCAGTCGTTCAATTTTGTTACATAAACATAAATTTTTTTTTTTAATTTTTTTTATGGCTGTGAAGAACTAGTTTTCAAAACATTATTATTTTTATCGATCTCATGCATCAAATGCATGAGGTTTTTTTTTTTAATTTTTCAAAGAACTTTGATGTTTAAAAAATTATGTAGTTTTTTTCGATTGTTTTATAATCGACGACCTTTAAACGATTTGTGTTTTAACACAAGCTGAGCGTTGACGAACTAAAGTACCGCTTTTTGAATAAAAGTACGAAAAGTAAATCCAATTTTAATAGATGCAAACAGCAATGAAGTTTGGAAACAAACAATTTCACACAGAATTCACAATACAACATTGTGCATATACTCAAAATATCATTTTCTTATTCCTATCACGAGCACCGCACCGGTTTATTAGAATTGTGTTCTACATTATTCTGAGAATAAGAAATAAAATCCAAATCTTTCAGGTTTTTAATATAAATAAGTTGATATAAGTTGTTGATTTAATAAGATTGGTTTATTCAAAGTAATCAAATTTGAAACCTCAGAGTTTTTCGTTTTCTTTCTTTTTCTTGATTATTAATACAACAAGTGACATTTTTAAACTGTACAGTAATGACTATTTTAAAATTAAAAACGTTATCTATTGAATAGTAAGTAGAATACCTATATGCATCTATGTACGTCCATACAATCCTTTGAATTCAAAAAAAAATATAATTTAGAACATTAAATTGTTATCGCCATATTGCTGTAGACAATAATAAAGTCTTAGTTTAATTAGTTGCTTGCAACATGGCGGTGTTGTGTTGCATGATAAAGTTTCATGTTCTAAATAAATTTCACACAATTTTTCCCTCACTGTCAGCAAGTTCTTATGAAAAAAATATTCTTCTTTCAACATAGTACCAGATTTTAATATTATTTTTCTCTAAGAATTACTCGCCCCCAACTTTGACACATCACGAATTTTTCACTCAAACAATACCAAAAAAAAAAATAATAGAAAACATCAAGCGCATCCGTGCCGCAAATCACTCATTCTAGAATGTTTACAACATCATTTCACAGTCATTAATAATCTGAAATATGATTCAAAGAACGCGGCACAATACTCATACCTTTCTTGGATGCGGTGGTGGTCGCGACGCGACCGTTGTTGGCATGTCTTGCAAAAGGCGCCTCACATCACTATCCATATCTAGCCATGCCATCAGCTCCCTCTCTCATGCTTACCTGCACCGTCGTCACCGCGCCGCGACCGTATACATTACCTATAATAGCGCTTTAGCAAGTTCAAACGTTTTAAACTCAAAATTATATATTTCACACGAATGTGATTTGAATAATAAACGGTAAACTGTTTGACTAACTATTTCAATAAATCACACATTCTAGCTCTTCGCAGCCCAAAATGGTATAGGCTTTTAATATGATGGGAACACGTTTGTTGCACATGGCTACATAATTACAGGGTTCTTTTCAGGAAAAATCTCAAGACATATGCCAAAAAAAAGCTTCTCATGCTGGTAAGAACAAAAGAGCCGCGTTTTGTTTAATTTGACCCATCTGAGAGGTTAACCATTTAGGGATTTTTTTGTATGAAAAATAACCTACCGCCATTTAAACATTAGGTTTGTATTTCAGAGTTGCTGTAAAAATCATTGGGTTGTGTGTAAAACGAAACCTCGTGCCATTTATCTCAGGACAGGCTCTGGCGTAAACATGCGAACAAACTGATATATCCAAACACAGAATGTCTATACTCAAAGTAGTAAACAGTTTTGCCTTACAAAGCCCCCACAATGTAACTGTGCATACATAAATGTACATATATCTATTTAATCTCCTGTTTACCATTGGTATTGATTTATACACTGATGTTAAAAAAGTAGATTTCTTGAAAAATCTTAACACATATGGTTTTCCGTGGTTCCAATTGTTCTTGTAGTATAACTGACTTCAATCAAAACTGTCATTCATGATCCACAATCTGTCCCCACTTTAGACACTCCTAAAAGTATTTTAAAATTTCGATAAGTAATTTCAGTGTTCTCTGTGAATAACGCATTTTGTTTGGTATAGTTTCGATATCTTATAGAAAGCTAATTGGAGTTCTTGATCATTAATCTTTTGCTGTTCTTCCACTATTCTTTGTACAAAGAATTTTTGGCTATTTTCTAGATAGAAAGACGTAGATTAATATTTTTTTAGTCCATACTGTTTTTCAAACTATGAAGATTTGTAAAAAAGTCATGAACATTCAAAGTAAAAAATGAGTTATTAGACTATTGTTGAAAAAAAACTTTGCCTCAGCTAAACAAATGACAGGCTATCTGCAAAAACAAATTAGCACATGGGAGCTTCGCTTAGCCCAGAGATAACAACTGACTTTGCCTATACCCAGATAGATATACGTCACCAGTAACATTTGCATACTTGTTATCGATATTTTGTATGGAAACTCAATTTTTTAACAAGCCCGTTGGGGCTTAAAAAACGCACCTAATAATCGGCTATTGGTACGGATTTAAAATTTGACACGGAACTTAATTTTTGATTGCATCCTTAATCTGTTTTATTTAAAAAAAAAAACAAATTTTCTTTCAGTGTAGTACATTAGAAATTCACCAACAATTTAAGCCACTTGTGGTTCAATTAATTTTTCGCGAGCGAATAATCCGATATGCGTATACAGCAGTTGCATGCATGTCTATGTAGGAAGGTTAGACTTTGATAGGATACACGGCTAGACACTGCTATGTGGACACAGAACGAGACACCATGCAGACTTTTAAGCCGCGAATTATTGTTCACTTTGATGTTTTAGTTTGTCTGTTGGGCAATTTAGTGGCAGCGACAGTGTTGGCGGCGCCATCAGGAGCCAAACAGATGCTACCCAACTACTGCGATTCAACATTTTATATACACTTTCACAAAATATAGTAGGTAACTAAAGCGGCTTGGCGCGGAGGCGAGACGCACTGTGGCGCTAGTGCATGTGTGCATAGCCGATGCCCATACCCACATTGGCCCCATTTGGGAGGCTCTCTTTATAACTTAAAAAAAAAAATCACCTGGGACAGTCGAATGTCCGATTAAGTGGCTTAGTCGTGCTGTTTTCACGGTTTTCAGTTAAAAGAAAATTTCGTAATTTAATTAACGTCTGCATCAGCAAGAAGTTATCTGGACGGCTTAAGGCGGCAGACTCTTGAATAAGTTGTGATGATGGTGTGGGCTTTGCAAAAATAAAACTTGATTTTTTTGCTTTAAATCCTAAAAAGATAATAATCGAAATTGGAATTTTACACTTCACCCATATCAGTAAAATCCGCATGAATGGAAAATCTAATTATCTTAAATGGAAGTATCTAGTGCACACTCTAACAGGTGATAATTGAGTGCCAGAATATTTATACGAAAATGGCGGATAAACTATATGATCAAGCGATTGTGTTACAAGTAATTATATTAATTAACTTGCAAATATAGGGCGTGGTTATAATGAGATCGATAGCTTGTGGGATTAATGAATAGTGTTTTGTTATGTACAAAAATTGCCTGAGCATAGTTGTTAATAGAAGTTTAGTGGATTTAATTTACAGAGACCAATTGGCGTATTTTATGCTCACTTTTGTTTTTGGGCATATTGCATAAAAACGTTAGTGTAACAGCTTTTCTTAAAAAAAATAACTGTTCAATTTTTTTTAGTCAGTAATCATAAAATAAGAAAATGTCTCTCTTAATTTGTGGTCCTTTTATATACATAACCTACATTTCAAATTGGTGGAAATATGCTTTATCAAATAAATATAAATATCACATTATTTACAGTTAAGAGAATCTACTCTTGAGTCTAAGTTATAGGCAGGTACAAGACAACAATAAACAAGGTTTCTGAACACATTTTCCAAAGTTTGACAGCTGTCTAAAGTTAGACAACGTTTATAAATACGATCAAACATTGATGAATCTGTCATAAAAAAAAAAATTATTTTCAAAACAAACTTTGTACTCAATTTTACACTTTCACTCTCAGTTATTAAAGAACATTTAAATTTTTTAAAGATTATAATTTTATTGAAAATCCTATCAACACCTTCTATAATGTCAACAAAGATTGTCTACATAGCATAATCTATTGAAAAAAAATTTAATTTCTCAATGTAGCCATTAACATTCTGTGACAGATCAATTCATTCTCCCGTTTTATTATGAAAAAATGCAGTTTGCATTAGATGAAAGATGACACTTAATAACTTGTCACTTATGGAGAAATGCTTATTGTTAGTGACCATATCTAAGCTTCTCTACAAAGAAATGAAAAAAAAAAAAAATAAATTCAACTTAATGTCATTTTTTACACCCAACACATATTGTATAAGAAAATTAAGAAACCCGCCCCTCATTTGCATTTGACTGTCGCCAGTTGTAAATAATAATATCAACAAGAGCCATAATAAATTCAAACTTAGTGTCGCATGAAGCACAATTTTGTTACAAATTCAGTTGGTTGGGGGCCTAAACGTTTCAACAAACTGTATACCGATATGGTTGCTTAAAGCAAAATGTTAATCTAATTTGCGGAATGCACTTATGGAAAACGGAACAATAGATAACAAAGCTCGTTATGCATGAATTATACAAGTTGTGTGTTTGAAGTAATTGAAGGTTTAATTTAGGTGTGTCGGCATAGATAAAAAAAATCGCAGTCTATGTAAATTGAAAATAATTGCAGTTTATTCGTATATTAAGCAATTATATTGGAATTATTTATGTACATAGGTAATTTATGAAATTTTAAATCTCTAATCTAAGCTTTAATGTATCTGAGTGAAGTCAATTACTTAACTTTTTACAAAGCTTTTATAAAACATTTATTTAAAAACCTGAAAGGTTAAATTTTTAGTTTTTTAACCCGAGATTAAGCAAGAAGAAAAAGTTAAAGTGTAGTTTAAAAAAAAACAACATTTTAAACACTCTTAGATATTGTTGATCTGATTTCCGTTAGAATCAAATTCGTATATTCAATCGTTGATGATTACAGAGTTTGACATGTTGATGATATCCGTGCAGGACAACACTTTTGAAAGCATTTTTTTGTACTCCTTTGAAAATTCCTTATTTTCTATTTGGTTTTCGATGCATCCAAAAAGGTAGACTTTTTTCGCTTTTTTATCCTTTTCAGATTTCACTTTTCATTTAAAAAAAAGAAGTTCTCATATCAGATCAACTATTAATTTATCGATTTCGACGGATTAGCTGTGGTTCAACGTAGATTCAAGCATGGATTTGACTATAAACCTTGAACCAGAGCTCAACCTCAACTAACTAACTTGAAGATAAAAAAGTTGAACCATGGTTTAAATATTTGTGCAACTAACAAAAAGCTAAATTAACAAATGACATTTAAAACCCGATTTTTAAAGGTTAGAATCAATAACGGGATTAGACATTAGATCTAATTTTTGATGTGTTAAAATGAGTGGCTTTTGAAAAATTTGAAGTGAAATAATGTATTTACGTCAAAGTATAATTTGGCACTAACGCTGTCACCATGCCTTGATAACCATTTGCAAAGATTTTATGTCATTCTGACATCACAGAGTCAACGTGCTTATCATTTTCGTTGACCATCTAGGCGTAACTCAAGAACTGTGTCCATCTTGTTGTCAATAATCTGCGAACGCATTTTTCACAACATACTTATTGTCTATGCAATTACTTTTTTAAAGAATTCCTTTGATGAAATATTTCATCAATCAAAAATTGACATTTTTGACAGTTTCGAAGAAAAAACCTCTGGCAACTGTCAAAAGGTCATTGGATCGTAAAAACTATTTAAACGTTGATAATATCTTTCACACACATACCAGTCAGTGCTAATAATGTCAGATTAGCATATGGGCATTATAAAGTTCATTGGGTATGCAAATGCACATGAAAACGCCAAAACCAATGACTATAGCTACCAGTATGTATATTGACTCAGATCGTTATATTATGTTTTTATCGCTCGTTGACGTCCCGTCAAATCTTTAAAGTTTAACTCATGAATATTTATTTGCGCTCACCACTCTTCTACTATATCAATGCAGAAGTTTTAACTATTTACGTACCTATACCTTTTATTATGTGCATTCCGTTCAATTGTTTATAGTTTATTATTATGAGTTTGAAAGTGGTATGAACAAAAACAAAAAGACGCTTCTGGTTTGGCGAGGCGCACATTAGACTAATTTACATATTGTTGGACGATAACGTCAGTAACTTCAGAAGCTATATTATATGCTTGGTCCATTACACGGTGTTTATTTTGACTGCTTTGTTAACTTTATTTTTTCTTTATGAAGTTTTTAAATGCATTTTCTTGGCTTGCTCTATGCTACAACTAGTATTATAGTTGGAATGGTATTATTGCAAAGCCAGCTACTCCTGCAATTTGTTGGCTCATATTTTATTCTGAGTCATGATTGTCTCACCTTATGTTTAAGTGCAATTTGTCTACATACGAGTATTGCTCGTTGTATGTATAGCTACATACTTTTGGTTCGGATTGGGGCTTCTGGTGATGTTTTATATGAATAATGTAGATCTATGGTGGAGGCCCAAGGCTGTGCTTTTTGAGTTTTGAAAGTTGACTGCTCGGTGACAGGGCAATTATGTGTGGGTGGATATCTAGAGCAATTATATAAGATTATTGTTGACAAATTGTTGGAACACCTGTTCTTAAATTGCTGTTGTGTTTTTTTTTTTTGTTTTATTAAGCTTATGTACGATTATATATGAATATAGCTATATTGTTTTGAATTCTCTAGTTTAGTTCCTAAATCTGACTACATGTTTTCTTTTTCTCATTGCAGGTTTGTTTTTATCTAATTCCTATTGAAATAATTGTGAAGTGAAATAAAGTAGTGTATACCATACTGTACATTGTTTATTCTGAATGCTGTACTGTACTTTTAAAAATTGGGTAAGTTTTTTTTAATGATTTTTAGAAAATAGAGCCGTCCATTAAGAGTTGCTCGAAGACGGTTTTTGGTTTTGTCTCAGTTTCAGCTCAATATGAAACCGAGAAGAGACTAACTTCTAGATAGCCAAGACGTGTCGAGAACGTATTTTTTGGTCTGAGATTTATCCAAAGCTTTGGTGGTCTTTCCAGTTAAGATATTCATTCAAAAAGTGTGCTTTTAAAACATAAAATTGAATAGTTCAATTTAATTATCAGGCAAGGTCTCTATATTCAAATTGTTTTTCCTAAGTGTTTCCACAAATAAAACAGAGACCGAAATAACCTCAAGTCGGTATTGACAGGAGACCAAAATTTTAAGAGGACGAGCAGAGACCTAGTTTTTAGAAACCAAAACGAGACTGACGTTATTCGGTTAGCAATATTTTTGTATAAGATGGGTCGCTGGTTCAAAACACCAATTTTTTTAAACTAAATGTGGTTGTGTTAGTAGCTCGTGGCATATTGCTTAGTGCGTGAGACTGTCATGTCGGAGGTCTGGGTTCGATTCCCAATCTCGTCCAGCTAAATATAGAAATGTTTTTCACGGGCTACTACATCTTGCGAGAAATTAACAAATTCTCCAAGAATATCATTTGTCAAGAATAGAATGCCTCTCAACCTGGCTTTTCGGGTTTGGCATAAAACTATTGGTCTCCTTCATATATGCCGTAGTAAATCATATATATAATGCTCCCAAAAAGTTGGTTCTTTCTCCAAATCTTTCTGTGTAAATCTTCTATGGGGACCAGGATTTCAAGGTTCTCTTGGAACAAGATTCTCTGTGACGATTTCACCCTGTTTTTTCTGAGGCAGGGTTGGCAAGTCTCAAAGCTCTTCAATTGCTATATATTTTAATGTAAAGCGTGTATAACTTCGTTTAGCACTTCTTCTATCCATATACAATACGATCTTTGTTAACTTTCAATCTATAACCAGCTTTAAACCGGCATTTTATGAAAGTGATTCTAAAGGAGATTGCTTTTGCCTCTTGAACATGTTTTTCGACTGTCTAGACTTTTAAAATGGAACTTCTTTGAAAGCAATAAAGTTACTTGAATAAAGCTCACCATGCTTCAATACCGGTAAGCCTTCAATTTCAAATAGTATAGTGATTTACTATTTCAACAAAAATCTCATTTCATAAGTCACCGAAGTACTTCAATCTATAAATAATATACTTTCAACTACTTGTCTCATACTATACAATCCCAAGGTATTCAACCTCTCTGTTTCAATTGTATAAGACACATTCAACCTTGTGTTAAATAGACTTTAGCTTCATCATCATGCAAAACCGTCAAGTATATGTACCTAGACTTCTTCCCCCATTATAGCAGTCATGATATAACTTACCAACTTAGCTTAGATGTTTTTGCACAGTAACAAGGGTGTTAAGTGCTCTTGTGCAGAAATAAATTGCATTCGACTGCTAAACATCATTTAAGTTTCATCTCTTTGCAAAAGAGCTCGTCTTGGCCAAAGTCATAGTAGAACCGCATCTCAGCCCCAGCCAGTAGTTATAGATACCGGCCGGTGTTATAATACTCTATAGTCTATACGAACGTGCGCCAACACAAAATCACTGAAAATGCCTGTATCATTTTTCCGCCCAATGCTTCTCACCTCACCCACGCTACCGCTGATGCTGCTGCTGCTGCTGCAACTGCCGCTGTTGCATAGATAGAGATACCTTCATCAGACCAGCCTTCCTCAGACATGTAAAAGCAGCCATTTAGTTCACGAACTAGCACTAAAACAATCGGATAGGAAGTATCTTGAAAGGTGTCCATGTAAAAGATACAATCTATTCATTACCATTGTTGCATACCACCGCATGGCGGACAATGTGGCAGGGACGAAGTGAAAAGGTGAACTTAGCTTTGCTACCTATATATGAAGATGATGCTTATTGAAATCTTTTGTCGCTTTGTTCCTAGAGTGGAACGATTTTAGCGGCCACTGAACGTACTTTTGGCTTCCCGGAAAAGGTGCGTATCTTATGTGTCTCTCAATGGGGTGACAGCAACAGTATACCGATATCAATGACCATCGAAATTGTTAAGAGACTTTTGGTAATCAATTCTCGGTAAGTTCAAAAGATACCCCACGAAATGTTTTTACAAACGATAGAAATCCACTCCAGAAGCCGTTAGCAAACCACAAACGTTCCGAAATTCCAAAGTTAAGTGGTACTCTATGTCTCTCTCTCTCTCTCTCTATCTAGACATATTACTTTTTTGTTGTTGTTGTAGTTTTTGTCTGCCAAGGGTTATTTCGAAACCTGATCCATTTCTGCAGGGCGAATTAATATTAAGTTGAAGAATGGGAAAAACGAAACTGTGCTATAGGATATTCCATATCATCCCATCAAGGCACCATATCATTCATTCCTCCACACCATGTGTGATGTGTGTGTATGTTTGTATGAAAAGTGGAATTCCAAAGAAAACCACTGCCAGAAGTAATAATACTTTCGGAATGCGCGTTCTTATTGTTTTTCTTTTTGCATTTTTTTTTTTTTGTGGTGTAATTAGTGCAACAGCGTCTCTTATTCGGTACTCTTTTTTTTCCTTTTTTCATCAGCATGTGAGTGGTGAGGAGCGACTTACATATTCCAGAATATGCCTTTGGATTGCTACCGCCCGCAGAGTTTTTGAAAAACGATTAAAGTCCTTTTGTCTGGTGTTCTACTAAACGTTTTGCCTATATAAGAATGCAAGTGCAAGAATCTATTTTTAAAGTTGATCGATGAAGAGTTTTTTGTGTGATGAAGGCCTCGATTTGTTATATGTCTGTGCAAAATCAAGAGGTTTTATGTTTTTACGGTAAGATTCTCCATAAATTGATTGTCTGGATGGGTTTCTGTGAAGTGTAAATATGTTTTTTTTTTTTCATGAGATGAGAATATGCTATGCATTTCTTGTAGATTGTAAATATTTTGATACAATACAGGTTCTTGCATTTTAAAAGAACTTATTTAAAATCCGTTAAATTGTTGGCAGTATACGGAGCTGCAATTAAAAGCGATGCTAGAATAGCTGTCAAATTCAATTTTTTGGATATTTTCAACGTTTTCCAATGGATTGAGTTACCACCTGATTGTCGCCATAGTTTTATGCAGGAGCAAGACAAAGATTGCCAAAAGATTTTGGGAGAAGCGTCACCCAGCAAAATTCTTCTGTTGAAAGAATTTTTTGTGAAGATGGGAAGGCAGCAAACAAACGGAAGCTTCTGGAGGAATTAAGTGGCACAATCTGTATAAGAGAAAAGCCGAAGCACTTCCTTATCCTATTATTATGAAAAATGACACTGTACATTTTTTTGTCGAAAATTTTTCTAAAGGTTTTTTTTCTATTGCTTCAAGTTTTAATATTCAAATTTGAAAAGTGAAAACACCGTTTATTAGCAAAGACTTAGGTTAATAAATAATTACAGTGCATTAGAGTACGAATCTTCTCCTTTTCTAAATCATGTTTAGTTTTTCTAATGAGTTCTTCAGTACTCGAACAATCGTTAACCCTTTTCTTAAACCTGAACTATTATTATTAAATTGTTCTTACAATTAATATGTAAGCGCAAGAAAAGGATGGACAATAGAAGACAGAAGAATGCATTGAAAAGATTAAACATGATTTAGAAAGAAACAAATTGTTTTGAAGAAACCTCAACCTAACCTCAAACAGCCGAGTATACTGCAATGAACTTTCCTACAAAAAGCTATATCACTGCTAGAAACTGCTACCAAGGCATAGTGTAGGTGAAAAAGAACTCCACGTTGGAAGAAACCACTCTCTTTGTTTGAAGTTGGACACACTTCTTTCTTGCTTTGCGGAGAGCATTTATCGGAAGCTGGCACAAATATCCCCACTGGCTGCTGCATCTATTTTCCAAATTGAAGCACGAACAAGAAATGCTCAAAGTCAAAACCTTGTTTTTCACAGACGGTGACAGAATTTTGGTAGAGTTCCCGACATTGCAGTCGAAGAAGTGAAAAGCTCCCAAATCCGTAAATCGGTTTTGGAAAAGAGATGTTAAACATAGGTTCGATAGATGGTTCATGATCTCCAAACTAACCTACGGCGGCGGCGGCGGTGCAAAAATACTTTCTCTATAAGGGAACGGTGATACATCAAATTACAACAGCTATCATTCAATCAGCTAATCATTGAGACGCAGAAGACATCGAAGAGTTCCAATTCAAAGTTATTGTGCACTAAGGTCTCTAGTCCTTTGTTCTTTAATACAGACTTTTCTTCTTGACTATAAGGTGACGAACCTGAAAGTGATTTAGATATGTGATTGATTCAGACAATGTCTTGCAACGAGCGCTTGATGTATGGGTGGATGTTTCTGAGGATAGCAGATAACGCATTTTCTGAGCCACACAGGCATATTGTGGACATTTATTTGAATGGAACAATAGGTTTTGAATACCTTGGATCTATGAACAATGGCAAAAGATATTTTGATGACAACGTTAAGAACCGCGTGAGCGTAGTGTGAATGAATTGGCGGGAAACTCAGCCATTTCTTGAATCAAAAAATGCCCCTTACCTCAAAATAAATAGCCAATGCAACATTAAAATTATGTTCTTCTATTATTTTGTCATGTTTTTTTCAGGTTTAGAAGTCATTTTCTAAAAACTTACAATTCCGTCAAATTAGGCGGAATTATTTTTAAATTCACATATTCTATTCTTAAATTTATTTTTTATTTGAAATTTATTTATATTTATTTTTATTGATGAATTCCAATAATAGAAAATTCTAGTTCTCTTATCGTCAGCACTTATCTGACTTTTATCATTATGACCACCTCAAGGACTTCTAAGAATTGGATTGCAAATCAAAGCAAATAATTACATATCTGCCTTTTACACCTCCCTTTATTTAGTTTATCAAACATTATGACTTCAGAATGCACTTAATTTCTTCGAATGGACAACGCCAGTCACTCGTTTTGAAGCTGCACATTTCGATTGTGCAATAAGTACAACAAACAAAATTGACAATTTTTGCCACTTGCCTCTCAATTACTATATCGTGCCACAATGGACAAAACTCTTTACAAAACACAATATTTCTGATAGCCTGTTATGGATGATGCGTACAAAGTTTTTGTTTTCCATTCAGCTGGTAGTGCCTCGTTACATACAAAAGTTCATTTCATTCTTATCGGACGGTGTAATGCATTTAATCGGAACGAAGAATCTGGCGCGAGCGTTGTTGGAAAGACGTTTTTTTTTTGTTTTTTCATTTTATAGATGTTTACATGGAATTTCGCAAGAACACAAATTACACGCCTGTTATGGATGCATGCATGTGTGGCTGTGCCTGGTGCTGCTACCTCTCTGTAATGCACAAGCAAAATCAACGACGACCATGCGATGACGCGACGGGCGACAGCGATGGTGGCGACAGGAATGTTTCATGCAATCATTTGTACGAGGGTGACAAGCTAGTTGTACTCGCTGGTGCTGTGATGGTAAAACTGCTGCCAGTGGCAGACACCCCTATCAATTTCGATTCAACAAAAACATGGAGAAGTACTGGAAGATAGTCTGTTGCTTCGTGGAGGTGGATTTGGAAGATTGCTTTGCTACATGAATTGCATACGTGCAGTACCTATAGACTTTTGCAGCTTGATGACAATTTTGTGTGGTTTTATGGTTGTAATGTGAGATATTTTGTGCACAAATGTTGCAGATGGCAATTGAGGGAGATATTAAGAAATAATAATAACAATCATTGTTATAAAAAATCACCTGGTCAACGGGTAGGTTTTTTGCTCAAAAAGGTTTCTTGCGGTCAATTATTTCATGGATGTAGATATCTGCTTGCATTGAACTTTTATCAATTTGGTTTTGTCAATCATCGGAGAAAATGTGCTTGGAATGGATAGAAAATATAGACAATCGGATGTAGGATGGTCCAAACAAATGGCGCCCAACGTGGGGTCGGAACTTTGTTCATGAGACTACAGAAAATTAATTGCAATCTGTAAAATATATGTACTTCAAAACGACAGGATCCGGGAATCGAAGACATAGTGAAATGAGTCTTGTGCAAATGGCGCCCAACGTGAGACCAAAGCCATAACCGTTGAAGAATTGTCCTTTACAAATCGCATCAAGATATGAATATAGAACCTATCCCTTCAAATGGTGCCCATGAAATTTTATATTATTTTATAGAAAGATATGCTTGCGACAGGATCCTAAAACATAGGAAATCGGTGGCAGGGCAAATAGCATTTTAGAAATAACTCTCAGTGCGGGGCCGAAATCAAGGCTATGGCATCTCCATACTTCCACGTCACATTGATAATTCTTTTCCTTACTTCAAAAACAAATTTGCTGTAATTTTCTGTTCTTTAATATCATTTGTCTGTCCTTTTTGTTGATTGCCTTGAATTATTCACATCACTCGATGACAAATTCAAGAACTTAAAAGTTTGGCTGGCCTTTAGTATATTTATGCATGCTTTCTTAATCCTCTCAAAGGCATTCATAAAATGCAACGGTAAATTTGACTTTCACAGCAAAAAGAAAAAGTACAAAATGCCAATTTAGAACAATCGAAAAATCCACTCTTAGCCAGAGATCTAATTCGAAGGCCTTTTATATAAGCTACAGACTCCAAAACTCCACTTCCTATTCCTTGTCTGATAGAACTTTCGCTCCAGAATTGATCTGTGTTCTATTTTCCCTTTGTGGGTCGTCTGATGGATTTTTTTTGTTTTGTAATTTCTTGTTTATTCCACATAGGGTCAATCGATTGAAGTAAGAGGCAAGTATCGGCTATCTATAATGCCAATTCAAATTTTCAAGAAATCCGTTCTCAAAGCCAGTATACCTATACAAGACTAGAACAAGAGAGTTTGTTTGTTTATTGATTGCACCACCCATCCTAGGAGGGATATCTCTATTTCGACTCGTTATTTATGTCTGAGATTTTATTCATATTTACAATTTGCCTACGAATTGTGTCTCCTTTAACTGTATACCTATAGTCTGTTGGCATTGCAGAATGCATTTACATTAAGATCCGTCCGCACTCGTCTCGAGAGCCAAACCTAGGTAGGATATGTAGGTATCTATACTTATACTATATTTATGGAGACAGAGACAATGGGGCTACAAAACGGATCTTTGTCAGATTTGCGCCATTGTTGTTTGCCGATGATGATGATGATGACGATTGTCTCTCACAAGGAGCACACGTTCTTAATAAATTGCATCGCCTTGTTGACGTAACTTTTGTGGCAGACACTCAGGACTAAAGGTGGTCTAGGGTGCGGTGCGGTGCGGTGTGGTGTGGAGTGGATTGAATAAAAGCGGCACAACGACGAACTGTGTGCAGTGGCAAGAGAGAAATACCAAGTGGGACTCTGCATATATTCGAATATAGATTCTACGATTCAAATTGATGTTGGAATTTATGCGGCATGCGTGCAACTTCAGAGTGCATAGGCAATTTATTGACTTTTTGGAGGATTTCATTTCATCTATAGGAGAGGTATATATAATATACCGTAATACCATCAGAGACGGATGGACAAAGATATTGATAGTGTCTGATGCTGGGTTAAGGTGTTGTTTTAAGTGAATGGTAAGTTATTTGCTTGAGGTTTTTTTTTTTATTGTTTTTGAAAAATTTATTGCAAGACAGTGAGTGTAAAGGTACACATAGAGTGAATACCAATCGGTACGTAAATAAGAAATTCATCGATGATAAATTATAAAAGAGGAAGTATATCTTTGAATGTACATTATGTTCTGTTCATAGGTTTTTGATTAAAGTGGCAGAGAAGATTTATGCGAATACACCAAAGACTTAGAGGCTTTCGTTTTAGAATTTTTCATTAACATAGCTCAACTTTTAAACCGCTGTGAACTTTAAAAAAAAAATATTTTATTTATGACAAGGGCATAGCGACGCAAATAGAGCTAAAACAAAAAAGTTACCTGTGTTTTTTTCTTCCTTAAAAAATCAAAAGCTTCTTTAAAAAGAGCTTGAATTCATTTTCAGTCTTTTGGTGTTGCCGACAAATACCATTTAGCTGAGGATCTGCGTTACTTACTTCGATCTCTGTATACTTTGGCCTATTACGCAGATCATCACGCTAAAATTTGTCTTTGGAGGAAATTTCTTTGTAGGTTTTTTTTTCAACAACCATTTGTTTTCACTATTCCAAAAAAAAAGAATAGAAATTGAAAAGTCTGCTTTTCATGAATATTATAAACTATTTAATTTTTGACTATGTAGATCAAATCAGTTTCGTTGGAGAACAGATAACAAATGCAACGACACCTGCATTTAGTTGGCCTTAGACATGGAATAATACAAAACCGGGAGGTTGGTCAACATTTTCTTAGGTCAACCTGGAGAGCCCGACAAGAGGAGCCTTTGGGTGAGGGCAGTAAAGTCTGAGGGTTATGGTCCCACTCGAGATCATGATAACTGTCGAAAAATGAAAAAGAAGAAGCACCGACTTAGTTGGTCCTTCAGTATTTTGTCAAAGATGGTATTTTTTACGTTAAGGCTTCCTCGAACTTCACGTTTATTTATATTTGCTATCGTTGTTATAAAAAAGGACAATCTTATTGACTTTCCAATAAAATAGTTGCCATTAAAAAAACTGTACTTATACATATATTATTTTATATTTAAAAGTTTTATCTTTGAGACTATAAAATAAGCCCCAGAAAACCGTACAATGGTTGCTAAATTTTGATCCCACATTTCTTCTCACAACTCAGGTTTTTTTTCTCAATTGTATTTGATTATTACGTAAACTTTACCCATGACAAATTCCTTGTGATGTAATAAGTCTCTGTGTTCTTTAAAATATAATGCCTGCCACCTCACCGTCCCAGCCGTAGGCAATAAAAAAATATTTATTTCAATTATTTCTTTGTCTATAACTCTCAAAGTCAAGAGCTCCATTTGACACTTTCAGCCTGACAGACAAAGCATACACAACAAACAAAAAAATATTCAAGAAACCTACGTCAACTTAAAAACTTAACATGTCATATCAATTTCTTTCTTATAAGGAATTATAAAAGATATTTACAAGACTTAATTTTTTTACCATACATATTGACAACTTGAGACATTGAATTACATTTTACTTTCATTGCAACATAAGTAATTGAAACGATTTCCCAAAGGCGTTTTGGATCCCCCAAACCCAATACAACCCAATCCGATTAAAATAGAAAAACACAAAAACTTCAACAAATACAAAATCCTATATCACCCTATCGATTAAGTCAATTCTCAAAAACTAGACATAAGAGGGCATTTAGACAATAGGGATTTATAGAAATTAAGTCATTTTTGTGTAGCATTATTAGGAATATGAAACTCCCACACTCTTCTAAATATATTTTTCAAGGGGGTTTCCAATTCTTTCGTTCTTCTTCTATTTTAAGCATAACGAATTGAAAATATCAATATCACTTTGAAATATAAAATTTCTATCAATAAAATGCTACACATAATAATTCTTCCAATTATAATACAAGTTGCCGATATATACCAAACAGATGTGGGTTTCATTAATAACACCCCTCGTTTAAATCGAAAAAAAGGTCTAGGGTGCATATCAATTGATATTTATGTATGTACTTATATGCCGAAAAAAACCCCGTGCTCGTGGACCTGGGGTAGGTCTTAAGTCACTTTACGGTAATTGGCTTGATTATGTGCATATACATTAAAATTTATTGTGTTAAATTGTCTGAATGAAAAATTCAAGACACAATTTTGTTAAGTCCGATCACCATAATGAACACTTTAAATTCTTGCAAAGGGTGTTTTTATTTCAGAGGCATATAATTTTAAGTTGGCAACACTTTTTTTAATTGGCGGGCATTTTGACAGCTGTATAATGATTTGTGTTAATTTGGGTGACATTTCAACAGGAATCAGTCAGTCTGAAACCAGAAAAACGCTTCCTCAAAACCGTTACATACAGAAAAACTGACTGTTTGGCATGCTTTATGGGCTGGTGGAGTCACGAAGCTGGACAGAACGTTACAATCAATGGTGACCGCTATAAAGCCATGATTACTGGCTTTTTCGTTTCTCAATTTAACAATCATGATGTGCACTAGCTGTGATTTCAACAAGATGGCGACGCATGTCACAGCTCGTGCCACAATTTTTGATTTATTGTGAATTGGCCTCTAAGGTCGTGCGATTTAACGCCGCTGGTCTATTTACTGTAGGGATATGTAAAATCGCTAGTCTACACCCGCCGATAAGCCCGAAACGATTGCCGCCTTCTTGCCCATATATTGCCAAAAATGTTGGGAAAAGAAAACACCCTTTATACATAAATCGATTCAGCAATTATTTCAAGAATCTTCAATTACCATATATGTAGCATTCCTTGATGTTTATTTTTAGCAAAATCATGACTACCAAGGCGAACTTGACATTTGTAACAAAATAAACTCAGTCTTACTCATCGCCTGTGGCTTATCTAGAAAAAAATATGAACTTGAATTGGAAGCAAAAAGCATATTTTGTGCATAATGTCTCAGATTATATCCGAAGTCAAAATCACTTCCGTTGAATGACGACATAAAATTCTTAATAGTAGGTAACAATGACAGAGTTAAGGAGCTATCTAACCTCTACTTCATACAACTGTCAATGTCATCAATTGTAATTGACGTGGGTGGCCTATTTACTTACTACTTATTCGCTTCTTTTTATAAAAATGCCTCTGGTTAGATCTTATTTATTTGTAACAAATTGAAATTCTGGTTTTTTAATTGATGCGAATTGGAAATTTTCAAACAGACGTCATTCCATTGGAACGTGTATCTAAATTTGATACACAGGATGTAGTCAATCCGCTAAATTGATGCAAAATAAGAAATTAAAATAAAAACAACAACAAATAAATAAAACTGCTAGCAAAAGAACAAGTTTTTGTGATTTTAACTTCATTTCGATTCGCGACCAGTATATCAGCATCAGACTGAGACTCAGACCACCTGATGTGGTTGGTAGCGCCAGGAATTGAGTTCTCAATTTCAGGTTTGAGGTGTTAAACGGATTCCGCTACTCTTTGTTTCGATTCAAACGAATTTACTTTTTTCTGCCCGTTCTGAATTTGTTAGCATTTATTATTTGACATTTTTCTTATAACGTTATGTTTGTGCGAGGCCAAGGTGGAGACAGTTTTGACATTAACGTCTCTGACCTTAATGTGGCACACATGCATATTTATGTCATCTTTCTAAAAACAAAGCAAAAGCCAGATAAATATCCCAGACCCAGATATTGCATACGGGATGAGAACAAATAAATCATGCAAAAGGATTTCCAAGTGAATGACATTAAATCGTTCTAAGGTTGTGTTATGGGTCTTTTTTTTTTGGTTAGGTAAAATCTGAACTTTAAAAATAATCTGATTTTGACATTGACACTTAAGCGGTTTGGATCTTATAACGTATCTACCTACTTACATTCAAGTTTTAACCCTTTTGTTGCTGGGCTGACATTCGATATCATCCAGAAGCCAAAAGGTCTAATGAGATGGAAAAGGAAATGAGTGCTCTGTGAAATGTATATGGACATATGGTTTTTGAATAGAGGTATAGTGTGCAAATGATGGTTGTTAGTTTATAGGTTTTCTCAGTTGGATATGGCAAACATTAAGAGCTATAAATTTTGATGGAAGGCATATTAGAAAATTGACCTTTTTTGGGGTTTTATTATCGTAAACAAAAATATATTGAAATGAGATGAAGGATTAGATGACATGGATTGGTTGTTTATACAGCTGAGACTTATATGTTACGTACGTATCTAGATACATAAATATGATTTTATTTACGCAACTACTTATGTAAACTGCAGATACGAAGAGTACTATTTATTCTAGAAATAAATGTCTATTTTGGGAGCTTTTTCGAAAAATTATTTTATACAAATAACGTACATATAATAATAATGGGAACAAATTAAATTTAAACTTAAAAAATATCATTTGATATCAACAGGAGTTTTTTGGTAGCGCAGTAAATCGGTGTGAATAAAATGTGTATTCAACTTTATATCCACACTTCTTTTATCTCAAAGTTGGTACTCATGGCAATATAAAATGTCAAAATCAGCTGTCACCTTTAACTATTTTCTTTATCTGTTCATAGTTCAATTGCAATACTTGAAATCAGTGCTTATATGCAGATTAAGTTGAGTTAAGGTTGAGTACAAGCTGAAAGTTTAGAATGGAAAAAGGAAGGATCTCGGTTTTTTACTTCCAACAAAGGCTTACATTTTCTTAATACTCTTAAAACCTCGTTTCTATTAAGCTATGTGTGTATTGAACGTAGAATATTAATTTTAACACTTTACATACCTATACAAAAACTTTTCAATCCAACTATTTAGGTGCATTCGTTAAATGTAAGATGCACATAATTTCAAATCTTATTTTCTACGTCTCATCGTAGTGAGTTTTGTTTCTCACTATACTAGCCTTAATAGTTATGAATTTGTCTAAGCCCCGGGAAATTGGTCAAAATTAAGTTAGACGACATTACAGAAGTGAGACGAGTCGGCGAGTAGGACATGTCTCATTTCACTAGCCTCAATAGCTTAACCTCGAAACTGAAAATAAACGAGAAAGTCAGTTAATTGCCTGATCTAATCGTACCTTAATTTTTCAAACCACCACACTTTGGTTATAGTGCAAATGCATTATGCAAAACTAACCACTAGCTAACACAGCCCAAATGCCAACATTCACGGAAAAAATACATTTCTGATCCGGTCGACCTTTATGTAGAAATTAATTCGGATTTCTGCTTCATATTCCAAGAAAAATAATTGAAAAGTTCTTAAAAAAGAATACTATAAGTACTTCCACAGATTCAAACTCAATATAAATGATTCAATTTTAATAAATGATAGCTCATTGAATTTATGATATGAAAGTAGAGTAATTTTGCTAGAATACACTCATGCAAGCATCTAAAAAAAATGTGTTTACTTCAAAATTTATTGTGAATTTTACAATCCAAAAAAACCATCGCCTATCTCAATGATTAAATTTCCCGCTATTATGAAAAAATTATTGATTCTCATTGACACTAATAATAAAACGGACAAATTCATTCGACTCAGAAGGTCAAAATACTTAAATAATGAAATCACTTCAAAGATTTTTTCCAGAATATCAATCAATATCAATATCATTCAAAAAAAACATCTCACTAATTAAAAATACTTTTGATTGTTTTAAATGTTGAATGTTGTTTTAAATGTTGAAATCAGAGTGTAGATTAATAAAACTTACTTAACGATACAAAGACAAAGTGTAAGGACCCTTGGATAGTATTTTTTTTTATCGAATTGTCTACAAAATATCATACCCCCTGCCTACATTGTTTTTAATTCATTCATTCCTACTAAAAAATCCCACACATCTAAGTCATAATATTTCAGAGCAGGTAGGTAGTTTTATGAACCACACATTTTGAGATACGCGTTTTCAGCAGACCACATTGAACAAAATAAAATCAAAAAAAAAACGTCTGACTTCATTCAAAAATTTAAAATCGCAATGCTCATTTCATGGGAGCCAACCAGTTTTCAGTATACATGTGTGATTTTTATTTATTTTTTTTTCGAGAAATAAAAAAAAAAATTAAAACAAACATTCAAATAAAAATCACACATGATTTGCTTAGCAAAAAAAAAATGTAATAAAAAAGTATACCAGCAATCTGCTAACAACATGTCCTTTATTGAGCAAAAACTGCTACCTGCTCAAATCGTTTTTTTCACTCAATTCCACAATCCACAAGAGAAAATATTTAATGTTCTACTCTGACTCAAAAATCTCTGCTGGTTTTTATATTGTCACTCAACTCAATTTTGTCTATTTTTTTCATTTTTATAAATCGAAGTCATATTTCCTCTGAATAGCTTATGTGAGCTGTTTTATTTGTACAGTATTGTTTGACTAAATAAATTAATTTATTAATTTAACAAAGAGAAGTTATCAAGAAGATAATCCCCAAATTTGTTATAAGAAATCAAAAATCTAAAAATTATTTATCTTAAAATCAGCTATAGCGGTTTTGATGAAATTTTTTTTATGAGGTAAGGAAAATAAATTTTATTTTTGTATTATAAAAGTTAACTAAAAAGTTTCCTAAATTTAGAAAATTTGGATTAGATATAAAATTAAAATTGGAAGAATTTTATGAAATAAAATTATTAAGGCTAAAACTTGAACTCCATTTGAACTCAGCTTGGAATCAATCGTTCCACTCATGTGCCCTATGTACTAGGGATTTTTTAAATTGTACAGGGATTTTTCGACTCTTATCATTAATTGAAACACGTTATATTTAATAGCTCTTTGGAAATATAGAAGATGACACAAATTGCCCCTTAAAAATGGCTCCCAACGTGAGTGTGGAACCACTACAATAAGATGTGAGCAAATATTTAGGAATGAAGAAGAGTTTCTTGCAAGTATAGTATGTAGAAAAAACCAATCTTGAAAAATCAGAACTGAGTAGGAATCAATAACATATGCTTGGAATTACAAAATTGGGAATATAGGAAAGAAGAGATAAAAGATAAGACACGCTGTCAAATACAATATAAATGGTACCCAACGTGAGACCGAAAACCGAACCATCAGATTACCAACAATGAGAAGAAAAATTTAATATGAAGGACTCACAACTTCGAAAAAATTAAGAGTTGTCATGTACTGCCATAGTAATTGGATATGATGTTTTAACGTTAACTCAGATCAAAGACAAGCAACACGAAAATGAAAAAATTAAAATTTACTCGACCTTTCAATACTTTTTCCCAATTCACTACTTTTAAAAATATTTCAACAAAGAGCGACACCACTGTTCAACAACATCAAAACACCTCAAAAAAATACTCCACTCATTTCACTACAAAACAATATAGTCTTATTTAGTTCCACAAGATACTCAGTTGAATTCGGTTGTGTTATCGGATGAATGTATAACTTATTGTTGTTGTTTCGTGGTTAAATCATTTTATTATATTCCGCCGAATCAAATACGAAATCATCTTAACGAGGCATCCGTTTTTTCGTGGCTTGTTGTATCATCTTTGGCGCCCTCCACCAAGGATTTTTGTGGTCATGTGCAAACAACAAAAAAAATATATATTAAAAGAAAAAAAAAGATAAAAAGTTTTTTTTTTCTACCTTTATCTATTGTGTAGTTTTTGTTGTTGTTTTGGTTAACTTTCGAACCAGCAAGTGGAGTGGGGAATATTAAGTCGTTTAAAAAAAAAAATTTGCCAAAAATAAGAAAATAACCCGAGAGTTATATAGGTACCTCTTACGTTCACTTCTTTTAGAGATACCAAAAGTTTATCTCGAAGTTTTAGTGTGGCTTTTTTTTTGTTGGCGTGATACGTGAATACATCTATTTTTCCGGTATTTGTTATTTTGGTATAATAAATCACCAAAAAAAACGAAGTGTTTAAAAAAAAGTTCAAAAGATACAAAAGGTTCAAAGTGTTAAGTGAGAATTTACCATAACCGCTCTTTGAGTTGAGATATTTGTTATTTTTTTTTTTTTTTTTTTGTTCAACTTGTTAGTTGAAAGTGAGTGATCATCAGTTTAAGCGTCGTCGTCCGCGAAAGTTGTAAATCAAGAAAAGTACCGATTTGTGTTGTCTTTTACAAACAAAATTTCTATGCAAACAAAAATGGATAGTTGCTGATTCATCATACCTCACTTAATTGGCGCCCGGTTTGAACTCAAATAATTTGCCTTCTTTCTGCACAATTGCGCATTGGTTTATTTTGGATAGCTGCCATCAGGAGAAGAATTAAAAGTCATCATGATTGAAAAAATGAATTCATTTTATACAAATGACTACGATGTACCGGCCTTCACTAAACGGATAAATAAGGTATGAATCAAACACCATCTCAAAATTCAAGATTTTGACAAAGTCTGACGTTGTCACTTGTCCGGAGTAAGGATTTAGGTCCTATATTTTTTTTTTTAGATTCGTTTCATGATTATATGCATGTCTATCTATTGCAAACTATAGGTATAACTGCATATGCATAGATACATATCTGGCTGTCTATGACGCAGTATTTTAAGTGACTCCGGTGGTGGCTGGCTCCAGCTTCATCAGCACTAGTCTACTTCCAATTGAATAGCAGTCGCGCCGTGTCGGTGCAATCTTGATGCACTTGTTGATCTGAAAGACGTCCGTGATCGGACTATCGATCTTTTTGCATCTTCCCAACCTCTCTCCTCTCTCTGGAAATTAATCATTCTGCAAATTATCTCTACACTGGACAGTGCCATAAGATGATGATATTCTTGATGGTCAGGGGCACCACACTACAGTATCTCATAAATACCTACGTGTGTGCACAGTAAATGATCTAAATGGACCTGGTAATTGGCTACATCGGGGTATTTACTATATTATCCATTGGATATATTCACCGGGGTGTTTTCTATTTTTTTTTTTTTTTTTTTAATCTTTGTTTTGTTCATCGACTTCTTTGGTCTGCTTCGTGGTCTCATTTATCATGTTATAATATAAAACTGGGACTAATGTATGGAGAGTGGATTGTGGATATAATAATAATTGATGGGTGCATGCAATTTTTTTTTGCATCGTTCCACAACTATAAACCTATCTTGATTGATCTGTCGTTTAAGTGGATTTTTATATAAATTTGTATGACAGGACAGGCACACATTTGCATGCATATGGTGTACCTTGAATAGATATTTTTTTTTATTCTCATAATTTTTTATAGTCAATTCTGAAATAGACTGGCGCGGCGTCGACACGATATGAGCGACTTTAAATAGATCACATCAGACTTCTTAATTGCACTTAATATGATGTACTGCGTTCAAAAGAGAGATTCCATGGACAGCAGAAATGACTGGTGGTGAAGCAAAGTGGAGGGTGGGAGGGTGGTCTGAAGTGTTGGGTTCGGTTGGAGATTATAATTAATCTTGTCACCTTTTAAACTGAATTCGTTTTGATTTTTTAAATGATGGTGGAATTTATGTGTTTTGTTTTTTCGATTTTTTTTGTTGTAAATTTAATTGTTGTTATTTATGTATTTTTTGTTTTACATTTAATCATTAAGGTCGAGATAATTTTTGTTGCACATAATATGTATTGTATTTAAGATAACTCAATAAAGTAATACACGAATTTCTGAAATGATTAATTGGTTGAAGATAGTGGCGTTCAGGCGATTTATATTTTAGTAGGTATACATAGGTGCTTTGTATTATCTCTCGGGTAGTCAAAAATCAGTTGCATGTTCGTGTATGGCATGATAATGAAATATTTTATTACAGCTATTTTGAACTAATTTGTTCAAAACAAATTTGTTTTCTTTTTTGTGTGTCAAAGAAAAAAAAAATGATATTATTTATGAATCAACAACCGGGCAACTCAAGTTGATATCACATAAATCTAATCTTAAAAGGTTATGATCTTAAGGCCTGAAAAAAAATAGAACTGTATAACTATTTATAACAAAAAACGACATTAATTAGAGAAACATATTTTTTTTTATGAAGATTGCGTATCGACAAAAAAAAGAGGTTTAAATAAAATTTGCAATAAAAGGGCGCCCAATTTGAAACACATACATATGTATGTATTGTTATCAAAAAATTGCTAAGGTATAAGGACCTTAAAAATTTGTAACATTATGAACTTGGGAATTAAGTTTGTTAAAAAATCACATCTTCATTTGAAAAAACTATTGAAAACTTTTTTTTACATAGGCAAAAAAAAAAACTTTATTTATTTTGTCAAAAATGTTGACAATATGACAAAATCTGTTCAAAATGATCTTTTAATATGATCAAAATATGTTTTGCTATTACAGGATGATTTTATTCTTAAATAACAAAATTATTCAGTTTTCTACATTTTAATATTAATCATCACAAAATTTCGCTTTCCAGCACAACTTGAGTTCTTAAGAAAATCTCACTTAATTTTTTAAACACTCTTTGAACAATAGGAACTTCATTCTCATGAATACAGGTTAATTTACTATCAAAAAGTATTAAGTGGTAGAAAAAACGATTTTTATTCATGTATTTAACAAATTGGCGCCCAACGTGAGTACAAAAATCTGTTCAAATTGCTCACTTAAACTTTAACTATAGATGGAATGTTTTTAAATCAAGTAGGTATCTTAAAAATCAGTAGAATTCCGTTATTATCTAAAAATTGCAAAATTTCTTCGATTTTAAACTAACAGCAAAATGGCGCCCAACGCGAGAAGAAACATTTATTAATTTGCGTTGTTGTTTTGAGATGGTCCTTTTTTCCCAAATTTTGGATATTATAATATAGCTTACTGGATCATACCCAATTGTCATCACAAAAATCTGTACTTTATTGTAATTTTGCTTTTGCTACAATTTGGACTAGTTCGTTCAAGAACCTCTTGATACTTCAACCCCCGTGACTGGTAATAAGGACACTAAATTATGAACACATTAATTTTTTTCTAACCGTTATTTAATGAATTCAATAACAAATAATATAATAAAAATAACAATAACAAAAAAATTGTTACGTATACATTCAGCTCAGCTAAAACTCAGGCTTGTCCATTCAAAACAAAGTACATACTTGAATTTAATGAACTTCCCATTACTTTTTTTAAAAAAGAATTAAACAAAGAATTGACATGACCTAAATCAAAGATTTCTCTAAACTTTTTACATTGTAGAGCATTTTTGTTTTTATTTAATTTTTTTGCTTTGTTCAAAAGAAGTTGGCAGAAAACTTCTGGTTTTGCTTTTAACTCATTTTTTTTTTCTTTTTCTCGTTCATGGTTGAGAACAACTTCATCAAGAGAGGGGTTTTTTAGTTTGTGGGCCAATTACTTAGAATGTCTTAATTATTGTATACACATTCTGTTTTTATTTTTTTTTTCCTAAGAAACCGCAACAAGTTTTAAACAACAAAAACTATTTCACAAAACTTTTATTCATTGAGCGTTTTTAGTTTTTCTTTTTTGTATTCACTTCTAAAGACTCATAAACAGCAAATTAAAATCTAAAGCTATTGGTATGTATGTAAATTGTAAAGTCACGTTTTTTTTGCCTTAAGGGTCACACTTCGCCCGGATAGATTGTAATTAGTAGTCGCACGTGTAACGACAACAACGACGACGGCAGCGGCAGCGGCGGCGTTCATATATTACTATACCACCATGTGCACATTGTACGTATAGTACTTATGTACGGGACAGGGACATGAGGACAAAAAACGTCTCCATCGTCTACGTCTGATTCAAATTTATCCACGATTGTGCTTCACAAGTCAATAAACTACTTCATCAAGTTATCAGCTACAAAATCAGCCAATAATATTATTGTATACAAATACAGTGGTGTAAAATCAACAGAGTTCGGCACCAAGTAAGGTCTTGGTGGTGTAATTAATGATTTTAAAAACAACTCTTATTCATTTTGACTTGGTTTAGCTTTTGGTTGATGGATCGGGACGGCGGCGTCGCGCGGAGGTCTGGGCAACATGCAGGAGGCAGTATTTCATTTAATTCAATATTCAAATCACCCACATCATGTCTGAGCAGTGTGATGAAGTAGGAAACATTTTTAGCATGTCATCCAGCGGAGGGCTTTTTTAAATTTCGTCTTAAATTAATAAAAAGTAAAAATAACAATTTCTCACGATTTTTTTGTTTTATAGTCAAAGCATAAAAAATTGTCATCCAGAGTATAAAAATATATTGGTATAGGGAGATGGTGGTTGGTGATGTCTGTCTGGTGTGGTGAGGAATGGAATCTCTCTTGACATAAATTTCCGGCTTCATTGATTTTATTTTTGATTATTTTAGGAACTTCTAGATTAATTATTTTGATACTTTTGGGCTTAATTTCTTGATTTGTCTTTCCGATTAAAGAACTGACGCTGGTTGAGTTTCAAAGTTTTAAGGAAGATGACGCAATTTGTTTTTACTTTGACTTCATTTTTTCACCTCCCATATTTAATTACTCAACATTAATAGAGTGCGAAATTCTGTCTGTCTGTTGGTCGTAACTGTCTCTGCCAACAGTAAAAGAAAGATTTATTCAACTCAAAAATGTTAGAGTCCTGAAATCCAAAAACCAAAAATAACGATAACCCAGAGAGTTCTGTAAATGTAATATCTCAAAAAAATCGTAAAATTGCACCAATTTCGAAAAGTGAATCGAAATCATTTCCTCCTTTCTACGCTAAATTCGATTCTGGTCCTGCGAAACGCCGAAAACTTTCATCATCAACAAATTACTTTCACGCTGTCACTTCAACGTGAATCCAAAATGAAAAAAAAGATGGATCCCATCCCCATGAATTTCGCTGGAAATAGTAAGCTTCCTTCCTTTCGCTAAACTAGAATTTATTATTTACACAAAGTGATTCGAAAAAGTGAAAGCAATGCTTGTCGGAGTTTGTGAAAACAATTTATTCGGTTCATTTATTAACAGAACCAGAATATGCCCCCTGGAATGTACATTGTACATACATGTGTTTTTAAGGAGAAAAAGGACCATTTTTTTTTTATTATGATCTGTTTATTTTTTTAATTTCCCAAACAACTCAGCAGACACATTTGTCATCAAAAAAGTAATCCGAAACTTGAGATTTGCTTCGGTTGTCCCCCTGTTAATGTATAAACATTTGTTCCAGCGAATTTCATTTCGAGGATTCTATTTTCTTTTCATATGCTATTTATATATTTTTAAATCTCCATCTCTACCAACAAAATCCATTGAGCCTTGAGAATACGAATGAAGAATGAATAAATTTGCAACGGACGTGACTTTTTCTTCTTCTTCTTCTCCTTTTTTTAAACATAACATCGAAATTTTATATGGCAACTATCACTCCATTTGTTGGCATCACAAAACATGAAAGGCAATGTCACATACCTCAATGTCCACAAAATAATTTGTAAAGCAGTTAAATCTGCATATATGGAACGTCAAAGATGACAACCAACACCGACGACGACACGACGGACGTACAGACCTACGGACGACGACGACAGTGAAGCGATGCAAAGATAATTGCACTTGTTAGAGATTTTGATTGAGTGCCGGTACAAACATATATTTTTTTTATCCTCAAACGAAAATAACAAAAATTCTCTATACTCTGCTCTGTTGACAGATAGATGAACTCACATCACACAATAGGTTAATTAGACTGACGTTGGATATGTTTGTGTGACTCTCAAACTGACATTTCAAGATCATGGTTGTTGGCAAAATATAAATGTATGTAAATTTGTGGAAAAAAAAAGAAAAACAAAACAAAAATAAAAATTACATTATTTTCATCTCCGCATCGCATCAGACCTCGGTGCACTCTATTTGTACAACACTTAACAGTGAAGCGACAACAATGACACCCGGATGTGAGCATCTCTTAAAAAACATCTGCTTGCAATAAAACGATATACGAAGCGATGATGGTGAAACTGCAATTTACTTGCGGTACGACGCGCATTATGTTGTTGCGTATTTTTTTTTTTAAAGAAAATGCGCGCCAAGGCCCATAATGATTGCATGAACTGTGATTTCCAACAAAAAAAAAAAAGAAAACACTTAATTGAAAACATTCAATGGCATTGCTGCACAAAACACAACTTAAATGGAATTTAAATGAATCATTGAGTTTTTTTCGGTTAAATTAGATCGAATTCAATTTGCCAGCAAATATAATTGCATAAGCAATTTGTATACATACGAGTATATGTATTACGAATCAAACTTGCAACTTAAAAATAGCAGCAAACAATTTAATTAGCATGCATGATGTGTTAATGTCAGCAAGTTAAAGTGAAAATAAGGTAGACATGTTTTAGGTGCTACAAAACACCTGTTTTTGTCTTTAAATTGAAATGATAACAAATGCTAGAGGTATGTAGATAATAGATATACTGAACTCCAACGAACAAAACAAACTTAACGATAAGGAAAATAACATTTGGATCAGCTGTCAAAAGATTTATTGTTAAACCACTTAAGAATGTAATCAACAAAATGATTTATGATGATTTTGACGGAAATTGACAAATGGTTGCTAAGCACAATTCATTGCATGGCATTTATATGAAGAGCTGCAAACCTACCTGTTTTATATTTAAATAAAAACCTACCTACAATATTGGAATGTATAGCTGTAGCGCCATAAAATCTAGAAACAACCTTTAACGGAAACCGATAATAAAAGAATATTTTTTGTTTTTCAGAATTTTAAAACAACATTTATATTTTTTATCACACAAAGAACAAACATAAACAGGTTGCAATGCAAATACCTGTTGGGCAAATATAAAATTAGATGAACAAAATGAATATTGTGTTTTTATGAGATACGAATTATAGTTATCTTAAATATTTTGCATCTAGTTTTTCAAGGTAAATTAGGAATACTAGAAATGCCAAAGTTATGAAATTTTATTTTCAGAAGTAAACCAATTTCTTGAATATCAATTTAATTAAGATTTCTTGAAATACCTGTGTCTACAAAAAAAAAAGACAATCACAACCAGTTTCTACAGGGTGTCCCCCAGCACCAAACGTTTTTAAAAATTTAACATCAGGCTTTTTAAAGTAAAAATGACTTTTTTTACATACAAAATACGTCATGTTAAAATGTAAAAATAAAAATTCTATATTACAACCAAACATTATTACTTTTAAGGATGTATGGAAATTTCCATAGCAATCATATCCTAAAATAATAGAAGATTAGATTTATTAAATTAATAATTAAATAAAATATGAACCCTGAAGCCACTATTGAATTAATTAAACAAAAAATGTAATCGAAACCATTTATAGACCTGAATTCGTCAAAATCAAAGCACAATTGTACAGAAGTGTAATTTTTATTCAAGTTTATTTGTTAAATTAGCGAACAAAGTGGTCCTTATGAATGATTTTGAGTTAACTATTTAGGAAAAGAAACTAGCTTTCAAATTCCATAGTCTATAATATAATATGAACAGCACTCCAAATAATATGCAAGTTCGTTTAAAAACAGGGAAACAAGAAATGGCCAGGTAGTTGAGCCCTGTGGCACACTACTTTGAATATTTTTTGAAACAAAGAAGGTATGTCTATGAACAAGATATGTGAGATAATCTTCAACAACAAATTAAAAAAAAATTCTATTCTCCTTATAATATTAAAATAATATTTTGAGGATTTTTCATGAAATTTTACTGAATTTTGAAGGAAAAGATTATGCCATACGAAAAAACAAGGACTTAAAACTTCGATAAAAAAATGTATTGTGCCTGCTTTTAAAATTATTTTAGAACTGTAAATCTCTAAAAGCATAAAATTCAAAATAAGCACCACCCTTATTTAAATTTCTTCAAATATGCACTTCAAATAGTATGTTACTGTATAGATAGTTGTTTCTAGTATAAGATTTAAAATTATCTCTAATTAAATTAATTCAATTTTAAAAGTCCTTGGTGATGTTTCAAGAGACAGTTAGATTTAACTCAATCAACATTTTTGCTCATTATTTAAATTTGTTCATAATTAAGTAATTTATTTCAAATTCGACTGGAAACAAAAAAAAAATAAATAATATTTAAATTGTAAAATAGTTTGTATAGTTTCTATGGATCATATCTATGTACTATACTATATATGACAATCTCAAGTAGCAATGTATAGGTCATATAATATACATATAATTTATTATCATGTATACTGCCAAGAAACAATGTTGTACACATCATGTCACAAGAGCAATTCAGTGATGTCAATCAAAAAAGTTTCGAGATTTTTTGTTTTGTTTTATGTATTACACTGTCTGGTTTTGAAATTGAGAATAATAGAAATTGATTGGGGAAGGGAAAAATACACTCACTTCAATATTTATCAGTTTAAATGAGTTGTGGTGTATTCAAAAAAAATAAAGTGTTTTCAATGCAGATAGATGGTTTTTGAATTGGTTTATTTATCAGTACTTGTGATGATTTGTGTGAAGGAAAACGAGTATGTTTAAATTCTTATGACGTTGGCAGTTGCTGTAATTGAGGTTCCCACTTGACCTTATCCTAAAATTTTGAATAGTTTTTTTTTGTGTTTTGTATTTGATTTAAACATTTCATTAAATTGAAATAATTTTTTTTTTTTGAAATAGATTTTGAAATCAAAAGAAATGTTTTCGGAATAAATATTATCCAAAGATCAAAAGCTCATGAATTTGTTTGTTATTTTTTTCCCCACTGCCATTATAGTTAATGTTCCTTTTCAAAAAATATTTGTCATCAGTTTTAAATTTCGTGTTAAAAGATATTTCCAATCTACATGCTTATATGCATTTATCTTCTCTAAACTAATGTTTGTTTTGATTTCACTAACCAACAAGACACCACGAAGTGGTAGAGCTCCGTAGATATTGCTATTATCGATTTGGATATAGTTTTCTTGATCATTTCTGTGCATAAGATATATTTTTATACTTCATCAAACATTCAAACCAATCTGACATGTTTTTGTATGACCTCCTTTTTCCATTACAGTCTATACGTCAGATGTGTGATAGATATTATAGTTTTTCTTTGAACTCACTTTATGAACGCGTTATGTGTATATTTAGTTTAATTATTTTCTTTTCTCTTCTTGAAGTGGTTTGTAAACAATAATATTCATTGAATCGACTGTAGAGCAATGAAATCCTCATCGTGTACCTATAATAAAATCAGAGATGAATTATAGTGGTTACAGATACACTATGGACCACGACTACTTTATATGGATGTCAAATAATAAAAATTCTCTTACCAGGTGTTGATTATATTTTTTTAGAAACTATGGTGTGGTTATAATTTGTGGTGGAAGTTAGTATGGTGAAGTCAATAGCATGTGGTTAACTACTGAATTACACAAATTTACTCAGAAGAACATGATATCAATTACAATAATAAATTATATACTTCCTTTGATTGAGGGATTGATTTTCCAGGTCAAATATGTAATTGCAAAAAAAAAAAGAAAAATGAGTCGGAAATAAAACATACCACAAAAGAGTGAAATCCGTTTGGTTTTGCTAAAATTAGTTTCAAGCATATTTTTGTTAACTTGATACTTTAGGATTAGCCTTTATACTTTCACTTTTGTAATATACTTTCATATAGTGATTTCAGTATTTCTAATTGAAATTGAAAATTATCATTGCCACTTGTACATCCTTGGATCATCATTTTAAGTCACGAAAATTAAAGAATTGATTTTGGCCGAAAAACTATTTTAATTTTTTTTTCAATGAATAATTTGAAGAATATTTTTTTTTACATTTATTTTAAATTTTCCTAAAGTTTTTTTTTCGGCTCTATAAAATCGCCAAAACTGCGCCTCAAGGCCTTCACTTTGACTTGACTCGAGACACAAAAGGCTGACTTGGTTGAAATTTCAAGTTAGAATCTACTGCACGCTGCATGCATAATGTTAGCATTTTTATCAATTGGCATGGGTATTTTTAAAACTCTCAAGCTTGGCAAAACTCTCAAGTTAACTCTCAAGTAAATGACTAAGGAAAAAAAAACCCAAAATTGTTTGAAAATGTATACAAGTCATTTGATTGAAGGTTTTTTTTTTAAATACTCATATACATACATACATTTATTCATTCATACCTTTGAATAATATGAATCATTAATTGTGGGACAAAAAGTCAAGTAACTTTAAAGGAAGAGTGCGGTTTGTCAACAAAATTACCATATTGAATAAGCACAACGTTGAACAGAAATATTTATTTATGCATCTACTTAACTACAGCTAATAAGAAATATAACCTTAGGCTACTCTCCCTCTCTCTCTCTCTCTCTTAGTTGGGCCACAGGTACATACGTTTCTTTAAAGAAAAATTACATATGAAGTAATTGCTTGTTGAAAATTACCTAATAATCAATTTTTTTTTTTAAATTAAGATGTATAGTTTATGACAATTTATACAAGGAATTTATTAACTCTTATTATGAAATTTTATTAGGAATTTTGCTATACAACCTTGCTCAATAAGTCAATACTAAAAATATTAACTGCATTTTAAAACAAAATTTTTAAATTGTTATCTTTAAATAGTATTATAATAAATAAAAAATGAATTTTTCAAACGAATGTGTTCAAAGTAAATTAATCACAAAATTCAATAACGTTACATTTGACTTCATATATGTAGTTCTTTGGAAGAAAATAAAATGATTCAGTAAATGTTAATGTTAAATTTAAAAAAAAAAATAATATTTAAACTTTCGAGGAATATTCTTAGAAACAACTTTATTCACCAAAAGCCTCAGGGTAAAAAGTGCCACTTAAAATTTCATACATACAGCATACAGCTCCAATGAACTATTCATGCAGCTTAAATAATTAATTCAAACATAAAAAAGCTGCTTCGCATAAATTTAATACCAAAAAGTAATAAATTCTGTTCCACATTATGGAAATATACTTTGAATAGAGTTTGTCTTAAAAACAACAACAAACAACAATATCAAAAAATAACTTCTAACTCAAAAAAAAAACCATAAACCTAGTTAAACCCGCACACAAAAAATTCTTATCGTCAATAAAAACACAAAATGTTGTATGGGCGTTACTGCTAAGAATTCCATAGAAAACCAAAAAAAAAACAAGCCTCTAAAACAACTTCGAAGTTTTATGAACGCACCCACACTTTAAATGGAAAAAAAATCTAGGTAATCAAAATTATATTTCATTCAAGTTTATATCACATCACCCTAATTCCCAACTCTTCAATTAACTGTAATTCATCAACAAATCCAATGTTATTGAAATGCACGTGGGTTTTATTAATAGTCATTCGCACGCGTTTGTAAATCCATAATATATAGACAGATTTTATTATAAGACTTTGAGAGGAATTCCTCAGCTTAAAGAGATACCATTGAGTATGAGTCACTATCCGTTCGATACACAAGCGACCGACGACGCGACCACACAAACAGAGGCCGGCCATGGGGAATCCGTTGTAAAAGATAAAATATGCGTGACGCAATCGGAAGTTGAAATTCTTGAGAAGAGTTTCTTAGAGAGCATAGGTACCATCAACCAACAGCAAGATGCATTCCAATCTATACAGTCATAGTGCTGAGGATTTTAAATTGATGAAGTAGAAAAAAAAGATGAAAAATCATCTTCGAAGATGTAGGTCTCTGCAATAAATTGAGTTAAACTGAATTTTATGAATGAACCCAGCTGGGTTCTGATTTTAATAAAACTCATTTTTATGAGCCACTCATCACAAACTTTTGAAGGTAGAATGTTTTACTTTTTAAATGAATTAATTGCTTATCATGTACGTGCACAAATTACTTTATTTTTATTTTATTTTCTAATTTTTCTCAAAACTGATTAAGTTGATTTTATCTTTTTATAAAAAAAACTGCTTCAAAACCAACATTCAAAATTTACAAAAACAAGGTACATGTACAAAACAAATACAATAATAACATACATACAAGTTTTTTTTTACATTCTAAAATCTAGATTTCTGGAAACTTTATTTCTGACACATGTTTTTGAAACTCTCGAAAGATTTTCTTTTAATATGTGTGCTGTGCTGTGCTTTTATGAAGCAAAAGCATTTATGATATATTATTACTTTTTCCGATATATTATTACTATTTCGTTTTAAATCTTACAACTCTGTTGTGTGAAAGTTGTAAATTAACTAATTTTTTTAATGAGAACTTTTTTTGTCAAACATCTTCAAAAACTAACAATTTTTTGTCTTAAAAATATCTAAAGAGTACCTTAAATTTGGAACAATACTTATGGTAAACTTGGGAGTATATGCACTTTTCTTTTTAACTTCCCCTTACGTTTCTTATGACTAAAAGTAATGGCAACTGCCATCAAAGAATCATAACTTTTGAAAGCTTGATGATATTGGTAAAGTTTTGCAGCAGTTAAGGTAGTGCTTGATGTGTGGGTTCGATTCCCAGTCTAGGCAGCAATTTATTCTATATTCGCTCAACTGAACGCCTGGGATCAATGAGATAATCAAAACCTAATTTCTCAATCCACGGTGCCAACAAATATCTGTCCTATCCAACTCTAGAATAAAATTGGCCAACTTTGAAAAGCTTTATAGACTGCTGTACCTACTTGAATTTATATTTCTCTTATATAAAAATTAAAAATAAAACAGTTAGGTACAAAAAAATTGGATTTTTTTTATTTCTGTCAAGACTTTCGGATTTTTGTATCGATCATTCTGCGTAACCGATATACCAAGTACATTTGTCATTGGCAAAAAATTATTTTATTTAAATGATTCAAGGGAAAAGGTTACAAAAATTGCTCAACGTTACAAATCTAGATTATCACATTCATTCGTAATTATAATGTTAACCCTTTTGATTCAAATGAACAAGCCACTTAAAGATAACTGTTAGAAATGCCAAACAATAATGTGTAACAAACCAAAGAAAAAAAACTTCAAAATAATGTCTCTTATTAAAAACTTTCTTCTTCAACATTTCAACTTTATTGTGCGTAACAGTCGTAAATGTTATGACATGAAACAAAAACATCTGATCTAAACCTTTTTGTGCGTGGTTTATATAATTTATAAATTCAAGCAAAACCATTTTAAATTTCAGATGAGAAAAGTAAAAAAAAAACTTTAACCATCTGTCAGGCAATGAAAAATCTAAATCGTTCCATATTCCCCTATCTATATGGCGGGCATCTTTTTGATCTGCAAAATGGAAGCTGTGTTGCTTTAATACCTACCATCAACTATACTATACCGATCGAGGCGACATCAAATCGTCTTGGCTGATAGTCTCGACGCGTCAGAATGAGAATGACAAATAAACATTACGAACGCATCGCGTCAATAAACCTAATGATCATCAAAACACAGCCATATTGTACATATATACCTACATATACGACTGGAAAAATGTCAAGAATATGTGTGGTCTTCATTTTTATGCTGTCAGTGCGCTGAATTTCTACAATAACTATAGGATTTTATTATTGCAGACTTAAAAAAACAAAAATAATTGCAAAAAAAGAAGCGAAATATTAACATTTGTTTGACACATGTGACAATCTTCCATTGGAATCAATATAATCAAAATGATTGTTTATACAGGAATTGTTAGAAATGATGAATTTTGTTTTTAATTGTTGTTGTTGAAAGCAACAGACTTCTTTTGGAATTGTAATTATAAAATGAATACACTTCATTTTTTTTAAGAAAAAATATCTAATTAGCAAATGTTTCCGATAAAAACAAACATCCAAGGTATCTAAGTAGATACATATACTTTCAAAATAAAATTGAAAATGCGACGCAGAATTATTTATGACACAATATCAAAAACGAATCAGACAAGGAAATTGTATTGATGATCGAGCACTTTTTTCGGTTGCTTGCGAATTCTGCAAAGAAGTCAAAATGATCACGTTTGTCCAAAAAGAATGCAGTGCCAGGAAATGTTTATAAAACTGAATGTTTCTTTTTTATTTTTTTTTTTTGCAAAGAAAAAGTGATTAGATAAACTATTATCATAATATTTAGTTTAGGTGTAGGTTGTTTATAGGGGAATTTTTTTTACGACAGCGACGAAGAGATTAGATAAGATTGACACTATTGGAAAAAGTATACAATACAAAATGCGTACGTGAGTCGAGACTTTTTTTTATTATTAAATTTTTTTTTAACATTGTTATCCGTCATTTTGCAATGTTGTTTGAGTACCAGGTTTTATGTACCTAGATTCTGAAAAAAGAATATGCGTTCATATTTTTTTTCGTAGAAAATGTAAGTAAACATTTGTGAGTAATGACTTTGATGGTGGGTGCAAAGTACTTAACGAACGTTCCATATTAACGTTAAATCAATTTTATCGATCAAATTGCTATTTGGAAATACCAGATATACTTACTCATTTGCATTGTTTATGGAATTGAATTTCTACGTGCGACAGCAATTTATTTATATTATAGAGCCATAAATACATGCAAGAGTTTTTTTTTAAATATATTTTGAACATAAAAATAAACGTTTATTTTATTCGTATCGTTAAAATGGAAGAATAAATATGGCATGTTTTGTTTTGTATCTACTTAAGTTTAAAAATGGTCGGTCTGTGTCAATACACATTTTATTACAACTTGTTGTTAAAATCTATTTATTGGCCTATTAGTTAGTACTACATACCCATACACTTACCTATCGACCTACTTAGCCTAATGCGACTGTGAAAAGGCATTCATCCTTAATTTTTTAAGGTTGCTAAAACTTAGATTATACTTAATTAAGCTACTACTTTACATGAAATGCAGGTCAATAAATATAAATACTTCCAAAGTAACAACTAATACTTAATACTTAATACTTAATACTTAATACTTAATACTTAATACTTAATACTTAATACTTAATACTTAATACTTAATACTTAATACTTAATACTTAATACTTAATACTTAATACTTAATACTTAATACTTAATACTTAATACTTAATACTTAATACTTAATACTTAATACTTAATACTTAATACTTAATACTTAATACTTAATACTTAATACTTAATACTTAATACTTAATACTTAATACTTAATACTTAATACTTAATACTTAATACTTAATACTTGATACTTAATACTTAATACTTAATACTTAATACTTAATACTTAATACTTAATACTTAATACTTAATACTTAATACTTAATACTTAATACTTAATACTTAATACTTAATACTTAATACTTAATACTTAATACTTAATACTTAATACTTAATACTTAATACTTAATACTTAATACTTAATACTTAATACTTAATACTTAATACTTAATACTTAATACTTAATACTTAATACTTAATACTTAATACTTAATACTTAATACTTAATACTTAATACTTAATACTTAATACTTAATACTTAATACTTAATACTTAATACTTAATACTTAATACTTAATACTTAATACTTAATACTTAATACTTAATACTTAATAACTTAAACATTCGTATTATTTCATATCATAATTTTTCGGGATGACTTCGAAAAAAGAAATTTCTCTCGTCCCAGTACCTTCGTCACATGATTCGTTTCATTTCCAAAACAAAATTCCAATGTGATTTCAAGTATCATTTTTTATTATTTTTTATTTTTGGTGTACCTACTTTTAACAATGAAATTCCATATAAAAATTCAGTCATATTCAGTTCCGCAGTATGCTTATGAATAAATTTGTAAGCAAGTCATTATCAATATTATTGAATGTTTACTCAAATGTTCACAACCGTATTTATTTAGTCAAAAGGTAGATATTATTGAATTCCAATTATTTTGGTAATTTTTATTGGAGAAAGTGTTCTCCTTTGTTTATTTTTTCAATAATAAAATATGAAAAACAAAAAATGCTCGTTAAATACTCTATTCAATGTGAAATGTATACCTCTACCTAATTGCTTTTGAGTCAGATGGCTAAACCGTGTAAACCAATCGATAAAGAATGTTAAATGAAATTGGGTTTGAACGATATTATTTGCCCATTGGTTAATTTAATGCAAATTTCCTCTTTTTATAGTAAAATGGTAGACATAATTCACTTAATTATTATTATCAAGTCAAAAATGATAATATTTCATGGATTAAATACTTTTAATTGCTATTTAAAAATAATTTCTCATGAACCAATTTAGTATTATTTTTAATCTCACAAACAAAATATTAAACTTATAATTCAATTTTAACCTTAATTATAATTTTTTTTTTCAGAAAATTTACGCGAAAGCTATTTACGATAATCTGGCTGACACTCCAGATGAACTGGCATTCAAAAAAGGTGACATCCTGACTGTCATTGAACAAGATTCCGATGGCTGTGAAGGATGGTGGCTGTGTACGGTTCGTGGCCGACAGGTATTTACAGTCTACTATATATACGTATATGTATATACCTATCCTATATAAGTTAATTTAAGTGCAAGGAGATAAGTTTGCCTCGAGCTATGAAATAAATGGCGTTGATCTTTTATTTTTCCTCTCACTTTCTGGCAATTAATTGGATTTTCACTTCCCATCGTTATTATTATTGCAGGCATAAGTACTTTACCTACATTTGGCTTCTCCCTCCCTGGATTGAGATGGAGTCAACTTGAAAGGCTCTTGACTTATGTGTTCCATTTCCATCCATGGTCGCGTCGTCGTCAACGTCCACAATTTATACCTAACCATCTTAAAAGAAACTCCTCACAAACACATTGAAGTAGAAAAAAAAACTCTAGCCACTTAAGCAGGAGCAAATGAAAAAAAAAATTACAAAAATCTTCCATCATAACAAAACATGAGTCTGAAGGATCCTTTTATGCGAGATGATGATGTAGCATGATTACAGTTTATTATTGTTAGATGTGGTAAAAGCCTTATTTATAACCAAGAGAGAAAGAGAGGAGAAGGACTCCTCTGGCAAGAGAGCTCCTTCAAAAATTTTATGTAAACCTTTAAGTAGGTACTGACGAAGATTTACTGCTTTGCAAAAACAGGCAACTGTTGTGATAAATTTATGATATGAGATTCTGCTAAGAGGATTTAAATGGTCATTGGAATCCTTTTCCGCAACATTTATTTCATCCCTTGAAAAATTTTAATAGGAAATAAAAATATATATTTATACCCTCCATATACTTCATTTCACTCCTAAGAGAAACAGGACATAAAACATGGTTTAGTATACTTTTTTAAAAAACTGTATAAAAATAATTTCAATTTAACGAAGGAGTAGGTACCGAAACAGAGGAGCCATATTGTTACCAATTTACAGAACCTTACCACATCCTGCGATGAATTTAAATTTTTTCACCTTTTATGTAACAAACTTGAACCTGCCTACAAATAATTTTATTCTATTTGAATTTGTTTCTTCCCACAGCATAACAAAACCAAAATATCACAATTTACATTAAATTTACTAATAAGTTCAGAAGTCATCTTTCTACCACACGCATCCTTTTTGTTTGCAAAAACTTTATGCTTATTATATTTGTAGACAATTCCACTGAACCACCTATCCAACTCTCTCCCAGAATTCTGTAATATTTCGGTTGTAGGTAAATATATTTATCATAAACTTTTGATTTTTATAGAAAAAGTTTATTATACCTACAAAACGGAACAGCGCACTTTATACTTCCTCAAATTTTGTTGTTCATATCATTCTATAAAAATATAACTGACAAAACTTTAGCTTCAAGAAATCTCCTTAAATTTAGATTCATGATGATTTGTTGTTATCAAAATTTAATTTTCTGTGACAAAAAAAAGAAAGGATAACCCAGTAAATTTGTATACGGAAATATAATAACACGACAAAAAAAAAACAAGCAAAAGTGATATTTTCCTATTCCGTGATGTCGTAAAATTTGTGTTTTTGTTTGACGGTAATAGGGGAACTCATAGGCGCATGTTACATTCAGCCTATACACTTTGACTTTAGTGAAGAGGGTTTTTTTGGTATAATTTTATTCTATGTAAAACATGAAGTATTGTGTAGAGCATAATATTTGCATTGAAATGGAAATTTCATATTAGGGTATAGGGTGAATCGGTGAAAATATCAAGTTTTATCATATCTCAACTCAGATCCAAATCTATAAATTTTTAAGAAAATTTTCTTGTCTAAAAATGGTCAGTTTCTACCAAATTTTTCAACCCTCTAAATATTGCCTTTCAAAAAGGAAAGCTATTTTTAAAATTTGGATAGCATTTTTTTTAACAAATTGTTGATGTAATATTTTCTGTATAATTATCAGACTTTTAAAAATTTTCAAAGCCCAGAATTAAGATTTTTCAAAGTTTTTGCAAATGAGTATTGTTTCGGCAGTATTGGTTTTTTAAAAACCTGATGAAATAATCACACAAAAATCACGCGTTTTTTAAAGATTTTTCACAGTCTGAGGCTGGTATTCACCGAGCGCTCTTAAGTTTAAGAGCATCTTAACTCAAAATATCCTCCCTCATTAGTTTATGACAGCAACTAAAATTGCTGAGATCCCATCAGCTTGTTCCTTTTTCGTCTGTCATACAGCGGTTTTTCACTTTAAAAAATCAAACAAGTCTTCGAGAACACTTTGAAACAATCGATTGCTTTGTCTATTTACTGTTTGATGAAAATATCCCGTCAGCTAGTTTTTGATTTAGTGCTGAATGTTTTCAAAGATATGTTTGTTTACTGATTTCTGAGAGTTGTTGTCAAAAACTTAGGCTCTACCAAAGTTTTTAATGATGAAGTTCTTTCATCTTAAATACAAATTTCAAATACCTAGCACATTATTGAACACCCTTTTCAATTTCATATTCAATTTGAAGAAAGTACCTACCAACAACCAAAAATATAGCAAGGTACACTTCTGCTCTTTAGACGGATTGAACAAGTTTAATATTATGCCTTATGCGTTGTAATCCTGGTGATTCCTTCATCCTCTTCTTCGTCGTTCTTCTTTGTCGTCGTTTCTACACAGAGGACAGGATGTTGTCAGCACAAAACATTATTCAACTTCATATTAAATTTTTAGTAAAGAAAAAAAAAATAAACCATTTCGATGATATTTTAGATTTAAGGCCATAACACGTGACTTTACAAAATGATGGGTCGGTTGCTAACATGGTTGGTGGTAGGTATACCCCATGGAAATGGGGTGGAGAATTAAATGGTTTAAAGGAATATTCAAAACCAAATGGAGAGGAGGTAAACAGAACATTAGCCTTCTGGAAGAAATTATAAATGGAGAACTGGTATATATAGTATAATTTCGAACTAGCAAAGAACATGGTGCATTGTTAAAGTTTAATCATGAATAACGGTACTCTGGTGGGGGCTTGTTATTTTTAACTATACAAGAGGATATTGTTGGAGTTGGGTCCTTGTTTTTGTGTGTTCTGTTTTTATATTCTTATTCCAGGACTCAATTCAAAATAGGACAAATTAATCGATATTCGCATTTTAAAGGAAAAATAAAGTAGGTACGTTCATTGTTTTGGTAATGAAAATGAACAAATTATACAGCGCAGGATTTATTTGAATTTTTTTTAATAAGGGACGACTACTTTTGATTTCGTTTTTTTTTTTTTAATTTAGTTCTTAATGAACATTTTTAATTTATGTTGATTTTTAGAATCAAAGCGTTTTAATTTTATTGATGTTTTTTGCTTTAATATGAAAAAAAATTTTAAATTTAAATCAGCAATCGAACCAAAATGGGAGCGCTAACATTTTTATCCATTTTTATAAAAAAAGGATTGAAGTTGAGATTGAGACTGAAATTGAGATCGAGATTGAGAAGTTTGGAAAATTTGCAATATTTTCGAAAAATTGGCTACAATAGAACAATGCGTTCCCCAAATGTTTGTTAAAATATAAATTAAAGTCCTTTAACAGAAAACAATATCGCTAAATACATTAATCGTTAAAAGTTGTACGTCAAAAAAAAAATCGATTCAATTCCTTATAGCCAATACAAAAATCAATTCTGTTTTTAAATTAACTTTAAATCGATCATGGCTATTCATTTCAATTTAAATAATTAGTTCAACATCCTGTTATGTTTTCCAGAGCATATATATTTCCAATTAAGTATGTATGTACCTACATCGATTTAATTTTGTTCAGTTGCTCCAAATACCACCAAATACACAGATATATGTATTTAAAATTTTAATGAAAGCCATATTGTGTTCAGTGTTTTCATTAGCACATAGAATATTATGCCATTCATTTAAAGAATGAAAAACAAAAATCGTAAACAAATTAAAATCACTATGATCTAGTTTAGTTCAAACTAACGTCGTCGCGTCGTCGTCGTCGGTCGTTGGTCGTTGGCTGGAGCTAATTAAAATTGCTTAGAAATTTTCAATCAAGACAATTAACCCAAAGTCAACTGACTTGAGTGGGACAACACAAAACAACTTCTCTTTCAATTCTTATAAAGACTGACATTCCGGTGGTGTTCGGTTGACTTGCAAAATCGCATGTCTCCTGATCAATTAATCAATTCGCACGTCACAAACACATTTTATTCGTTTAACTAGTTAGTTAGTTTTTTATTCAACCACAAATTCGCGCTCTCAATTGATGAGAATTACTTTTCTTATGGAGACAAACCATTTGTTAAGATCAAGTCCATGAACCCATATAGTTAGTTTTTTTTTTGTGACAATAGATATGGCAATAACTGAAGTATACACCATTAATCTATGTTGACCGCGCGTAGCTCAGTTTGCAATCGTGCGCAATGAACTCTCTGACAGTTGCCCGCCCAGTTTTTGAACAATATTATGTACATAAAAAAGCGATCGTTTTGTCTGTTTATTGGAGCAAAGTACAAAAGAATATTATAGTACGAGCATATTTTTTTTGTTTTGTTGTCCATTCGACATTGTTATGGCTTTTGAAGGGGCGAGAGAGAGATGGGGGAGGGGGGTTTCGAAGGTGAGAAAGCGGGCAACAACTCTGCATGTCGGCATTTTATTGACACAACACAGCACAGTAACTCTTTTTGTTAGCTTCCGTTTGACAAAATGTCAACGGCAGCACAAATAATAGCCCGATACACACAATAAGACTGTAATTAATGTGGTTTCGCGTCGTTGTCGTCATTTATGTTTGAATGAATGACTAAATGCAGGTATATACTGGCAGATATTGTAGGACGCAATCAATGATCGTGAAATTGTATACTACTGGCCGTTTTGAAATTTGATTTGTATTTTCGATAAAAAAATAAATGCCCGCATTATGATATCTTTTACTGATTTACTTGTTTGTTTTGTATAGGTAGCTAATATTTTATTTTTGCAGTCTATGATCACCATATCTACCAATGCAGAAGAGAATGATTGGTGAATGATGGTATCTATTTTCGGATTGGGAACTATGTACGAGTATTTTGAAACTTTAAAGTTGCTGAATATTTTTCTGCATGTTAATATAATGTTTTTCATATTTCTGAATGTATGTACAAAATTCTTCGGGACTTATATTCAAAAAAACTTATATTTAAAAACTCAATCTTTCACAACTATGTATTTTAAAATTCTTTTAACAAAGCGCTTCAAAATTCTATTTTTCAAAACTTTGGTTTTAAAAATCTATTCATATTTTTTAAAGGAAAAATCATTTTGATAATGTGAAAAGCACATTAACAAAATGATTTTCCTTTTTATTGAGATGTAGTTTTTAAAACTGTATTTTCGTAAACAGAATTTTGAAAATTCAAAACTATATAGAATTTTAAATATAAATTTTTTCAACTTCAATTTCAAATTAAAAATAGAATTTTTAAAGGGAGCAGAATTTTGACCAAACGTTTTTAAAATTCAAATATCACAAAACCTATGAGATCAACGCACAAAAATCCTTCGGAAAAATGTAAAGTCTGTTTTAAAATGCGTTAACCATCTTTATATTATGTACAGACATAATACATAAAATGACCACCATCAGAAATCTTATTTAAAAAAGTACATTTATACATTTTCAAGTAACCGAAGAAATATACAAATTAAATTTCTCTCAAGCCTCCTTTTGGATTTCACAAAAACAAAATCAATTTTTCAATTATACATAGCTATACACACCGAAAACATATCTTATCTTAAAATCTCAAATAATCCATAATACTCTCACATCTTTCACTGCATATACATATATATTTATCAAAAACTTATATGTACCTCTTATTACAGGGAATATGTCCAGGAAATCGTTTACGTATAATCAATTCATATGACTCTGGTTGCTTCTCACCATCACCAGCCTCATCACCGTGTCCATCATTGGGCGCATCTACAGCGACACTCAACAGTTCGATATCATCGTCGGAAATCTATGAGAACTCTTCAATCATAAGCGGCTGTACCCAGAACCAATTATCATCATTGCACCACCATCAACAGCAGCAACAGCAACAACATCAGCAACAGCAAAATATCCAGCATCAACTTCATCAGAAAAGTCAAAGCAAAAGAAGGTCGTGGCATACAACGCCGCATAAGGTAATTACCTCATATTATCTTCTCTATCTCTATAATGTAGATAGCTTAACTATGTATCCCCATATCTCTATCTCTATAGCTAGCCCCATGAATTATATCTTTTCAAGCATGCAAAACAAAGCACATTCATTAAATTGCAAAAAAATATATAAAATTATTTATAAACAGGAAAAAGACTTAATTATTTTGTAAAAAAAAAAAAGTTATAATAACCGACTCGTCGCCGCGTGATGATACTATACTAAACCTTAGGTAATAAAATAAAACTTATTTTTAAACTCTGACAAAGCTTAAGATCATCACTCTAAACTGCTTGCTGCTGCTGCATGCAGCATGAACTTGATGGTTGAGCTCATTGTCGTCGTCGTCTACCTAAACTCCCCAAGAGTTGATGAACTTATCATAGCATTTTTTTTTTGTAGTTGGTTGTTTTTTATAAGCAAATATAAGTGAAATAAGACGGTCATGCTCATGATGGACATAAAGTCCGCTTGGGGATAGTTAATTACTTTGTTGTCGAACTTATTTGTTTACTTGCTGGCTAACAGCTCGTACATACCTATACCTACCGCCAGCGGCAGCAATGAGGTTTTAATGGATAAAAATTAAAAATACTTTTTGTTTAAGTATTATAATGAAAGAGAAATTTTATCTCAATCAAGATTATTTTATGTTGATTTTCTCTGCTTTGCGTCTGATGGCATAATTTATATTCGAGGAGGTCTGTTAAGAGGTTAGTTTATTTTTTTTTTCAACAAAATTATGTAAAATTGTAAAAATTACTCAATTTTAAAACAAGTAACCCAATTAAAACACTTACAACTTTTTAAATGTTTCAAAATGTTAAATTAGTTTTTTTTTTGCAGAATATGCTGTCAATCAACTATTTAAAACTTTGTTTATAGAAATGTCTTAGAGCAATTTTTATTTGAGCGTTTCGTTGATCTCAGGTGTTCCAACATCTTCAGAACTTCGGTTTCTTGAGCTTCTTGAGCATAATCGATGTCTTAGCCATCTTCGGTATCTTTGGCACCTGTTTATACCCAGCACAACCAAACACTAAATTCCCATAAAGCTGACCTACCACAAATCATTTCACACTTCCTATCTACTTAGATTTCCTTGCATAATGCATAATGTGCTGTAGGTGCACATTTTCATTCTTTATTTTTTTTCTTTTTTTTGTTATTTGTATTAATTGTTTTGTTTCTTTGCACATTATGCAGTGTATGCAAAATATGTTTAATTTTTCTTTCATTGTGGTCAATGACACATTTTGCACACTCTGCACACTTCAAATGTTAGCACTATTATTATTGATTTTTTGACTATTTGTTAAATATTGACCTAGTATAATAAATTGTAGAATAAGCTATTAATTAGTATATAAGACCATTACTTCGAGGAATAAATTCATTCACTTTCAAACCACCTTAGTGTTTTTTTTACTTTTACTTCCTTCATCATTACGACTTCCCCCCACCAGCGGTAAGGGGTCGTAATAATTCAATCCAAGATACAACAAGAAGCCTTGCCAATTTCAAACCAAAAAAAACACGTCATTAATTGAGATCTTCTGGTTCATGTACTAGAAGCATTTCACGTCGTCAAGGTGACATCACTTTGGTCGACAACGTTCGTTTAATCGTTCAGCACCTACCCCCTGCATTCCCTCTGACGCTCTTCCAATTTCATTTTGACGTTAAAAAATAAACAGAATATTTTATTAACTCTTTCCAGTTTCCGTTCACATAAAATCTCCATTAATATCATAAAACTGTCCACCGTATAGAATAGACGTCAGACACTTACGCCAAAATATTCTTAAATAAATATTTGAATTCTCCATTATCATTTTATGAACATTTATCATGCATACAAAATGTAAATATCCACATTGTTAGCACGCCCCCTTAAAAATTGTATTGTGTATTTTATGTGTATTCATCTTAAATAAATATTCCCCCTTAAATGTTGTTTCTTCACATTCCCGAAAGGATGCCACATCGACGTCATACATAATGTACACAATGTTGAAAATTTTGGGTCACGATATTCTATAATTCAAACTAATAAAAATAAATCAAATTCCAGCTAAAATATTTTATTATTTTTTTTTTTCTATATGCATCTAAATGCCAAAAGCTTTAAATGTGACATTTTCAGTTTGAAATATTTGTGTATTACTTTTCTGACTTTTTAAATGTTAAATACGAGTTTACATCTGTCAGATTAAATTGTCAAAAGAAAGAGATTATTTAATTAATAGAGAGACATTTTATATATTCTTGGGAGCAACTTATAAATTAACACTCTTCACTGAGCCCTTTAAGTTGTTTGTTTTTTTTTTGATAAGGGAAACTCTGTTTAACCGGTTTGCTGTCGTTAAAATGACGATGATGGTCATCCTCATCATAAACGAATAAGGATGTCCCTCTGTCAATCACCGGACGATGTTGTGGAAAAGTTATCTCTTTCTCTCTCTCCGTCCGGTTTGTCATTGCAGAAACGTCATTATATTTATAAGTCTTGAGTCCAAATACGTCAGCATCGCAATAATGTGAAAGATGGACACAGAGAAGAAGATCTTTCTTGTTTGAAAAGGCGTTTGGTTCGGAAACTGAGATATATATTGTTTATACGTTGCGACGACGTACAAGTGAATTCTTGAGATGATGTCATGTATTGTATACGTATACTTACACACCATCTATGTTACTTAAAAATCATTTTAGGCTTTCAAGGACTTACCAAAATGTGTGCAATGCCCTTTTTATCTTTGGCACACCATAGAGTTCATTAGCTCTATCTGATGATGGTTGGTCGATATTGCTGCGACCAACACACCAACCAACATTATAGACTAACCCGAGAAGTCTCGATTCCATATTTGGCCAGTTTTGCGTTGGCAAGGAGATATTTTATATTAAAAACAAGGAACGTTTGATAGCTCTGCTTATACAGTATACCTATACACTGCGGAATGCTTCCATACGAAGTGTAGTAACTTGGCTTGAAACGAACGTATAAATATCTAAAAGAGTGTTTAGTTGTATCTCCTTATGCGTGTGGTGGCTCATATGGCAAACTCGTGTTTTCTTGCCCTTTTCGTTTCAATACGATATGGAGGTAGTAGGTATACATGTTTCGAAAGACGGAGAAGGATGAAAGAAGGTAACAAATTGCAAGCATCGAATAAGATCACGAACTGTATATATGATGATGGAGGCTGGCTATGGAATCTTTATAAAGCTACTGTGGAACTTCATTTTCTGTGTGTCCGAGAAAAGAGAAAGATGTGCCGAACCGATATGGAATGATATTTTAAAAATGCAGATTACTTGCTTTGGCTCTTGTATTTGGCTTGAGGAATTTTCTTCACGCTTCTTTTCAAAATTTATATGTTTTGCAGAGACGGAGGGAGAGAAAGAGTGATGATTTAACTTCGTAATGTTTAAATTGCATTAGTAGTAATTAAATGTTTAATCGATAAAATTCACTTGGAAAATTTTATAAAAACTGAATAATACGGTAATTGCATAATTGTGTTAAAATATTTTGTAATTGTGTGCTAATGGTTTCGCTGTTGATATCAAAAGTGTTGTTTTGTATTGTACATATGAGTTTTTTCAGTACACATGCCTACATGACATAACATTTTATGTGTTTCAGAGGGCAAAATATTGGAATATTATTTCATTTATTTAATAAGGGTATTTATGCAAGGGCGGAAAACTCGGATGAACCTCAGATACCAGATAATTTTATCTCCGCAGAAACGAGCTGTAAATATTTGTATGGGAAAAATGTTCTGCAAAGCAGATAAAAAGAGAAGAAATAAACCTCATTTTATAGAAGTATGTAATTTGTGACGTTTAGTTGTGACAGCTGATTATATCTCACATTTATGCAAAAAATTTTACGGGGTGCTCATGCAAACATCTAGCGGACTTTGCATGAATACTCTTAATATAAAAGGTTTTTCTAATATGTAAAGATCGATTTTGACATTCTGTGGTGCCATTGCTGCCCATTGACTGAATTATAAACAACTGATAAGTATGACAGATTCCATCAAAACAACATAGCTGCCACAAACTGTTGAAATCGAACCTTCCCCATTAGAAACTTTGATATAAATGTTATATTTGAATTGAATTTAAATTTTGAAAATGATGAAATAAAAATATTTCAACTTTTCAATTTTTTTTTAGACAAAAATCAACCTATGTAAGGTTAGATAACATGTTTATTCAATTTAAGTTTGCAAATTTTTGATAATATTTTTCTATCAAATCTATTTTCACCTGCCTCCGTTTATTTTTCTGAAAAAATTTTCCAATAATAATATTCCAAGGAATTTAGAAATTCTTTAAATTCAATTAGATAGGTACCTAACATCTTACCATTCCTTTCAAACCTCAAACAAAAACACTCTTATGTAGATTCAAGGTCTAATTTTGCATTCTTTTATACAAGTTATTTCACCAAAATAAAATCAGGTAGGTGCAGATAACACAATTTTCAAATAACCCGATTTAACAAAAAAAAAAATAACAAGTTAAATGACATAATGTTGCAAACATCCTTTTTTGCTGGACATTTTCGCTTCTTTCTTTGTTCATCAAAAATAACAAAAAAAAAATTAAAATTTATTTCAAAAACTGCTACTTAAATTTTGTTTGGGACAATACCTTTTATTATAAACATATATAAACCAGGTATATTTGCACAATACAAGCAATTTCCACAGCACTGAGGGACACACAAAAAGAAAACACAAAAGAATGACAAAAATTGAAAACGACAACACAAAATGTGAAAGGAAAGTGCTTACGTCATCGTTCAAGAATTTTCAAATTCACTTTCTTCAGAATCAAAACGAACTTGTTTGGTAACATCCTGTTCTTTGAATTTCAATTTTACCTAAGTGACAGCGGTATTTTGACATATTTTCTGTACAGCAAAAAAAAATATGATAAGTATGTAGATTTGAGTAAAATTATAAATTAAAACATTTAACATTGCCTTTATGTAAAATAATACAGTTCAGTTGTCCTGCACAAATAATTATGGGAAGAAAATACGCGGGATTAAAAAAAACGTTTATTTCTATTCAAATAATACATACATATCTAGTTACTTGATCAACAAATCGATAGAGTCATCAACCTCTCCTCCAATTCAAAAATCCTTATAGGTACCTATGTATAGGTATATGAAGTGGTGCACCTTAAGTTATGATCTATACATCAAGATAACCTTCGATTTCCTTATTCCTTTTCAATCCTCTTCAAATGTCAGTTATCATTTTATAACAGATATAAAGATACACCACACGACAGACACGGACTCCTTTAAGCACTGTGATGCAGGAAAACGAGCTAGAAGTAAAGATTAAAATATAAACATATATTATTGAAAACAACTTCCAATGAGATCATCCAGTTTAAGGATTGGCAGTCGATTGCGTGACCGATATTGATGCCAATTCAAACAAAACCCAGACAAAGAGGTGTAAGATAAAAAAAAAAAACCATCAACGGGCGGAAGTTGCATTTATACCTTCTCTTTTTTTCCAAGTATAATTGGCTTTGGTGTGTCATCCTTATGTGTTTGCCTTTCAATCAAACCGATGATTGTGGAAATGATAAAAGTTGCCGGTAGCGTATCAAGAACCTTAGGTAGCATTTTTCGTGTTACCATCCGAAGGTTTATAAATTTTGTATCCCAAGGATAAAAATCTTCTTTACATGTTTGAGTAAACAACACGTGAAGTATATCTATATAATCATCGATATATACATAAGTATTATGTAAAACAATTTTCGGTTTGCCCTAAAACATCCTTTATACATTATGCATAACAATACAAAAAAAAAAAAAACAATTTAAATCCGATCCTACTACTTTAAATGCAAACAACGTTGTGTGATGGGCTATCCACTAAATTATAAAAAAAATCGGTGATGTTGAAAAAAAAATTCTTGAAATTTTTGGAAGACAACAACATTTCCAGTTTACTTTTAAACAAAAAAGAAATCAACATAATTGGCGACTTGCCAATTTCGTACAATAATAAAAATGAAAGAGATGCATTTTTAGCCGTCATCATCATCGTCAGGTAGGAATTTTTGTTTAGATTTGAAACTACATAAAACCAAACTATAAAATAAAACAGACCGACTGGGAAGGCTGATGTGCGAACGGTTTGTCATAAGAAAATAAGCAATCTGATGGAATGTAAGGTTTATAAAATGCATGGCTGTGATTTCGGGTGGGGGATAATATAAATAAGGTTATTTTTGTCGAGTAAACCGTGTGATACTGTATTACTAATTTTTAAAATATATATGTATAAATTAAAAAAAACTTCCTAAATATAATTAAGTTGTTAACTAATAAGTAATAACTGTTTGTAAATTTGATGTTGTTTTTGTTATCTTTAGTCCAAGACAGATGGCAGATGTTTTTTTATCTTGCGAAGCTGCAAATTTTGAACATCTATGAATTGTATGTCTTCTGTGACATGAAATACAAATACCCAAAAAACAAGAATGTGAAAAAGCAAAAAAAATCTCACTTTTAATGCAAACATTTCTTTTTCACGATTTCTGAAAGTTTCATCAAAATCGATGAGGTGATATAAGCTTCCATACAAAAATGAAACCATTGTGCACTAGGGCGTATAGGCTGCACTTTTCTATTTGATTGTTTTTTTCTTAATTTTCTTCCATTTTTTGTTTGTTTGCACAACTCAGATAATCGAGTTTAAATATCGGCCGTGTTTTGGTGAAAGTGAATATAGCCACTCAGCAAAATTTTTACACACAAACAATAACAAATAACTAATTTTTCAGTTTTTGTTTTGCCTAGAAACAATGAAAAAGTTCTTATAAATACTTTTTTTAACTAGTTCTGTTTGAACTATTTTTCCGATCCTCTCAGGGATAAAAAAAAACGCAATTAAAGTCGATTTAAAGCAAACTATAACAGCCACTTAATTAAAATTAGGATAGAAAATCCCAATTGTAAGACCAGATCTTTAGTTCGTCCTCTTTTCAATTTCAAATGATATTAATATCAATAAATGATCATTATTATATACTCGTATATTTTTGTGCAAACTGATTTTCACTTTTGTTTTCCACCCACAACAAAAAAAAATGTTGCGCAACATACAGAAAAAAAACCCATACCATAATAGATAATACGCCTAAAATTTATCGGCAACATTTGTCACCATCAATATCATGCTTAACCTGTTGCCTGATGTGGTGGTGTATCACAGAAAGATTAGTATCAAAAATATACATGTGGTGTAATAACTGTCAGAAACGTATGCGAAAATCATGATACATTTATTATTAATTAATTATAAATTATATCAAACTGGCAGGCGGATTACGACGATGACAAGCGTTGCACAGCCACTTATATACAACACGGTAAATTTTTGTATCTGCAACATGCAAATAAACACGCAACAACCAAGCACTGACTGGCTTGGTTGTATGAGCTTGAGCTGTGACTGTGACAAATCCGTTCGCGCACAAAGACTCTCTCTAAGTAGGGCAATCTCGTTTTTTTTTTTTGTATCTTTGTTTGTGGATAGATTGCAATGCAATTCAGCGGTCTCAAGTAAACAGCTTTTATTCGTTATTACCATAAATGTGCAGAAAGCCTCCGGGGCTGTGCAACACTTGCCTGTGTTTCTGGCTGGTGGGTATGCACGCGTGTTGGAACTTTTCCTTTTTTTACTCCCGGTAGCTATAACTACCAGTGAGGAGTTTTGAAGTTGGAAGTAGTCCCGCGTCACATCGATCGCACTGCGGGATACCAGTGCAGTAAATAGCGGCCTACTCATTTTTGGGAAGAAACTAGTTTCATAGATTTCCCATTCCCAGTATATACCCACAAATAACAACTCATTACTGTATTTGTAACCATTTTTATTTTGTGTGGATTCGATCTTTTCCTTATTTGCTTCCAAAAAAAAACACCTTAAGTTGGAAATTTGATTGAAGGCTTGAGATAAGTTCAACTCCCATCATCTGTATCTGATGTCTGGTGTATCTCTGCGAATCGAAGTTATCACGATTTAGAGAAATGATCCTAAATTTTCAAACTTCTCCATAGTTGCCTCCGGTCGATTCGGTTCAGATACAGTTACATTTAACTAAATTCTGCAATCTTGATCGTGTGTAAGGTAATAATAGCAATTGATTCAGAGAGAAAGATATTCGAATATATGTATTTATTTGTTTTAATGCCTAAAACTGAAACTAAGAGATCTCGCGCACTGAAACTGAATCTGAGTCTAATATAGTGCTAGTCTGCAGGAGTGTGTGTAGGATTTGAAAGCAGCGGAAATGAAAAATCGAGGTGGGATTTAAGGTTATGCCTACGCCTTAGGCTAGGAAGCAAGCTGTGGATTGTTGCAGACAAAAAAAAATAAACGCTGAAACTCTTTCAAGTAATATAGCAAATTAAGGAGTAATTTATTATGTTTGTTTTTGAAATGAACGGTGCAATTGATTTTGAATTAAAAGAAAATTTTCATATACAAATAGAGTGCAGTTAAGTTAATGCATTTTATTGCAGGTGGTGTATCGATAAGTAATAATAAAATTATTATTTGTAAAGGAAATTGCAAGCGATAAACATAGAAATCGATTTAAGTGAAATAGATGTTATCGGAGTTGAGAAGTGGGTCTGGATTGCGATGGTTTGAGAGACTAAACTTTTTTTCAAACTCGAGGAAAATTATGCTTGTGAGGAATTGGTTCATGCATTGGTTTTCATTGAATTTAAATAAAGATGAATTTTTTAAAACTGACATGAAATTGACTTTGATCGAAAGATAATCTTTTGGAATTATAAATCAATTGTATCACAAGCTGTGTGACACGTTGAGCCGCCGCGGCGTCTTGTTGAAACCACAGCTCCTGTACAACATGGTTCTTCAATTGAGGAACGAAAAAGTCAGTAATCATAGCGGTCACCATTGACTGCAAGTAATATTTTACTTAAATTCTTAGCCTTAACTACGAGTACATATTTGACGATTTTCGTTAGATTCGAATCATTAGCGAAATGAAACAAGAAGGGTGCGAAACTGTCAGCTCCGGCAACAGATGTGAAGTGTCCCTCATTAGAATCCAACAAACGTCAACGCAAAAAAAAAATACCTACTTCTATTTACATTCATACACATATTTGCTAACAGTCATCTTGTCATACCCTCAAGATGAATAACAACATGTACTGAACGTAGAATAACGGCGCGATGGCGACACACATTTGCCCAAGTAAACAATGTTCCAATCAAATTGGAATAGAGCGCTCTACGGAGCGCCGTATAAACAATTCAACCATCATCATCATCATCATTGCAATCGCTATACAACATCTCCAACCACCCTCTAATCGAAATAGAAGTTGTTGACATTTATTTTTTTTTTCTCTGTATGGCATGGTATTTCCTAATGTTCCAGTGTCCTGATTTTAGTGCAAATACCCTTCTCCTGTCACATTCATCTCACATACATCAGATATTTGAGAATATTCAATTAAAATGTTCAACCACAATTCATACAATTGAATTAATAAAAAAAAAAACTAAGTAATGAAGTGTTGAAATATGGGACATTTGACATTTGTGAGTTGAGTTTTTTTTTATATCCCGTTAGAAACTAAACATGAATTAGCAAAAAATAACAGGATACATTTATGTGCTTAGTATACAAATGTCATTATATGGTGTCAAATTTATGTTGAACCTCGTGCTTGACGCGCGAACGGAAACACAGAGGACTATAAGTTTTTTTTTGTTTTTCAATTCTTTCATTTTTTTTTGTTTAAATTGGCTATTGAAAGGGATCATTAATTGTAAAAGGATCCCTTTTTTCTCCGACTGCACTCCTTTGTATGCTTTGATGGAACTCAAAGAAAAAAATCTATTTGACTCCCTGTTGAAGGCGATATCTATTTCGGATCTTTGAACATCTGCCCTTGAAAGGAAATTTATTAGTTATGTGTGGTTTTCGAAAGAAGGAAATTGGTAAATTGCAACCCAATTTCTTGCACACTTCATTAATTTATCTAAGCAAACAAGAGAAACATATAGGTATCTAAGGACACCAGTTGGTAGGGTTCTTTGTACAAAAGCAATTTGAGATATTTTATATACATACATATGTATAATCATGCAGAATGCAGATGCATATATATACATACAAACATCTTAAATGTCAAATGGTGACAATTAATCGAAATTCGAGTTCGAATTAATGCAAATAAATTATTCGATGGTTTATATTTCAAGCTAACAAACACACATTCGTAAACTTCCGTTGAGTTTTGTTTTCTTGAAAAACATGTTTATTTCATAGTCTGTATATAAATTAATTCTTAAACACACAATTGTTATTGATTCAGTTTCAAATGAATGGAATGTGTCATATCTAGATATCATTTCATTTAATGCAACACGTGTGCGTTGTATCAATTTGATATACATACAATGATTGATTTTTTAGTTGGGTACTTTGTGTACGCAATTCAAGTATGAACCACCTTAAAATTGTGATTGGATGGTATATTAATAATTTATATTTTTTTTTATTTACATAAATTGGTTAATGGAAATGAAATGATTCCTGCTTGTTTGGTTTTGAACTATTGCAATGAGAGTTACTATTATTTTATAAACCAAGCGCAGGTTGTTATAAGTGAAACAAATAAAATTATTTTGGATTGACTAAAATTTATAATGAGCAAAAAAAAAATATTTGGCATTGTTTCCAATATGAGAAATCATTGGCTAATTGTTTTGATTTCAATTTGCAAATATTAGTCAAGTATCAAGATTGATGAAATTCCGGAAGTGTTGTTATTGCTTTGTATGTTTTAATTCTATATAAATATATTAACTGATTTACCATTACTGACCTGCTCCACTGCCCTTAGTTAAATGTATAATTAGGACTTATCGCCATTCAAATAAGATTTAAACTTAACTTTAGTGCGATTGGTTATTCGTTATAGTTAGAATTCGGTTTATCAGTATTTTTATATTTTGTGTTCAGTTTACTAAAATTATATTCTATTAATGGCCACATAAGTAAAGTCTTTCAAAAATAATAATGTACCATTAACTAATTACTACTGAAACTACGATAAATTTCTTAGTACAACGTTTTCTCAACACTACCCTCTCATACTTTTAATTTGAATAAATAACCATAAAACCATTAATGAAAACAATCTATGTAAGCCCAACCGAATTATTTAACTACTCCATCAGAGCGAAAGAGAGTAGCATATAATGAAGCATCTTCATCCCATAATCGAAGAGTAATAATGCTCCTAAAATTCAATTTGCATAGTTAAAGAAGCGTCAAAACCCCCCATTGTCATTTGCATGATTACTTTCAAAATATACGTATGTACATACATTATATTTGAATTGAACCCTTCGATGTGTACACATTTGCAATTTCTTGGAATCACTTATTTCCCATCATTACATATATAGAAAGTGTATAATAAAAGCAATAAGTTCTTATAAGTCGTTACCATCTTCTCAACTATATACCCGCATTTATCAGATATCTTACATAATCTTTTTTCATGAACCCCCTCTCTTTTGAAGAAATCTATTTTTTTTACCCAGACATCTTCAACTATTTTGAAACTTTCAACAACCAAAGACCAAACAAATCCCTCGAGACACATACAAAATAGTTATCATCCAGGGACAAAATCAATGGCGGGGCCAAATGCGGAACTCAGACAATTCGCTCAGAGTCTGTTGATGGGGGTTCCTGCTCTGAACCCTCCCCAACACAGAACCTATTGCAAAAAAAAAAAAATACAAAATTACTCAATAACAACAACAAAAAAAATGAAAATTCAAACTATAGACGTTCCTATATATTAAATAAAGTAAGTACACCAAAAATCCCCTCCTTGACACTGACAATGAGATTCAAAACACCCGCGGGCGGGTAACTGACTTTTGGTTGTAAGTTTACTGTAGATATACAGAATCACCGAACTCTGGCATAAGCAATTGTGAAATTCATTTTCCTCGTGATGTATCTACATCTACATATATAAAAACTTCGTTCAAATATTACACGAAGAGAGAAGAATATCCTTAAAACGCCTGCGCTTCCAATAAAAGAGGATTTCCCCTTAAAAAAAAAAAGAAATTACAAAAAAAACTTAGTAACTTTCCTCTCCTATACACGGAATAGATAATAGTGGTGAAATCCCATTAGAGACTCATCGGTGCACCAAAGTAGACGGTTGTTGCGCGTAATGCAATGGCCAGTAGACTTTTTTTTATACATTTTTGTACTTTTTATAAATTTTTTCTAAACTAAAATATGTATAAGTGTAGTTAGTTCCTAAAGTTATAGTGTTGTGCATAAATTTACATGAAGGACAATAACATTGAGAATATCACGAAGAAATTTCATTGAATTCTTGAAAGTGTTATACTTGAAAGTCATCAAAAGTTCTTGAAGAGGAATCAGTGAAAAATCGATACTGATGGTTGAGTATAGGTAGAGATATACATCGTTCCCAACCCAATTTTTTTATGGATACAACGAAATAGATAAGAAGAAAATTGAATAAAACATTCCCCCATTCCCCTCATAAAACACACATTTTCTATGAATATGAATGAAATACACACACCCTACTCGTAGTAAATTGTTTTTTTTTTTTAATTTTCTAACCTCAAATCGAAAATTGTTTTCATGTTATTTTCTTGTATTTATTTCCAGGTGATCACACCCCAGAGACATGGTGACGTTTATGTTTACAACTCAGTCCCATCATCGGCAGCTTCCTCGCACACATCAAGCAGCAGTTGTAGCAATAGCACCTATCAGAACCTATCTATGATGTCCTCGGATTCTTTCGAAACATACGACGTACCAAAGCCAGCCACCCCTATTAACTACGATTGTCCAAAGAATTGGTGTCGAACACCAACAAAATATTTCGACCAAATGTCAACTACCACAACCCCAACGGGCATGAAGCCACCTTCCTCGCTGCACCATTCGATGATGGGCGGCAACAATGCCACCTCGCTGCAAGGAGAATGTTATGATGTACCGAAGCCAATAAATCTGTTGCATCAACAGAATATGACGCCGAGCAGTTCAAATTCATCGCTACTAACATCCGATAGTTTGAGCTTATCGTTTTCTTCTTCGAATCGGTCGTCACTGGCTAATATGCCTGACTATGATATACCGAGAAAAAATCCGATAGCTGTTCGGAATGGTCATCATGGGAATTTTAATCTACAACAACAACAACAACAGCAACATCATATGATGCAACAACATCAAAATCAACAAAATGCATATGACTATCCATTGCCTGCAGCAGTTGCGCATGCGGGTGGTAATAATGGCAGTTGTACGACACCATTGCAAGACAAACAACACTCACTATCGGCGGCATCTCCGATTCCAGCTGTTACCAAAGAATTACCATTAGAATTATCATCGGCGTTGGAGACTCTAGCGAAGTTGCAAAATGAAGCAACCACAGCGATATCGAGGTATGTAATGTTTAAATTGTATAAATTGTTTTATAGGTTATGTTAACAAGAGATAAACATGATCAATTGAGAGAATTTTAATTATTGACTTTTTATAAAATGGAATTTAAGCTGCCATTTGATTTCCAGTCTTTTTGCATTCTAGAAGCCATTAAATAAAATTTATCTTAGCTGTGTAAGAAATTATCATTAAAAACTTTAAATTTATTGTTAATGAGATATTTTGTCACAAAACATATCGAAAATATTTTCACTTTATGGCCAATTTATTTTGGGCCATTTAAGTATTTTAATGAGTGACTAAAGCTGCGATTACACGGTGAACGAAAATGGTCAACAATGGACCGTGAAAGCACTGACAGTGCACCGTTATTGACGGTCATATGAATGACCTAAGTCCATCAACATTGTCCCAAATAATATCAGAAATTTTGTAGACTTTAATAGTTTGCTGCCAAGAAAGCAACTGTAGGACTTTTTGTGATGACATTTGGTACGAAGTGTTTACCTCAAAATATAGCTACCCATCTGCCAAACCATATTTCAATTTCCGTTAAAGGAAGGTTTTGTTATGATTTTAATATATGTACAGATTAAAAAAAATAACTTTTGTCACAACCATGGAATAATTTCCAATTCCAAATGAAGCACCAACAAATTCGGCAAGTTTAGGTTAGTCATAAAAAGTGTTGGCATTGGGCGCCATTTAAAATTTTTAAAAATCGGTTTTCAATTAGGAACTTTAAAAGTCAGCTGGCAAACTTGCGTAAGAATTTTTTTTTCAAAGATTACTAAAAAAAAGTTTAAAATTTTAATCTTAATCATTTTTTTTTTGTTTTTTTTTCAGATTACTTTACTTCGTATCGCCAAACTGGAGAAACCGAGAAAAACTAGAACCAGTTGTAATGGAAGTCAAACTTGCCGCAGTTAGACTACGAACAGCATTGCATGATCTCACAGAATTTGGGGAGGGAGCACTTGGTAATGCAGCTCGTTCAGAAGATCGCAATTTATCCCTTAAACTACGCCCTCTAGTCAAAGCTCTTCGTGATGCTGATAAACTTATTCATGAATCCTCACAGACATTAGACACCCAAAGTGGTTGGACGACAGAAAATCTTCAACGAAACGACGATCGAACTAATTATCCACCAGATAGTTTAGATCAGCTGATTGCTTGTGCTCAAACATCTATAGAGGATGTTCGACAGACAACGTCTTTCATTCAAGGCAATGCCCCACTCCTGTTCAAACGAAGTATTGAAATTATAGAAACTCCAACATCAAATGAGAACAACAACAGCGATTGGTTGAGTGATAATGACTATGTTGATTTGGAATCAAAAGATGCAGCAGCTAAGAAAAATTCATCACTTCGAGAAGCTATTCCACAGAATCTACAAAAAAAGTTCGATAATGTTTTGAAGTCAGCTGAGGAGGCTGCTTTTGCTGCAACCGATAGTCGCAATGAATTGAATACAAACGATAAATTACTTGTGCGGTATTATGCTGCTCAAATAACAACGCACATGGGATACTTGACTCAAGCTATAGACTCGTTCCTAGAGACTGTGGAAAAGAATCAACCGCCAAAGTTTTTTATTGCCTATGGTAAATTTGTTGTTCTAAGTGCACACAATTTGGTGACCATTGGTGATATTGTCCATCGAAATATTTCTAAGCCGGAATTGAAAGAGAAGGTTTTAAGATGCACAGACGCACTTTCGGATGCTTTAAAGACATGCGTTACGAAATCAAAGAAGGCTGCACAACATTTTCCCAGTGTAACAGCAGTGCAGGAAATGGTCGACTCAGTAGTAGATATTTCTCATTTAGCCAGTGCTCTCAAAATATCTATGCTCAAAGCAGTACAGCTCACTAAAACTTAAGGAAATTGTTTTGTTTTTTTTTTCTTTTGTTGATGAACTGCGGGAGATATGTGAAGAAAAAGAAGAGCTGATATCCCTTTGATTTTCTCTAGCTACAGCAAAAGCATTCAGAAAAGTCTTCCAAACAAAAAAGTCAAATAATGTATGTACGTATTTAAGTATATAATTATGACAGTTGATTTGACATTATTTCCTCTCTCTCTCTCTCTCTCTTTATAAAAAAAATTAAAAAGCATAGAGAATTGGAGCGTTCAGATTTCACTAGATATGTGTATCCCAAAAATTTCACACAATCTGAGCTTTGCAGTTATAGCTGTGATCGGCTCTGAATCTGAACATGATCAGTTACTCAAAAGCTTGCAGCAAGTGTAAAGATAACCACAAATTGCTTGCAGACCAGTATGGTTCTTGACAATAAGTTTTCAAGCCAATTTGGTATCGGTTACCAATTAACAATATTCGGTTCGAAAACTTCAATTGCGAATGTGTTTTTAAATAAACAGGGATGGTCAACCTATAACTACTTTATTTTCTAAAGACATTTTTTTTAGTTTTTTGTGGCCTATTGGTTGAGCTTGTAATGAGCTTCTTTTGAGCTTGTGTATGAAAGTTACGTTCATCTAAAGCTATAATTTAATTTAAAGCTTTCTTAACACCAATTATAAATGTATGTAGTTGAAAGTTAAAAACGAGATTTGATTTTTATAGTTTCGATAGGGTTCTCATAAGTTGGATTGAAGAAACCTAGAAAATATTAACAGAAAAAACTTCATTCAAAAATATCCACCAAAAAAAGGTTGTCTACCAACAAATCCTTAAGGAAGCTATTTACATAATTCTGTCAAGAAAAAATTTATCTAGCAAACGTCTATATTTCGTCCTACTTAAAAATAAAGGGAGAAAATGTCACATTTGCTGTACATATAAAATATTTCAACTATACGTGAAACTTAATTTACATATTATTAAAATAATTATTATAATAATTTCAATATATTAAATTTATATTTGTGATATGTTAAGATTAATCTAAAACAGCTAGCATTACTAAAAACTAATGTAATATCAAAAAAAAAATATTATATCCTCTGTTCGAGTTTAATAATAATTTAAACATTTACTTCTTGTAAATATACACTAAAGTAAAAATGTTATTTAAAAAAAAAAAAAAACGAAAGTATTTAAATTCATAATAATGTATAATTTTATTTTTAAAAAATGATTTTTGTTTTAAATAAAACCTATATGAGTATATACCTATATTCTATTATGCTTAAAAGCAGAAACAATAAATATTGAAGTAATATTTAAAAAAAAATGCTTTGCAATAATTGTAAATATTTGTTTTATTTTTTTTTTTTTTTTGTTTTATTTTATTTTCATATGTTTAATTTAAATATAATATTAAAATAAAATATTATAGTGGTATAAATAGTCATATTTATTAGAAATATATCTATTAATCATTATTTTTCAAAAATATGAACGCATTGTAAAAAATACATTATAATTTGTATATCATCAATTGCGTCAGTTAAATGTGCAAAATAAATCGTTATTGTAATAGAAGTAGAAAGCAAATATACTATAAATTAAAAAAGAAATATTAAATCGTTGGACTAAGAATATTAAAATGCGGCAACGATAAGACTACTAAAGATATGTCAACAAAAATAAAAAAAAAACGTTGTAATAAATTATGAAATATACAATTAAAAATAAATTATATATCAAGCAATTAATATTGTTTTTTTTTTTAAATTAAATTTAAAATAATGATAATATTCAAACAAGTTGCTAGACTAAGGGATCTCAGGGATTGCATCCCTTCTTGCTTCCTTAAAACATAGCAACCTCATTCCGAAAATAGCTCTTTAAAACGGTAAAATTAGTAACTTTTGTTTCGATAGAAACGGAATTGCCAGAATTGTATTGTTGATGTGTTATCGATGCTTCGTATGGAAAATGTTCTGAAAAGAAAATGGCGGAACAAGTCAAAAGGAAAATTAACCACCCTATTTTAGAGTTTGGAGGGCTCACAAGTCGCAAGCTCTATTTATGAAGTTGATTTTTGTGAGGTTCTTGTGATCGAAAACATTTTCGATATTCTGCGACATTTAATTGTGACTACAATAGCTTTTCATACCTTAACTACTACTTCAAGTATACGAATTATTATTGACTATTGACCGTTCGAATTGTTCATTCTCATTTATAAAACTGAATTTTTTTTTGGATATGTTATTCAGTTACTATCCTACTGATTGAAAATTAAATGCAAAGGCTGCTGTTATAATTTTGCCACGTTCTGGATAATTTTTCCGTCTGTTGCCTTTTTACTTTTTTTAAATTCTTTTGAGATTACAAATTACAATGCTCCCAGATAGCTAAAATCTTAAATTGCAGTTGACATATTGTACGAGAAGTTTTTAATTTTAATTTTTTCTTGCGAAATATTTATAAAATCAAACTACCTAGTTATTGAACTCAGGGGGTTTTGTAAGAAAATCTCACTCCCAACAAAAAATCTCTTTAAGTTAAATTCTCATTTTTGGCTTTGTTTTTGGAGTTATGTATGTAAAAAATATTGAAAAGGACCACTTTGATTATTCTTAAACAGACGTGGTATTCTAAGTTGTAGTCGAAAATCCAAACGAATTTTGTTAGAAGTTCGAGCTGTCGTTACATTACCTTCATTTTCAAGAATAATTTCTTAAAAACTCGAGTTTAAAAAGCCTTGCAAACTCACGGACATATTTTTTTGGTTTTTTTTTTGAAGCTACATACGAAAGCGTTTGTTTGGTGTGTATAAACGCCGTCTAGTTTGATAACAACTTCAATGCCCTGAAAATATCGGAAAATTGCAAATAAACTTGGGCGTATACGCACTATTTATATTTTAAATTTTGTTTAAATATTAATTTTATACTCATCTGATCTTAGTTTATACGCGATGTATTAATTACATTGACGCTGAATACAAGCTAAATATAATAAGAACTCTGGAAGATTCTTCATCATTGGATAACCTTTATACGAGTACATACCAGTTTTCTATTTTCTTTTGAAAACATAATAAAAATAAAATACTGTTCAAAAGTTTTGTTCTTGTTTCGGCAAATGCTTTCTTTATACAAAATAAAAGAAAATCATAAAAATTAAAATCTCTTAAAACTAACAAGTAGTATTATTTTTTTATTTAAAAAAAAAAAACCGCCTTCTACTTCTCATCAGCCAATAACTAACTCTCTGTCTCAGCAACAGTGTCCGTCGTGCATGCTGTGATCATGAGCAGCCGCAGTCTTGAACACAATTTTACTGATTCCTTCCATTTCCTTTTCCGGATGCAGTTCCCTGGCGATCTCACCCAAATCACGTCTCATAGAATACGCATCTTCGCCATCGGCATAGTACTTTGGTTCGATTTCCAGAATCTTGAATTTCAGTGAGTTGGTGTATAAGTTCAGGGCCGCCCTATTGCTCTTGCGTACATGCAACGACACATACTGAGCATCAAAACACTCGACCATTGCCTGCGAGGCTTGGTTCATCAGTTTCTGAGCCAAACCTAGTCGACGATATGATCGTTTCACGGCCAGCGAAGTGATATGTCCGTGTTTGCTTTCCTCACCAGGTTCCGGCTCTTCCATTTTGGCCAACACATAGCCAACAATGTTACCTTTGTCGTCTTCGGCCACATAGCTCAACTGGGGCCATGTCAGTCCATGGTAGAAGTAATACTTCATCTGGTAATTTTCGGGCAGACAAAGCAGATTGCAGTGCTGCATGTTCATTAGATCTTCTGGCTTTGCACAACGGATATTCATGGTTGCTTGCAGTTTTTTGGCGGTGTTCTCTTTCAAAAAATCTTAAGTCTAATCTTTTCGAATTTTACGAGTCTTTGACTTCTCCGGATGATTGCTTTGTGCGTGGGCTTTATCTTCGTTAGCTTGGCCTAGCAGCTCACGAACAAGCCGGAATTTTGATAGGAATGCCTTCCAAATAAGAAACCAACCTGGAAAAGAAAAAAGCACACATATCTATGTAGGTAATTATAATTAGAAAGTAATGACTGTGGTCAAAGGTTAATTTGTGGATATGAGGTTAGAATAAAAGAGAAACTGTCCGAGTCATTCATGGACGCACAAGTTAAGCCCGGATATGTGGAATATGAAACATGTTCTTTTTATTTATTTTACCTAAAAGTATAATAATTGCAACAATGCTAATCGATGCCAACACTGTAAGTAGCAAAACTAGTGTACTTTGCACTGTCATTTGGATAATGAATTAAATATTACAAAAAGCGAGGTAAAAAGAAATAATAGTAGTTTGCTTAAGTATATTTATGGCTACGTTTTTTGGTTGCACATTTGATTAATGATTTAATGGCAATTTATAAACATTTCAGGAGGAACAAAAAAAAAACACGTCAAATGTGCACCGTCGTCGTTGTTTGATAATCGTTAGTTCTCATTCTGTTCTGTTCAGATTTTCGGAACAAATCAAGTGACAGTGACAGTAGTAAAATCAAGCGCGTGGGAGGCGGGTGTAGAAGTAGAAAAGAAAAGATATCAAATCGAGCGATAGTAAGAAAACTGATATCGATTACATGTGTGCAGAGAAAGATATCGATTACAGAAGAATTTAATTGCCAAAATATTCTTTGCAAAATTAAACTTCATTTTGACAAATTTTCTTAAATCTTACACCAATATTTATCTATTTTCAATTACAATAAATGCACTAAAAAAACCGACACATTACACTTCTTTTCTTAAGGCTCTTGATGATATTTAAATCAGAAAAATTGTTTAAGCGGCATGCCCGATTAAGCTCCTGCTCCAAACCAAATGAATGCAAAAAATTGAGATTCAAGACACTTCCAATGAGGTCGGGTATTTATTATTGTAAAGATAAAAGACTTAAATTGAAATTACCTCAATTTATATTATTTTTTTGCGGTTTTAAAGCTAATTTTGCAGATGAAAAATCTTTAGAAACCACAAAATTTCGCACACGGTTAAGGAAGATTTTGACAGTTTCTTTTTGGAGTTTTCTTTCTGAAAAATATGTTTAGAAAGTTTTCTCTTTCTTCAGGCCATGATAATGTTATGTATTTGTTTTTAAAGATCAGGGGTGGTACTGAGTGAGCTTATGAACATTTTTTAATATTAATTTACAGCCTTAAGGTAGAACTATAATCGTCGAACGTGGTAGGAAGCTAATGTCAAAACCGGACGAAAATTAGCTTTCCGAACACTCAAATGAAGAAGTCAGCCATATTATATGCTTCCACCATTTTGATTTTTGTATCTATCTCTCAATTCACTTTCGCAGGAGCGGTTGATGAGCGCTCTTGCTATCGATAGCGAAAGTTAACGAAGCCTAACGAAAGCCACCCAATCGCAATAATGGGCACGTTATATAAATTCCTCGTATTCGCTTCGTTTCTTACGACCACTTCAGCTGACGTTCGACGATTATAGTTCTACCTTTATTCTACCCCAATATCAGTGATAACTATCACAGGTCACAAGAACCTGGTGAAATTGATTTTGTGACTCTCCAACTGTCACAACTTGTGAGAGTATCAAAAAAAATTAAAATTATGATATCCTGCAAAACAGACCATTACTTACAAACATCATCATCCACATTAATGAAAAAAAAAACATTTTCCACTTTTATAACTACAATGACTTTAAAAAAACCATGGAATAAGAGTTCCATTAATAAAAACAAAATAATCTTGGAATAGTAAAGCGACGTTTACAAAATATACCTTAAGGAGATTTACTACAATAAACAAGAATTCCCTTGTTTATAGTCATAGCATTCTTCCTATAAGATTTGAAATGTCATATATTTGATTTAATTGTTATTCCAATTTGATTAGATTTGTCTTTCAGAGAATGATCTATATAAATCATATGCGATAGTAAAAAAAACGAATACAAAGGGCAAGTTTGGCTGACATAGGATTATCTTAAATATTATACTATAGTATTATGTGAATGTAAAGTACTTTTTTTCTAGAAAATCCAGTTGAGTTGTTAATCAAGAACTTAACTTATCACAAAAAATAAGTTAATTAGTAACATTTAACAAATTATTGCCTATCACAATAACATAAGTAGATGATTTTCTTTAATTGGCGCCATTTCTAAAAGCAGTTTTATTAATAGCTTAACTAACTTTGAAGAAACAAGGTTTGTTTCCCAGTATATTTTTCTCGGGATGTGCACTTTTTGAAAATTATTTTACAATAGTTGTTTTTATTTGCATTCGCCAGACAGTAGCTTACAATCTTTTTCGAGAGCGTTACTGGTATTTCTAAGACCCAATATCTTACCTACCAATAATTTCAAATTAAAACTGGGTATAAAATAAATATAAAATATAAATAAAAAAATAAAAAAAAATAAAAGCGAATGACATGTGGCTACATTAGTGTAATATTTTAAACTTTTGGTTTAAAATAATAATTTGAAATGGGAAGTATTTGTGGTAGCCTTAATCAAACGATTCAATTATTTTCATTGTTTTTTTGCAGTTTGTTAGCAAATTCCAATTTAAAAGGGAAATGTAATTCTCGATACTCCAAGGGTATGTCTTCCAATGATTAAAGAATCTTACGCCCTTCTTCTCTACGAACAGTCGCGACACTTCATATTTTCTATTATATATTAAAATATTGATCACAGCTGTTTTCCTTTTTTAAATAAACAATTTTCGAAAAGTATTTGCTGAATATTGCATTTAATGTCAAAAAATAACCTTGACAATTACTTTTTCATATTCTTACTGTTAAAAGTAAACTTCATTCTAATAAAGATAACTTACATTCTATAATAAAATTGCAATCTTAAGCATTCATATCTTCTTAACTTATGACCATGTCATGCAATTTCAATCCTCTTCATCTTCTTGAAGATGTGACAAAGTCAATTGCAAAGACTGCTCTATCTTATTCGGAGATCTTCTCTTTCGTTTATCCTTCTCGGACTTCTGACCAATAACGTACTCAGGCATTACAAGTTTCGAACCTTTCAACTTCGGTTTATCAACTTCCTCATCATCAACTTCCCCAGAAACACGTATGCTTCGTTTTGCTTTAACCGATTTATTGAAAGATATTTTGCCAGAAGCAAAATCATCTGCATCTTCCGAATCTTTTGTTGTTTCAATTTCCTTAAGAAAAGAAAGGGCGGCTGCGGTGTTTGTATGGTCAGATATATCAACATCGGCCAAGGAATACCTCTTCCATTTATGTGGATTAACCTATCGCCAATGATAATTAGTAATTTATTTAATTGAAGTTAAATACACAAATTGCAAATTACCTGATAGTCTGGAGCAATGCGGGGCTTCAAACATTTTGCAATGGGAAGTTCTGGTTTCTTGAAAATACTTTCCTTGCCACGGAGTCTGATTAATGTGCGGTCCGAGGAGATTTCTTCTGATGGAGCTGAACGTTTAAGCAAGTTCACTGTATGAGACTCTGGTCCGGTTTGGTCTAAAATTGTTCCTTTCAAATCTTTTCCGGCAGTATCAAGACTGACAAATAATGCATTTCTTTTCATTTCAAAATCTTGCATTTTAAAATTATTTTTAATTTAATCGTATGTTTGTAAATATTTTTAAGCAGAAATAAATGTTATTTTGCAAATTGATTAGAAAGAAAACAAAAATTTAAATCTGTCAAATGTGACAGCGACACTGACATTTGGAGTAGGTGAAAATGTACAGGTATGTTAGGAGTGTAGTTGGAGCTGCGTCCAGAAATACGAGTTGGTAAAATGAATTTTGGATATTTTTTTATTTCTTGAATCGACTATTCGCTGCTTTATAAATTTGCATAGTACTCTCATAAACACTTTCCACATATCGTGCTGATGAGAGTACTATGCTGCTTTCACTTCTATATTGTAAAATTTAGTTTCTCAATTACCTGCTGCACTAGTCAATGACAGTTAACTCAAAAAATTTTTTGACATTTTTCTAGTTTGTAGGACCTGGATCGTTTTATTATCACATGATGATCCATATGGATCTTGGTCGATAATAAAACGCGGCTAAAATGAAACAAATAATTCCAATGATTTGCATAACAACAATTCAACGTTTCGAAAACAGTTTTGTAGATGTATCAGAAATCTAGTTCCGTGTATTTTTTTAAAACTATCTTAAATATTTTACATACAAATATGAAATTAATGAATTCCAATGATGAATTCCGATGAATTGGTAGTATTTACTTGGCTTCTAGTATAAACTTTTCTTATGCATATGATAAGAAGTAAATACTAGAAAATACTCTTACTAGAAGTTAAAGTATTTACCTTCTTTAAACTGTTACCTACTAGAACTTTGTTTTTAGGCATATGGTGCAATAGCTTGTACAGGGTAGTGCACCTAACATATTTTTCCAATGACCGTTAAAAATAAATATGCCAAGTAAAATATTCTCAACAGTGAGACACCCTTTAACATGGTTTAAAATAAACACAATAGCTTCAGAAATTCACCTATATTTAATTTTTTTTTATTTTGATATCTGATAATATGGCAATACCTATGATATAATTTAGCTATGAATACAACAATAATGAGTCTGCAAATAAATAATGACTCTTTCGTCTAAAACTTACAGAAGATGCTAATATTTATTCTAGATAATATAATAATTTATACTCTAAAAAATGCATAAAAATAACATTATGTTCTATAACAAATATTTTAGAATTTAAAAACAAAACAGAGAAATTAAAAAGAAAAAATGTTAAACACATTTTTGTTCATTCATCATAGCATGGCTCTCTCCAAATTGACTAGTTTTTTTTTTTGTTACACTTCATTTACTCCGAAAGAAAATTCGCGCTTAAATTTTGTTTATGCTGTATAAATGTGTAGGTACAAAGAATACAAATCGTATATGTGCGTTTGATGTTTGTAGATATATAATATGAAATATGTGATCTTAGCGAAAAGGATAATTTACAAAATTAAAATTTTCAAAACGACACAACACCGAATTAGCTTATTTTAATTTCTTATCCTTATAATCGAGTCCACTATATAATATATTGTTAGGCCTATCGGTATACTCAGTCGAAAATGCATGCAAATACCGTTAAGCAGTTCATTCCTATATTCTCCCAACATCCCTCATTTCCGTTTTCCGTTTTTTCAGCACGTCTCATCTTTTTCGGATAGTTTTTCGGATTACTCCGATCACTGAGGTGGATAGGCATTTTCGCGAACTCCGGTCGTGGTGTGCGGAATTTCTCCAACATATGCGTTTGTTCAGGGGTTAGGTGTTTCATCTTTTTGCTATCTATTGCGTCTGCAACAAGTGAGACTTCCGCTGGATCCAATAGCTCCACCCGATCACATGCTTTTCGAAAATCCTTTGCTGACATAGTTAGATAACGTGGGGCATAGCACAACGGACCCAATACTCTTCGACGGTTTTCCGCATTAGGATCGAGTTTCTTGCGCTGACACTCTTCCAATGACCAATCGGCAAGGCATTCAAAAAGGGCTAACTCAGAATGGAGTTGTAAGGCATCCCGTTTAGCAATCATTTCCAGTTCTTCAAAACGAAGTGCTGTCATCTGTTCTTTTGTTAGAACTAACTCAGCATGCATGTCAATCAACTGTAGAGAGTTATTCAGCAAAGCGATCATGTGATCCTCCGGGGTGAATGGGTACGAATTGGTGGTCGTTGATTTGGATTTTTTCGATGATGACGCTTTCCCGGGTTCTTGACTAGTCACCGATTGATTTTGATGTATAGTCGATGGAGCTGCGCTGTTATAGTACCACAAGGAGCGAAATACATCCAAAACTATGGCACTTGTCAGCTGCAAGTCTAACTCTCGTATGCAATGGATCACAAGATCCGGGCAGTTGAATCTATTGGCCAACTCCAGAATCTCCAAGATGTGCAAATGGTCACGATACTTGACGAACTTTGTTTCGAGAAATCGAATGACCAGTTCAAAGTCTTTCTTGTCAACGTTCGATATTTGAAAATGGTTATCATTTTTGCGACCGCTGTTAGGTCCGGCATGAATTATTTTCGCCAGTTCGACACTGTTTTCGAGAACTGCCTTTCGTTCGCAGCGTATCATATATCGATCATCTCCGTTCACCACTATAAACTCAATGTATGAATTTTGTGGCACAATTACAGGCACGGTCGTTGTGATGGGCACGTGTGGCTCGGCAGGTGGCGCCGATGGAGGTACCATGGCACGGCCAGATGCAGTTGGATGCTGCCCATCTGGCCCAAGTCCAAACGGTAGAACCATTTTTTCTTGACTTGTGAGATCTGTTTTATTTGTTATGCTTTTGTCACTTGATGGAAGGCGCTAATCATCGGTGGTGGCAGTGTGATGTGAATGGATGGTAATCTGAAAATAATCAAAATAAAAATTAGCACATTAATTTTAGAGAGTCTTTAGCCAAAGTAAATATTATTGATTATAGCTATAACCGATACCGATTAAAGGTCGTGTTAAAGGTATCTTACCCAATTTTATTTCGTCATGCGAGATAAGGTTTAAATTATTTCCAATTTTCAAAAATATGTATACATGATGGTGAAATAAATATTTTTATCAGAAAAGTTTATATATTCCCCTATAGATAATTATTTTTTTAATTAGCATCGTAATTATATTTATTAATAGCATTATTTTGAATGTTTGCATAGCGCAGAAAAGCGCTTTATCAATTTCTGTCAATGACCGGTATTTAGTGGTTTGATGTAGAGGAACTGAAAGAAATATTTCCTGAATTTATCTTAACCGCCAGCACCGCGCGCTATGAACTTAATTAGACTTTAAAATAAAAACAAAGACAAATATTATAATAAGATAAACGCCTATCTTTTATGATTTTATATTTTTTGTCAGTGTCAACTCATCAATTAAAGGTGCGTTGTTGAATTTTCAAAATTTATTGCTTCGCAAACTTTTGATGGATGGTAATGAAAAATATTTCAATCATCCAGTATCTTATCAAGTTAAATAAAATGTACGACAGAATCGCACGAACTTGCTTCTATGTTAAAAAATAAAAGAATTAACAAAAATAATTACAAAAATAAGAATGTCAATAGAGAAACATTAAAGAATAAAATTCATTACATGAAGTACTCAAAAAAAAAAAGTTTGAGCTCAAAAATGAACATGCCATTATCATGTATCATAAAATCGGGTTAACAATTAGTATGTTGAGGAAAGTGGTGTTGGCGAGGCTCGTGGTCTCGTGGAGGGTATCGCCTGAGCACGTGCGAGCCCACGATGGAGTTGCCACGATCCCTGCACACCTTGGTTCAAGCTCGATGATATCAAAAGCTAGATAGAACACCAAGTACAGTGCACGCAGAGATCGATTATCGCTGGGGACCGAACACAGCTTCGCAAATGTCTTCGCCAAAAAGCACTTTCTATTAAATATATATTACAAATATGTATTACACAGCCTGTTAATTTGGCGTGACGATTGTATAAATGAATAATAGTTTAGTTCTTATTAAAATCTCCTGCACTCACATCTACTTTATGACTTTTACGTGATAATTATTAAAATGCTGCTACTGCAGGTTGTTTCAATTGAAATAAAAAGAACAAACTACCTTATTCACTGACTCAATGTCACCAAACATATGTATGTGTACATAATGTATTTTGTTTACTTAAGACCAGAAAACAAATAAGAAAAAAGCGAGGTATTTCCTTGCAAACAGTACTAATATATAGAGTGCAACAGCAAGGCCATTGATAGATATTTAGTTTTGGAAACATTATTCACATTGAGTTATAATACATTATCGTGATAGAGATAGAGTACAATCACGTGGTGAGTGGTTTTGCTTAAAAAAAGACTCAATTGTAATTCACAATAAAAAGAAATTCATTCAACGGATATTTATAATTTGAGTAGTATACATTCGGGCAAAAAAATTGCAAATTTAAGCGTAAGTAACTAAATAATTGAGTTTTAATGTTTTAATTGACTGTAATGATTGGCATATTATATTGTATGAAATGTTGTATTGGAGAAATACAATGATCATAAGGATCCATTCTCATTTATTCAATACAATCAGTTCATATACATCAAGAGAGGTTTATCAATGTTTTTTTTTTTTGTTATTTTCTTTGAATTGAACATGTATGCAAAGACCGGTATTCAAGTTTGTGCGCAAAAAGAACACTGGTGTTTCACCTGTATATCAACTGGGGCTCTGACCTAACGCAACATGTGTATAGCGTGATTTGGAGTAGTGATAGATTATACGATTTTATGCAACATGTTGAACTACATATATCATATGCATTATTAATTTCGTTGAGCACTATCTATAAGTAATAAAGTTTATTCGATAGAAATGCACATGTTTGCCTGTGTTCATGATTGCTGCAATATCTTTTTTTAACATAGTAATGATTAAAAATAGAATGACTTAATTACATGTGGAGTATAATGTCATTTACAATTGGCAATCCGGAATTGGTTTTAGATTCGGAATCCCAATTGAACAGTTTTTTTTTCGATTCTGAAAAATTTGAAGTTGGGTGTGACTGTATTAGTATTTCAAACAATCACTTCACAGTTCGCTCAATTTGTAAACTTAAAAAAATATGACATTTATCAAGCGTGACATTTAAATCTTTGAATGTATTAGTGATTCTGTTTTTGCTTTTGTTTTCAAATCCAGAAGAAAAAAAGAGGAATCGTGGGTAGGGTAAGATAAAAAGGGAAAGGTTAGGAAATTGCCGGAATGGGGAGGGATCTTGCCTCCTAAACTCAACATCACCTGCAACAAAAACTAACACATCAGGACTGTTCTGCTGTGCTGCTCTGGCGTCAGCATTAAATTTAAGCAATTTATTAAATGTAACACCAAGATATTTAATCTCATATTAATTTTAATTAATATTTTTAATCTGTATATTGTGATCATTAATCTTTAACTTTAGATACTTGCTTGCATATCATTTCGCACTTTGGAATATTCTTATTAATACTGCCCCAGGTGTTATAATATTCATTAAGATAATGTTCAGGTGTTTTTGTAAATGCCGAGTTGCAGTAATGGGTGAACTGTAGCTGTTGTAAGCAATTGTGTCGTCTGCATAGAGAAGGCTATAATGTACTCAAGCTCATTATCGGAATATATATGGAGGAAGGCAGAAAGAAGGAGATTATAAAGATGTGGCCCCAGAATATATCCCTACGGAAAACCCCTGTTAGACGGGCAGGTGTTGGATTGTGAAGCTTGTATTTGAATATAAAATTTTCTGTCATGAAGGAACTATAGAGTTCTTTCTAAAATCTTACCCAAATTGGAAAGTGAGGAAATCGGTCTAAAATTATTAATACATTATGTTTTTTTAGTTTTTGAATTTTTAAAATCTTCGCGAATTTAGGAAAAAAAACTATACCAAATGAAAGTGGTATCAAATGAAAGGTGCAGATCAAGCACGTTAATATTTTCAAAATTGTCAATGGGATTTCGAGATATTCGCTTTCGCAGTTGGTTAACTCAAAAAAAGAATTTCAATTCTTTTTTTTAATAATTGCTTACAGCCCCGGTGTAGGACACACCTTTCCCGTATATTTTACCATATCACCCACAGCAATGAAGAAGATGAAGCTATTTGGGAGGAAAATACTGCGCATTTGCACTGGACTCTACCTCAATCTAATGACGAATAAGTTCATCCCTACAAAAAATATTACGAGGAAGCAAATTTGATCAATATTTGCTCCTGCTTGGCGAGAAAATCATCAGGAACCTGGAAGACCATCATCCGAACCCAGAAATTTAGCAACTCCTGTAACTGCAACTACAGCCTAGCCACGGATATTCAAATCCCCCCGAGCCAACATTGACGAATAATTTGAAGACATTATCAACAATGATGACGCACCATTCTGCAAGCGAAACAAATAACAGACAATACCGGGGATAGATAAACCCTGTAATAACTTTTAATTTTTTATATTTTTTACTCTTGAACACATTCTTCATTAATAATATTTCTAAATATTTAAAATTCATGTATTAGATTAATGCAAACATTAATATGATATTTTAAAAAATTGCATTGTATAAATCTATAAAAAGAACGTTGGGCCCGGCCTCTATTGTTGAGCCATCAATAGAGGCCAACAATAAGTTTATTTTAAGTCAATTGTATATAAAACAAATTGAAAAATAAAAATTCTTAATCTAATAATCACATCCATACACATTGTCAGACCAACGATGTCCAAAATTTCTCAACAGATTTAATATATAAACCGTGTTAGATGATGATTACTTTAGTCGAGATTCAGCTTTCAACTGTCGACGACGTTGAAGGGGCAATAAAGTGTAACAGCAAATAAGAAATAAGTCTTCACTTATTTAAACATCATACTTTCTCAGAAAGATGATTTCATTCAATATAATAACAGTGTGTTCAGTGTTATGGATGTGTTCTCAGGCACATGCACTATGGATACCCCAACCATGTGGAAATTTAGTAGACACCTTGCTACAATATTTCGGGAAAAGAGAGCCAGATCTGGGTCTTACAACGATAATGCTGTCCGACGACGAAAAAAGGAAAGTTACATTCATCGTCAGTTATCCTGACAGCAGATCAAAGGAGTAATAGTTTCTATTTTTAGACCGTTGATGTATTGTTCCTTTATAGTAATATTTAAATATAAAAAATTTAAAAAATTTAATTTCAGACGACTATCTTCGGAATTGAAATATAACGAAGCTCACAAATTAGGCAGCTTGGTTTCATTCAATAAAAATATGAAAACCATGTTTGTGACGCACGGCTTTCTCTCAAGCAGAGAGTTTTTGGCAGATTTCGAAACTCGTAAGCAATCGATATGACATCCTTTGAGTGAGTCCGTCATCTTTTATGTTCATTCTAATTATATGTATATGGTTTATTATGCGTTTGCTTATTATGAGCTAATGAGTATTACTGTTACAGGATAATACCCCTTTTGAACAGTTTTGCAATCGTTAGATCGGTGCTATCCTGTTTTTTTATAGTTGTAGTTTTTCAAACAGTTGATAATATTTATTTACGTCTATCTAAAATCACATTCGTAGCTGTGACCGGAAAGCAAATAATAATAATTGGATTAGATTGGTCTGAATATTCTGGCAGCAACGCTATTGAGTACGGGGAAATTGCTGGTCGGGTAGGAGTAATCGGAGAATTGGTTGGCCAGTTTCTTTTCAAAGCAATTATGGACGGACACATATTATGGAAGGAATTACACTTGGTGGGCCATAGTTTGGGTGGACAAATCACAGGATACATTTCACAAACTTTACGAAAATTACATCCAAAATATGTGGAACATGGTGTTCCATTGATCACTGCTCTGGATCCGGCGCTACCTGGATTTAAAAAACTACCAATGGACTTTAGGTTGAATGATATGGATGCAATTCGTGTTGAAGTACCAATACAGACACATACGGTATGTACTTTATCTTTATTAACATTTGTGTAACGCTTGCAACGCAACATTCACGTCTGTCTGAGCAACTCTGCGTTTGAATTTATTTCTTATACGAGAAATAAGTTCAAACTATACATTGAAACACAATTAATGTATTCGGAATAACTCAGTTTTTCATCATTTTTTGAGTCTAGTGGTATCGTCATTTTTCAAATTACATATCGCGAAAAATGTTGCGATTATGGTTGTAACGTTGTAAGTTTTAAATTCTTAATCAGAGATAAAACTTAAACTTATGTCGTTTTCAATTGGCAATCTGGAAGTAGAAAAAAGCATTCTGAATGCGTTCAATTGGGCAAAAGTGACAGTTCTGATTCTAAAAAAAAGAGAATTTCTCTTCTGGATTTGAAATCAGAAGCAAAAACAGAATCACTCACACATTCAAAGATTTAATGTCACGCTTGATAATTGTCATATTTTTTTAAATTTACAACTGTGAAGTGATTGCTTGAAATACTAATACTCTCACACCAAACATCAAATTTTTCAGAATCGAAAAAAACTGTTCAATTGGGATTCCGAATCTAAAACCAATTCCGGATTGCCAATTGAAAACGACATTACTATCTTAGATTGACATCACAGGTTGATAAGAACCACTAGGACACATTGATTTATATATCAACGGAATGGACACACAACCTCAATGTAAAGATCATCTTCTAAAAGTTAAACGCGATATTTGCTCGCACGCTTATGCTCACGAACTATATATGTAGATATATCATTCAAAACGACGCAAAGTTACAAGGATATCGAGCAACCTATCAAGAACTTCAAACTAAAAATTTGTACTACTTTATTTAAAAAGCACGGAGAAGCAATGCAGACAAAATTAAAGAAATTTATGGCAACGGCGTCAGGTCAGTTAAATTTTTTTATTTCGTTTATTTTCTTTTATTGTTTGTGTATAAATTTTTTCTCTAGTGAAACCGGTATTTATTTTGTACCCACAAATGCAGCCGTTAACACCGCTTGTGCTACTTAACAAATATAAACTTTTTGATTTTGTCAAAAATTTACTTTATGAGAGCCGCAACAATAACAACAAAAAAATGATCATGGATTACCCGTAGCATGTATACATAATGTATTATCGAACGAACATTTTCCAAATTTTATTTTTTCGAAAATAATTGTTCACAAATTCGAATTCAATTAATAAAGTTTAAGTAATATTACTCTGCCGTCCTGATTTTAAAAGTTGGTATCCTGCAATGCATTTACTATGTAGGTACCCACTTTTTAAATCAGGACGGCAGTACGGCAGCATACCCAAAATTCGTTTTTATTTGTTGTTATATGATTATTGTCAGTGGAATGCGTTAGCTTTATTTTTATATTACATAACAAAATAGTGTTATAATGCATTATCATCGTCATACATAAGAAAATCGTTTATGCGGGGCACAGAATAGATGAGGTGAAGAATTGTTGGGAGTTTGAGAAATTAATCTTAACAGTGAGCCAAAGAAATTAATCAACATTGCTCTTAATAATATGTACATGTGTTTGTTCTTAATCTGCACATCAATTTTTTCGTTACTTGTGATTGTAATAGGTAGCGAAATTATTAATCAGTGCATATATAAGACCATTAACGCAATTAATTCTTAAATTAAAAATCTTGTACATAATCAGAGTAAAAATTTAAAAATATTATCCATCTTATTGTGCCTTAGTTTTTTATAAACTTTTAAATACTATCAAAAGTTTTATTTTATGATTCAACATTTTAGTATGTTTACAAAGATTTTTATCATATTAACAATTGATAACATTTAAACAAACAAAAAACAATTTATAGGTTAGATCTTCTTCCAGACGACAGTCTATTTAGTACAATCATAAACAAGTTATCATAAAACACCAATTACATATTATTATCAAAACAAATTGGTCGGTTTGCAAATTTATTGATATGTTAAAAAATATAAATATTCACCCACACTTACGATCAATGGTTTCTTATTTCTAACTCCTAACACACAAATTTCCATCAATTAGCACATAGAGTCATCGTTTATAATTCCCGCAAAGATAAAATTTATTTGCTCTTGCAAACCGTTAATTTCAATTTCAAAACCACTTCATTTTCTTTTTTGACACTTTTTATGCTAGATCTTCCTCCCTTTAATCATTTAAGGCCTTAAATATAGATCAAATTAATAATAAATTTGACAGCAGATAATTACTCTTGGTATTTGATAAAAAAAATTATATTTTATTTTTGACGTTTCACGCACCATATTCATCAAACAAAAATACTGTTAATTCATTGAAACATCACGTCGAGTTTAACTACCGGGGTCGCAAGAATTCGACACTGTAACCGCGTTGTTGTCGACTCGATATTCTACGATCGACTAAAATTGAATGTGCACAAAAAAGTATGAAATATTAAAAAAAAAAAACTCCAATTCGCGATACAACTAAATTGATTGTTCTCCATTATTCCAACGAAGAGTTTACATATTTGCCTTAAACGCTGATAAAGTGGCCCTAGCGTTTTAAAATTACATCGCCCTTTGCTATAATAAAAACATAGAGGCGAGTTATGTAGGAAGTTTATCTGTGCCAATTAGAAGAACCTTCGTGCTCGTGGTTTGTTGAGAAATATACAAACAAACCCTCTCGATAAAAAGCAACATCCGATCAACATAACAAGGGCTTCTTTTCCATTCCGTATACAAATTATGTTCAATTTGACTCCTTGGAACAACATGGGCTCGTTACGAAACCGAGAACGGGTGTAAAATTTAAAGAAATGACGGTAGCTCTAAAACCAATTAGGATTGAAATTAAGTGCCAAATACTCTGTGTCTACCTACCAGCTACCACCAGCATTTTGGCGTTTGAGGTTAAGTTCATGATAATGTGGAGTTGTGAATTGCTTTAATAACTAAAAAAGCATACAAAACGTCGCCGTCGCCTTCGTCGGATCGTGGCGAATGCAAACCAATTGTATGGTAGTTGGGCTCATAACAAAAGAAATTTTAACCAAATATTGACTAATAATATGATGATTAAGCTTATTGTATAGAGAGAAAAAATTTGCATATTGGTACTCCCCTCTCTATTTCTTTCTCTCTCTTTCTTACTGTAGTTTTTTGGTTCCAAATGTGGTATTGTAAAATTAAATTATCACTTTTCTGAGATTATGCCGGTCGCCGAGGTAAAACCTACGCATGGAGGTAAATATTGAGAGTTTTAAAGATAAGAAAAGCTAATATACCGATCGTTATGGCCTGTAATCTCGATATACATAATGTAACTACCTACTTACAGGAACAAAGGCTCTAAGAGGAATTACATACATATATGTATTTAAAGAAAGATAATGTCAATATGGTGAATAAATTAATTATGGTTTGCTTTTTTTATCTTAAATAAATAATATAACGACCAACGTGTGCGTCGGTTGGCGGCGGCGGCGTTAAAGATTGGAATTCATTTGAAGTCAATATGTTTAATATTTCTTTTCTCCTGTTCGACTGAATTGTATATATGTACATTGTACATACATATCTAAGTCTTAATAATCTTTATTGTTTTTCAAAATTTTTCAATTTCTTTCTAATTTTTTTTCTTAATTTTTTTTTTAAATTTTGGAACAAATATTTTTTTTTTGTCTGGATGTGAGGTTAAATTTCCAGGGGAAGATCCCCGGTCCGATGAATGAATTGAATGAATTGACGCAGTGCAATATGCAAGCAGGCCTCTCCCGGGAACTTGACATTCCACCTCTCCTTTCCCAAACACTTTCTCTCCTATTTTCCTACACACTCCCTTTTACTATCCACCTCCTTACCGACTCCTTCTATCCTCTTACCTTGCAAGTAATGTTTCTGAATTGTATATCATAATTATTTTAAAAGAATCTTCATTATTCATGATCGCATTTTTTACTGTTTCATTTATTTTTCAGATATATTTATAACTCTGTCAGTTAAAATTTAAATCTTTCAAATTTTCCGAAGCTAAATGACAAAGGAAATAATTCTGGATTTATTAATCACAAAAAAAAAAAAAAAACAGATGCAAGATTTTTCGTCGGTAAACAAATACGAATCTGGCACAGTGCCAATCATCAAACGGAAATCTGAAAAAACACTGTACATGTACCTACTACTTATATGAATATATGAAAAATATACACAGTTTTTGAAAAATTACCAGCTAAAACATAATGATTACTTTCACTTTAAATATAATAACTGCGTATGCATTAGAAACCAAAACAATAATAATCAACAAACTATTTATTTTAAATAGTAACACATATTAAAATACATCATTTGTTGGCAATAATCAGAATAATCATTATCTTATTCACGTGGCGTTTTAAATAAATAATTTTGAACGCAAACAAAGCATGGCATGTAAAAACATATACATATTGCAAAAATATTCTAATAACGCAGCGTACCGAAAAATGCATAAAAAGTGAAAGATTTATTAATATTAATGGTTTACTTTATTTTTTTCTTTTATATGAAAGAGTTGAATTTCGCAAGATACAAAAATAATAATGTTTATATATTGTAGTCGACCTAACGTATTGCAGCTGGAAATGTTGAAGATACTTGACAGCCACTTGCTACTCTATAATATCTCGCATGGAACCATGTAGTGGGTGCTGATACATGCACTCATGATTCTAGAACCGTAGACCAAAGTCTATTTAAAGACCTTGCCGACTACTATATGTATTTGATATTTATACAGCAGGATAAAACTACGTGATAAAAGATTTAGTGTGAGAGTGCATACGCCCTAGTAATTTAAATCTTTTCAATTTTGTTTTACACTTTGGAGTTGTTTTATCTTTAAATAAGTAAGAATAACGATTTTTATTACAGCTCGCAATTCGATATAGCAATCCGCCCTTTCAAGTATTCCATCGCATAATGGGAAAAATTTACAAATTCCAAAAATACCTATCACCAATTCAATTCAATAAGGATTGCTGTTCAGTCAACGAAACTGAAACGGTTTGAAAATTTTCAATAAAAATGTTATTTCCCAATTTTTGCTGCACTGTTTGCTTTTAATTCGACGCAGCCAGGTAATGATATCACTCCAAACAATTTTTTTAGTTTCCGTCTGTTCTACTCTACTGGTCTATTTCCAAGGGAGTAGAAAACAGCACTTGTCCAGACTGTCGTCCGTTCGAACTTACGTCCTTTCTTCCATGAAAACCCTGATAAACCATCAATTAAAGAAATTTCTCGAAGAACGAAAGTGACCTGGAGTGAAAATGACCTGGAGAACGGCTATTTTAGCAATAGAACCGTGTAAAATTTAATGCTACCAAAGCTCAATGCTGCCTCCTATCGTTAAAGCCAAACCCACCCCCACCCCACTGCACTAATCTATGAGTGGCGCTTGCATCGAAAAAACCAACAAATCTCCCAAGCTCCAAACTTCCGCCGGCGGCCTCGTAATGCTTTATGTCTCTCTCTATATTATCGCTATTTTTATAAACAATGCTCAAGTTCAATAGTCACTTGCATTTCTCCTCTTAAGGAGTTCAACCTTAACACTAGCGCTTTTTTGGGCACAACCTATTAGTAACAATTATTGACAAAATTACAGATTTAGTATATACAAATACATACGAGTACAAATGAAATGTGATATTACGTTCAACCTCTTATCTATTATTATAACAAAAACAATAAAAAAAATTGGTCCATTTTGAATTTTGTTAAGTATGTATTTATAAATAAACCGGCGAATCACAACTTCATAAACCACTTTTATGGAGTTGCTTGCAATCGTACAATATGTAGTGTGCGACGAATTAAAAATAAATTCTTTGCTATAATTACATTCTATAGGAATTGAATGCGAGCCTTGTTCTTCGAACAGCCAGTTTTTCCGGATGCAACTTGCAACAGATGGAAGAGATCAACTTTGACGGTGAAGTGCCAAGGTCATTGTTCTTATACATATGTGACATAGAGAATGTATACAGGTTATATTAAAATTATTTTTTTCAAACAGAATTCAAAATTCTGATTTAAATTAAAAGCTAAGAATGAATAAAATGGCGCATGTTTAAACCTAAAGGCATTTTTTAAGCTGTTACAGTGTTTTTCTGCAATTAATTTTTTTTTGTTGGGTCAGTATTTGAAAAGTAAGTAGGTAATAAAAAACAAATGTTTCAAAAAAAATATTTTTTTTTTTTTATTTTTTCCATGATTAACTTTTATTTATTTTTCTAATGAAAACCGAAAATTAACGCAAAGGTATACGCGCATTATAATAGTGGTTAATGATGTCAAATTGTAAAATTTTGTAAGAAAGAGATTTCCCCTGTTTTTGCATTCCATGGGGCAAAATAAATTTATTTATTTTTGATTTAAAATCTTCAGATCTGAATTTTTCGGCAGATTAACCACTCTTTGCACTAATACAATACAACTTTCAGCTTCCAGCTTGACATATACAAGTTTTTCTTTTTATTTTTAATTTGTTTTGGTCGGAATGAGTATTCATCTATTAAACACAAAAAAAATCAATTTTTTGATCGAAATCTGGATTAACCATGGAAAACTCCATTAAAATACAGTAAAATAAGTTTTGTAATAGTTTTTGAGAGTAAAGTAACGAATGGAACATGCCTATTTGGTCATCAGTTAAATGTAGGTAATAAAGCTTCTCCCAGCATATGCTTCTAACATATTCTTCTTAAACAATATACCTAATCACTGATTTTAAAGTTCCTGTATTGTAGTAGTCTAGTTTCTATGATAACTTTAAAATAAAATTTTATGTATGTATGTACATAATTTTGTCCCCTAAAAATATCACCCAATTCATCAAACTTTGAGTGTTTAGGTGACAAACCTTAAAACCACTTTTTTGACTATTAACAGACTCTAATCATACAAAACAATGCCCCAATTACCTGAAAAACTTTTTTGCATAAAATAGATGCTTGCTACTGAAACATACATTATAAAATCCCATGTATTTCCCATAACAAACTTCAACCGCCGAGCAGCGCCATCTAGCGTTAAAATAAAAATCTGAAAAAATATAGGTATTTGTTTTTAACTACATATTTAAAATACTTTTTCCACTTAGGAGATTGATCCAAAAATAACGAACAGACTGATGTATGTAAGTATGTAGAACAAGCATAATGTTCAGAAGAATAATAACAGTACCTACTTACATCCATGGTTACCTAAGACAAAAATAATTTCATTCAACCCCTTGCTGACATTTTCTTAAATATGACATACAAAGTATAACTTACATAAATAGAACGTCTACCTAGAAAACCACAGGCCACGCTCTACTGTGCTACTCAATGAATTTTTAAATACCATCACCCACAACCAGGCGCCCTAATGTGCCTTATGTAAACCGAAGATGATCATAAAGGAAACTAATAAACCAGTGCAAGCGACTTATGTATAACAATAATGGATGCTAAAACGACTTGTCTTTTTTTTTAAACCACGTTTTCCTTCAGAACAACCACCCGCATTATTTATCATTATTCATTTCAAGTTTTCATCTCATTTCATTCTCTTTCTACACGACATCCTTGAATAACTTGACGGTGTAACAAAAATGTTCGTATGCACTCCATGCCAATCGAATGAACTTGTTTATCTAATAAGCAGGGAAAAAAAGTCTTCCAATACCAACAACCCCCATGTATCGTATTTCTGTTACAAGTGGCCAAGTGCTCCACTTTCATTATCTGTTCCTTCTCTAAGCCCTCTGGTACTTATTATTTTATGTGTGAGCAGTAGTCAGTCTCCCTTCTCAAACAAAACATTTTTGTTGCTTTGCCATGGTGGTTATCTTAAACATTACCAAAATTTTACAGATAAAATACAAAGTATATAGGTCAAGGGCTGCAAATTATGTAGGACACTGTTATTTTAAAGGAAATTTCTAACATTGACTGTTAAATTTTATACTCTCTGTTAAACATTATAGTTAAAACAACAACAACTATGTTGAACTGTAAAAAGAAATTACATATTTTTAAAAGGACTAAATTTAGTCCTGTTATACATTATACATTTTCACATCACCGAAAATAAATCAATAATCACAGAAACAACGTAGAGTTCATTATACCCACACAGATATTTAGCTTGAAAGGAGTAGGCGACCGACCGACGACGATGATGATTATGATTTCGAACCACCGAAAAGAAGAAAAACTACATTGCCCCTACTCTGAAACGTCAAATTATATGATGTGAAAAATAATTTAACGAATTTATCTCTAAAAAAAAATATTCAATCCTTTTTTTTAACTCACCAATGGAAAATTTGACTTTTGATATCTTGATATTCGAAATTTTTCTGAAAATATGCAATGAAAAAACACAGAAAATACCGTTTTTCAAAATAAAAGAAAAAACACCACACACTATACGCCAGGAGCGAAACCCAACGTCAACGTTACGACAGCGGATCCGTTTTTCAACTTAAATGAAAAAATACGTGTTCGCTCACTCCGCTTTTGACACTGTTGGTGGTTTTAAAAACTCAATGATTGAAACCCGTATCCGACATGCGTACAAATTTAACAAATTATTGTGGCAAAAATCCTTTTGCCTGAATTTTTCAAAACAAAAATAAAATGTACATAGGTACTTACATACATACTTCTATGTGAATATTATACACAAAGAAAATTCGAACTTTCAAACAAAAAAAATCTCATATTCGTTGAGTATTTACAAAACATAAGATTCTTTCTCTCGTGAATATTTTGTAGGTATAGTTGGTGATACAGTGTGTCTCAGAATATTTAAATGGAAAAGCTTTCGAAAAGGAATTGTGTAAGGTTCTACATCTACATCCTCGATATTGTGGAGGATAAAATTTTTTATAAGTCTTCAGAGTCCTTGTTTAAAGAAACAAAATGGATAGCGATGAAATTAGTTTTTATATTATTTCTTGTATCATAGAAAATTTTTAATTTAAAAACTCATGTTATGAATATAAAAGCTGGTTAAAAAATTAATATGTTCTGGAAAAGCGGTTCGAATAGAAATTTCGATGACTGTTTTCTTGTTTACTTTTTTAAAACATACCCTTATTATTAAACAAATATTTTTTTAATTCAATAAAACTTAAATTTAAACTTACCTTTGTTATTATTCGTATCTTTAGTAAATATTTAACAATTTTGTACGTTGAAATTAGCACAAGAAATAAAATAAATGAGAAACAGCTGGCGTAAAGAATTTCATCCGTTGAAAATTATATGATAAACGAGATGAAATATCACAGTTAAATTAAATTTTAAATATATTTTGAATTGAAATGAGTCCGCTCATCTGCGAAAAATATTTGTATCGACTATTTTTACATCTTCACTGTACATTGTTTGCGCACGAACGGAACAGCTCTTTTGCTCACAATCTCAAAGACAACTTTGTTCTCGTTGTCCTCCCTTAAAGAGAAGTACTATTCCCATTAATCCAGATCCAGAGAGGGGAATGAAAACAAATATAAAATGTGTGTCATATCGTGCCACGCACAACATTAATTTCTATTGCAAAACTTTACTCAAAAGCTTTGTGTTGTGCTATCCACTGAAAACACAAATTTTCTAAAAGTAGGATAACACTGTGTGATAGGCTAAGTAAAATACTGTTAAGTTTTTCTTCTCTCACTTTGCAATAGAACCTCACCAACAATCTACTCATTATAAAAAAAAAAATATAAAGAAAAGTGTTGGAGCTGTCCAAGTGGTTAAGGTGGTGGTTGGCGGAGGTGGTTGTTGGTGTTTCGAAAATAGTGCGCGTGAAATGAATTGAAAACACAAGATTTCATGTTTTATCAAATTCTATTTTTGAACATTCGGTCAGAACCAGAAAAAGGAAAGAGGTGTTTTTGGGACGGATAGCTTAGTTGCATTTTAAACAATTTCTTCGCACGAAACACAGTGACTCACATGAATGAAAATTTAATTTTCTCCTATGGCATGGTAGTGTATGGAATTCCCGGTCATTAGCAGTTTATTATCCAATTTCGCCAGAATTCAAATTGGGAGCAGACTTAGAGAAAAATCAATGGTTTTGTTTACTCGTTGAGTGTTGATTTAATTGATTTCTATTAAAATGGTGTAGACGAATGTTTCACGATGATTTACTTTAAGTAACGCCAAAGAATTTAAATTACTTGTTCGTTGGAAGTATTAATGTTTTTCAACATCTGCTCCAAAAAAAAAAAATTGGGAATACTGTGAAGATGTATTTTGTTGTTTTGTCTAGTATTTATTTATTTACGGATTTTTTTAAGATTGTGCATTTATTTACCGGTCAAACGAGTATCCATTTTATTGCACAAGAAAATATCATCAATTTGATTTTGGGACTGTCTGCCTTAGCTTTTGTTTTATAAATTTGCAATTTGTCTTACAAATTTTTTGCAAGTTTAGAAACAATAATTGTAGTTTGTGTAAATTTAATTTTCCTACTTAGCTTATCCTGCATAGTAGTTATAATAAAAATATAATAAAAATATCTTATTCAAAAAAAGAAACTTTTATTTCAATAATTCTATGTATGGATACATATATTTATATATACATATATAATATAAACGAAAAAAAAGTATTCACATTCAATGTGAAAATAAATTCATTTTTTGGTCACTGCTGCTGTAAATAGCGTGGCTTTATAAAAAAAAAAACCTTACAGCCGTATTTACATTTTGTTTGTTTGAAAGTTCAACACTCGAACATCAAACAGACATTTCGTTGTTGTTTCTAAGCCTTTGGAAATCATACAAATCGCGAATCAACTCTGCAAACATTAAAGGATTTATGTTAACACAAATACGTGTTAAGAGAAACCATTCGGAGTAACTCATGTCCTGCACGAGTTGATGAACTTGTTTTTTCTGATTGCATCCGACATTGCATTGAGTCATTATTATACGAGCTGCATTACTGCATGCGACAATTATACGAAAAGTTAAATGCATTGCCGAAACAACCATAAGGAGCAAGAACCATACATAAAGGAATGCGAATATTTTCTCATTTAATATATTGATTGGCAGCACACATAGGCAATCGTATTTGCTCTGAGATCCAGATCCACCATATTTGTAGAATTCACATTTAGTTATTTTGGGAAATACCTTGGAGCTCATTTCATTCCATTGATCCCAATTGTATGATGGTATTTGTCTCATTGCTTGAGAATAGCTCGACCAAAATCCATTAAAAAATATATTCATCATAGTAAGGTTTAATATCTGGAATGGCAGAAATAATGAACAAAAAATTATACAAAACTAAAAAATTAAAGAAAACGGTGATAAATAATTAGAAAAATAAAAATATAAATAAATAAAAACTTAAAACCACAGTTATAGGTTAGGTTAGGTTGCTGTTGATTAGAGTTTAAGCCAAATTAATTTTGTCGCTATACAGGTGGCGATGTTGTTCCACCTGTAGTTTGTTGTCGCTATGGTATCTTGCTTTAGCATTAGTTTGCATGCAGTCACCCACGCTAGTATTGTGAGCCAGCAGAGGTAGAGTAGTTCCTCTTTTTGCAAGTTGGTCGACTTTGCAATTTCCTGGAATATCTCTATGGCCCGGCACCCAGCAAATTCATTCATTCATTGTGAAATTCACTATTGAAATTTTATTTTGAAATGCTGACAAAGTGAATTCAATTAATATATTTGCGTCAAACAAAAAAATATAACTTACTAATATCTAGTCAACAAGTTTTCTTATTTTGGCCTAGTCTTTCCCATAAAATTCATTTTAATATTTCAATGATCGGTTGAAAGTATTTTAACCACTGAAATAATGAAATGCTGTGGTACAAAGTTAAATACATGTAATTAGTTTTTTATCAGTTATACTGTTCAATAAAATACAACTTTTTTTGTTACATAAACCAAAATATATTTTCCCGAAGGTTTTTGGTGTGCTGAAACCGAATCTGAACTCAGAAAAATTCCTTGAATTTTTTTTCCGATATATTTATGATAATGTGGCAGCGTCGAATTTTTAAATATTTTTTTACTTTGCAAGAAATCTCTTTTTGAAGGCCATATGTTTTTACCATTATGGGTGCCTACAATATAAACGTTTTATTACAATTATGCAGGGAAATAGAGATTAATTTTCAAATAAAGATTTAATAATTTAAGAAATAATTAAAAATCTTGCTAAAACCATAACCCAGCATTTATACACTTTACTTTAAACTTTAACTTTAAAACAAAAGCCTTGTTGACTAGGTGACGTTCTGTTTTAAATACATATAATAAAATAAAATTATAAAATAAAATATATACATAATAGCAATTTTCGGGTGGAAATCAATACAATAATTAGTTGTACAGTTGTTTTTTCTAAGAAAAAAATGTTCAATGCACATAACGTATAAAGTCCAAGCTAACGCTACGAATGAATTTAGGACTAGTTAAAAAAAAGTTGTAACCTCAATTATTAACAGATCATGTTTTTAAAAAGATCACTATTACGGAGATTAATTTTATTGATTTTGGCAATTCTATTTTTTTTTATAATTACTTTTATTAATATATGAAAATCTTTCTTAAAAATAGATTCTACTTCTTAAAAACAAAAATAGCTACAATTTTTCAATAAATTTATTTTTGTTATTCTTCTTTTAGGTTGATATACATATGTACATACATATTTTCTCCAACAACATTTCAACCCATTAAACCTAAAAAAAAAAGAATTTGTCAAAAATCTTTTTCACCGTGAATAGGGAAATTGTGACTTTAAATACAGTTTCATTTTCGCTTTTAGGTAATCATCTAAAACTTTTATAATAGGCACTTTTATTTCTTGCCTACTAAAAAACTTAAAAGTTTGAAGAAAATCGCTTTAGTATTTTAGGCTGTAAGTCGAGGTAGAGTCAGACAAAGAACTGCATGACTCACGTTTTCAATGATTTTTTACGAATGTAAAAGTTGGCCTACAGTTGTCATTTTTTTGCAACTAAAACTGGGTGTTTTCAATGGAGTGACAAAAGGCTTGAACATTTGACCTTTTAAGGCTTGTCCAGACCAATCCGAAACATTTGGATACGACGATGAAACAACAATAACAACACGTTGCTATGATTGACAACAACACGTTGTTGTTATAGTTTCTTTATTGTCGGGCTGTTTCGTCAAGGTTTCGCATTATTTTGGGAAGCCTTACTAAAAATAGTTTCACATCAGCATTCATTTTTTAAATAATCAACAAAAAACTTACACATATGATAAAATTCAGAATTTCGCACAAAAAATAGTTTTTAGCATATGAACGATGCATTTGCTTGTAATTTGGGTGGAAAATCTGCATCAGGTAAGTTCTTCGTTCTTTATTGGCACTATCCGACATAAGCACTTTTCGTTCTGCAATAGAAAAATTGAATAGGTAAAAATACATAAATATTTTCAGAATTCATACAATTGATGTATGTAGACCATGTTTAGATTTTGAGCATGGAGCACGTGTTTAGATAACAAACTGCCTCAAGTCGCCTCAAAATATATTTAATTAACAATTTCGCATTTTGAAACAATAACAACGGACTTGTTCTTGTTTTAATCTTGCCCATAAACTTTCATCAGCTCGTACTCAATCTAACCAAGGTCCAATGGATATACTTAAAATACTTACCGAACCCATCGCAGAGTTGACTTATAAACCCGCCTTCCGATTTCTTCCAGATAAAAGCAGGAATATAGAAAAGCAAAGCCTGTCCAAGTAAAATCAGCATAACCCATTGATAGTAACGCACATAAAGCCTTTTGCTTCCACTGTATTCAGTGCCAACTCCCACTGCAATAGAGTTGTGATCGTTGATTTGGTCTTTTGCATTAGTCAGAATGAATGTTCCCAATGTCCAGCAATAAAGATTAACATATTCTAGATTTTTCACGTCAGCCATACATTCTATGGGTTGTCCAAAGAATTGGCGTGCAGAAACCAAGATTGTAAAAGTTAATAGAATGAATACGGTGACCTTGCAATGCAAGGTAAAAGCCAAGTCATAGATGTTAACTGATTTCGATTTTAGATATTTTGTCAGCGGAAGAATTGCTTGAAACATTTTTTTAAAGTAAATATTTAGAAAACTGTTTTTAGCAAAAGAAAAGTAAAACTATTTTTATCGAAAGAATTTTCTGAAAATCGATCACGTTTTTATATTGTTTTAACATTTATTCCAAAAATTAACTAAGAGCGACCCGAATAGATTTTGTTCATAAGGGGTAACTATAATTTACCGTTACAATAACGGTGAACTTTGACAGTTAAGGCTTAATCCTAAAAGTAGGCAGTTCATTTTGAGGATAACGCTGGAATACGTTCATTTGGCTAGATTTAAAGCTATTTTTGAATGCAAGGGCCAGCTTACACCTGCCTTGACAAAAGTTGCGTTTTGTAAGCCCAAATGAGATTTGCCCCACTTTGAACATAATGGCCTTAAAAGACAGCTGATTCACTGATCCAGGCAGACAAATCCCATTCCGACTCGATAGTCGATCCCCACTTTCAAATGCTCACCAGCCTTTTTTTTTTAAATAGTGTGTAACCAGATTGGTACATTTGTCCACCAAAATTATAACAATATAATTTGAATATAAATTAGATTAGTAATCAGAAGGACAGTTAAAGTGTCGATACATATATGCTGCTAGTTTAATACTAAAAAGAAAATTATACACAAAAAATTGAGATGATGTGGCAAGGCGATCCTAAATTAATTGCGATTTCTGTTGGTTAAGCATAAAACAGTTATTTTAACACCATTAACCATCGCCATTTCCAATTTTGAAATCAAAAGTACAAATTACCGAAATGAGGTAATTTTGTAAATTATGAAAAAAGTGTTCACATTACAAGAGATAATTTCGTTTGGGAGTTCCAAACCAACAAAAATGTCTTTCTTTTGTACTTTTGGAAATTGAATATAGTTAGAATGAACTACTATTCACGCGTAGAGAATAAAGCTTTACCTACATTCAACTACTTTTCCGCAAATGTGGTAAAAAGTGAAAAATAAAAATAAGCGCTGAAGATCTCTGATTGTGGAAAAGCTGTTTGATCTATTAAATCAATCTGAAATGCCAATACATATTTGTATAGAGTATCAAAGGATTGGGTTAAATAACCAACTCGTCTTTCATTTCTTTGCTTTTCACCTAATCTGTCAAAACGAGAAAACGGAATAAAAGCTTGCACAGATTAAAGCGAAACATTTAAATACGACATTTAAACAGCAATAAAAACACTGGTATGATTTACAACAACACGTTGTGGTTATGTTTTTTTCGGTGTCAAGACAGTTTCGCACCGGTTTTGTATTGGTTTTGGGGAACCCTTAACCCAATAATAGGAACCATGTAGTCACGCCTTAATTGTAAAAGATTCTTTTCTATTATTTTCTAGAAACAAAATATAAGAAAACCATGAAATTGTCAACAACCAAAATGTCAAATTCTGATTCTCCGATAGCTGCATGCTTATTCAAAATTATCAAATACCACGCGTAAAAAAAACCCGACAACAAAACATAAAATTTAAGTTTTTCGTCAAACTTTTTTTCAATACCATCTTTTTAATTTTTCACAACCATTCTACTGCTTTGATATGCACACAATGACTTCAAAAAAAGCAGAACGTCTTGAGAAGAAAAAGAAAAAACTTGCCGCACTAGCTAGCTTGGTTATACTGAATGACAAAGATCGTGAATCGAGTTCCAGCATTGCCGCTAAAGCTTCTCGTTCCGACAGTGATAGTTCAGATGAAAAAACTAAGGTAAACTACATTTATATATTCTTTTTACTTAATTATATCAATATTTATAATCATGTGCACAGGTAAAGAAGTCCAAACTGATTGCAGCAGCCAAGCACGAAGAAGAAGAACCTAAGGCGAAAAAAATTAAACCAAACGAAGAGGACTCACAAAGTGAAGATTCAAGCACCTGTGATGGTGTTGAGGCAAAGAAACTCAATCTAACTCAGGAGCAATATGTCCAACTGAAGAAGGAACTTAAAGAACGCAAGCGTGAACTTGAAAACGTTCCAAAACTTCGTCTCAGACCAGCTGGTTACAATGCAAGCCTTGAAGTAGATCAAGAAAAACGAACACCAGTCTTCTTAACCGACATTCAGCACCTCCTCATGTCAGCTCTGATTGGAAAAAAATCGCCATGCACCCCGGATCGTTGGTGTTATCTAGAAAAATCATTGAGATTGTCTCACACTCTTGTGGTTGTACTTGATGGAGTATCTCTCTACCATTATCTTTCCAACGAAGAAAAATTCACCGAAACTAACAAGATTTTTGATACAAAACTCGAAGTAGTCCTGCCAGTTCGAGGAGATAAATGTATAATTCAAGATTTGGCAACGGTTCCATTGACAAATGTTCAAGCCGAGGAGCTAATCAAAAAGTATGGATCACTTGAAACTGCCATTGAAATGAACAAAGATCCAACTCTACTTGTGAAGTCGATTTTCCCTGTCGATCAAGCCACAGAGAATGGTCAAACAGAGAAAATCCCCAAACAAGACAAATTTCCAAGAACTAAGTTACTTCTGTCCGCCCTTCAAATGGTGGACGAAGGTTACCCAATGCCAGTGCGCGGAGAACTTACCAGTCGTTTTAAGCATTACGTCTATACAAAAGACAAATATGCCCCCGTTACTCCGAACAGCCCAATGTTTGGTGTCGATTGTGAGATGTGTCGCACAACATCAGGAATGAACGAACTCACACGTATTTCGATTGTGAACGAAAAATTCGAAACAGTGTACGAAACTTTGGTTATGCCAACAAATAAAATTATAGATTACCTCACCAAATATTCCGGAATAACCCCTGAACTGATGGCTGCAGTTACAAAACAACTAAGTGAAGTCCAAAAAGAAGTACGGGATTTACTTCCTGCTGATGCTATTCTCGTTGGCCAGTCGTTAAATTCTGATTTGCATGCCATGAGAATGATGCATCCGTATGTAATCGATACGAGTGTAATTTTCAACATAACGGGCATGAGAAGACGTAAGTCAAAGTTGCAAACTCTGGCAATTACGTTCCTTGATCAGATGATTCAAGAACACGCAGGTGGACACGATTCGGTAGAAGACAGTTTGGCTAGTATACGCTTGGTACAACTCAAACTGAAAAATAGCATAGATTTTGGTGATGAGATTCTGAGTCAAAAGAAACGAGCTAACGAAATTGTTCGCATGGCTATGGGTGATTCGATAGCAAACAATCTTATTGCACAAGCCTCACAGCGTGATAAGCGAACAGCAATTATCACTACTGGTCCAATGAATCTTGAAGTTAAGGAAATTTGTAACAAAGCTACCTCGGACGATAAACTTAAGTCGATTGTATGCCTCGAAACCGATAGTAATAAAGAATCGGTGAAGAAAACTCGTGAGATTGCATTGGAACACGCACTCACCATCACCAATTTAAGTATAGAACCCGAAAAATTCAAACTCGATACAATTGACAAAACTGTGGCTAAAATAGATAAGTGGATTGGAAAACTTTGGAAGACAGTTGCCCATAATGGACTGTTTCTGGTGCTTTTTGGTGGATCTGATGATTCTCCGAGTGGTTTGTTACAAATAGCTATAAAAAAGAACGAAGCCGATGTAGCAGATGCACTGCCTATTACTGTGTAACAGAGAGTAGAAAACTGTTGAATTATAAAAATAAATAGATAAGAAAAAAAAGATGATTTTTTTTACTTTAATTTAATTTTTTTTTTAAGTTTTTATTTACACTAAATAATAATGATTTCGCTGTGCGTTATAAATGCACGTACAGTTTATTTTATTTCTTACAGTAGGTACAGGCGCCTCGAGATAATCAGACCTGACATTATAGAGAACGTGAAATCAGATCGTCTGTAGATCTGCCTGTCAGTACCTGAAGCCTACTGGAGTAATTTTCTTAAAACTTTGTATTTAAGGTTTTAAGTAGAATCCCTAGAGGGATTTCGAAGGGTATATCAAAATTTTTTATTTATTTATTATATCCGTAGAGAAATCTGCTACCACCAAAGCAATTTCGGTTTCAAAATTAAAAATAACGGTAAAAGTGAAATTTTAAAAAATGTTTAAACTAGAAACATTGAAACAAAAGAACAAGAACCAAATTTCATACTTTATTTATTCTTAGCCTGTGTGGTTTTATGTACTAAAATTTTTTGAACTGGATGGAAATATGGAAAAACGCCATCAACGGTAATACATATTTTCACTGCCTTTGGATTAATATGAGATGTTAAATTGGAGAAATTGAATTAATTCATTGTTTCATGATCTTATTCGTTATCAGCACATTAAAAACCGAATAAAACATTTGCTTCACATGAATGATACAGCTCCCTAGTGTTATTGGTGTATGATTTTGACTTTAGGGAACGAAAAAAAACCTCAAGATTGGCTATGATACATGCTTTGTATGTTAAGCATATCTGAAACTTTAACTAGTCACTCTTACTTCATTTCCAACAAAAAATAAAAATTTGTCAGTGTTCTATATCGTTTATTATTGTATTTATAATCATCTTCTCACTTTTCACATTTTCTTTTTTTTTCTCTGATATTTAATTGTTTATGTACTGTTTCATTTCTTAAAATTTTTTCATCTTTATTAATTTAGTGAGCTTTTTTGATGCTCCGTAATTTTTTTATTTTATTTTGGATCTCAGAAACAAATAGGCATTTTTAAGTTTATCTTTTTTCTTATCTTCTCATTTCCATAATTTCTGTATTTTTATAATAAATTTCATTCTTTTATTTAACTTGTCTGTATTTTCTTTTTCATATTCAAGAAATATCTTTAAATATACAGTTCTTATTTCTTATTAAAAAATCAATAATTTTGTATATCAATTATCTATAAAAATTATACTAGGTTTAAATTATAGAAAAATTAATAATAAAAAAAAATAATTAAAACATTTTTTGTGGATTTACAATAATGTACTTTGCTATCTGAAGTTTTACCTTGGATTCTTTAAAAAAGCTATTTTCCTTAAATATGGTTTAACTCTTGTTTTCTTCTTTTGATTTTTTTTTAGTTTCAAGGCCTACAAAGTGTATATTATTTTTCCATTAGTTTATAATATATACACAGTCAAGGTCATAATATTTGAACAGTTGCATAAATATCCCAATGTGTGTCCAACAAAATTGAAAGAATAAAACCAAAATAGATTGCAGTGAACATTGAATTCAGGATACTCAACAAGTGATAAACTTCAAATGTAAACTCTATAAAAGAAAACCATGATTACAAGGCGGTCAAGCATTGCAATTAAAAAAAAAAAAGATCCTGTATTAATATTAATGTCACGAAGAAATAGTCCATATATGAATTACCAAAATTTTATGCACCTACTCGTGGGGTTGTATAATTCAAAACTTTATCCCTGACTGCATATATTTTGTAAAAATAAAGCTTAAAATTATCGACGGCAGTTATTTTTTTTTATTTGCAAATTTGTAGACAAATGAATTCAAAAAATTGCTAACATCTAACATGGAATAACTTAGTTCATAATAATAAATATGACAAATAGGCATCTATTCAACAAAAAAGTGATATACTTTATTTATTTTAATATTATTTTTAGAAAAAGAAAAAAATATATACCTACAGTATATTCTTTTTAATAAGTATAGTAAAAATATTATTTCTCTTTATTGTTTTTGAGTTTATATAAAAAAAAAGCAGAAATAATTTTGTTTTTGATTTTATGTAATTTTTTATTTTATTCGCATGTGTATGTAAATGTTTACATATAACTATGTATGTGGTCTACTATTTTTACGGAAGGATCAACATTTATACTCTTTGGTTAGCAGATACTGCATAAAAGCATATACATTTACAAAAATGTTTTTAAAAAATATTAAAAAAAAAAAAAAACACAAAATTATACTTAATGAAAATATTGTACGAATGCATGTGTTTTTGTAATTATTTCTTACTAATGGAATATGGTTTTTTCTTTTGTTAATTTTTTTTTTACGATATATATAAAAAGTTCAACTACAATTCTTACAACTAATAGCATCAATAAAATATTTCAAAATTTAAATTAAAAAATATTCTCCAATCAAAATATAAATTTTCTTTTTTAATAAATAAATTTAAACATTTTTTTTTGTTGCATTAAATTCTTTGCATAATTATTTAGAAATAAAATAAATAAATATAATTTACTGATACTCATCATCGCTGCTTAGCAGCATGGTCTTTTCATTGTAATTTTGGCTAATTGTAGCCACCCTTTGTCCACCGGGCATAAATTTCCGTTGGTTTCCAAGTGTTTTTGATGCAACACATCCTGTTCCATTCGCTTGAGATTGTGCATTTGGATCATCCGGATCGTAGGATGAAACCCGAATGCCTCTTGAGTTTTTACCGCCTAAAAGAAAATTATTTGGTAGGTGGAAAGATAAAAATAAGCGCAGTGAAAGACGTAATAGAATCGCTGGCGTTAGCATATTTTATTTTTAAATGTTGCTTTATTTTTTTGTATTGAGCCATGCCTTATGAAAAATGTACTCGTTTATTTTGCAGATTTAAAATATGAATACATTATAGATAAATTAAAAAAAGTACCTAGTAACAAATAACTTTTAGAGCATCAACATTTTTGTATGAAAACATGCTTTGACACAATAAATAGGACGACACTTTTAAAAAAAATTTGTATTGTGTGAACTCTTGTTGCAAAAAAAAAGCTTTTACAGATAGTCTACCGTGGAGCTGGTAGACCAACTAAACATTTAATTCTGTTCTTCTGTTTGTCAATTCATGCCCTGGCGAGGTACCCGTCATTCGGAACTGAATATTTTCCGTTTTCGCTGCGAGATATAATTCTATAGAAAAAATGCCCCTTTCGTATGAAATCGAAGTAAGGAAAAAGAGTAGCAACCTACTTAGGGAGCTTCATCTTAAATTTTTGTCTTATCTGAGTGATTTTCTACAAAACGATGATGATTTATTAATATTGTGCCAACAATACAAAGCATTAACCTATCTTAACATTGTAGTGTTTCGTGTAACACTTTCTTTTATCCAATTGACTCCCATTTTAATCCGTACCGGGATGTTTGAACAATTAACACATACAAAAATACTTTTCAACTTTAAATTGAAGGAATCAGTTACTTGTTTATCTATTTTCTTTTTTTATTTAGATCAAACTAGTTTTTTAGACAAACTCAAATAAAACCAATCAATTTCCTTGAGCACCCAGGTTCATAGAAAAGAAAACTGTTTCAACTTTAACTAAAAACTTAAATTTATGCATAAAAAAGAAAGGCATTTAAATGAGCTGACAAAACAGTCAACAATCTAAAATTAATGTATAAAGCTAATAATAATAATTAAAAAATCTGCTTCGTTCACACTTGTTTAAAATTTTTATTAATTTATTATTTTAAAACTAGCATGATTTATTTTTTTTATATGATTATAAAATCATACTTTTTATAATTTATCACATACACTAAACAAAAATAAAAATTAGGTATAGGTAGGTAGGTATACATAATATATATTTTTTTAATTCGCTTATAAGATACCTAAAAAGCTTTTTAAAAAATCAAAATTACGAAATAGGCACAGTAATTGTAAAAAAAAAAAAGTCAGCAAAGTGATCTTAAAAAATATCATGGAAAAGTACAAACAAATTAGTAAATAAAAAAGATCTTTTAATTTTTTGGCTTTCAGTAATAATTTTTATCATCTATGAATTGTTATGCGATTAGCTTGGATTTTTTCGTAAGTATTTCGTTGGAATTTTGTTTAGATAAATATAATATTGAGCTACGATGTTCTAAATAAAAGTAAAAGGCAGGGTTATATGTATTTCACAGAGGGTATTTAGAAATGAGAAAAAATAAATGCTTTGAAAGCAATGCAATCCAAAAACTTAACGACATTTTTGTGTAAGAACTTCGATATAAATAAAAAACAAAATAAAGTAAATGCAAAATAATTTTATGCTACGTTCATAGGTACTATTTATATACTATTTTTAATAGCTTTAAATAAAAAAAAATAATCATTTAAAAAGTGAAATATATAAAAATCATCAGAAAGTAAGAACATTTCTTTCCTCTTCTTTACATCAAAAAATAATAAAAATTCAAAATACATAGGCAAATTAGTTTTTTTTGTCTTTCTTAGTCTTAGCTTCCTTGCTCGAATTTTAAAATATTCGTTTGTTTTTGTATTTTGTGTGTGTTAGCGTTTCATTTAGAGTTTCTCATAGCGCTGAGATGATGTTACTTCTGGAAAAATATAAAATTTCGGAAAAAAATGATAAATTATTCTCCATTTTGCGCAAAAAACAAAACTTTTTTTTTTTGTATTTTATTAAGGATTTTGCGTGTACAGGTAGGTTTGAAATACCACCACCATAATAGAAATTTATGTGGATCTAGTTCTACTGCTTGATAGGATTTTGCACTGAATACTTTGCTAAAGTCAATTTTACACCGTGAATACCCAAAAATACGCGATAAAATGTTAGTGTGATTATATAACATTTAAATTCAGCAGGTTAATGTGTCACTATTATTGTTACTAATATTTTGTGAATTTTTATTCAAATAAAAATGTGATAATTTGAGCAAAGATACTAATACACTACAGAAGAATAAGTAAATAATTAATTCAAAAACGAATAAGCATGAAGCAGAAATGAATATTAAATGACAAATGAGGAGAAAATAGGATATATAAACAATTTACCTGAACTGTATTGTGTGTATTGTTGATATTGTGGGTGGAAATTATGAATTGCGTCGGTCATAATATCCTTGGGATTCATTGTTTCCTTAAAAAAGAATATGTTTAAAAATTAATATTTTTTTTTAATTTGTGTAAAATTTATTTACCTTTAAACTGCTGGAAATCGATTGCATTGTCACAGATCTTCCATGTCCATCTCCAATGCAACTACGCGAATACACCTTTAAATATACAAAATTAAGTGTAACACATAGGTTTAACCATTAAAAAAATACCGTGTTATAAAATATTTCCGTTAACTTATTTTACAACTTTTTAATATTTCATATTCTATCGATTTAAATTTAATAAACTGACCAACTAATTTTTATTTTGGTTTGTTTTTTTTCCCAACTTTTCAAGACTTATAACTTTACAATTACAATTACTTTAATTCCAAAGTAAAAAAAAAAATATAGTTATGAATAATAATCTTAAATTAAAAATAAAATTATCATTTGAAGTAATTTTCTTACACCTAAATAAAATTATCCATTGAAAAGAATGAACCAAAATTTTAATAATTTTGTAAAGCTATGTGTTTACATTTAAATAAAATAACCATTGAAAACAGTTGAAAAGTTTTTGCTTTTTGTAATATAAAATATCAGCTGTTAATTAGCTCAACTTTTTAATTGAATGCTTTAAATTGCCATTGTAACTCGCTTATTGTCAATCTAATAATGGATTTTCAACAAAGAATTTTAAATATATATAATTAAAAAAACTAACACATTGAAATTCATTTTTTACTATCAATAACAACTAATAAAAAAATCAACAACCTCGCTTGTGTATCAAAATTCCTAAAACTTCTTATCTTCGCATAGATATTTAAACATCTAATCTGTAAACTGCTGAGTCAGTATAAATCTATTTTTATTATTATTGCTATAATTAAAACACTCAATTCCACCATGAACCTGTGATAAACTTATAAACCCTTATTGGTGCTTCAATATGTAGTTTTCTTACAGTGCCTATATATTTACACACTACGTTTTCCATCGAGAAAGTAATGTGTTAATTTATAATAAGACCCCTTAGTTAAGTTAATGGAACTTGATTGCTTCATTAGCAAATATGATTATCTTTTCATCCTTTTCGTTAAAGATTCTCTTTGTCGGTGCTCGAGTTATAGAAAAACATTCTTACCTGATACGGGAATGCATAACGCAATGCAATAGCAGCAAATAACATTTCGATACAAATGAAGAAGTTTTGATAGCCAGCTGATACTGTACCAGTTGATGTCGTTGCCCCAGTGCTATCAACAATTGGTGATATAATGTTGGCTTTTTCAAGAATAGCCAAACCAACTCCTGAAAAAATAATACAAAATAAATATAAAAGCTATATTCAGTATAAGTGATATTTCGTACCTTGCCAGAATGACAAGAAAATCACTGATTTAATTGTGCAGAATTTCAAAACAGGTTCAAATGGTGTCAGGAGATCTCTTGTTGCAAAATAGAACAAATAAAGGCCATATAAAGCAAGCGACACGGAAATGTTGTAAATGATCGTAATGTAAATGTAACCACCATTAGCGCTGTTTTTTTTTTTTTTGTAAAAAAAAAAATTATTAGTACATATTTTAAAGAGAATCAAACATTTAGTAAAAATAACTCACCTCCAATCACCATCATGGTAATGGTCAAAAGCTTGTAAAAATATTATAATAAAAGCAACTATTGGCTTAACAAGACAAAATTGCAAAGTTGCTTGTTTGCAGAAACGCAGAAATCCAATTGTATAAGTTTTTCCTTTTAAACAACAGGTACCATAAAGGCATGAAGTCTTAATTGGTTTACCACGAATCTCTGACATAATATTACCTTCACCACCAAGATACTCATAGCACAAAGATAAGAAATTGTAAATAACAAAAGCTGTAAGAGAGAAGTTTTAAGTTAATTTCTTATTAATAAAATATAATTTATCTAACCTTCATAACAATCTCTGACAGTGAAAAAATAAACATAAACATTGTCCGAGTTGAAAAACAATAAACTTATCCAAGAGTATGTTGCATAAATTGGTACAATAAAAAGTATTCTAACTATCCATCGTTGTTCCTGGGGATTTGTGTACCATCGCAGGTGATGATATATCTGGAAGTAAAAAATAATTTAGCAAGATTTTTTGCGTGTTAAGTGATAAATTTGTTTACCTGTTGGCAGGTGATAAAAAGAGCCGCCCAGACAAATATACCCGCCAATCCCTGGGCCGTTTTCGTTTGTAAAAATATACCATCTCCTACATGACTGAGTGGATCTATTGCTATAGCCATATGTGATGCTGGAGTCACTCGGACTATGTAGTTCGGTTTAGGTGTTGTCACATTCAAGTCAATTTCGGTAGTGCTCATTCTTTATTAAAAAAGAATTTTATTGATATTCAGTAACAATGCACTCAATCTATAAAATATTATTTAAGTGAAAAATTCGATAGTTGTTATGATAACCGATACAACATTAAAGACAGTTACACATTTTAAAATTACAAACATCAAAGAATTCCTGTTTATTTGATGTTTTTTTCGTTTTAGAATTTAGGAAAAAAGTTGAAGCTTAAAATAAATTGAAGAAGGTATAAAATCCTATTTTTACTTAACATCTGCTATACGCTTGTCTTTTAATTATTCACGTTATTTGGTCAACAATTTTTGGGGTATAATGCCCGATTGTTAAATTATTATCTGCTATCTAAAAAAACAATAATGTTACTTCAATATTTGATTACTCATGACAAACATTTCAAGCTCATTTGTTAATTTTTTGATAAGATTACGATTTTCTTTGTAGTACTAATGATTGGTAGACCGTAAATTTCTCGTGTTTTTTTTTAATTTTTTGTATATAAAGTCGAGCAAATAAATTAAACAAAATAGAACATAAAATATCATTGCTCGGATTCCCAAGACTATTACGTTATTATAAAAAAAAAATAAATTTTTTATTTTTAAAATTACTTCCAACTCTTCTGTAGCTTTCCCAACTTTCGTTTGTTCTCAATTAATAACATCTCTAACTCAAATTAATAATAAATATTTATCTTATTTATGAATAGTCGTCGTAAGCTTCGTAAATCTGTTAATTTTCGATTGCAAGGCAAAGGCTCTGATTGGCTATCTGCAAAAAAATGCATGCAAATGCAGGTTACGTTTATTGGAAAGTCACTGGAAAGTAAGGCAAGGAAAATGTGCCTTCATTTCAAATAAAGTCTAACAAGTAAAATTGTAAGTAAAAAAAATGTAGTTGCAGAATTCACAAATAACACCTGAAATGTTTCTGCTTTTTTCCCCGATGAGTAGGAATGAATCGATTTAATGAAAAATAAATAGGGATATGATTGTAAATGAATACGCAAAATTTTTTAGTTATGCTTTAGATTTCTAGCAACAATAAAAAATCCAGTCTGTTTCAATTTTTGCGGTAGATAATTTGTCTGTAAGTTCATAAAATCGAAATCAAAATATCATTCAATTATTTTATTAATAATTGCGACTAATCTACATTCATATGTAATTTCGATTTTTAATTTTGTTACAGCTCCAAGTGCATTGAATCCGTGGAAACCACATGGAGAGCAAGTTATAATCACACATTACATACAGTCTCAGCCTGGCCACAACTTTTGTCAAATGGGGTTATATTTAAAAAACAAGTTGTTAGTAATGTGTTGCTTTCATTACAGTTTTGCGTAATATGTTGTTGTAAATAAATAATATGGTAATTGGCAGCTTTAGGTTTAATTGCTATATAATTCGATACATATTATGTACATATGTACGAATGCATATATGTATTTTAATTGAAACCATAAGCACAAGTGCTTTGTGCTCGTAGGATGGATATAACCATACACAGTTTGTTTAAGAAGATAACTCAAAGCCAGACTGACTGGCTTCGGATTATGTGATGGTCCATATCAACGGTTAACAAAAATAAAGGAATTGTAATTCGTATTGTTCTTCAACAACAAGGGTTTAAAAATAAATTATGTCTTTTTAATCTTTATCAATTAAAAAGGTCATTGGTCAGTGGGATTAAACCTGTTTCGTTTCGTGTATATTTACTGATTAATTTATATGAAATTACATTATCAAAATATTTCATTTTACTTTTGATGTACTTTTAAGCGCTCATTCTAAAAGTTAAGAATTCATGAAAAAAAACATGCAATTTATTCTAGTTATAAATGTATTTTATACATTTTGATTTGAACTTTAATTTGATTTGGACTTTAATTACAAAAGTCTGCAAAATTAGTATTTTTTCCTCCTTGGTACCAAAATATACTTTTCCAAAGGTTTTTATGCGCTGAATTCAAATCTGACCTGAGAATCCCTAAACCAAAATATAAATTTCCGAAGGATTTTGGCGAGCTGAATCTCAATTTGAGATTCAGATGGTCAGATATCGCTACAAGCATTTATTCGTATTTCTCTCTCTGGGCATGCTGGGAGTGTGATAATATTTTACTTTGAAAAAAAGAGAAAAAAGAGTTCGAATTTTTTTAATTTTGTGTGGGGTTTGATGGGGTTTAAAATGTATGTGTCGCTTATAGTGAGGAAAAATGGACATTTTACAGGTTTTTTTAATTTTTCAAATTGAGTTATTTTTCTTTGCAAAATTAAAACAAAAATTTTATAACTGGTGATATTAATATAAATTTACTAACAATGAACCGCAATGCACCAAAATTTTTGGATATCTTCAGGGGGATCCAGGGACTTTTCTAGTCAACCTGCTAGAATAAATGAAATTTCGGCAATGTAAATAGACTCTGGCATAACAAATAGAAACTTAAAATCTCGAGTTAAAGTAAATATATTATCAGCGCGTAGCTCTACCAAAGATTCTGACACAAACGGCTTTATATTGGTGACCGACTTTTTATAATTTTCAAAGCGAAATTATTTCATCAAAAACATAAATAAACATGACATCCTAAGCGGAAGCTTTGTTTTCAATGCTCCATTTAATTATAAAATTAGACCACCACTCATCAGAAAAAAAAAATATTAAAAAACAAAACCCATCAGGTCATGGTCGCAAAGAAAGAGGATAAATAAGAAAATGCATAAAATAAAAAGTATTAAAAAAATAAATCTTCCCTCGCAAACTTAATAAGCAACAAAAAAAAAAAAATACTACTCTCCAACACGCAACCAAAAGAAACACTCCTCGGTGAAGAAATGTGTACATATTTATGAAAAGAAAAACAACATTGTAATCATAAAAAAATATTTTATTGATCTGATTTTCTCTGTCCAAGTAGAAAACAGAAATCGAATGTGTCTTGTTGTAAATAAAAACAATTGCATATCTCTTTTCGAATTCATTTTCTATCGGACTGAAGGTTACTTCAATTGCCATTTTGTGTAAAGTGATTTCATTCTGAATGTTCGATCAATTTTTTCCCAAGAAGGAACATTCAATAGCATTTCTACTTCAAGTATCTTAAATGCGATGTTTTTTAGTCTAACAAAATGTTGACCTACGTGGAATCAGATGATTCACCTTCTAACACAGTTGGCAGATGACTAGATAACTTATAGATATGGCGAAAAATAATAACAGTCGTTGGCAAACACTCCCCAAAACATAATTATGAATAAAAACCACACAAAACAAGGAATAATACCAAAATGCAGTTACTACCTGCTACATGGTCTATAGACATAATTTATGTAGTTTGCCGAAAATCGTGGGATTTCGTCATCGAGAGCTTCCTCTTTCCCCACAAGGCTATTTGATACCCTGAGTTTTTTTGTTTTCTGCGTGTTGGATTGGAGCACCACAAAGTAACCACACAGCCAGGTACGTGGGCTTATTCACAGCTCTACCAACAACACCAACAATAATATTGCAAAGCGACAACGACAACCTTTACAGACATAGGTAGATATATCTGGTATATCTGTAAGTATACAAAAAAAAAAAACTAACCAGTTTTCGCGTTTTTTTTTTTCCTTATTGAATTTGCAAAATTAAAGCTATCAACTGGAAAAGCATCCTTCTTTTCACTTCATCAAGGTAAACAGAGTTCAAACGAAAGGAGTCAAACACAGAAGACACTCGGGGGAGGAAGACGAGAAGGTAGTTTTTTTTTTTATTTTCCATACGACGAAAAGAAAATCTTTTGACCGAGCGAACGCAAGAAGACCATGGACGTAAATCGTTTTCAATGCAATATTTTCGTTTTCAATTCCATATGTATAATCCAATAGAACTTAATAAGTAACATTTCATTTTACAAAGAAAATATTGCAAATTAATTATATTTAATACTTTACACACCTGAGCAATTAATTAAAATAATAAAATTGACTTTTCTTCCCTCACCAGCAGTGAGCGTGAGAATGAAAATTTATATATAATTCTTGGTGTCTTCTTTGTTTTGCAAAAATATTTGGCAAAAATTTTCAAGGTTTTCACTTGTTTTTTTAACTAACTTAAACACTCAACACTTTAGATTAATCATATGCTATGGTGACATGTTTTTTTAAATTTTATTTTATGTTAATTTCTGATGAATTTTGTGAAAATACGTGAGGAAAAAATAAACACGAACCTTTTTTCACGGGAATGTCAAAAAAACTTGAGATTTTTCTCCATTTCATATTTTACATATGAAGTGGATGAAGTGATGCCAAGTCGATGATGATTTGCTGGTGATCCCACTTGTATGGATTTTTTATTTGGCAATTATGCCTTTCATCGTCAATGTTACATATGTAAAAGCAAGCAACTAGCGATTCTTTTTCGGATTCTTCTTTGACATGACATTCTGCCCCAGGACTTATTGGTCAGTTTATTTTCAGCTTCATTTTTGTTCTCCATTGCCATTTGATTTTTCGAAGTAGACTCAAAGCTATGGTTCTATATGCAATATTTTAAGCAATTGTACAGAATTTCTCAAGCGTGACCAATATTGCTTGCAATTAAAGTTGTTGTTGTTTCTATTGAAATGATAAGAAACCATTTTGATATTGCCTCGGAGTTGCAAGGCTATTGCCTCTCATCAAGCGGGTAAATATTGGGATTGCCATTGACAAAGCACCTCCATTGGGAATATTCAAGGCAATGTCAATACATAAAGTAAATATCAAATATTTATTGTGGAGCCCCTGGATAACTACTACTTGGCAATTTTCAAGGCAATGGAAATACGAAATAGGTGACTTATTGACACAACACAAATACTGTATGCGGGGCTTCTGAGTCTGTTCTTCAAATCATGTAAAAGTGCTCATGAAAGTGGTTCTGAACCTGCGTGAAGAGTTTTCGTTCTAGGACGGTTTTGAAAGAATAAAATTTAGCACGAGTAATAAGCTTTCACCAATTTATATTTTGTTCAAATTTGCCCATGCTACTTTATAATAATAAAATACTTTGATTTGCAAAAGAATGAAACTTGGCATCATGTACGCATTTATACCTGATTCGCACTGGTATAATGAATATGACATTTCGTAGATAAAACAAAATATATATATATTACAACTTTGTATATAAAAATTCTACAAAGTTTACAAAATAATTTATCATTCCATTTAATTTGATGTAAAACTGAAATCTGCAAAGCAAAGTTTGTTTGTTTTGTTTCTTGTAAACTAATTAAAAAAATTAATTAAAATGTCTTTAGTCGATATTGATTCTTGGTAATTATAATATTTGTAATGTACCTATATAAAATCATAAATAAATTTAATCACCCCAAGGCTAACCGAATACGAATCATGCGAAAAATTGAGTCACACAATTCTAGCAGAAATTGCGCGACGAGAACAAAACCGCCCCACAGGCTACACAGAGCTCACCAGGAAGATTACCGTATTTCTTGAACAGTTCGAAAAAGAATTGCAACAACTGAAACAAAAATTAGATTCTTCTTCTAGAAACAGATCTATGTAAGATGATTTGAATATATTTGATGAAATATCTTGGGACAGTAATTATTATTTTTGGTAGCACATTTGAAGAAACAGAAAGACGCCAGCGACTTATTGAGATCTTGCAATCAAAGCTTCAACAGTCTCGAAGTAAATTTACATCTAGCACTCGATCAGACTTGCTTCCATCTTCTTCAGGTTCATTTTGGCAAGGAGATGATGTTCCCATTATTGATACCACCAACAATGTAACTGTCGAACAATTAAAACAAAAACAGATCCAAATAATGGAAGATCAAAATCGTGGACTTGATGCATTATCCAAGAGTATCGCCAGGCAGAAAGAATTGGCTTCTATGTTGGGTCAAGAAGTTGACGAACACAACGGTACTGAGAAAGACATTTATTATTATATTTTATATATAAAATATTCTGTTTCAGTTATTTTGGACACATTGGCTGACTCTATTGATCGAGTTGATAATAGAGTTCATGCGGAGACTTCTCACATTGGACAAGTCACTCAAGCAGACAGTACGTGGGGTAAGTTATAAATATTTATTGTATATATAATATGATCGATTTTATTTTATATTTTTTTTCTCCATCATTCAAGGCTACTGGATGGTGATTCTCGCTCTCTTTGTTGCCATTGTAATTGTTGCACTTATATAATGTAAAAGAGATTTTTGTCATATCTTTTCCTATCTTGTTGTTTTTTTCCAAAGATCAAAGTTATATACCACGTACGTAAATACATATTTTAATTTTATATAAAATAAAAATAAATTTATATTTACATAAAATAAATTGTTTTTAATTATTTGACTGTCGAAAATGGTATCTTTGCCATCGAATGCTATAAACTCCCTAGTTTACTTGTAGAAACTCTCAGTAAAACTAACTTTAAAAAATTGTATAATCAACTTTTTGATTTGGGCTTTTTTCTACGTAAATTTTCCATAAGAACTCAAAATAGAATTTATTTTTTTATTTCGGGCTAAATTTTCATGGTTTTAGTGCCTTTTTTCAATTTTAAGTCTGGAGATTTTATTATGAAAAACTAACCTCAACTTTTAAATAAGCCTTGTACGAATATTATTTTATTAACTTTTTCAAAATGAATCTTTTACAATCGTTAAATAATCATACTTGTTTATCATAAGTGCCTGTAGGTTTTTTGTCCAGGGGATGGCAAACTAAGGAGATTTTTTCCGAGGTGCTTTAACAGAAAAAAATCAAGACAACAGTTGTATTTTTAAGAAATGTAAGTACTCTTTAAAATGTCGTTAGCTTTAAAAATAAAATTAACAATCGGTGCTACCAGAGATATCAATATAGAAATAGAAATATAATCGACTATATTGAAGATCTCAGGTCAATAACTGAATCCTTTATCGTAATCCAAAGCAAGCATAATTTCATCAAAAACTGAATTTTCAATTTTGCTTGAACCCAAATTCGAGTTTTTAGTTAGAACTGGGTCATCGAACATAAAATCAAATATAGCAAAACCAGCTGTATTAGCCCAATGTTGAAGTAAAATTGTTAAATAAATCAAATGTTTCTCTTTAAATACAACAAATTAAATCGTAAATCCTTTTTGAAGTTGTTTATTCTTTGGCATATTTAAGCCAAAATATCAATTACTCTGAATAGAATAGACTCTCTTTCGCTACATCGGATTTTTAAATACAAATTAAAATTAGGGAATCGATTGATGAACTTTTTCTTTCTTTTTTTTAAATTTAAGATAAATCAGATGCATAGGGCACATTAACTAGATTTCCTACAGCTCCAATTGAAAGTTTTGAGGAACCAGCCTTGCGGGCAGCCTGCAACAAAAAAAAATTAAAGAAATATTTATCATCCTAAAAGTTCAAAGCCAGATATTAAAACTTACAGCTTGAATGTCAGACTGGGACAGGGAATCAATGGCAGCGAGCATATTGTCAGCACTTTGAACAGATTGTTGGAGGGCAGCTTGGTTTCCAAGAGTTGCAATCAAACCTGAATCGGTGCCATAAGCCTCCAAAATATCGGCTTTAAGGAGGGCTTTGCCACGGTTAACATCATCGGCAGACACTACGCCAGCCTTCAATACTTTGGAGGCTGCTTCAACGGCCTAGAAAAATAATTTATAATAAATGATCGAATTCAACAATTGGGTTCCTGACCTTTCCGACAACACCAGCATCTGCGGAAACAACGAAACCAAACAAACCTCCATCAGAGTAAGTAGCATTCAAAGCACTGATGCAGATTGGAGTACTGCCAGCAGCGGAGGCTGCAGCCTTGGCTAAGCTACCGTTGGTGTTACCCCATTTAACGGAGGGTTGTGGAGCCATTGCACGTTCCAAGACTGCATAGGCGAGAGCTTCCTGTGGGTTAGCGAACACTGCTTCACCAGCAACAGCAACGCAAGCACGATCTCCTCCCTTTTCTTTGCGGATCTCTCCACCTTGGTACTTTGAAGGAGCATCTTTGCCACCGCCAGATTCCAATTCTAGACTCTGAGCGAATCCAGAGAGGGTGTTTTGGTCAATACCAACACCAACGACGGCGCAACGGCCAGCTGTGCAGTTACTAGCAACAAAGTGCAACAAGGTTTCGCTGGAAATCTTGCCAATTTTGTGCTTGGGGATGTACAAGGAGTTGCCGAGTCCTGAACGGAAGGCTGCCTTATGGAGGAGCTCGACAGCACGAATCTTCAAAGAAAGTTTCTTCAGTATGGAAATTTATTCAAGTGGGCTAAGTACCTGTGGTGGACGAGCAGCAATTTGGGTTTTGATGCGAGGAGCAACATCACTGAGTTCCCATGGCTTAAATGCTGGCTGGATGATGTCCTGCAACAGCTTCAATCCAACTTCCTGTTTGTCACTGGTTGTCTCAATAGTGTAAGTGAGCAATTCCCTGTCAGATGAAGCAGTCAAGCTTCCGCCGATTTGCTGCAAGTTTCTGGTGATGGAGAAACCAGTCCTATACTTTGTAGTAAGGCCAGCAGCAATGCGGATGACATGGTTAGCACCCGAACTCTCATAAGTTTCATTCCGAGATCCAGCACTTTGGGTACAAATTGTTTACAAAAAAAAACTAATTTGTCAGTTAAATAAAAACCTTACCGGAAAACCACAGAGACCCTAGTCACTGGCAGGGAACTTTCGGCAGTAGCAACAACAACTTTGTTGGGAAGAACAGCCGAGTGCACCTCGGAAGCTTTTCCAAGTGGTCGAGGGCTTGCTTGTGCGGCATACCCACGTTTCTAATGCAAAGAAAATAAAATCCAATTATTTTTCATAACGAAACGATGATCCAATATTTTGACAAGAGCAAGAAAAAATTTGTGTTTTACGTAACAACGCGAATGGGTTGAGGTCAGGTTAAATATTTTTCACAAGAAATTTATTGATTGTTAAATTTATTTCAAGTACTTACAGCGACTACACGCAGGAAAGGTACTTTGCTAGCATTACACGCCATTATTTAAGAAATGAATGTGAAATAGATTTGTAATAATTTTATTTTAATGCTTCCGCACAAGACGTGAATATTTTTACGACAGTTCTTCTGACTTCTTGCTAAAGGGATTTTTTCTTCAGCACGCTGGACAACTTTGTGGGGAAAAAATTAAATGTCATTTCTTTTCAAAAATGTAGTAGACTTCTTGTTTAGTGATGCGAAAAATGAGCCATAACCACTATATTTTTAGCACTCCCAGAACCGACGCGCTTCAGTCGCAGCGATGGCGATAGTAATAAAAACCAACGCATACCAATGCGAAACCAGTGCGAAACTGTCGTGACGTCAAATAAACAATAATAACAATGTGTTGTTGTCAATTATGGCAACGTGTTGTTGCATTGTCGCATCCCAATGTTTCGCATCGGCCTTTATGCTTTCCTATAGTTTTTTTCTGGAGCAAATGCTGAAATATTTCTTGGAGTTTGTCGCAGTAAGAAAGTATTTAAAGTATTAAAAGTGCTGACTTTATTATTTGTTCATTGTATATAGAACCTATAGTACTATCATCAAGATGGTTTTTGTGTTGTGTGGTGTGGTCGTTTGAGGGCGCACTTGTATATACACAGAAAAAGCAACCAAAAAATTAATCCTAGCGATCACACCACTTACTAATTTTTTGGTTGCTGTGTGGAACGTGCTGATGACAGTACTATGTAAATTTATATACAATGGACTTTGCATATGAAATCTATAGTACTCTCATCAGCACGTTCCACACAGCTTTGTGATGTGGTCGTTTGAGGGCGCACTTGTTTATAAACACAAACAGCAACCAAAAAATTAGTAAGTGATGTGATCGCTTGAAGGCCGACGTGTGGAACGTGCTGATGATAGTACTATGCAAATTTATATACAATGACAAATGGATGAAGTTAATTGATTAATTTTTAATAGTTTTATTTTTGGTTGCCTTTTCCATTCCTCTGGCAGTACTACTATCTAAATACAATCCACAAAAACAAAAACATACAAAATTTTGGCATATATCTTCTCTAGTTTTCTCCCTCTCTCTCTTGCCCAGGCGAAAAAAATCAAAAGTCACTTGACTTGACTGTCTGACGTTTATACAATTTTTCTCTGGCTGGCTCGATCGTTGCTCTTGTTTTCTCTTCGCAAAGGAAGAAAAAATAATAATTGTTTTCCTACTTTTCCCATCTGTGTGATTGTTTTTCTTGCACAATTAACTTAACTAAAAAAGGTGAAATTTACTTATTAGAAAATTATTGAAGTGAAGTAAAAATCAAATCAAATTCCATCACCAAACAATGGCATCCTTCTTCAATGTGGGAGGATTGGGCGGAAACCCTTTTTCCACCCCTGTTGGACAAAGAATTGGTAATTTAATTAAACTAATATTAATTTAAACACTTGTAAAACAGTATTTTCAATTAAAGTAAACACCAAGTATGTAGTTGATTGTTTAAACATACATTTTTGTAATATAAAATCATGAAGCATTGCGTTTTCCTGTTGTCTTTTTTTGTTGGTTGTCTGTGTTTTCATACGATTGATTTCTTCGGTCTGCTAACGACGACAATTTTTTTTTCACGCTCCCCATACTTTTTGTAATAATAATTACATATTTTGTTGCGAAATATTTTTACTCGTTTGTCGGCACATCAACAAACATTCCACACAAAAAACAAAGACTCATTCGTCTTATCTTATTGATGAATAATAAAAAAAGACTGATAGCGGTGATCCCATTTTAATCAGATTTTTTTCTTGCACACGTAAACCTTTTTGGTCATATATCCGATTATTATGAAGGTGAAGGTGCATATTGTGCACGTATAAATATGCATATATATTTCGTTTCATTTTTTAAAAGAAACACTCAATAACATTATTTGCCGAAACCTCACTCTTTTCTCATGGTCACCTCATCTCAAATTTTAATGCCTTCCTGCTTAGCACCTAAACTGAGGAGGCTATATTCCATAGATTTTGTTGACAATTTAAATTAGAAGAGTTTTGATAACGAAATAAACCTCGATTAGTCATATTCGCATTAATTAGTCAACTAGCTAAGTAGAGCGCAGTACACTACCTATATATACCTATAGTACCTCCATAAAGAGAAAAGTTGATGTTTTGTGTTTTGATGATTGGAAGCGTAACTAGATGATGTGTCGCCGTTGGGCGCATCGCATCTCTATCTCTGACTAGTTTAAATCGATCTTTCAATTGAAATATATACAAAGAGTATACAAATTTATTAATAATATTATGATTTTGAGGACAGCAAAGTCTAAAGGTTTTAAATGGCAAAGTTGATTGTTTTGCAACATTGTCAAATGTGTATGTTATTTGAGAATTTATTTATTTACGTAACATATTGCAGGTTGGATTATTGACAGGCCAAATATCATATTTCATGAAGTTCCTTGTAAGAAAAAGAGCAATATGAAAATAAACAATAAATAGAAATGTTTAAATCTATTTTACAATATTTTGCAATTTAAAACAAGTTAAACTTGGTGCTCATACCTAAATGAAGTAAAGAAAAATACAAGCATATTGGTTATTTATTGAAAACTGGATTTTTTTGTTAAATGCCAACCTGCATAAAAAAGTACAAAAATCTTTGGCTATATACAAATCGTGTGCTCTTAACTGTAAAATAGATGAAAAGTTTTAAAATCAAATCTTTTAAATTACTGGTTAAGTTATTTTAAAATTCAAATTTTTATTTCTACAATTTTTAAATGTTCATTCATTAATATGTAGTTTAAATTGGCGTGCTTTTTTTTCTAACAATACACCGTTATCTATTCTGAAATTAATATAATTTTGGTGATCGAAAAAATATATGATGAATATATGATGAATTAACAAGGACACGCAGTTCTCATTGGACTGTTTGCTGGATGATTTATAAAAGTATAAATTTAATTAATAAAATATTTTCTTAAAAAACAGGACATACTTCCATAATATAATAAAAAGAGAAAAACATTTTCAACGATTTCATAGAATTTTATAGTTACGTTTGACAAAATAGATAAATGAAATAGATTTAAGTTTGCAATTATTTATGTAACATATTTCACACAATTCAAACTTTGTATTCTTTCAAAATGTACAAAATCGAATAATCATTTTTTGGAACTAGTGAACAAATAATACAATAAGGTTATTTATAAGTTTATAAACTACTTAATTTTCAAAGCGTTCTAAAGTTCTCATTTAAATACTTATAATTGTAGAACAAGCCACGGATGCAGTATTAGCTTCAGAAAATTGGGCTATTAATATGGAAATATGCGATATGATCAATGAGTCTTCCGATACAGCACGTGATGCCATGAAAGCAATTCGTCGGCGTTTAACACAAAATGCTGGTAAAAATTATCAAGTGATTATATTTACATTGACAGTTTTAGAAACATGTGTGAAAAATTGTGGCAAAGCTTTTCACGTGCTTGTTGCTCAGAAAGAATTCATTCAAGAATTGGTCAAATTGATTGGACCTAAAAATGATCCTCCAGCTATAGTTCAGGAGAAAGTATTGAGTTTAATTCAAATCTGGGCGGATGCTTTTAAGAATCAACCTGAATTGAATGGAGTCAATTTGGTTTATCAAGAACTCAAAAATAAAGGAATCGAATTTCCAAATACCGATTTAGATGCAATGGCACCGATTTATACACCACAAAGGGTAAGAGAAAAATTCCATACATATTTTGTTTGTTTCAAAATTTGTGATACTTAGACATTTTATTTAGAGTGTCCCAGAGCCGCCACCGGTTTCGCATCAACATCAACCAACGTCCCCACAGCATATTGGGGCTCCTACTCCTGGTGTGACTGTAAGTTAAAGCTATAAGGTTTGAGTTTTTTTACCTATTCTGTTATTTTTTCAGCTAAGTGGACCAACAGTCCTCACTCCAGAGCAGACAACAAAATTACAATCAGAGTTAGAAGTTGTTGGCTTTAGCATGTCAATTTTGGGAGAAATGCTTAACGAGTTAAAACCTGGCGAGGAAGATCCAGAAGATTATAAGTTGTTTACTGATTTAACCCAGACTTGCAAGTAAGTAGAGACTCAACGTTACACAAGTTTTGCCTGTACATATTCTTACAATTGTGAATATATTCCTTTTTATTTTAGGGAAATGCAAGGAAGGGTTGTTGAGTTAATTGGAAGAATTAGCAACGATGAAATAACTGCTGAATTGCTTCGTTTAAATGATGAATTAAATAATCTCTTCTTGCGTCATCAAAGATATGAGAAAAATCGTGCGCCAAATGCTACTGGTACATCATCACCATCGGCCATTCTAGGTGCAGCTATTGGTGTTCCAAGCCCTGCTGCAGGTAAATCGATTAATTTTTTAGTTTGTCCTTATCTTATAAAACTAAAATCAAATTTAGCCAAAGATTCGACAAAGGAAGCTCTCATCGATTTAAGTGATACTGCTAGTGGAACGGATTTGTTAGGCACACAGTTTTCCAAATTTGGTAATATTTTTTAAGGAGGTTTTAAGTTTATTTTCATTAAAACAAAATTATTTAAATTAGAAGTGGGATCTTCATCTACACAAAAGGTTACCGATGTTCCACCACTTGCAGGTGCCAAATCATCAGCAGTTCCACCACCAGCAGATGAATTTGATATGTTGGCACAGTCTCGCAAACAAAGTTCCGAAATTATAAGGTTGGTTTGTTGTAGAAAAAAAGGATTAAACTAATAATGAAAATAAATTATTTTATTTTATTTTTTTTAAGTAAAACTGGTATTTTAAAAGACATTCCATCAGTAGACGCCACAGCCGGAAGCGTCGGATCACCATTCAAAAAACCACCCATGGAGGGGGTAAGTAAAGTAAGCAGACAATCAGGTTTTATTTTCTTTAAATAATAATTTGGGTTCTAATCAAACTAAAAGAAAACATAAAATTCTTTTAAATGGCTTATTTTAAAAGTTGGGTTTTTGTGCTTTTTATTTTTTTAAATGTCTGCTAATGTAAATTTGCTTTATTTTATAATTTTAATTTTTTTATTTGGAATAATTTTTAAGTTACAATTTATGGTTTTATTTTTCGCGCGAAGCTACCACCAAAAGAGAGTGAATTCGATGAAATGGAGGCGTGGTTAAGCAATTCAGTAAGTAAGGTGTTTTTTGTGTACACATTATGTTGTACTGTTTTAAATTATTTCTTGTTAAAATTTAATGAAAGAAAAAATATATTATAACCCATTAATGCTTATTACATGAGCTTTGCTTATTTAACATTGTTTGTTCTTTTGTAGTGTTCTTTTAATTTCTGAGTATGTCCTCTCGGTTTCACGCATTAAAAGACTAAAACATAGTTGTTCTGACTAATTTTGAAATATTTTTGTTTCAGTAAAGTAAAAGGTTCTTTTTAATGGTGAAAATTCTATATAGTATCTGCTAAAATAAATTAGCCAAGTAGAAGACTTAGCACTATTAAAATGATCTCGCAGAAACTCCACAGAATTGTGTTTAGATTTTGTTTAAGAGATAGTACATACATAATGATGTATCCATTCGGGGAATAATTATCTGAAACGAAATCCGATCAAATTTTTTTCCGTGCATTTTAAGTTGTTTATAAATCTCCCCAAGTTGGTGCGACTCTAAATTTATTATTTTAAAAATTCTCTTTACATTGCGTATATTTTGTTTCTTTATTTATCTTCAAATAATTCGATCTATTTCTTGTATTTTTCCTCTATATGATTATACCACGATATGGTGTATTTTTAGTGACTTAAATATATGGACCATATTGTATTGGGCTCTGAATAATAACATAAATATTCAGGTGGAATCTAGATATCTATATATGACGCGGACTCCAAAAAATGTACATCCCATTTATGGTTCATTAAGACCCATTCCATTATGGTTATTGAAGTAATTGAAATATTTAATTCGTCTCTAAAAACAAGTCACTAAAAACTCCAAAACACCAAATGTAATCAAAAATATTAATCTATAGTGTACTCGTATGTATTGTTTGTATGTATCCTTTCGTAGCATAAATGGGTTAATTAATTGGCATAAAGTCTTATCTAATAAAATAAAATAAAAAAAAACACTACTTATTCTTTTAATCTTGTATCAATATGTATATGTATACTCTCAGTAGCTGTTGGATTTTTAAATTTCTATCAACTAACGTTCACACCATTGCTATCATCTAAAACTCATTATTATATGTTAATCTACCAACAACAAAAAAACACACTTACAAAGCTATTCATCCAGTTCATTCATTTGACAAATATGTATATAAAACAAAATTTAACTTCCTTATGCAATTTAATTTCTTTTGCTTGTTCGTAGTATTTTCTACTTAAATCTTCTTTTCATTCAAAAAAAAAAAAAATTAAAAACCCATCTTCTTGTAAAAATAACAGAAAGAAAACGAAGGACCTGAAGAAACTCTCACCAGTACAGAATTTGACAAGTTTCTAGCTGAGAGAGCAGCAGCAGCTGAAAGTCTGCCTTCCGTAGCATCACCCGGCAGCGATGATTCCTCTAATAATAGTCGTAAAAAGAAATCATCGAAAAAAGAAGATGAAAATCTTCTTGCCCTTTGAATTGATCATCGTTGATGCTTTCAATAATATTAAATTTAACAAATAACATTTTTAACTATTAAGTAAAAATCAAATATGTCTAATCTTATATAATATTATATTATTCTATACGTAATACTACACCCAATCAATATTATACATACAATATTATAGTGAGGAGCCATAACTTGTTAGTTAAATATTTTTGACTTAATTTTATACTCTCTTCTACTAAAACTTTTTTTTTTTTGTTGTTTATAGTTATGCAGCTATTTTACATAATTTTAAATATAAAAAACCTTGTATTGATTTATAAATAATTTAAAATATTGTTAGTGTAATAATTTTCTTTCATTTTTTTTTTTTGTTAATCGATTGTAAAGCAGAATATGTATTAAGATAAATATTATTGTACGCCACGCCGCCGCTTAAAAAAAATATTCTATGGTTTATTTTTGGGCCAATTTGTGTAAATATTCTACTAATGTTGGTAAAAATTAAAATTTATTTAAGCTAAAAGATATAAACAGTTTTTTCTCCTATTTAAATATTTTTCAAACCTTTCGTTTTTGAAATGAAAATCGTCTTACTTTTTGACGCAATTTTATTATTATTATCGGATTAAAATTAGAACGCAAGTATTGCGGGACACCGCGATCTCTAGGAACGTCAATGAAAGTACAGTGGTAGATGATTATGTACTTTACTTCTTAAACGCACAATTTACAAAGCAAAACACATTTAGAGCAGATACAACAAAGCGAAATCAAGTTAATTGAACAACATAACTATAACATTTGGTAATTACTTTAAATTTACTCAAGAATTTACATCTGGGGACACTCGACCTAGCAGGGATTTCTTGTTGCTCTCTTGCTGTATTTTGGAACTGATTGCTTAACATAATTTATAATTTATATCTGGCAATTTCAATCGGTACGAAAACGATGAAAATTGAGTTATGAAATTATGTATGAACCGTAAATCGACTCAAACATCGGATATAAAAACTAATGATTTTAAAGACATTCTCTTTGAGCTGAATGTTTGATTCGCTATTTATAATAGGTATAGGAGCCTTATGTTCCCTTTTTCAATATTTATTGATCTTACCCTTTGCCGCAATTGTTTTGAAAACTTTGACCACAACAATAGTCGTAGTATTAGGTTTTAAAAAAAAATAAATTAGATACCTGTAAAATTTTAAATTGATCCATTTATTTGCAAAAAGATAAAATGAAAACACAAATTATTCAAAACATTTTAATTTTATTTATATATAATATTTGTTTTACAAATAAACCGACATTATAGTCAGCTACACTTAAGAAGAAATAATTATGCTTCTACAGCCATGCCCAAAACAGAGTTAATACACTCCTCCTTGTTGATCAAGTGACATGTCTTGTTAACCAGAGCCATCAATTGATTGGTGTCCTGGGCCCAGTTATTAAGAATGTCCGAAGAAGTCTTCTTTGTTGTGAAATAAACAATTTCTGCGGGGCGATCGATTTTAACTCGAATTGTATCTGCATTAGCGAGTTTAGACAAATACTCTTCACACTTATCTGTTGGAAGAACCAGCAATTCACTCATGCGTTTCAAATAAATGCGAGAATAATAGTTTGAGATGATACGGATATTATGCTCGATAAGACGATCTTTGAGCTCAGCTGCACAACGTTTGCCGTGTAAGGAATTCTCTTGGAATATAACATTCTCTGTTAGAATAAAACCAAACTCAGCGTCGAAAGCATCAAAGTTAATCAACTCCTTGCACATGAACAATCGTAGAATCTCTTTGTAAACAGGAATTTCTTCTAGACTCTTGGTCTTTGCCAAATGAGCCATCATATCATTTTGTTCATTGTCATAGGGTGCTAGAATGCAATAGATAACTGCTAACTTGAGTTTCTGCTTTTGGTCTTCAAGTTGTTCCTTTGTTAGTTCCGGTGCCTTTGGAATGACCTCTTCTTCTTTCTTCTCCTTGGTAGGTGAACCAGTGGCAGGAGTGGCTTCTTCTTTATCGGATTTAACTTCGACTGGTTTTGGGTTAGCGATTGCTTGGTAATGCCGGGAGGTCTTCAAAAACGAAGTATCCCGATCAAGGCGTATCATTAAATCGTAGAATTTAACTTTCAAATCCTGCTGCTTGGGGTCATCGAAGAATTTAATGCTGATTTTCTTAGCAATAATCTGAGTGGACACATAATCTTCCTTGAGCAAGCACAATCGCATTTGCTCTAAGATCAACTCTACTTTTTCACGTTTATCCATCGAACCATAAGTTTCAACTTGTAATTCTTCCATTACTGCTGCAGCTCCGGCGATATCTCCTTCTTCCTCCTTGATGTCCGCAAGGATCTTCGTAAGTCTGGCTCTTTCGATCTCAACATAGATTTTGCCTTCGGTTACCGATCTCAAGGTGTTGATGAGACTGAGTTTGACTGCTTTACTGGGCGTCTTGTCTACATAGCTACAGCATTCTTGAATCATTTTACTAACTGCTTGCTTGAGTTGAGACCTTCTTCTGGCCAACAAGGTGATGAATTCATTGAGGGCATTCCAGTTTGAGGCATTGAAACAGATTTGACAAATTGCCACAAGAACCCGCGAACAGGACATCATATCGGCACCCAACCTGGTTTGTTTCTCTAATTGCAACATGGTCTCAATGGCTGTATGGAATTCATCAGGATTTGATTTCGCGAGTGCTATTGCTTTGGGAATCTTGTCGTCGCATATGGGCTCATAGTCGACTTCCATTTTGGTGATGCGGCCTCCATCGAACATATAGTTATCCATTTTGCAATTGGAGTTTGTTATTTTCTATGAAAATCTGAAGAAAAACGTTTGGAATACACAAAATATATACAATATTACGTTACTTACCTCAAATTGTTATTGAAAATTGAATTCGTCAAAAATTTGTTTTAGATTTAACCTTATTTTAGCAAATTTTAAGCGAAGAAACAAAGAATTTGCCGAATAATGAAGCGAAGTCAGACACTCATGAGAATGATAATTTCTTTTCGTATAACAAAATAACTGCCATCTCTTTTTCTTGCGTTGCAGTATTGTCCAAAACAAGAGCTGAAGACAGGGTTGTCTCTCTTTTAATGACATATATTGTTTTGTTTATACGTTTATCCCGCCTTATTAACAGTTTTCGAACATGCTATTGCATATTCTATTCTGACGTTTAGTTATGCAGTGTGTTTTGTTTTTGTGGATTATATTTGCCCTGTCTACACGGTGCACATTTTATAAAAAACTGATTTTATGACGTGTTTTTGCATATGAAAACCATAGTACTCCAATGGTCATTGTATTTAGAGTTGTGTTGTGTGATCGTATGAAGGCTCACTTGTATATAAACAGAAACAGGAACCACAATATTAGTTAGGTGCATTGTATATAGAACCCATAGTACTATCATCACGATGGTTTTTGTGTTGTGTGGTGTGGTCGTTTGAGGGCGCACTTGTATATACACAGAAACAGGAATAGGTGATTGCTGGGGGCCCGACGTGTAGAACGTGTTCATGAGAGTACTAAGCAAATTTATATACAATGGGATGTTTGGTTTTTTGAAACTATTTGTCCATGAAGATTTATTCGAAATATTCTTGAAATCTCAAAACTTATTAATATGGTAAATCTTCGAAATTTTTAAAAGATTTATGGATAATCTACTTGAATCGCGATTTAGCGATTGATGAAAACGTAGTATAAGTCATGGAAATACATGCATTACAACAACGACACGAGATCCTCCTCTTTATCTGCATCAAGTTTCATGATCCAAAAATATTTTTGACTTTTAGAATCATATTATTTATTCATTAAATCTAGATGTATTCATCATCATCAGTGTTATGTACTTATTTTATTTTAAATTGTGTTTTTTATTACTTTTTTTTACAGAGCACTCCTGTTTTTTGGTTCATAAAACGTTATCTCGTTATCTCTTTAATGATATTTATGGATCAAATGCATTGTATATAGATTTGCATAGTACTCTCATGAACACGTTCCAAACGTTGTGTGATGTGGTCGTTTGAGGGCGCACTTGTATATACACAGAAACAGCAACCAACAAATTAGTAAGTGATGTGATCGCTAGATGGCCGACGTGTGGAACGTGTTCATGAGAGTACTATGCAAATCTATATACAATGATCAAATGTGATAATTATAATGACTGTCCCAAAAAGTAACATAGCAACACTGTTTTTTGTGGAACGTGAATTTTTGCCTTTTTGGCAACTGACGTCTCTCCTGTTTTCTTCATTTCATCACAACTCACAACAAAATTTATTTTCTTTTGATTCCAGTCGGGTAAGTAAAATTGTTTGTTTTTGTATTTTTAACATTTTTAATTTAATTATTAAACTATGGATTATAAAATAGTTGAAGCGAATGTTACCTTCATCTATATATAAATGCAGGTTTTACACGATTTTGCTAAACTCCGAACTATGTCCATATATAAAACTTTTGCTTTCCTTTTATTTTCTAGAGCACAATTCTTATGATGGATCTTCCAACTTTATCAACAACATTTTTTAATAAAGTCCCTCAAGCAATACCAGATCAAAATTTACTAATAAAAACAGAATGGCGCTCAAATAATGTCAACCTACAAATTCTGGATAGTCACAATTCACAAGAGTGGGAAGGTAATGTTTCCTATGAAGAACTCAAACAATCGGCTGAGGAATTAGAAATTCCATATGAAAAATTCTTTGATGAATGCAAAAAAGCTTTAACCATTAATGGAGGTGCAGAACATTTTGAATATTTAGTGGAAAATGATAAATTTAGTCTAATAAAGAAAGATAATTTCCAGATTCAATATCTTGAATTGGATCTGATAAAAAACACCGATTCAAAGTCGAATTTCGCTTTGGGAGCAGTTGATTTGATAGCATCTTTACGAGCAGAACTGTGTGTATGCAAAGAAGGATCCAAAGACATAAATGATAAATACCAAACAATGGTAAACACGATGGAAAAGTGTTTTGAAGAGAAGAATCAATTGGAAAAGAATCTTCTTGAAAAGTTTGCCGTTCTTCTTAATTCTAAGAAGGATAAAATTGCCGAACTGCAGGATTTGCTTGCCGAAAAGAATAGAATGCTAGAAGAAGCAGGCATGTCGACAGAAGAAACTGCAGAAGAAATATCTAAGAGGAAATCAACAGACATGGCTACTATTGATGATAGTGAAGATTTTATGCAACCGACCCAAGTTATGACACAACCCGTGAGTCGAACTTTACCAAAAAGAGTTAAACTCACAAGCTAAGCTTAATCCAGTTGACATACATGACATATTCTTCAATAGTAGCAACTGAGATTAACATTATGTTATTTTAGTCTTAAAAAAGTGATAATTTAATGAATGTTTTATTGTAGCAAAAAAAATAATATTATGTATTGGACTAATTTAAAACATTTTTTAAAAAATATGATAAAGGAACACGCACTAAACTATGAAAAAAATTCGAGAATTTCAATTACTGGAGCAAGATTTGATCGAGATTTCAACGAAATGAGAAGACGATATATCAAATTATTTCTTCCAACAGTTCGAGATTTAAGTGGGTATCTGTTGAAATCTCAAGCTGTGTTTTAAATGATTTGTTACCTAAAATAATGAAGAGAGCGCAATTGAAAAATAAATTTTATATGGACTTAGGCGCTGAAAGTTTAAAGCGCTGAATATCAACCTTAGTGTTTAATAGGTCAAAGAGTTGGCATTGACGTTGAAAGCCATTCCATTTATCACAACGTGTTGATTTCATTGATAACTACTTGTTATAATTGTTATAGTTGTCGATGGTGTAGCAGCGCGTTGGTCTGTGTTTGGGAGTTTCTTTTTTTGGAGACATTTTTTGAATTGAAAAGAGAAAAAAGTGAAAAACTCTCCGAAAAAATGGAAATTGTCAGAATTAGGCTTTTTTTTTTTTGTCTTTTTTTCTCTGTATGGTTTTTACTGTTAAATAAGAGAAACATGCTAGGAAGAGCAATTAAAATCTGTGGAAATAAATAATAAAAATAGTAGTTTTAACAATAAATTTCCAAATAATATATGTAAACAATTCAGTCTTAATTTGAAAATGTTTTAATTTTATTATATTGAATTCACAACTTTTTTCAAACAAAAACTGTCAATTTTTTTTAAATCTGACGTCTGGGAAAAAAAACTATTAAGAACATGTTTGAGAGCCTCTGAAAAACAACAACTCTCATAACATCCCTGTTTTGCTCATAGAAACGCCATACTCAAATGTTTTTTTTTGTTGACAGATGATAAAACAATAAAAACAGTAGAATTAATTGGCGAAATGCAAAAATAAAATAACAAAAAAAAAACTGTGCAATTAAATGAGTGATTCAGATGATACAGATATTCTGCTATTAATTCCACCAGATTTTTTCTTATCAACAACGCTTTCCGATAACCGGCTGAATGATAGTTTTACTGAAGAATACATCAGCAACAGAATTATGTCCTCCTCTAAATGGGAACCAGTTCCAACAACATCAGTATCTGGAGCGGCGAACTTTCATCAATTCCTACCAACAACACAGCAAATCGAATTGGACAATATCAATGCCCGTTTGACAAACATCGAAACAAACTTTTCTCCACCGTCCGACTTGTCCACAATATCGAATAGCACCCATCGCAATGGAGGTGAGAGACGAATTATGCCACGAACTAATACACTAACCCATTCAACTCCCAAAGAACATTTGAATGAAAATCCACGAGGAGGAGGTGAAGAATACAATGGAGTTCTTAAAGAAATCGATCATTTCTTAGAAGACAGAAAATACCATTCGTTGTGGAATGCTAATTGCATTCGTGATCATGAACATAGTCGAGTTGAGCAACATATGGCATCCCTGCCAAATGTAATCCATAAAGCTTTTGAAGAAGATCCAACAATTCCATCTGCACCTCCTCCTGCCCGAGAAAATCTCGTTAGCTTGAGCGAAATGTGGAGTAAAAATGCACCAGGAAATTTGACTCTTAAAGAAGAACAGTATCGTCGATTGCATTTAGAAAAAACCATTCGAAGTTTGCAGAGTAAGTTGCTCGAGTATCAGCAAAAAATTTCGGTGGCATTGGAGGTAGATAAAGCAAAGGATAAGGCGTTGAGAAATACCCAGACTGAAAATGATAAGTAAGATTTTGTACTGAATTCATTTACAGGAAATATTGATAATTTTATTTACCCTTTACAGTTTACATAAAGAAGAAAAAAGACTGAGAGACACTATGATTAAGATGGAGAATGATTATCAAAATTTAGCTGAAAAGTATGAAATGATCCAGAAAGAACTAGCGCAGGCATTAGGAGTAGCTGCAAAATTTCAGGACAGAAATGAAAAACTAGAAATTGAATTACAGAACTGTTCTAGGTATGTACATTGTACAATTGCAGACAAAATGTTCGCTATTTCAATCAGTGAAAACGTTTTTCGTAGGTTATCCTATTTTACATTGTTGTTGAATAATTTCTTTATTCCTAAGTGAGGTTTAGTTTTGAGTATTCTGTTATTATATTAGATGCGACCTTTTAAGCGTTTTTACGCTCTTGCATTATAGAAAATTATTATATACAAAAAAAAAATTATTATCAATTTTCAATTCCATTTTTAGAAAGACGTCGGAAAACAGCAGTTTGTATAAAAAGAAGATTGAAGAACTCGAACTCATGTTGCATTCTTGTAAAAAATCTGAAGAGTACTCTACAAGTGAACTATCCAAATTGAAAGATCGTTTAGCTAAGTCCGAATATCGAGCCGATAAGGTACAGATTCATATTTTTAATATAGTAAATGCTCTATTATTATATTTCCCCGCAGACTTCTAGTCGTTGTGAAGATCTTGAAACTCAATTGGAAACTCTTAAGAACTACAAAGAACAAGCTCAAGAATTAATGCAAAAACATAAAAACCGTGCAGATAGTTTAGAAGAGCAAAAAAAATCTCTAAATGAAAAACTTTGTTCACTAACAGAAAAAGAAGTAAAATTATTGAATTCGAAATGAAAGTTTTTATTATAAATTAATGCCTTTCTTAAATTTTAGGCAATATTACAGAAAAAAATAGAAAGTCAGCGCCAGGGCTTAAAGCTTCATTATCAGCAACAACTTGAAATTGTTGTTGCTCAAAAACTAAAAGAATTCCAAGGACAATTAGATAAAGTTGAAGAAACTCTGAAACAAGAGGGACGTGATCGAGAGCGTTTGATTGCCGAACGAGCAATGAAACAAATGGAATTAATTAATGAAAAAAACGAACAAGAAGTCAATTTATTGCAAGAAAAACACGAAGAAGAAGTTGAACTCTATCGAATTCAATTGGCAAATGCATCGAAAAATATTAGTGAACTAGAAGCTAAACTTAGTTCCTATAAAACTAGAAGGTTATTTTCCAGTATTGCACATATATATGTATATAATTTTGTTTTTGTAAAATATTTCTTTACAGAGCTGATATTGCAGAGAAATTACATAGCGTAATGGAAGTACAATGGCAGAAGGCATTAGAAATTTTAACAAGTCCAAACACACAAGCGATTGGTGAAAATAAAACAGAACGTTCAATGGAAAACGTTCAGAGCACAGCTGAAAATGAACAATTTGAAACACCAAAATCAAGTCGACACAATCAAGCAAAAGAAGATTCTACAAATATGGATCGGTTGCAAGCTTATATTGAATTGGTAAAATATTTAAGAGTTTTTGTGAATCCAATTGAAATTTTTTCTTAAATTATTTATTTCTAATTTCTATTTGTATTTAGCTTTTGAGTAAATCACCGGAAGACATTGAAAACTTAAATGAACTTTTATCAAAAACAAAATTAAATAGTAGTGGAAACAAAAGTAAACATCAACAACGTTTAATTAATAATGGGAAACCTCCTTGGAAGGGGTGAACAAAAATAATATTAAAGTGCCTAGTTTTGCATAAGCGTTTCAGTTTAAGAAAAAATAACATTAATTTTAAAATACTCGTAAGATATCTTGTATTGTAAGAACTATATACATATCTAGGTTTCTAATAGTTTTGTATTTTTGATATATTCTCCTTTTATGTACATATCTCGCCAAAATTTATCTATATTTGGATATGAAAGGTTATTAATGTAAAACAAAATTGTCGTTAAAATTGTAAAAGTAGAAAGCCACGTAAATCTTGGAACATTTTTATAAAAAAAATTACAGGTTTACGCAGTTTTCGCATTGACAACGTTTACGACTACTTTTACGCCTTTGCATGAGTACCATCAATTAATTTTTGCTGAGATAATCTCAAAGTTATAAAATTTGATTTGTCTTGAAATCATGTAGAGATTTGATATAATATTATGATTTACTAAGACTGAATTTTTCATAAAATATATATTTTTTATATATTAAATATTAAAATATGTGCCTTTTCATTTTATTTATGTCAAAGAAGGTAATGCAATGAGTATACGACAACGAGGTTCAAATCAGTAGAGAAGTAGAGGAAAAATGTGTGAATCTGGAACTGCAAAACCATTAGAGAAGATAAAGAAGTAAGTTCTCCTAATAAATCAAATGGTTTAAAAAAAGTTAAAGACGGATTTGAAATCAAATAAAACTCTCAGAATTGGTATTGAAAATAAATAGGTAATTTATTTTATTAAATCATTCAATTAGCTTTCTATTTTTTATATAAACCCTCATTCGAATCACCGTTATACCCAATAAAATATTTATATAATATTCTTCATAGATGTTTGTTTTAATTTATTTATTTATTCAAAAATCTATTTTATTTCTTAAAACTAAATCTATTATAAATTCATTAAATTAAATAAGAAATGAAATACAAAATAATAATTTCCTTTACAGTTATTAAAATCATTAAAAAACAAAAACAAAAAGAACGAAAACATATTTGTGTATAAAAAGACAATAAACAATAAGTTCGTGTATACCTCGTGCAAGTTTAGTAAAAAAAATAAATGATAAATACATAATATTATATTGGTTTTTTTTTTTTTTTGTTAACACAATAGTGCTAACATGTATGTTGTTATTTTGTTTTTCGCAGTTTTTATGTTTTTTATGTTTTTTGTGTTTTTATCTTTTCTATAAAAGTATGCTAGATTATATTTTTATTTTTAAAAAACCAATGTGATCTTAAAAAATGATAAAACAATCATCTTTTTTTAATTAACTAAGATGTCTTAAAATTAAAACGATTTGAACTGATACAACTGATAATTACAGAGAAACAAAAAAGAAATCACATTTAACATTATTTAACACAACCAAGTTAGAAAAATACAAAAAAAAAAATAAATCAAAATATTAAGCTTTAAAATGGAAACAACTATTTTATGTGGAGAAAGATAGAGATAGATAAATAGAGAGAACGATAAGTTAGTTTTAAAAAATCACAGTTTAAAGTGATAAAATCGAGTGGAAAGTTTTAGATTGTAGATAAATAGAGATATAATAATAGTTATTAAGGAATAGGATTGAAAGAGATCATTCATCATCATCATTACCAGGAAGTCATTATCGAGCATATAGAATATGTATCACACTGGAAAACTATTGACATACTTGATTTTTTTGTTTTTGTTTTTAAAAGTATTATTCCTTATAAGTAGATTGACCAAGGAATGGAACAATTACATCAATCATATTTGGATAAACTAGATATTTGTTTACTTCTTCGCAAAGTTTGCTTTCAATTACTTTTGTTATGACACTCCAATCAAAAGTGTGATCACCGACAGTTGGGGTCGCAGAAATCCATAGTCTCGGTGGTCCACGGAAACTAGACAAAATATTATGTGTTAAATTATTTTCCGTACAATAAAAAAAATCAGTTAAAAACTTACGATAGCCAAATTCTGTCTGAAGGAGGCGGTGGAATGTTAATGGTCACTCTTCCAACAAGTCCTTTTAAATCAACACGTAAAGTAATGTTTGTGCTCATATTTTCCATAGCTTTTTGAACGTATGACAATTCAGTGGCATACTGGAAGAGATTGGAAGCAGCAATACGATCGACAATTTTAAATAAACGCTTTGCATTGCCCGGTGAAGAATTGAAAAATTGCGTACTGAAAATAAAAAAATATATAAATACATGTACATTATGTTGTATATACACAACACAAAAATAATTCATACTCGGAAGATGTATTTTCCAATGATCCAATAGTAGGACTACCAGTTTCAGAACTTGAAGCACCACTACTTTCAGCATCACTGTCATAGATAGCACAATTGGTTAAAACTTCATCGATTAACTGATCGGTATTACTAGCGGCTATCTCAGCATCGGAAAGTGATGGAGGCGGTGATTGGCCCATTGATGGTATTCCATTTAGTGGTAATTGAGTTGGATCAGCAACAACAACTTTTGTATGCGGTCGCTTTAAACGCAGTAAATTAAGCTTGGTTGTTATTGTCATATGCATTAGACCTTCGTATGTTAGATCGGCATCGATCCATGTTCCACGTTCATCAATCACCGGCTGAGAGACACGATGTATCAATGGTGGGGTGTCACCCAGGAAAATTTGTGTAATTGATACATCTTCCATAAAACCAGGTAACTAGAAGTGATATCATAATTATTGTTATAAAATCATTTATGAAAGAAAATACACTGCATTAAGCTATTTTTTTACCTTAATGGAACTTAATTTCTTTTGGAGGAAATCCTGAATTTTGCTCAAAAGAATTGGATCATTTAGGCAACTGAAAAGAACACGTCCAACAAGAACATTAGCCCATACCACACTACCGCATGGACCGAGGAACAAAGATTGATCAATTCCTTTCCATAGTTCGTCTTCTTGGCGTTTCTCACGACGATTCTGTTGAGAAATTGAAAGTTGACATTTTTAATTTCTCGTTAAAATTCAAACTGAATGTAAACCGTTCTTCATATTACAAAAAAATTACAATTATCATTATACTGCAAAAATTAAACATTAAAAATCGAAAAAAAATTAACGAATTACATTAATTATAGTATATAAATTGGGACCAAATAAAAAAGTCTTCTTGTTTCTAAGTCCTTCTTTTACAAGCAGTAAGTTTATTGCATGTTTCCCTATTATTGGATTATTACAAAAACTTAAAAAAAAATTATAAAAAATAAACATACTTTTGTTGGTGTTTTTTGTTTCTTCAAATTTGGAGATTTAAAAACTGGAATGCGTGTTTGATTACAAGCTTTCTACAAAATAATTAAAAATAAAATAAAAACAAATAACATAAATAAAAATATAACATATTTCTGGCATAATTATGTCAAAAAAAAAAAAAACATTCACCTGATAACGAGCCATAAATCGAATATATTCTATAGGATTACGAGCTGCACATGTGCTTATAAGTAAACCTTCAAAAGTATCATCTCCACAAGATCCTGGAGATTCATTAGGAATTTTTTCCCAATCTGTTGATTCAGCATCTGTTGATTCGGCTTTGTCTGTAGGAGCCGAATTTCGCTTTTTTGGTCTATCCGAATTATTGTGCTTCTCAGCCTTAATGAAGTTTTCGCAAGAATTTGATTCGTCTGCAATTGATGTCTCTTCTTTGTTCTACGCATATAAATAATCAAAATAAAAGTAAACATTTCGAAATTAAAAAGTTGAATCTCGACTGAACAAATTTATACTATCATCGAAATAAAAGAAAACCATTAGTTTACGACTTAATTCTCTCATTTCGTCATCTTTTTAAGGTTATACCGGTTTTTGTAATTTTTAGTGTTTCTTCCTTTGACTGGCTAACTTTCCTTAACTTCAAACAATTCTTATCTTTTTTTTATTTACCCACCTTTGCAATTTCTGGCAATATAGCTGCCGCTTTAGCTGCATCTTTTATATCAGATTCAGATACCATAATAACATTAGGTAAATGAAGATCTTGATCATTAATGTCACCAACACTTGCTGCCACAAAACGCCTGTACCTGAAAACATACAGAATAAATGTTCGATACATATTAAATAGAGTTTAAAAGTTTTTCTCATAGATCATGTTACCAATCTTCTTTCTCTCGATCTCCTCGAGCAAATAGTAAAATCCTTGTTTCGTCACCGCAAGGCACTGTTACCTCAGCCAAATCAAGATCTGGGACATTCTCTTGAAGGCCCTGCAACTGTTAGGCGAAAAATATTAAAACATTCACAGTTAGTTAACTATCACAAAAGCGACTTACATCCGCATTAAGAACTGTAGCTGCAAAATCTAAGTCATTTTCTGGTTCAGTTTGGCCATTGCGCTCGGAACGGTCATCAATGGATTCGGTAGAATTTTGATGTGTAATGCCAACTGGTGCCAAAGTGTTTTCTTTGCTATCAGTAGTTTTATTTGATTTACTATCCAAAAGCTTTTCATCCAAACTTTTGGTGCTTGAGGGACGTTTAAGAGGCTTTTCTTCCTTGTTATTTACAAAAGTAAATGTATCTTCGGAAGATTGTCCGTCGGTATTTTTAATTATCAACTGCATTGGATATTTACGACTGAAATATCTTTAGGAAAACGAAAATAATACGTTGTTTTAAGGGATAAAACAGACTCAAAAAATATTACCTCTTTCTTGCCAAACCTCTAGGTAACATTTCAACACGACATCCAAGCAAGTTGAAAGTTCGGTGACGGGTAAATGTTATGGTCTTTCTATCAATAGCCGGCTCATTCCACATTTGACGCTTTGAAACATGCGCTGTTGTATTCGAAATTCTAAGCATGGATCCTTCAAAATAAAGTAAATTATACCAATGTTATTCAAGGTTGTTGATACTTATATAAAGTATCTATTTAAAACTTACCATCAAGCTTAACATAAACTGATTTGGTCATGGAGACATGATAATTGCCAGGATCATAGCTATGAATCTCGTTCATCCAACCGGTATAAGTTTTCACAGTCTTGTGCTCTTCCACGGCAGGAATTTCACATATTGGCATATTTTTGAAGTCGGGAAATTGAAATTCAGTCTTTTCGGGGCCATTTTCAGAGACATGTGCTACAATAAGTTTCTGAGCGTAGTCAAAAACTGAACTGAAAATCACAATTATCAAGAGACACGAAAAGACTCCACGAACAAAGTCCGGAATGGATGGAATGCAGAGAACAATGAAGAGCATTAAAAATGACAAAAATGTAATACTCTTCAAGCAAACAAAAATGGCTTTGAGGTGGGTCTCTTTCTTTGGCAAATCCGATCCTGATGAACTGTTTTGTTCAGAAAGCTGTTGTGGTCCATCAGCGTTAGATGACATTGAGGTAGCACTCATTTCGCGTTCTCCAGAATTTACACTCTTTTGTATTGAGAATTCGGAAAAATCTTTATCATTTGATTTATCCGATTCAACTGTAATCGTTGGTTGAGTGGTGGATGAATTTGATGGAACCGCTGGAGGAACCATGTCCTCTAGCATCTCTACACCGGATTCTATTTCAACTTCTTTCTTGCCGGCAATTATGCCCTTCTTCTCGATTGGTGTTGGAGCTGATGGTGTTGCAGTTGCAGCCACTGCGGCCTCAGCACCTTCAACGACAGGCTTCTTGCGTTTTCTTAAAAACGTACTGCGAAGAGACTGACTAGCAGATGGTGCTCGGGTCCCACGATTTGGACTCGTATCTTTTTTGATACTACCGGCGCTGCTGGCACTGCCACTGTTGCTATTATTTACTGTAAGTGAAGATTTGCTTGCCGGAATTGGAGCTGGTTGCGTTCTGGATTTAACTTTAGACTTTATGTGTGCTAATGAATGCTTTATGCGAGACCGATCGACGTCTCCTTCAAGCAATATATCCGATTCAATATCAGAATCTGAATCACACTTGAAAGCTTCTAATGAAAGTTCGTCACCTGTTGAACTATTAATTGTGGCATTCTCTTGATCTGAATCTGCATCATCTGCTGAAAAGTTAGATAAATAATAATTTAATATCGCAACTAAAAAAAAAGTTATCGATTTGGTCACTTCGAAAGAGACACTCTTATGTACATACCTTTGCATATCGGGGGATTAGTATTTTTTGATGATTTCATATCTTCCATAGCCTGGGATACTTTTCCTTTGAATAGTTTCCATGTTCCCACTGAATTTGATTCGCTTGAAGACAGTGTGTTGATTACATTTGCTGCAGCACTATTTGGTCCTTCTATACTTCCAGATCTATTTTTGAAACATGAGAAATTTTGAAAGCCATAACAATTCGAGAAAATGTAGGTAATATTAAAGTTAATGAAATGAACAAAATAACTGGTTCGGCCACTATCGAAAAATGAAATAATGCCGCGATTTAGCACCGTACAAAAACTCAACCAACACTGAATGTTCTTCTTTTCTTAGGATGCTTTATTTTTTTGGAATATAATTTTAATCTGAATGAATTTATTTACTGGTAATCTATGATTCATTGTATATATGTACCTGCATGTGACTATGTTATTTTTTCTTCGATATCGTTGGAATTATGATTAAACTCATCTTTATATAATTTTGTGGGAAATTTTTGAATGAAAGGTGATTCAATTATACAAAAATAAAAATTACAAAAACATTTTACGCATTTTTTGGGGAATTTTTGACATTTTTATCATGTTTTGACGCAGAAAATTCGCAAAAATAAGTTTTGGATTTTTGTCTCGTTTTTGTTTGTTTAATGGTCAGTTGCACCAAAAGCAGTCTTTAAATGACGTTGGTTTTACGTAATTGTAAAATTTAAAAGCCTGTTCAATATTGGTGCAACCGAAAATAAGATTATAAAAAACCTTTCGATAACAAAAAAAGAAAATGAATCCCGCAACGTTTAAAAAATACCACAACGCGAGCTCTATCTTTAAATAAAGATAATAGGACTGTTGGTCAAAACTATATATTTAAGAATTCCATAAGGTATCCTAAGGGTGACAAAATAATAATTCCTATCAGGTCTGCATATGAATACATAAAACAAATTATGAACTAATTTTTGCCAAACTATACAAGAGTATCACATTTTGTTTTTCTTATAGTTGGTTATAAATTGTTCAATATTCTTGTCAAATATGTATTTTAGTGAAATAACGGCTGATATTCGTACAAGAATGAATAAACACTTTAATTCAATATAGTGGCAATCCTGCAAGGGGTTGGTAGTAGGAAACTCGGATTTAAGGAATTTGAAACAAAGATTTTCCCATCTTCAAATTTAAAAAAAAAGGTATTTTAATGAACTATAGGTTTGGCTCTCTACGTTTAGTGCTTTCAATAGAGCAGTCAAGTTTCCATGTTAAAAAAGTAAAGAAACTAAATTACTTTGACGCCCTTTACCATTTGGGCACTAAGCAGGGGGGTTAAGACCTAAGACAGCATATGTTTAAAATTGCGAGCCGAACATTTCATATCCGAAATTTTTTTTCTCATCAGTGGAATTAAAATTATTCGATTTAAAAAATAAAGAGAAGTCAAGTAACAGCCGCCATGAGATATATGATCTTAAGTTTCCTTCCACAGGAAGAAACAGGTTGCTGTTTTTTTTTGTTCTGTTTTCATCTCCTTCGACTCCCCTCCAGAACAATTTTTGCTTAGAATTTATTCAAGAATCACATCCTTAAACATTCATCACTAGTTAAGGGACACCTTGTATTGAACTTGAATACAAAGTTTTCGTTTTAACAAATGACTATTTACAACGTAAACAAAATTTCCTTTCCCGTTTTTGTTTTAATTTAAAAAAAAAAAAATTATGGAAAGAGCCTCATTCTTATGGTTTTAAAAAAGTAGATACATAGATCTAATTTTGAATATCAACATGATGTAATAACTATCTAGATATTTATTTTATTAAAAAAGAGTTCAATTTATTTACAAATAAATAAAGCCAAGTATACCCCATCAACATCAGTCTCCTTTTTAAAACTATTTTTGCGATTATAGGTACACGTCGCCCTGTGAAAAAAGTACCTACCATTTGTATATTTTAAGGAATATCGGTCTTTCTCAACACAAGCATTAAATATAATATTGTTATCAAACCGTTTTCTTTGCGTATTTAAAATCAACAAAATAAAACGAGTGCTTTTAAAGTTATTTCAGAAAAAAATTTATTTAAGTTTAAGATATTTTTTCAATTCTTTTTTTGTTTTTGGTATAAGTAAATGTTACAAAGTTTTTTTTTGCATTTTATTAGGTATTTATTTTTTTTTTAATATAATTTTGTTAAGTATGTCATTTTTCTTAGTTAAAAAAACTTTTTTTTTAATTATTTTTTTATTTGTTGATCTTTTTTGAAAAGTTTATATTTAACAGAATATCTATTGAGGAATCGATTTTGTTTTCCTCGAAACGAATTCATATCTTTTTTTTGTTATACATACACATTTTCTTTTATATCCTACGAGCTATTTCGTAACTTTTTTAATTTTAAATAAATAACGACTAAAAATAAAACAAAATGAAAAATACAAAGAATGTTTCACATAATTTGTTTCATGTTGAGACTAATTAAATATAAAATTAATATAGTTTTATAAGTTATTGAATTGTTTACATTTTATTTCTTTTTTTAATAATATATATTTATTTAATGTATCGTATAAAATATTAAAATATTTTACTATTAAATATTTTGCTAAAAAAAAAGAAATTTTAGGAAGAGGTATCTTAAGACCGGGAGAGGCTAACGACAGGGAAACCATTAAATAAAAGTAGAAATAAACAAATACGGAGAATGGAATCAAGATGCTAAGCTATTTGATTTTAATTTTATCAAGCGCTGGGTTTTTGGAGTCTAGTTGAATATATATTATATACACATGCAAATAAGGTTACCTGCTCTTATTGAGGAATTTGATTAAAAAAAAACCTTATTTTGCTTATTTGTATGATTTAATGTTATTATTTTTATTTTAAACTTTTTTTCGCATTGCGTCATAAGAGCGACAAATAGATTAAAAACGTATATTAGCACCAGACGCATTTTGTATTTTTCTATTAATCAAACATTTATTTTTAAGAAAAATACAAAGTTTTTGTTTGTTTGTTTTTTTTTCAATACAAAAATTCAGCTCAAAAATATTTAAATGTTTTTTTTTTGCTTGAACATCAAAAACTAATAGTTTTTGGATTTCGTTCACCCATCACGGCGCCCTCTCCTTCCTTTTAATTTTAGATTTTCTTATTTTTCATTTTAATTAATTTTAGTTATTTTTTCATCCTTTTTGTTTTATCAATTTGACTAATAAAAATTACTTTAAAAAAGAACACTACCTACATTAATGGTTTTCTTTTTTGTTTTAAAAATTTAATTTTCCATTTCAATTTTTTTTTATTTAAAAAATTTGTACACTAACAGTCGCTAATAATGACGCAAATAAAAAAATGCGTACATTTGAAAATTTCTGTAAGGAAATTATTTTTTTTTTTCATTTAAAAGAAATATGAAAAATAAAAAAGAAATTTGAAAAATATTTCAACAAAAATATTTATATGACAAAATATTAATGTATGTTGTACCAATTGGAAATTTGCTTTAATTCTTTTTGTTCGCAATTAAGTGAGGTTTATTTTTTTTATTAAGTTTTTGTAGGGAGGAAGATTTGTTTATTAAACATTTTTTTTTATTTTATTTTATTATTTCATTGAATTTTATTTAAAGAGATGGAGGATATTGGCTAGGTGAGCTAATTGTTATTTTCATTTTTGCTACGATTTAAATGTGTATTCATTTTTTAATATTTTGTTTTTAATATATATTTATATAAATAGACTATTAAGGCAAGTATTCCACTAAAGTCAATTAATTATATGTATTATTCTTTTTGTTTTGCTTACATTCTGAATTTTTTAACCCTTTCTGGACGGTAGCCGTGTTTGTGTGTTGTACAAAACAGAAATGTCTGTCATTATGGGCCGGGATGGTTTTTTTTTTATTGAAAATTCATACATTAATTCCAGTTGCTTTATTTTCTTGCTTTATTTTTTTTTTTAATTTAATTTAATTTCTTGATCTTGGGTTGGCATGTGGAGTTGTCTGTATTCCTCCACCCGTCTTGAAAGGATTAACTTTTAAATATAAATTAAAATATCTAACAAATCACAAAAATAAATTATAGTAGAAAAGGGAACTTGTGGTTTTACATAAACAAAAAATTTCTGACTGCAAAAAAATATATGTATTGGTAGATTGTGCCAAACAAATTTGTTTTTGGTGACGGAATGAACAGCGGCATTTTCAATAGCTTAAGTTTTCAATAATTAATTTTTCGATAACGTGCGACGTACTTGAGGTATAGTCAAATCGATATCTTTCGATAGTTTTGATCTTATTGATATTCTCAGTATATAAAGTTATAAGGTAATTTTACTTTCTCTATTAATATACAAACTAAAGAAAGCGTAGACAAAGAAATTACTTCAATTCATCAGATCTGACAAATGGTATTCTCATTTTTTTTGCATTTAGGGCCATCACTTAAATGTATGCATTATGGATCTATTTGGAATAACGGACATTTTCGATCGAAACAAATAGCAGAATAGAACTGGTTAGCTTTTAAAATAACACTACTAGTGTTTGAATTTATTTACAAACCTAAAATAAATTCTTTCCCTTTAAAACTGAAATCAATCCTATTTGTGGAATCGTTAATGTCAAGTTGTTAGAGAAATTACAAATCTTGGAATCAAGTTCTTCATTCTGATACCCTAATTTTTTTACTACGATTTTCAAATCGTTAACCAATCTGGAAATCATTTGAATAATAGCCAAAATAACAAATGAGAGCCAAGAACACAAAAATTAATCACGTTTTATTATGGCCAATAACAATGTTTCTTCTAATGGTGTATAGAAATGGGAAAAGAAATTTATAAAAAAAAATCAAATAAAAGAAAAAAAAATAGATGTATTATCACATAGCGATCAGTCGCTTCCAGGGAACCTGATCTGTATTACGAAGATTAATCTAATTCGAAAGTGCTTTCCATTCGGCTTTGAATGGGTACTCTGTAAAACTTTCGAAGTGCTAAAAGAATATTTAATTCTTCCCACTTGCGGATTAGTTTTATCATATGTTAAATTATTTTCTTTTGAGATCCGTCAAGTTACAAATTCCACTTTCACTTTCGAAACGAAATACAGAGTAGAGCCCCAAACCACTAGCCGTAGGACTCTTCAGTTGACAGTGGGTGAAGTGTAATCCATTCTAATGCGTACATTCTAAAACGTGCATATATAATTTTTCAGAGACTTCATAGTTTGAGTTTATAATCATGGATTTGGCTGATCAATCAATTTTGGTTGCTTTGGCCATTTAACCAGATCATCTGAAAGTTGTATCAGAAACTTATTCCAGTGGCATTTATGAGTTTCAAGTGATAAAAAAAAAATGTATCCGAAACTTTTTGTTCCATCGAAATTGTAATAGATATTATGAGTTTCGCCAGTTTCTTTCGTTTTCGATTTTCGTTCACCTCCAAATTTTAAGCCTCTAATGGCAGTCTAAAATTACAGCTAATAGCAAGGGGTATTTGGGTGATAGGTGAACATGACATTTCGAGAGGAATTTTGTTTGGGCTAAACTCATGACTAGGCCGATTATATCGGGGCGGACTATATGGGTTATTGGCGATAATAAAACGCGGCTATTGTTATTCGGATTATGAATCCAAGATCTCAAAACAAAATAAAAAAAAATATCATTTCAAAAAATGTTCGCTTTGTTTTTATTAAAATAAAAAAATAATTATTAATAATGCATAATTAAAGGTTCATTCAATTATAATTTTTAAATTATTTATTTGTTTGCTTTTTGAAAGCATTGCACTAATTAAAAATATTATTCTGACACAATCTACTTTGTTAAAAATAAAGGTGGTGTGCTCGATAGCTAAATAAAACGTAATAATAAAAAATATGTATATGAAAAACAAAACAAAAACTGACACTCAAATCATCTATTTAAAAAACGAAAATTATTTTTTTTAATACATACAAAAACTAAAATAAAATAAGCTATTTTATATTTATAACAAGAAAACAAAATCTTATTTTAATTTTTCTTGATCGTGTTATTTTTTGCATGTTTTATTTTGTTAAGTTAATTTTTCTTTCTCATGTTTTTAATACAAATTACAAAATTTTTTCTAATTTAATTTCATTAATATAACTACAGTTTTCAATTTTTTTTTAATATAATATTCTTTATATTTTTAAATATATATTTATAAAAAAACAAGTAAAATTACTTAATTATGTTTTTCTTTAATTTTTTATTTATTTATTGACAGGTGAAAAAAACGCTATATCATATTTTTCATAATTTTTATTGCACATACATTTATTAAAACAATATTTGATTTTGTTTTGTATTAATGTTTTTTCTTGTTTTATGATGACATATTTTTATAATTTTTTTGCGTTTAATTTTTTAAAAATCAATACAAAAATGTCTATATATATATAAAAAGTTGTCTAGTGTTTTTTTTTTGGTTGCAATAGTTTACATTTATATTATGTATAGAAAAATAATAATAAACAATGTGTAAAAAATGGTTAAAATCCTTTTTTTTTTTTGTTTAATAAGAATTGTTTTCTTATTGAATTTTATGTTTTAAATAATTAGGAGAACAATAATAATAATTAGCTAATACTGAACACAAGCAGTAGGTAATTAGGGCTAATAAATTATTATTTTTTTATTTGATATAATTCTATATGAGTAAAAAAAACATTATACATTATTGAATCATTCAAGCTTTTATGTTACTTTGGGAGAGAGATAGATTGTGAGTTTTTTTCTGTGGGGTTAATAAATATAAACTAAACCTAGTAAAAGAATAATAAAACCAACATCTAGCACCAACTGCTAATTGAACTAAAGAAAAACAATAATAAGTTAAATATTAAAATTATTTAATAACAAATATTAATTAAAAAAAAAAACATAATTATAAATCAACTGACAAGATTGCACGTTGTTAGTTTTTATTCTTTGGTTCTGCGAGATACGCTTTAGAGTGGATCTTTGATTAAAGATATAACAGGAGTATGTTTGAACCTATCGAATAGAGGGCCTGGGGATCTATGTGCCTGATTATGAAAGAACAATGAGAATGTTCCTAAAAAAAAACATTCCAACATAATTTACTGTCTGAATTTAATAAAAAAAAAAAAAAACATTTGGAACACATGTAGATATGATCCACTTAATAATTCAATATATACTATTCGAGTTAAATATAAAACATGTTGAAATCCTCAGCCCTCTTCTTTAAACCCTAAAAGATACTGTGGATCCTATGTTTGATTAATTTGCGAGGGCTTTTCTCTTCTCAATACAATTTTTGTATCAATAAATTGAATTTATAAGCTATTCTAACATAATTATATCTAAAATGGGATACAATAATAAATTAAATTACAAAAAAAGAAATAGTTGATAAATTCCCACAATCCACAAACTCGCCTACACTCAGATGCTATGGTCTGGCACTAGCTTGGTAGGTGTAATAATTGATGTTTACATTTTTATTTTGGTTTTTTTTATATATCTACTATAAGAGATTTATATTGTTTTTGTAATTTTGGAATTTGATTAAGTTTTGGTGTATGATGTGTGTATATGTGTGTGTTGTTGTTTGTATGTGTTTTTTTTTTCTATAAACGTATGACTATTTAAATATTTTGTATTTTTTTTTGTTTAATGGTTATTGCGCTGTTATTTAATTCGTTTCTTGGTTGGTAAATGGTAACTCTTTTTTTCTTGGTATTATTTTCTGTAGATGTTTTATGTATATATATATATATGTATATATATATATACTTTAAAATATTAATTATTATCATGTTGAGAAGAGCGGATATTAAGCTAAAAAAATCTGTTCTTTCTTTTTTCTTTGCATCTTTCTACGTATATCTGCCTCTCGGGGGAAGCTAGCGTTAACACCAGCGAAAGGGCACAGCTCGGGGCCTATCGGCGCCTTCTTTGACTAGAGGTTTATGATATTCTCGATTAGGACGTGAGTGTATGGCACCCCAACACTGTTCACAATAGTACTGCAGACAAGTGACGTTGGCACAGAAGAAGGGAGCAAACTTTCCACCACACCGTTGTCCCTCGCATTCGTCACACATTTGATCGTCCAGCACGTATGGTTTGACCTCTACCCGTTTGTCGATGTCTCCATGTTGCAATTGCACAAAACGTGCCGATATCGCAGAGATGTAGCTCTGTTGATTGGAAAAGGCCACACGCCCGGCACCTTTGGGATACTTGAGCTCAGGATCGGTGTCTATGCCAGCATAACAAACACCGCCGTACAGATGATCCATGATCATAGCCAATTCAAAAGCTTTAAGGGGACGTGGCACCCCGCCAACAAACACAGTTTTTCGCGGATCCAATGACATGGTAGCGTCGAGAACATAATCGGCGTCAGCCAAACGCCATGGGCGTATTTGCACAGCTTTGTCTTTAATCGTCGGCGAAGACACGCAGAGATATAATTTCTCATCGTCTGTGATGCACGATTCAATCAACTGTTGCACACTGTTTTCATCTTGAAACAACAGAAAGGCATATCCCTTTGGTGGGAAGTATGATTTCGATTCTGCTTTGTGTGGCCAGTCAACAACCAACGGGCCAAATCTCCTGAACGATGTAGTTATTTCATCTTCGTCAATGTCGGGAGGTAGTCCTCCAACAAATACCTTTCTTGAATATCGGGCAGTCACTTCGGAGCCTTGGGAATGGGGCGATGATCTTGAGGGTGAGTTCAATTTAAGATTTCCCCCGCTGTCAATGAAGTTTCCAGCCTCGTCAGACAAATGCTCACTAGTTACACTCAATGTCTTGCCGCGTAATCGATCATTAACTGATCCAGCATCACCGCCAGGCCCAACGCTGCCACCACTTGCTGCCGCTACTCCCAAATTTCGCATCATATCATTTAGACTGTGCATATCGATTCCATTACCGATCTGACAGCGATCTTGATAGCCATGATAGACATTTTCCCCACCAGCTCCCCCGCCGCCAGCACCATTGCCCACCATACCCGGTGGTACAACATCGAGTGAATAGCCTGGAGTTGGTGATGAGCCTTTACCGGGAAATGAGATGCTGCGGCGATATTTGTTAGGCGAAATGCTATTCGATATGCCAGGCTGAGATCCATTGAAGGGGGAATTTTCTGGTGGGCATGGATGATTTGGTGAAAGCTGCTGTTGTTTAGCCGATGGCGGCTGTGAAGGTCCTTGTTGTTGTGGTGGTGGCATTGCACTAAGATCAAAAAGTGTTATTTATTGTTAAAATTGTTATTATTTTTTTTTTTTTCAAAATCTTAAGTATCAACACAACAAAAAAAAAAATGAAAATATGTTTGTAGTTTAGGGCAAGGTCCTACGTTAGTTACGGAAAAGAGCATTATAAGCAAAAAATAAGGAAGTTAACAAAATAAAATTAAAGAAAAAAAAATGGAACTAACAAAATTATTTAAGTACATATATATAGCTCAGGAGCGGGTGTTATAGAATGATTAGATTAAGCTTCTTAATCGCTAATTATTAAAAACGTATCTTGCGTTTTTTTTTAGCGGTAGTCAAAATAAAAGGAAAACTGACAAAGAATTGTTTAAAGCTGAACCTTCTAAAAAAAACGATATTTTTAACCCACCAAATGGGTACATATTGTTAGGCATTTTGAAGGAAAATAGCAAAGGACAATAATTTGGGACCACGACCTCTCATTTTTGTATTGCCGTCTACCAGAAAAATAATTTATCGTCCCTCTATTCTGTATAAAAAAAAACAATTGGATTACAGCAGTCAGTTATAGTGAAAAGTAAAATGAATCAGGAAATGCTATCTAATTTATTATTTTCGATGTTTTAATTAGATTAAAAATAAATACACTCATTAATACCAATTAATTTTAAAAATGTTTTGCGTAAATAAAATTTTCAATTCACCAAACATTTTTGCTTAAAAATTAATTTATTTATTTTCACCAGCAAATTCTTTTTACGTGTGTAAAATTACAGCTTGGTTAATCTGGAATATTTAATCTTGATGTCATTAAATGCAGGGAACTATGGCCGGAATTTTGTTTCACAATTTTCGTAGAAAGGGAGAATTTTATCCCCCAATGATTTTTGTAATTTTTTTCTTTCAAAAATGAAAACTATGTTTCTACGTATACACAAACAAAAATATATATCAACGAGTAAGAATCGTTTTTGATAAAAACTTAATTTACTTTAACGTTTTTAATAGGAATAGAATATATCTTGGGATTTTTTTTCTAATCATTCTTAATTATTCAAAAATCACTAAGATTCGTTATCTGAATTTTATTTTTAAAAAAATTGGTTTTGTTTTTCCGTAAGTAACCACATAATGGATTGATATAATCTGAATTTGTCACACCGATCTCGAGAAACTCGAAGGTACAATGTAACCGTTCTAAACCGTTCGACTTTGGTGTTAAAGTACAATAAAAGGAAATACATTAAAAAAACAGCATCCACATTCCTATGTAATGAGTTAGATTTCAGTATTTTTAAAAATAAATTAAAAATGTTTATGTTGGAATATGCAATGGTTGAGAGCGTTAAATAACTAGACCTGGTTCCCCTTGAGTTCTCGAACCACCATTTTCTTTGTATTTTTGAGCACAATCACTTTGTGGATTATGTGGTTTTAATACAATTTTTTAACTTGCCAAGTAAATATACATTATTATATAAAAACATAGTTCAGAATGAATAAACAAGAGTTTCTTCTTTCAATCATAAGCTAAGCTATCACAGGATTAAATACTATAATAAAACAAATGTTCACCTCATTATATCATGCAAATAAAATATTAATGACTTAATGAGGGAGGAATTTTTGAGTTGAGTCTCTTAAAGTTATAAGCACTCTTTGAATAGTCTAAACGAATTCAAAACAAAGCCTATTAAAATGTGACATACTTTACTTCAATTAACTGAGAAAAAAACTTAAAAAGATAAAAAAGCAAAAGAACTACAACCATATTTTCATTTTAGTAGTTAATAGATTTCAAATTTAACCCGCTTCCGCCCAGCGTCACAAATATGCAACGGTGGAGGTTTTGAGATTTTTTTTTCTATTTTTATTTAATAATTTTACAAGAAAAATATAATTTTTTACTGTTTGAATATTTATTTTTAGTTTTTGTTCCAAAAAAAAAAGAAAAGAAGTTTGCATTTCCAAAATCAAAAAGAAAGAGAATTTCTTAAAGTTAGATCGTAAAGTAGAAAAAAGAGGACAGCATTACATATATGTTACACTGGGCGTGATCGCAGTTAAGTTTTTTAAGTATGTATTTTAACAATAAATTTATTAAAAAAATATATATAAACATTATACACTTTTTTATCTTAGAGGCTCTCTGGCGGTATTGTTGATTTATGATACTCCACGCAAGCTGAGTTGTTGTTTTTTGTAGTATTAACTGTTGTAATGAATGTGTTGAAATTGTTTTTTTTTTTTTTAATTTTTGTTTTAATAATAATATTTCGGTTTATTAGTTTTAGTTAAGCTAGTCACTGAAGAATAACCATAGATTATCGTGTAAATGCCGGTGTTTTGAGTATTAATATGACCATAGTTGTTCACATGTAACAATAGAAACACAACACATAAACAACACCAACAATTTTGGCACCTAATTATATACCATGTAATAATTATGTTTCGCGACACTAGTATATTGGCAGTACAGCTTTAAATAAGCGATAAGCCTTTAATTATTAACTACCAGTTGTACTCCTTTGTTTTGTTTAAAAAAAGCTTTTTTTATAAGGAAGCAACATAAAGGACTTACTTTAAACTGTATTGCGATTGCGACTGCCCAGCGTAACAATTAGGTAACGCAAACACATACACTCCACCACGTAAGTAATATAAGGTAAAATATTACTTACTACGGAAACATTTTCGTTTCGCTCTCTCTCTCTTTCACGGTCACACTTTTGAATTTCTTTCTCTTTCACACACACTAACTTTTGAAGAAATATAAAAAAATATACACAAATGAAAATAATTTTTTAAATATATTCGAATCAAAACTACGATTATTTAAAATATAATTATTGTTGATTCAATTTTGGGCATTTTCGAGTAGGTTAAAAAAAAAAAAAAAAATTAGTATACATTTTTATTTTTTACTTCTTTTTGGTATATTATTAATATATGTTGTTGTTGTTGCTGCTTAAAAATATAGATCCCAATAAAAACGAATACATCGCTTTGTATTTATGTACAAATTTCGGTTTCCATACCTAAATTGCTCAATGCATTTGCGAAGACAAAACAATCACCCAGGTTTCATGAATTAATTTTTACGAATTCAGAAAAACAGAACTGGCCAAAATGTATTCATCGCAAACGGGGAATGAAAATGTACAGGGTGATTTGCATAAGGGGTACAAATCCTCTGGCAATTTTCTAAAAAAAATTGAATGTTTTTGTTCTGATTTTTTTTTAAATTAGTTTACAACTAAAAATGTTTTTTTTTTTGAAAAAATGTGCTTTTTAAATTTAAAAAAAAATAGACGTGTTATGAAAAGATAGGTCTAGGAAAAAATATTTTTGTTATTTATACCTGTAAGTATTGCTAAAAAAGGAGATGTTAAACGTCAAAAAATAGGGGTGGGTTCACCGTACACTTTTATCTTTAGTGTGTCCACATTTACTCGTTTGCAAGATATATTTTTAGAATTTCAAAAAAAAAGTATTCGTTATTGAAGGCCGGATCTAAAACCCAGAATTGGAATTATTTTCAGTGTTAACACTGTTTCTGCAAATATATTTTTTTTTTGTGGAAAAAAGTGTGAACATTTTTTTCAAATCAAAATTTATAAAATTGCTTTAAGTTGGTTTTCTTATACTTTTTTTTATGTACATAATATTATGTCTTAATGACATTAAAAAAAACTTTTGGAGTATTATTTATTTCAAATTATTTTAAAAATAAATTTAATTTTGTTGTAACTATAAGCGGGTTGTGTACCTTTTTTAATATTTACATATATAAAATTCAAATAGAAGAGGTTTTTAATATACATACATAAATCCATAAAAAAGTGGACAATTTTTTAAGTGAGATATCTCTTATCTCTTTTTTCTTTGATTTAAAATTAAAATTGCAAAACATTCGACAATAGCAAACTCATTACTGAAAAATAATTTAATTAAAAGAGACTTAAATCAAAAATTTTGAATTTGAAAACTTTTCGGGGTTATTCCTTGAATATTTTTTTTATAAAATTCAAACACTAAAATTGAAAATAATATAACTGTTTGAGGAAGTAGTGTTTATTGAATGAAAATCAAGCTTCGATTTCAGTGTTCCATCGCTGATCAAATCGTTTATTATAGCACCAACGTGAACATCTGAACATGTTTCTATTAATTTCATTAAATATCTTAAAAAAAGAAAGAAGCAGGAACTTTCTAGAAATTAAATAATTTACCAAGCTTTTAAACAATTTTTGATCATTCAGTATGATAAAAACCGTCTCGAATTAAATTCATTAAAATGATTTATTTTTTAATAAATTGGTTTTAAAAATACTAAGTTTAAATATTTATCGACCAAAATTTGAAAGTTGTCACTCACAATTAAAAACAGTAAAAAAGAAAGAAAAGACCTAACAAACAGCTCACTCAGTAATGTAAATACAATTTTAAAATAGTCTGCAAGATTTCAATTTCTAATTTGTTTGTTGTACAATTTCTTGTATTAGGTTTATTGATTAATTTCTTACAATGTATTTTTTCGTGCAGTCAAACTTAGACTGTCTCAAGTTAAAAAAACAACATGTACTCGTATTTCTCCTCCATGTAGCTTAAAATTTTCTAAATTTCTTTTCTAAGGTCAGAAAATGTGTAGTTCCTAAGAGATAGGAAAGAAATTTGTTTTATATGCAAACAACAAAAGTTCCAGCATATGATATATGTTCGGAATTTCAAGCTAAAATTTTTTTGGCTGTGTAACTTTTCTCTATCTACTACCCATAGGAATCGAAATAATTTCAAAAAAGTGTAAAAGGCAAAAAGCAGCTCAAGGGGAGGGGCAATAATTTGAAAACTTTTTCTTAAATATACAATTGCATTAAAGACAGATTTTTATGTTAAAAATTTCTACGACGCACCCCCAATTTTTACCTACATTGATCGTACTATTTTTACAATGTGTATTTACTCATGCATGTACATTAAAAATAACAAATTTAGTCAATAGCAAAATTCAATCTGATATAAACTGCACAAAAAACAAAAAAGTTAAAGAGAATTGAGTTATCTACACAGATATTATTTTACATGTTTGAAAAAAATCGCAGCTGGGCCACGTACCATACTCCAACTTACTCATAAATTAAAATTCATACTTCAAAATAAATGATATCATCATACAAATATCTATTTTAAGAATTTTAGACTTTGAGTCCACGATTTTCATAGTTACACATAGTTATGTACATACATAGTAGGGTGCTTCTTTTTCTGCCTCTCAAATATTCGTTTTTCGCAAATAAAAAATTAAAAAGGTATTATTTTCAGGATTTTTATTTATAAAAAAAAATATATGATTTTTTTTGTTTCTGATTTCTCCAAAAACGAAAGCTAATTGGAACTTTGGATTTGCAAAAAAGTTTTTTTTTTTGTTTATTTTCGCAAATTTTTGGTAGCCCAATTTTTGGTCATTCCAAAACAATCACGAGTTCCTGTTTCAGTAGATAGAAGCCTATAGCGGATTTATGCGTTACCAATGCTGACAAATAAGAAGCACCCTATTAATTAGTTATTGTTCACCAAACTATGTGTTCGATCTTTTTCTGTGAGATTATTCAGTAAAAACTCAAATTAATTAATAATTAACAGTGGTTCAATTTTTTCTTTTTCATGTCTTAGTAGATGTGATTTATTTTCAAAAGTGAGCTTTATATTGGTAAAATCAGAAGCCTTCAGTTAAACTAATTAAAATAATCTTTCTAATTGACAACTAGAAAATTGAAATTGCCTTTCCCATTTGTCACTTGCAAACAAAAAGGAGAAGTGCTACGTGAAAAAACCATATTTCTAAGTGAAGGTTTGTCTGTTTATTCTGGTTCTTTGAAAAAGTAAAACGAAAAGATTATCACCTTTCCACGTCAAACCCGATTCTAGTTCTGCGAAAGAATACTGAAAACTTTCGTTATGAAAAAGTTTCTTTCACAGTCACTTCTACGTAAATCTTCAACGCTTTTTCTTTCCAGTCTATAAAGATAGAAGTTTTTCTGCCTTTAATATTTAATTATCTAAATTTTTTATCGTTGTTAAATAAGTTTCAACGAATTCTAATACAACGTGAAATGTTTAGGCATTCGAGAAACCAAACCATATAATTGAAAAAAAAAATTGAATTTTAACTTTTTTTATAAAGTACATATTACTAAATTTATAAGAAACTTATACATATGCAACTTGCGACGTCTTGGGGTCATTGACATTAATTATTTATCAGCGAGGTTTAGATATTTATTTTTAATTAAATTTAAATATCATTTCTCAATGCAGAACTTGGAATTAAAAAAAAAATATTCTGAACAAATTGAGTTTGTTTTGTACAACCATTGCTTAAAGCTACACATAGCCAAAGATTGTGCTATTATTATTCATGAGCTTATCATAAAATTTAAGAGAATTTCTTTAATAAAATACATATACCTACCTACAATAAAAATGAATTTAATTAGGCCACTTGCCTTATCTTATATATAATTTTCTATAATAAGTAATATGTACATATTGTCAAAACGTATCTATTTTTTCTATTAAAAACACCAAGAAGAGATAAGGCTGTCAATAACAAATAAAAAATATATGTACTCTCTTTCAAAAAGAAATTGCAGTTCTTTGAGAAAACTAAAAATACCTAATGATTTGTAAAAATCAAATTATGAAACCTTGATAGAGAGATAGCAAAACCCAACAAAGCCCATTTTTTTTATCAAAAGTATCTTAACAAAAAAAAAAAAAAAACAAAAAGAAATAAAAGCAAGCTCCTCAACAAGAGTGTCGTTGCTTTTTATGACCAAAAGGATGTTTTCATACTGCACTTATTTTTCTGTGTTGGCATGTACACAAATAATGGAAGTAGACAAAAATGCACTGCATCAAGTGCAAACATGCAATTACATCAAGTGAGTGTTGTCGTCTCGGTAACTATGTAGATATATGTACAGGGTCTAAACACACAGTACATGCTCACTAAAAAAAGATGGTTATGAAAAGGAAGAAAAATGCATCTTCTTGCTCCTTGTATACCTACAAACAACACATACAATTTGAATAAATAGAAAAAAGTGGAAGGTGTATTATTTTTTTTCCTCATTATTCCACAATCGACGTTGATAGTGGTGGAGTGGGGTGGTAGGCAAAGAGGCACAAGGCACCCGGAAGTGGGCTTTACTTAAACACCATTCCCTTCTTCCACCTTCATCATTTTCATACTCTTCCTGCTGTTCTCTGTCGTCTACTTTGTATCCGATTTGCATGAAAGCATTTTTATTCATATTTTGTTTGATTTAAGGATAGAAACTGGAAACACAACATAAAAAACGCGAACGAAGATTGAATAGAATAGAAAAAAATCGTTTTATTCGACATCCACACATATGTGACATGCGCCCATTTGGCTCCCCCGCAGCAACAACAACAATAATTATCAACGACGAATATAAAAACAATAAAAAAAAAAACAAATTATACCTATTATATAGGCATACATTTCGGATATCAAAACGAAGATAAAATTGACAAAAAAAAATTTGTTTGGGTACCTTTTCCGATTGAAGAAGTTTCCTTGGAGGAAGTTGTTTCGTGAGTTCACTTCATCTTGCTGCAGAGAGATATGAATGTGAGTGGCAATGAGATTCAAATTCAGTTAACACTGAGCAAACTCTACGACTTACATTCTGTTGTTGGGGGCTGCTTGATAGGGAATCCCCAGCCCCACCTCCGGCTCCACCGCCACTGTTGTGAAACGATTGAAATATGTCATCGAGGCTCTCCTCGCCAGCATTGAATCGCACTGTGATTGGGACACTACCAGACGGTGGTTTACTTGAGCCTCCTTTATTTATTTGCGTTTTTATTCCCATTTTGATTTTTTGTTTTGTTTGAAAGAAAAATAAAACAAGACTCAGGTTGAGCAAGGAAGGAACTTCGCAGTTCGCTGTAATCTCATCACACAAACGTACCTTTTGGAATTTTAAGTGAATCCATTTTTGCAATGTCACTTGGTGAAGTTTTTTTCATTTCAAAAACAATTTCTGCCCTAAATTTAGAATTTATATCGTCGGTGTTGTCGTCGACGCATCGAAACCAAACCAGCGCAGCCACCAAATTGATTCATTTATCCGCACCACCGCGACAGCAAGCATCATCAGCAGCAATATAAGAAGGAAGACATTCAGAATTGCGATGAAATACCGACGAACGACGATGTTTCAGAGCATGCAGCAACACCAGCAAGAGAAAGGGGTCAGCGACGAATTCAGAGATAGAAAAAAAAAGAATAACAAAAAAAAAAAAAAATTAGAACCCAACAAAAAAAAAATAATTTATTTAAAAATGATTTTCCTAGTTTTCTTTTCTAATTAGGGATAAGCAGAAGCACCAAACACATGTATGTACGCATTTGCTTTTGACGGTAGCAAGAGAGTAAGGTGCTTCAGAGGGGGATGGTGATGATGATAATGGGGTTGTGTGGAATGAGATTTTCGCAAAGGGGGAGGATACGTTCCACTTTTCTTTAGATATTTTTTTCAACACAGGAATTTACCTCGGGATTTTCTCTGAACTGAAATTTCTTGTACACAATTTTTTTTTATCTTTTTTGAAATAATTTTTTTTTCAGCACATTTGAAAAAAATACGTTTTCAAAATTCGGGTTTTAGTTTATTTTCTTCACCATTTTTTTAATCACACCATTTTCTTTTTGGGAAGCTCCGTGTTTTTTTTTGTTGTTTCTAGTGTTTTTGCGACATTGGAGAATTTTTTTCTTTTGTGGTTTTGTCGATTTAGCAAAATGTATGTACGTTGTCTTTTTTCTTTTTAATTGTTGGTGGAGGGTGAGAAATTGGTTTGATTTTATAATATTTTTAAAGGAATTTTCAACCAACAATCACGCACCACACACAACTTTAACTTTTGGACGTACACGACGATTCGAACGAAAATTTTTTTGTAGGGCCCAAGAAAAATCAATCTTTTTCTTCGTCTCCTCGGTCGTGTGTTCCGTTTTCCAACTGGAAGAATTTTTTTTTGTCCAACTACATTAACATCTCTGGGTTTTGGGACATAATTTGACATCTGATTGGAGGGGTGGATGTGACAAGAATTGCCAGAAATGTAGATAATTGTTCGAAAATAATTAAGAAATTCGATATTAAGCAACCTACAATAATTCAATCCATTTATGCTTACAAATAATTGATTATTTTTATCTTTCAAAGTTCAAAAATTTGAAAAAAATAATAGCTAAAATAAATTAGTTTTTTTTGGTAAACTCAAAATGGCGGCAAATTTATTAACTCTTTTAGTTCTTTTAGTAAATCAAATACAAACTCGATATTTTAACTGTGTACCCAAGGAAAACAGATTATTTCAAGTAGTTTTACCTAAGTACGTATACTTTAAATTTTTTCTAATCAAGCAAGTAATAAGGAAAATATGATTTAAAAGACTCAGGATTCCGTTGAACAAATTAATTTTTTTATAATTTTAAAGGGTAGTAGATATTGAAACTTAAATATGATCGTAACCAAGTTTTCTGTGATTTTTCTGAAAAAAATTAAGGAAGGACACACCGTAGCGGTGGAAAACTATTTGCAAGTAAAAGAAAACTAAAATCAGGTATCTACTCATGAATTTCTTCTGGGAGTAGAAAAGCAAATATTAAGTAGTAGTTAACAAGATAGAATAATTAAAATCAATAAAACAATTTGATCATTTTTAACCAAAATTCAAATCGAAAGACGAACAAAAAAGCAATTAGAAAAATACAGCAAGTACTTCGACCTCCAAAGGAATACGCTTGACTGTTTCACCGAACGTTTTGCAACAGATACCTCGATAGGTTTGGAATTGCTGTTATTTTTTTTCGGGAATTCGTAAAATTTTCCTATTTCAATAGGGCTCTTTAAGTGACATTGAGATAAAAATGCATCTTCCTGCAATTATTTTGATTCAAATTTAATAAAATTACAGACCACTATTTAAATGAAAAAAAAAATTAGAGAAAATCATTCCTGGCAGCGCTGCAACAAAAATTCCCCAACTCTTCAATCCATTTTGAACAAAAATAAAAATATAAACTTCGGAACGAATGGAAATAAAAAGAAGGAATAAAAGAGAATGAAATCTTTTCTTTTTTTTTTTTTGTTGCGAAATAGTTGAAATATGGGTTAATTGGATATTATGCCTTCACTTATTTGTAAATTTCTTTTCAAAATAACATATTTATTTACCTCCAATGTTTGTTATTATATTTCTGCTAGAACTTTATTTAATTTAAATTAAAAGAAACAACTAATTGTCACTTTTTCCACACAACGGAACTATATTTCTTTCGACTACGACGTTCTTTCCGTGTGCGATTTGGATAACTGCACAAGTCAGCTGATTGCCAATTGGTGCATGTAGAGCAATGGAAATGGAAACTGTGGGACATATTTTTGGGACAGATATTTTTGACAGATGAATAGAAATGAATGCATTCAATGTATAATATATGTAACTAAATTAAAATTATAAAAAAATATATTTAACTTACCCCATTTCAAAATTATACCGATAAATTCTATTAGGCAGTTGAAAATATTTGTATCGATCTCTTTAATAATAACTAGTATAATTATTAATTTAAATAATTTAATAATGAAAAAACTTCTATGTGTTTTTTCTAATGAAAACTTGATATTTAAAAAGTTACAAGTTGTTTTGAAGGACTTTATTATAAAGGTTTTTTAATTTTCAGGAAGTAATATCAGGTTTAAGGCACCTGCGTAAAACGATAAATTTGGTTTCCGTTGGATTGGTTGGGGTCAACAAAACAGGTATGGCAAATTACGTGACATTGAACGGCCGGCGACGACGGCGGGGCTTTGAAACACAGTCAATCCAAAGGTATTGATGGCTTAAAATCTTGAATCAACAATCAAAATCATTCAGAGACGTCTTTAGAAAGTTGGGGCCCTGGGTATTTAAGCGTTTTGGGGTCTCTAACTGAAAGTTTATTATAAACTACTAACGCATAATTAGTATATAAATTGAATGGTAACTAGTAGTTATTGAAAATTAGTAAGTATAAAACAATATTCCAGTTTTTGTTTTTGACTTGATCCCACCATATAAGTTCAAACAAATCTAATTATTGTAAGAATTTTGATTGAAAGTTCGTATTTATCTATACACTTAAGATATTTCTCAAATGTGGATGTTAACCAAAATTTTATTTAGAAATCCATAGTTTTGGTTGTTAATCATAGATTAATTTAAGCAGCTGATTTTGATTGATTAACCAGAACATTTGTAAGTTGTATCAGAAAGTTAACGTATTCTGAACAAAACTAACTAACGCTATTTTATCAGAACTTATAAAAGTTAGGTTAGAAATACATTTATCTCAATAAAGGTTAGTTTTCTATTAGGAGGTTAAGTTTCTGATACATTTTTCAGAGGTTCTGGTTCAATGGCGCTAATCAACTGAAATTGGAGGATTATCTAAATCCAGTTACGGAATGATGATGAATTAAAGATGACACACTGTGAACCAATTGGCCCTATCTGTAAACGTAAGTTTTATTTTTGTTCATTTGAAAATACTTATGTAAGTGGCGGTATTACTATTTCAGTAATTTTTGAGTATGGTGGTTTAAGTTATGTAGAGTAGTTATGTATTATAGTATTCTAATGCTAGATAAGTAACTTGCATCACTTGGATACCTTAATTAATGAGAAAAAAACTTACTATCAAATTTTAAAGTATAAATAAAATATATACCTACCGTTGATTATAAATGTACAAGTAAGTACATACATACCTAAACTATTTGATTGTTATTCAAAGACCCTCACGAGCTTTCATTTATTTACAAAATTCTTTTTTCCTAAATCATAGTAAATTATTGGTTAAATAACAACATATTATTATGTTTCTTTACCGCACGACTGACTTTAAGAGTAAACATAACGATTAAGTATTTATGAGGGTTTATAGAAATATATTCAATTAATGATCTGCATCAATGATTATTTCATCTAAGGTTCAATTTGAATGCAAAATATTTATGACAGTACCATAAAATCAGTTACTGTGATAGGAACTAAAATAAAATAGTTTAAAAGAAAATTCAATAAAAATGACAAAAGTATCCAATCTCAAAGAAGTATACTCCTGGGAAAGTTATGAAATAATGTCAGACAACCGGACGAAAGGATGGTTTTTGGTTGATTCACCAAGATATGTCGCTTTGATCGTTGGTTTATATCTGTTAATGGTGTGGATGGGGCCAAAGCTAATGCGAAAGTATTAAGATGTGTATACAAAAAATTAAAATTTTTAAAATCTGTTTTTTTTTTCAATTTGTATCAGAAAAAAACCTTTCAAAATGAAGGGTGTAATTATTGCTTACAACTTCATAATGATGCTGCTAAATTTTCTGATTCTCAAAGACATTTTCATAGGAAGTTCTAGGCTTAGCTATCAGTATCTTTGCCATCGAAGTAAACTCGAATTAAATCCTGAAGAAATAAGGGTAATTTGAAAACCTCTTATTTATGGCATCATACCGATTCATATCGGATATTAAAATATTTTTATTTGTTCTCATACATTATTTAGGTCATGAATGCAATGTGGTGGTTTTATATTTCAAAATCTTTGGAGTTTACTGACACGCTGTTCTTTATTTTAAGAAAGAAAACTGATCAACTGAGCTTGTTGCATGTCTATCATCACAGTACGATGTTTCCAATTTGTTGGTCTTCAATCAAATGGTATCCAAGTGGAGCAGGTGAGTAGATACTTTTGAAAAGTTACCACTAAACAATAGAGTGATTATTTGTATCTTAAGCTGTTCGTCTACCTATGCTAAATAGCATTGTACATGTGATTATGTATTTCTATTACGGACTAAGTGCGATTGGGCCAAGTGTTAAAAAAATGTTATGGTGGAAAAAGTATCTAACACTTCTTCAATTGGTTAGTTAAAATATTTTAATCTAAATTGTGTATAATATTTCGAATATATGTAATTTTATTTTTAGATACAATTTGTGATATCATTATCTTGGTCATTGCATTCACTGAAGAAAGGTTGCAACCACCCAGCATGGATTGATGTGACAAATATTTTGTATATGTGCTCTTTTATATTTTTATTTGGCAGATTTTATTTTTATAGCTACTCAAGTAAAGTTAGCAATAAACTACGAATAAAATAAAAATATTTTATAGTAAAATAATAAAATATCGAGTTGTCATTTACATATATTATTAAAATCGCTTATTCATGCATCAGAAGAACAAATGAAAGAATTTATTAGTTATGTTCATTTTTAATAGTATGTGTGTATCGTAAAAAATATTGAATGGGAAAATTTTGCCTTAATTACAATCAATGAAGGGGATCTTTTGAATAATAACGCTCGGTAGATAACGGCCTTAGTTTAAGTTAAACAAAATATTAAAAACTGATTTCTTCTATACAATATATTGTTTTACAAGATTCTAGGAAAAATAAAAGAAAAGTTTACAAAATGTTAGGAAGCACTCATGTTTTTATTTTTTCTAATTTTATTTCTTTAATTACATTTTTATTTATTTTGTAAAACAGAATATTGTAAACCAGAATTTTGAATATAACGTGCACAAAAAAAGGAGCAAGAATCAGTGAAATTTCAATAAAATAAAAAAAAAAAGTGCGTATACGCTCTAGTGTACCACTGATTTAGTTTATATGGCATCGTAATTTAATATTTTTAAAAATTTCAGAACAAGGACACACATTGAAAAGATACCTATGTGGCTCTTCTTAAGTTTCGGATTTGAAAAAAAAATCGAGCTCGATACATTAATTAGACCTGACATTACGATTATAGAGAACGAGAATGTTTATCGGTCTATACCTTGACCTACAGCCTAAACTACTTTACGGGTTTTCTTCAATTCAGATTCCCCAGAGCGGAAAATGAAATGTTCCAAAAATAACATCATAAAACCATTAAGACAAAACATATTTATCTCGAAAATGACTCCAAAGATTTCGATGAAGTTTTTTAAGTGGCGTTTTGTAGGTAAATAAAATTATTTGATGGGACAAAATTTTGTCAAAAATCGTTATTATGGTTCATGCCTAGAACCTGATTTAAAACGTTTAACGAATTGCAATGCAAATTTTTATGAAAAGGATCCTATATAATCTCAATAATGTCCCATATCAAAATTAAAAAGAAAAAAATATTTTTTGGATTAAAAAGAAAAAAAAATTTTTTCTGAAAACTCAATTTTGTTTTAAAACAGTTAAATAAGTTTTTTTATGGAAATTTCTTTTTAAATGTTTTAAGTGTATATTTAAGTGTATAATGGTAGATAAGACGGCATCTTCAGTTTTAAGCCCAATTTCTTTTTGGGCATATTTTAAAAATTCAAATACCTATGTAATGCATTTTTTTCTTTAATGACGTTTTTGTTTTTATATTTTTTTTTGTTTATTCTAAAGTCCAATAAAATGTGAGCTAGTTCGTGCCATCCAGTCGTATATTTTATTGAAAGATAACTCGAAGGTATGGTGGGCAAATGGCCCAAGCTGCGTTCAGTCACGCTAATTTAATTGTGGACCATGAGCAACTCACATGCCGCGTTAAAAGTGTGTCTTTCTTGTAATCGTCATCGCCACCTCTTTGATTTGCATTAGACCTTAGAAATGTTAAACATGTTTGAAATATTGTAACAATCTTACAATCTTAGTAGTTTCTCAATTTGTAATTGAATTAAGAGTAGACATCGAACCTTTACAACTGTCACAAGGTATCGAGAATACCTCGACTACATATATACCATAATTAATTAGTAATTACTTTAAAATTTTTAAGCACAAAGTACGGTATATCAGTATATGCATATTATTTACTATTATATTTATTCAGCGTTTTTTTTAGTTTAGCTTAAAGGCAGCAATAAAGTTTTTATGACATTTTATAACGATAGATCCAATTAATGATCTACATCCATGCATATTTTATCTAAAGTTCAACTTGAAATACCTCATGTCTATGACAGAACCATAAAAACAGTGATTGTGATTGGAGCTAAAAAAATTATTTAAAAAATTCAAATAAAATGACAAAGTATCCAGTGTTAAAAGAAGAGTACTCTTGTGAAAGTTACGGAAGAATGTCAGACAATAGGACCAAAGGATGGTTCTTGGTTGATTCACCAAGGGGTGTCGTTTTAATAGTTTTTTTGTATCTGTTAATGGTGTTTTTAGGACCAAAACTTATGAGAAAGTAGTAGTATACAATAGTGAGCACAGCACAAAATACTAAATTTCAAAAAAAAAACATTTTTTTGTTCCAGAAAAAAACCATTCAAAATGAAAGGAATACTTATTGCTTACAACTTCTCAATGATGCTGGTAAATTTTCTGATTCTCAAAGAAATCTTCATTGGAAGCTCAAGGCTTAATTATGAGTATCTTTGCCATCGCAATAAACTCGAATCTCATCCAGAAGAAATAAGGGTAATTTTATAGCCTACAATTTAAAACAATAGGTGTGTTTTTAATTTTTCATAAAAAATACAACGTGCAGGTAATGAGTGCAATATGGTGGTATTATATTTCAAAATGCTTCGAGTTTGCTGATACGCTTTTCTTCATTTTAAGAAAGAAAACTGATCAACTGAGCTTTTTGCATGTCTACCATCACAGTACAATATTTATACTTTGTTGGACCTCAATGAAATGGTATCCGAGTGGTGCATGTGAGTATTATAACTTAACACCTTCTTTATTATAATCTGATTTTCTGCAGTAAAAGCCTTTTTGGTTTTTAGTTTTTACAAATTTGTGATATCTGAACTGATATTTTTATTTAAGTTGTTCGCCTACCGATGATTAATTGCTTTATACATGTGATAATGTACTTCTATTATGGACTGGCTGCTGTTGGACCGAGCGTTAGGAAAATGTTATGGTGGAAAAAATATCTGACAATTCTTCAGTTGGTAGGTCTATGAATTATGAAATAACATAATACAAACTATACGCGTAACACTTTTAACTTATCACTTTTAGATACAATTTGTTATATCATTATCATGGTTTTTACAATCTCTGATAAAGGGCTGCAATCATTCAGCATGGATTGATGTAATGAATAGTTTATATATGTGCTCTTTTCTATTTTTATTTGGTAGATTTTATTTTAATAGTTACATAAATAATATTAAAAATAAATTACAATCAAAATAAAAAGTATAAATATTTTTATAATAAAATAATAATGCCGTTTTGTTTAAATTTTGAAATTATTAATCATATATTATCATACATTAATGATATTATCTAAGATCTAAATATCAGGTTTTCAATGCAACAATTAATACTTGCATGACATACGGTGTCCAAGTCTTTGGTTACAAATATTTTGATGACTTTGAAATCGTACAAAGAACTTTCTTCAAAAGACTTTTTCATTTACCTAACTGCACTCCAAATTATGCAATATACGTCGAATCAGGGATAACGCCAATCTTCATTAAAAACTTGAAGATTAGCGCCGATTACATAGTAAGAACAATGAAAAGAAACGAAAGATCACTACATAGAATTATTTTGAAGAACTTGTTACTAAGAAATGCGACTCCGTTCAAAGAGTGGAAGCAGTTGGCACTTGACCACGAATCGGTTTAACATCTGTCAGAAGATCGAATTGAAGACTGGCATAAGCAGTTCGCTGAGGTTATAGCTCTTGTAGACCAAAAATTATTTCAGGATAATCTAACCAAAGCAGCTTCATCAGCTTCAAGAATCCACTACAAAAGGTTGAACCATCAGCTTCTTACCGCTCATAACTACTTTTGTAATAATCTTTCGGCCATTCAAATAAGTTTCATTTTTAGAACGAGAGTTGAAATCTTAAATCTTAATTTCATCCCGCATCGACAAGATTTGCCACAGCTTTGTAATCTATGTAATAGAAGAGAAAATGAAGATATTTACCACTTCGTTGCCAAGTGTCCCATTCTACAAGAGTTCCGAAGATTACACTTTGGAGTTAGCTTTCTTACTTTAGAAAATTTTTTTGAAATCCTAAATGGAGAAATGGGATGGTTGTGCCTAGTCAAATATGTTCAAGACGCTCTTAATTATAAAAATCAATTCCCTAGTTGATTGGCTCGATTACCTATTTATCTAATTTGTAAAAACAGTATTTTAGTCCACTTCAAAATTAATATTACATAATCTAGAAGGCTAATACCTGTAAAATAAATCCATTAAACATTAAATCTATTCTTGTGTTCCAAATCATGTCAAAATTGGTATTCCTAAATTGTATATAATATAAACTAATTTTTATTATAAAAACTATTTTGCTGTATATTGTATTTATAAACAATCTTGGTTTGTTAAATCAATAAAACTTATTCTAAACTTATTTGTGTTTCAAATCACGTCAAAATTGAGAAACATATATTATGTAGAAAAGAATATTGAGCTTTTTGAACAAGTTTTTTTTTTTATTTTGATAACTTGCATTTTTATTATATTTTAATTTATGTATATCATAAGAAATGTCATTTCAGGCAGACGGCAGCATTGCCACGACCTTACTCTTATATAAAATTTTGTAAAACCTTATGATGAAAAAAATAAAGAATATCTATCTATCTATTAGTTGTGAGAAGAATTAGAAATGAAAATGCGTCCAGTAAATTAAGTCGGAAAAACTTCTAAATTTGAAAGCAGAACTCTGATTTTGGTGAATTTTTTCTTTATTGAAAAAAAAATTGAAATGAAATTTCAACCACTCCTTTGAATTTGCATAATACAACAATGTAGCTTTTCTGTATGTGTTTTTGAACGTGATAAATTCATTTTTAATTTAATAAAAGTTCAAGGTCATATCACGCAGACATTTGGTTTAAGTTTTTTTTTCATTTTCTTTAAAATAAGACTGGTACACATATATCCAAAACCATCGCATTGCTAAGCCCCATTTAACATTGAAATTCCCTAAAGCATTGATATGGAGCAAAGTGAAAAGTATGTGAACAAAATTTAATGTAAAATACTCACGATGATGTCTGACAATATGCCACCCCCGCGCCGGTTGTATACACTGCTTTCCTTTCCTTTATAAGCTAAAAGGATTTAAATGAATCTATACAAAGCTGGTGTAGCTACATATGTATATGCATTATTATCTTAAAGCTTCAGAAGTTAAAACTGGAAGTAAAGGTACATGTGTACATTATGTATGTGGCGAGTATAATGTATGTTGTTACTATAAAATATAGTGCTGAAAATAGTGCTGACATTATTATATTACATTATAATACCGGAATGATTTCACATATGCTTGCAAGTGATAACATGAGTGTGGTAACATATTTGAATCTACGACTTTTTTTTGAAGTCTTTTACTTATCCCTCAGAAAAATGCGCTAAAAAGCTTATTTTACACAATTTTTTATTTGATGATGACAACTCGCTTCAATCAAGTAATTTGATAAGAAGAATGATATGTATATGTACTTAAGTAGCGGTGGTTTGGTTTAAATGAGCTGTTTGCATTTGGATTTCAATACGGTAGGTATTCAAATTGTATTTGGATTTCAGAATAAATTCCTTGACGTTATACTATACATGTATCTATCTAATTGATAAAAATTGCGTAGGCGCAAAAAATAAAGAAAAAAAATGAGAAGTACCGAAATGACACTCAGAGAAAAAATTCTAAAAACAGCACCTTATAATATTTAACTAGGATCTTGTTGACAAATCAACTAACGTTTTTTTTTCTGAGTGTTCAAACACACCTGATGTGTAAGTTATTTGTTAAAAGATATATTTTGTGGTTGGGTGATCGGCAATGATTCGGCAATACACAAACAAACTCAAGAAATTTTTATAAATAAATATAAGAGCGTCCTTTCACATAATATAAAGCGGCATTAAAAAAAACACATTTTATGGCTTAAATCAAATTTTAAATAGATATTTCGTTCTCTAGATTTATGTCGTTTTCAATTGGCAATCCGGAATTGGTTTTAGATTCGAAATCCCAATTGAACAGTTTTTTTTTCGATTCTGAAAAATTTGAAGTTTGGTGTGACTGTATTAGTACTTAATGCAATCACTTCACAGTTCGCACAATTTGTAAATTTAAAAAAAAAATATGACGTTTATCAAGTGTGTCATTTAAATCTTTGAATGTGTGAGTGATTCTGTTTTTGCTTCTGATTTCAAATCCAGAAGAGTAATTCTCTTTTTTTTAGAATCAGAACTGTCACTTTTGCCCAATGGAACGCATTCAGAATGCTTTTTTCTGCTTCCAGATTGCCAATTGAAAACGACATTAGACTTTGAAAATTAATTTTCAAAAAAAACTGTCTACTGGTATAACTTAATTAAGAAAGCGAAATATGGAATGGATTTCTGTGGTATTTTTGCTATTGAAATGAGATGTTTCACCTTACTCGCCGACTCATCTCACTCTCAAAATCGATTAAACTATTTGGTGAAATGGATAGGTTCCAGACAGAGAAAACGAAGAAAAGCAACGAAAATTTTAACTACAAAATAGAAAATCATCCTTTCAATTTAACTAGCTATTATTTATATTTGAAAAGTCGTTATCGTACATATAATTAATTTAAAAAATAAATAATCTAAATAAATTGACTATTGAGTTTTAGTTTTAGATAAAGAGATAGCTTTTGTATAAAATGTCAGAATTTAGCGAGTTTTTCAAAAACAACAAGGCATTATTCCGGTTAATTTAATTTAGAGTTCTTCTTGGTATTAGCATTATATTTCCAAAAGTTAACTTTCTTATAGACAAGATTTAATAAAAAAGAGACTTAATATGCACTTTCTCTCAAAAGTTCATTGTTTATAAATATTTTCTTGGGATATTTTCTCTTTTTAATCTCAACTTTACTCCGAAAAAAGTTTGGATAAAACGGATAAAGCTTTATTCCCAAAAGAGAAAGTATTCTAAGACTAAACTTCAAAGGGAAGTTTTCTCTTTCAAATCATTCAAGCAAATTGTTTTATTTTATTATTCTTTAAAAAGAAGCTTTTATTTCAATGTCGCTTTATTACCACAATCTTTACCATCGACAACATCATGACTAAGCAGAAAATAAATTAACAATTTGGAAAAGGTGTTGAGTTGAACAATTAAGTTACCTACCTACCTATTTAAAATTCAAGAAGTGATTATAAAGGTTATGTAGAACTGAGTTTCCAGTTGGTATTGGTATGTATGTATGAAGGTACCAGTTATGTTGGTGTGTAATAAATTTGAAAACCATCTGTTGCCTGAAACAGTTATGACTTTATGAGTAATGTGAAGAATAATATTCCTCATTTTGCTATCTTAATGCATACTGCCGCTCATAGAGATGTGTATAAGGACTTAAAAATGATGGAAGTATTAGCTTAAGCAAACAGTAAACTGTACACGAATACTTTTTCGGGGATTATCCTGATTTCCAGGTTCTAAAAAATTATCCTATGAAGAATTTTTAAATCCTAAGTAATCCTTTTAAACAACTTCTTTTCATATAGAAAAACCGTTACAATTTTTTTGAATTTGGCGAAGACAATCTGAAAGAGTGATGAGAGAAGCATGTGTCATAACTTGAAATTAATTTTTTTGAACATTTCTTGAGAAATATAGATTTTCCTATTTACCCAACCTATTGACATGACTATTCGATGTATTACCGGAACAACGATTTAAAGGCAAGACAACGTGAATAGGAATATTTTTCTAATCTTTTTGAAGTTGAAAAATAAAATACATTTAAGTGTTATTATTAAATTATTTATATACTGATTTTTGTGTGTAATTAATCTGTAATTGTTTCCCAAAATTTTAAAGCTTTTAACTGATTATTGCTTATATAAATTCTCTTAGTCCCTCATAATGCAAAATGTTCATTTTGAATTAACTCACCTTAATTTTCAAATAAATCAAATGAAATTATTGATCGGATATTTAGAATTTCATTTTATATTATAAGTCGATTAAGCTTCATATACAAATTCCACCTTTAATCAAATTATAATTTGCATACCTATAGGTATGCGTATACTATGCAGTTATTTGGTGTTATTTGGTGGAGATACAATAAATAACTATAATGTATAAATGCTAACAACAACTTTTTGAAACGGAGCGTATATGTACATATATGTATGTATTTAGGTAGAAATTTATTTCAAATACATACATACATACATAGGTAGATGTTTCAATTTGAATTCATCAATTTGTCGCTAATTTTCCAGTATTATTTGAACAATAAGGCTAAATGACATTGTAGTTGGTTGGTTTAGGGATAATGTTTAACCTGAAAAACTCAAAGAGAGTGGCGAGAGTGGACGGCAATTTAATGTGAATAACTTTTGCAAAATAAATAAATTTAATTTAGAATAGGAAAAGTAGTTAAGACTCTACGAAAATGATTCCATAAATTTAATCAGCTTTAAATTGTCTATAGTTTTATAGCCATAAACTACATACATGCTCAGTGGTCATTCATTTTGTGGTTTCAAGTTGGTAGCGCTGGCATTTGACACCTGTCAAACTCAGCTGTCATCTGAAATGTCATTTTCGATAATGGATTGCTTAGCAATCAAACAATGCATTAAATTATTGAAAAATTCTTTAAAAAAGTGGTGATTCAAACGTAGCCTCTTATTTTCGGGCCCTACGCCATAATTATACGCAAGCAATCGGTAAAATTGTGAAGAAATTTGTTGCTGATTGAGTAATTTGACGTTTTGGTGAAGTCAACTGCCCACCACGATTATGTGATTTGACATCTTTAAATTTTTTCCCCTGAACTATAGACGCTTTAAAAACCAAGTGTGCGAATCAAAAGATTCGCATGCTGCAAAAGCTCTCATTCAATTATATTGTTTTTCATTCAAACAATTACTTTAATAGTGGATCAAAGCTTTTGGTTTTGTGACGTCAAGAGTAAAAATTTCAGTGTTTTTTTAAATTTATCATCTCATCCATTTTTTTTTTGATAATTTTTCGATAACAACTATCAAAAATCCTCAATTTGCCAATGTCAGATATGTAAGACCCCATGTAGATTCCGAATAATACAAGTCAGAGGTTGAAAAAGTTTCTTCGAAACATTTTCCTAAAACCCATTTCTGTAACATTGGTTGACTGAAATATATTTAAACCTATATAAGCTATACTTATAAATAGCTGTTGCTTTTGTTAACATATTCAATAGCATATTCACATGTGAACACGCAATTCCAAAAATAAACTTTACAATATAATAAGCCTTTCAAAATTTGCATACTTCCAACAAATACATTTCATACTTATACTAGACTTTAACAATCCTTCGAAAAAAAATCGATTATGTGCACGCAAACCGATTTTTATTATTATATACTTCTTTGGCATTTATGAAGTTTAATTTTTATATTTACTCTCGTTTCTTCCGTTTTTGTAAAGTCCTTTCATTGCCAATAAAATCAATTTGATTGTCAATTTGAATACACCCTTTATGGTCATAATGGGAACCAAATGTTTATATTGGCGAAAAGGGTTATTTTCGATTTTGTACGTTGTTATCAGGCTCTTGATGTTTCATTTCCTTTTATTAAAGTCTATAAAAAGATCATTTTAATTAAAGTACTTCGCTGAAATAATGAAGGTATATAAAATAAGGGTCTATGGATGAGATGAAGATACTTATAAGTTATAATTGTGTAAATAGGGAGAGTATGTTTTTTTGAAGAAGTTGGTATTTAACATGACATCTATTAAATTATTATCTAAATATAACAACTATATTATACAGTCTGGGATCTCTTAATCCAAAAATTAGAAAATAGAAAAAATTTTTGTACGTCATCAATAAACAACTGAAAACAACAAAAATTCCAAAAAAAGGATAAAATATTTATTTCTCACATTTGTCTCGAATAATTCTTTTCCGCTTTTTTTTTTGGACATTCAGTTTTCGCCAAATTCGAAAAAATAATACTTTTGACATTGAACATCGCCAGAGCTGTCAAAAGAAGTACATACATACATATTTTTTGGGATACTTAGCTAAGAACTAAAAACCGTCAACAGTATTGCACCTACGTAAGGCACCAAGTTAAAAATAATTACAGCAACAAAATCTTTAGTTTAAAAATTTTCTTAAACTTCCTCTCTTTTACAAAAAATATAAACAATTCAAATACACGTAGGAAGTAATGTAGTATGATTTTATGAGACACCGTAAATATAACTTTTGTCTTGTTTGAATAAAACAGTAAATATCACCAAGGGGACAGATTTAACCTAGAATATAGTAGTTGAATTAAATAAATAACAGAAAACAAAAAAAAAAAGGGAACAACCAGAATAACTTTGTGCAATTGTTTGTGCAGGTACACTCGTACCTCTTCTTGCTTCGTGTGGATGACATTTTGTGGCAACAACATCTCTTCCTGTAAATTCTTCTCATTGCATTATTCCCATATACATATGTTAAGTGCTTTTCCTTATTGTGTTTATACATTCATGGACCATTGCATTTGGTCAACAACCCAACGAATAATATATACGATTTCGCTTCTGCTGTATATAGTGTGAACAGCTTGTGGGCATTAATTTATTGCTTTAAAGAATATGGCTGTTGACACAAAAGGACATTGTGGTGCTAAAATACATACAACTGGATTTATGACATTATAGAGTCAATTGCCTATATTAAGATCCACCCCATTCCGAACTACAGCATTTATTTGGTACCTTGCTCAAAGCGCATTTAGTAGGGTCCTTAAAAGTTAACTCACCGTATCGTCTTTAAGCTCTTGCAACAGCCTGCGTTAAGCGAAAATAGAAAATCCTTTTTGACATGAACTGCAACAAAGCCATCAAATGTGTTCACATATGCATATAGCATGTCAGGAATTTACCAAACGATATACGTAGCTATGAAAAGTCTGTTGCTTTTCTCCTATATTTCATAGGAGGGAAATAACATCAAGGATGTGTTTGTACGTATGTATGTCGTTTACCTACAAAGGATACGAAATAAATTCTTCATTTTGTAGTTTGTCGTGCATGCCATCCAGAACACCAGAACACAGGAGAAAAAAAAAAAAACGCGTAAAAACTTTCTCAACGCAAGCGGTGTGACTTTGTCACATTTCCATTTCAGGAAATTCATATATTCGTTGTTAACACACATATTTTATTGCAGGACTGCAATGAATATTTTGCCCAGAGGGAAACACCCTTTGATTCCTTTTGACACCATTTTCCACCCCACCTGCCCACTCTCAGTCTCTCTTTCTCTAATCAAACTACTTTATTATTATTTATTTTTCTAATTCACATTCTTACTTTGGTGTTCTTTTTTGTTCGTTTTTTTTTTAAATGCAATTCAACTATACCACGCCCGCAGCACCAATGCCCAGGAGGCTTCGGCTTCTGAGATAGATATTTTCGCGGGGGCTGTGTGGTGTTTTGATGAAAAGCTATAGCGGAGGAAATCTAGGATTTATTGCATGTATATGTATGTATATGCATCTTCAGAGACTAGGTATATCCATTCTTCTCATCCTGCCACACATGAGGTTTTGATGCAATAAATATTTTTGTCGCGCAGGTGACTGCATATCGTTTGAATGCGAGAGTTGCTTCCATGCCGCTCTGGTACGATGGCAATTTTTATATGCGGTTCATGTTATAAAAAAGGACTTACTCGTACTATATATTTTTCTTGCGTTGCAGCAAGTTTCAGGATTTCTTCATATCGCGAAAAAGTCAATTTGAACAGAAAATAATATAAAAAATGAGAAAAAAAAACAAGAACACTTTACTGGGAAATTCATGAGTTGTATAAAATTTTTCTTTGCATTTGAAATGAGCTGGAGTTGAGGTAGGTACCTGGCTGACGCGAATGCATAGGTGTTTTTTTTTTTCAACAGAGTAGCGGTAACATCGCTTGCACTGACTGGCTTTCATATATCTCTGAAAAACATTTTGAATAAAACATTAGCGTCATCCTGGGGATTTCATTTTCTTATTATATGTAGGTAGTATGGTTTTACCTTATAACTTAATATCAATCGAAATTGAATGATTTTTAGTTAGTTGTTTTCTTAAAGTTTCTCTTATACATACAAATTATTATATTTACGGATCCTGGGGACGCATTTCAACTCTCTTCAACTCTTCCATGGTTGTGTTGATTCCTCTTCGACCGTTCTTCACCAAGTGCTTATGGGTCGGCCTAGTCGTCTGCCTGCCTGAGTGAAAGGGTTCCATTGCATCGCTTGACTCGCAATGTACTCGTTACCCTTTTAAAGCGTATGGCCAATTCACTGTCGGCTTCGTATGGTAGAGATAATGGGTTACTGCCCTACTCTCGCATGAAATTCATCATTAGAGGTACGATATGACCAGAAAATTCTCAAGATGTTGCGCAGACATCTGTTTACGAAACTTTGTAGCTTTCTAGTGACAGCAAATTTGACTTTCCAAGTGCTGCTCATGTAAAGAAGCACGAAATTGAATCGACCGCTCCTGCGAAAGTGAATTGAGAGATAGAAACATCAAAATCAAAATGGTGGAAGCATATAATATGGCTGACTTCTCCATTTGAGTGTTCGAAAAGCTAATTTTCGTCCGGTTTTGACATTAGCTTCCTACCACATTCGACGATTATAGTTCTACCTTTAGAAATAAAATTTGAAAAAAAAGAAAATATGTCGTCGCAAATGAACAAAGCTGTTTTTTTCCTGATGACACCATGCGGCTGAAATCGGTTTGACACATGTTGGTAAGACAGCGCGATTCGTTCGTGTTCGATCATGCTCATGTAGCGTTTTTGGTTACTAAGAAATTCGCGTGGTCAAACTCGCAATTTGGTCCACTTAGCTCCGCCCTACCCTCCCTACCAAGTGGGAAGATTTTCTATCTACTTTCAATCTTTGTTCCCATTTCTGTACTTATTTCTCATTAGGCATCCTTTGTTCACACAAATTTCAGCTATAAAATAAAATTGTTTGAAAATGAGAGTATTACTGGTTTTCTTAATTAAGCGGTTTCTAACTAACAAAAAAAATGTATAATGGACAAAATGTAAACAATTTTATTCTTTTTCAAAAAGATAAAGTGGTTAATTTCTTCCACAGATAAGCTCTATAAATTTCAAATAACTTGCCCAAGGTATAGTATATTAGTATATTTATACTAAAATACCTAAATCAATACTTTTGTTTGATTCCATTGCTCTATATTACACTACCTATATGTGTTGTATAACCAATCTCGATTTATTACCTCATCTTATGGCTACAACAGGTCTATTTGCATTTCAATTTCAATCGACATAATACATAATACTATATTACATTGTATACCACACTAAACGTGAAAAACCAAAGGAAAAGGAAACTCCTGGTGAATGAAAAGCATCTATACAAGTATAACAAAGAACTAGCGTACTTGGTTACAAAATGGCATCAGGAGGAAACCATCATTTTTGCTTTTACGATACCTTATAGTATCATATATCTTAAAAACCCCGGTATTGTTTTGATGTTGGCAACGGTATGTAACGGTATATGTAACGGTTTGTGGGCTGTTTGAAAGGGGAAGAAAGAAGATTGGTTGCGCTTCGTATATACGTTAATTAAGAGCATGCTGTCCATAAAAGCAAGTAATGAGTAATAGAAGGAACACGTTCTAGGAAATATCTCATCGTATCCTTGTCTTTGCTCCTGCAGGCGAAATAACCATCAACAAAAGACCGCAAATAATTTCTATATCTTTGGAAATTTTTATACTGAAAGAAGTAAAACTTAACTAAGCTCTACCACATCAGTAACGTGTCTTTGATATGTCGTTTTATGCCATTTGGCGAAAGAATATTGAACAGAATGAGACGGGTATGTGTCAGGAATGATATATGTACGAGAGAGCTCAACTTTAAAAAAATAAAACATCATGCAGAAATACAACTGAATTCCAAAAAAACATTTTGGTGAAAAGCAGTGATTCTCATAATATACAAAGGCGCAAGGAAAGAAAGAAGGAAATATGAAGTGTGTACAACTTCAAGCAGAGAGTACGAAGAGCATGTCTCGGGAACTGGAAGAAACATCTGTACCAGCTGCTGATGTAAACCATGCTTTTCAGGAATTGCAACATGTCAATATGAACAAGGTCGCACCCATTTTCAAGGAAAATTGCATTAACGAAAATTTATTTCAAGGAAAAATGCATTAACGGGTGGATCGAGTGGCGGAAAACTCTGACATCCTCTGTGATCGGAAAATGCCTCCTACGCTGTCCTTACGTCCCGCGTTTGCCCACGGTTCATGGTGCTGAACAAGGTGTGACATGAGTAGCAAAGCGTGATCGAGTAAAAAGCAAGAAAGTACGAGGAAGCCTTCACGTCACAAATACCATCTACAGCATCACCAAGTTAGCTGATACTCTCATGTACAAAGAAGATGCCTAGAGAACCAAGTTCAAAAGGCACTATCATACGACATTCCAACAATAACATGTAAGAAAGGCCGGCGCAAAAACTCATGAATCAAATAAATACAAAGAAATTCAGACGTGGTACAATCCAAAGCCAGGAGGCCTGTCGACGATTTCTGCAGCCCTGTCTTAACAACAACATACTGTTTGAGCTTTTTAAATTTTTGCAGAAACCTCTGGTAACGGGGACTGAAATTTATTTTCGATGCACCCACGGTTTTTAAGTTTATTTATTTTTTTCCAACAATCTACTACGGTCCCAATAAATCAACCCGAACTGGATGTGTAAATATACCGCATTAGAGCATAACAGACATCATATAGAGAATATAAAAAGCCAAAAGGTTATAAAATTTCCTCAACTTCGTTATGGAGTAAGCTCTGGCATGAAATGATACAATGCAATAATTCAGCAGACAGACGTTAAGAGTAAGAGAGTTTCTTTAATTTTATTTGGTACACAAGTTTCGAGGGAGGCCAAATGATACATATGTAGGTATACCTACATATAAACGAAATCATAACCACAGATGTCACTTTACTTGTATACGAGTATATGGACATCTTTCTCTAAGGGAACATGGGAAAAACTTGTGGAATTGGAAATCGTTTTGTAGATAAAATATGCATAGCTAAAATCTTTGCTACTATATTTCACTGCAGACAGCGATTCGTAATATTAATTTGTGCTACTGGGGTTGAAACTTGAAAGTTATTGTTTGAAAAATATCAAATCTCAATGAGAAAAGATTTGTATGTATTTTTTTTATTTAAAGACGATGTTCATTTTGAAGAGATTCAAAGTATTTTATGTTATTCTTCGATCGTATTTCATCGACACAACACAAATTAAGAATCGATGAAATGATATCGATACACCACACGAGAGTAGTGAATTAAAGCACTAAAATAATCCAAATTTTATATTTTTGGAAAGACAGAAAAAATATTTATGGTTTGAATTTTACAACGTTAACTTGTTTGTGCTAAAACAAAGGCTATAGTATAGTATATAGGGTTACATGTTTCTCCTCAATCATCAGACTTTTTATACATTTTTTATTCCATATTAGTTGAAAAACTTTTTTTCCGACACTAGGACTCGAACCCAGACTAACCGCCATACGAAGCGGGTTGCGCTACGCTACCATCCATCGGTGCCACCTTCCAACAGGTTTATTGTCAAATATTTGTCTATGAGCTTTCTCAAAGTTTTTCTAACGATGGCGACAGAGAACTTGCTTTACTATTTACATATTAAATTCCCAAAGGAGTCATAGCGAACTTTTTAACACTTCTTCTTCCTCTACCCTATCTATTCTTCACCAGGACTATATATATACCATTTTACTGTGGTTCGACGGGTTGACCTCAGAAAATGTCGTTGGGCCTATCGGTTTGGGGTTGTTCCATGTCTGAGGCTAACTTAATGCAGGTGGTCCAGGTGATCCAGGTTTTTTTTCGCGTTAGTGTTGCAAGGTCGTGTGCTATTACATTCTGAATTAGGTTCTTAGGACATATTCTTTTTATTAGGTAGTACGAGCTTAATTGATGGTCATGCAGTATTTTGTCCAAGATGGTATTTTTGACGTAAATGCTTCATCGGATATTCTTTCTTCTTATTCTATTACTAACTTATGTACTATTAAAAAAAACAATTCTTTTTTATATTGGTTTAAGCTCGTCGAATACAAAAAATATAAGAAGATTTGTTAAATACAAGTTTAAAGAAAAATAAAAGCAGAACTATGTTATACCTACATATGTTTGAAAAATAAATCCACTCTTTAATTCAAAATATCGGAAAACTTGTGTACCTATACCTTTAAAAATCACAAGCCCATCATCGGCATGAAAAAAACATCAAATCCGAATTGAGAGCCAAAAAGTGTACTTTTACTTATGTTCATATTTACGTTTTTAAAATAAAATAAAAAAACAAATATTTTTCAATATTTTGCTACTCAAAACTCCTCTCGGTTTATGATGAACATGATGAACAAAAAATCAATTTCTTTTACCTACATAAAAAAAATGAAAGGATTGAGGTTTTTGCATTTATGACCAAACGTTAAGTAACCTACAAACCGATGATAAAATAATACAGATGTGCGTACGCCCCTATATTAAAAAAAGGAGTTCTGTGTCGCAAATTCCTATATCCTCTTGGTATATGGAAATTCCTACTTGATCGCAGCGGGTTTTCAACTTTATTGCCAATCGAAAAGTGGTTTTTGATATTTCATTTCAGAGATATAGGTATGCACAATAACTGCCATCTGGAATTCCTCTCAAGGACACACGAAATAAAATATTGGATTTAAAAAAGAAATCTTTATTGTTAAATAATAATAAAAAAAAACTGCATCCAAGAGAGTAGGTGCTTTATTGTTATCTATACGTTAATGTTACTGCAAGTGACATAAAATATAAAAGCAAAATAGTATTAAATCAAAGATTCGTACTTTCGAATCTGAATTGAAAATTCAATAAAGTCATATTGACAGAGATTGTTCGCCTTACCTATGTAAGTACATATTTATAACTGCAAATCCAACACAAAATACAACTTACACGACATACTTTCCACCATTATCGTGGAAGAAAGACAAGAGCCAAAAATCGTATATCAAACCTGCATTTAGTTGGCCATTCCCATGAAACAATTCAAAACCTGATGTGGACATTTCCTGTGATCAACCCGGCGAACCCCACCAGTAGAGCCTTAGTGTAAGGCAGTTGACTATGAGAGTTGTGGCCCCAGTCTTCCAGAAAACTCTGAATTGTGACAACGTCGGTTAAAAGAAGAAAAAGAGCGCGAATGGGTACAAATTATGGTTTCATAATTCTGCGTTTCACAATTGTGCACACAAAATTCAGCTTTTTTTCTATATTTCTGCTTCCCAAAATTTTGACAATTCACTTTTAGAAAAATAAAATTCTACTAACCTTTATAAAATATTCCTTTTAATATCTAGATATTTTGTAAGACCAGAGTTTTGAAAAGCATGACAAAATTATCTTAATATTTTATTCTTAAACAATGATTGCTTTTTAAAATTACTCTAGCTTTTTAATGAATCATTTTCTTAACACTAAATTCTGTTTTTCATAATTCTGAAAACGATAAAGTTAAAACCGTACTAGACTGCATTCCGATTCCAGTGGAACTACTATATTGCCCTAAGCGGAAACGTTCCGTTACAGTGCCGTTCCCTAGAGTGCAATCTAACCTTTAAAAAAAGTTTCGAATATAATAAAAAGCAAGTTTTAAGAATTTAAAAGAGCAAAATTTTGAGAAAACGCATTTTGAAAGCGGAATTTTGAAAGTCAAAATAAAAATCTGAAAAAACTAAAAATTTTTGTCTTTGTTAAGAACACCCTAAAAATTAACCTTAAACTTCGGAATTTTTCTTTTAAATAAAATCCTGAATTCCACCCTTATGTTATGTATAAACACGAAATAAAACTGAATTAACAATAAATTAACCGGATATTTTTATGATGTAATCATATCCTTAGTTAATAAATATATGGGCATAAGTATGTACATAATATACTTCTTCTTCTATCTTTTGCAGATTAATGCAGCGTATTTTCCATAAATAACGCCTCACACCTTTAAGTAAAATTACCATAACAACACTTGCTTCATCTTATGTCAAGACTTCAAGCCTATAAAAGAACAAATGTAAACAAAAAAATTAATTCAAATTAAAACGCTTTTAAATAAATTCCTAGTCTTAAGTTAAAAAGGAAAAAAAAAATGCAAAAACATGCGCTCCGCGCTTCTATAAAAAAAATGACATTTAAATTTCATGAAATAGAGAAGGTATCTTTTTCAACAGATTGTTTTTTTTTTTTGGAAGGTTGATACCACGCAACGTACGAGTATGTTGTGTAAGATACTGCATAATAAAGTTTTGTATTATATTAGAGAATATTGTTGAAAAACTAATTGAAAATAAAGGAAACGTTGACATTTATCTTACGTTCGTACTAATAAACCTGTCCAAAGCGTATAAAGGAAGGCTAATTAAATTTAAAGCATATGAACTCTTTCGGATTATTTTGAGCTTTTAAACATTAACTACTTTTGCTTATTAAATTAAGAAAGTTGCAATTTCAGAAGGTGATGTCTACGTTTTATCTTAGTTAAATGTGACTGTATTTGGGATAAAATCTTCATGGAAAGATAAAACATTTTAGGCGGTGAAACTTTGGAAATTGCATTTGGTAAAATTTAATTATTAAAGAATCTGTTATTCGGTTAGGTTTAGATTAAAGGTATACTCGTGATGTGTCAACACGGTTTATCATACCGAGTTTGACACAAACCTTTTCAATTCGAGTTAGATTTTGGTTTGGAAACGACTAGGGCTGAGCAAACAAACAGAGAAGCTAATTAAAAAATTAATAATAATAAGAAAATAAAGTTCAATGCAAAATTAAACCGAGTAGCAACGATGAAATGACGAAGAAAATAGACTAAAAATTGAAACTTTTCAATTATTTAATACTCCAGAAAAACGTGTCCTGAAGCCAACTTGATGACATTTGGAATGAAATACAATATTTCTCCCAAAATATAATTCGCTGAACATCTATCAAGCTATAAACTGTCAAATTTAATTGAAGCATGGCTACGAAGACAATGGGATTAAAAAATCTCTGAAAAGTCTAAAAATTTCGCAGTTTTTTTGTATTGCTCCAGAAAAAATATGATTAGAAAAATAAGGTGTATGGCGACTCTACAGTCACCCCTGAACGATGTCAGAAGTCTTTTTGTACTTTGAAAAATCTTTTACTTTTTATTTCCTATACAATTCCTGAAAATCTAAAGCTTTCATTTGCACAAGAAAGAACTTTCTGCTTGCATTTTTCCACTATTTCAATTAACTTACTTTCTCAACTACAAAAAAAAAACTATTCCTAAATCTTGACAATTTAAATTGCCAATGCATTATCCCCTTAACTTCAACGCCGACCGTCCTTCAATATAAAACTTTGCTAGCAGTGTATATATACATATTTTTTTTTTCAAAAAAACTTGCTCAAGTCCAATAAATAGATTAACTGTATTGTGTGTTGGTTAGAAAAGAAATACAACAACAATAACAAAAGAAAAAAAAAATCCAAAACTTTCATAGTACATTAGAATCAGCTAAAGAATTTTGCTTCATTCGACGCGAAAGAGGCAAAAGCTATAAATTTTATATTCCTTACCCTCAAATAGGTAGGTACGTATACACTTAGGAATCTGGCCAAAGATATAGTAGGTACTTGGTACATACTTTACCTTTGATCCATGTGCACTGCCAGTAAAATTTAAACAAAAAAAATCTATTTCACCAAGAAGATAAACAGGAGCGAATTTGTTGCTAGTGAGTCAAACTTTTTTCTTAGAATCTAGTATCTAGAATTAGATCAACCTTGTTCTAAATCTAACAAATGTCAACGTTTTGACTTTCTTTTCTACATTTTATTTTATAATATTTGACATTCAAGCCTTTGAAAGTTTAAAACATCAAAATATTTACTAATTAAAATGTTCCTTTGAAAACTGAGTATTAAGGCCTTAGCATTAACAATTCCCGCTCTGATATTTTGAGTGTCTTCATTTATTTCCTGTTGCTCACGTAACCTTTCACGTAGAAAATAACTGGAAAGTTTATAGGTATATCTAGAGAAGTTCACTTTTGGAACAAAACTCCCTAAGGCAGTATAGTGTGGTATCTTGTGCCAGTTACTTAACTTGTACTCTACCTTCGTCCGGAGGCAGATTCGAAGAAGAAAGGGCCAATATCCTTGTTTGCTACAATCACAACAATTGGCTCGAGAATGCTGTTTTTTTTTTTGTTGGCAAAGAAAAAGAATAATAGAAGTATATAGCTGTAAAATAGGAGAATGCCCGTGGAACACTTTTTCGGCGTTATTTACACTTCAAGTCCAACTTTTCGATCAAATGGGAAAAGTTTTGCGCACATAGTTTTCAATAAAAAAGTATACTATCAATGATGCTGGGTTGAAGCGAAGGCGGAAGTGAATAACCAACGAACAACCTAGACTGAGAAGAATTCTGATGGTCGATGTTCCAAAACAAACAGTCGTCCTCATCCATGCAATTGGATGTGTAGTTAAGAACAACAAAAGCAGAGGTTCAATGAGAGACCAATATATAACATAATATAAACCCTTTTTAGGTGGATGACTCGTGTATGAAGTTGTGAAGATTACGATTTGTCCTTAAAATCTATAGAAGTAGCTTTTTGAGGGCTTGATTTTATCTTGTTGAAGTTAACATCATGCGAAAGCCATGAGAACATATTGATATGTTTTTCTTTTCTTTATTTGGATAAGTTATTTTGGAATAACATGTCTATACATACATATCTGAAACTTTATTTATAATTTTTTTTTTCATAGTGTAACTTAGACATATCAATAAGGAAATCGGTTTGATCTATATTCTCTTCAATATTCCAGTGAAGTTAGTCATGATTCATGACTATTATAAGAATTTAATATGGAAATTGGGAACCAATTTGTTTGCTTAAATTCAAGTTTTTGACAATCACATGCATCCGGGGTTGCCATCATTTTCATTTAGTGAACTCGGGTTTCGTTTTTTTCTAGATGAGTTAAATATTTTTATTTTTAGTAATCAAGAGATTTTGTAAATATTCATGCATGTAAGTTCTAGATATGAGATATTAGCGCTTAAAAGTAAAAAAGAACTCGACGTTTAAAAAACAAATAGATTACGACTATGACGAAGTAAATACATTTTTAGCTTTTGTAAAGATACAAAAAAAATTTAACCAATTTGTACAATTTATACAAGATTATTTTACAGAAACCAAAATTAACTTTTCCAAAGGCTTAAATCGAATTTGAAATTTGTCTCATCACGTCGATTTTTAAAAATTCCCATTTGAAAATTTTTCAAGTGTCCGGTTTTTTATTCCACCCAAAGCCATAGTGAAGTGAAAGAACTATTATACATTTATTTATTTGACGTCGCACTGGAATTTAGTACTGTTCATAACATTTCAGCGGGATCAACTCAATGCATTAGTGGACAAACCTTTCTTACATTTATAAATTTTTAAGTGACAGAGGATACTAATAGTCTTATTTATAAGCTTTATCTAACTTTAGACACCTGTTTAACTTTTAAAATTATTTGTTCTATCTGATAACTGCCTAACTGAGAAATATTTTTTTTTTATTTTAAAAAAAAGTAAATTTCTACTAATTTAAAAATTGTTAGACTAGCCAGCGTCTAAGTACACACAATTCTAATAAATATAAAATTGATAAGTAATATATTAAAAGATAGAACAATGCTAAGATCTTTAATCAGAATTTTCTTTTTGACAAAAATTAGTTCCGTAAAAAATCTACTAATATTTTTCTTCGACTAAAATCTTCAACAAAGATCTCACAATCAAGACTCTACTGTCGATTGAACTTGCAAAAATAAAATTCAAATTCATAGTTAAATTAGGCCCCATCATAAAAAAAAAACAAATTAAATAATATAGAAATTGTTTGTGCTATCACATATCAATAGAATGCCTTTTTTTATTAATTAGGTTAAGTTTACCCCTAATATATTTCATGGAGATTCATTTATATTTTTATATCTTATCATTTTTTTTATTACTTCAGAAAGATAACAATTTGAACAACAAACAAACAGACAAATCAATATTACAATTAGGTAAGTATTTATTTTATCAAAGTTTATCAGTTATCATTTGGCAATCAATTTCGATTTATAATTTCCTTTGGTCTAGCAAACAAATCTTTGGAGTCCTATATTCAGTTTTGTTTCGAGTCTTGTACAGTATTAACAAACAAAAAAAAAGTATTGAAAAAAAACTCTTACAAAAAATTAAAAAAAAAAAAAAACAAATTATAATGCCAAATTATGGAGGTGTTCATCGCTCTTGGATTCAAAAGCACAATCAATATAAGACCCAGTGCAATTCTCTATCGGCTGGTATAATTATTATTAATTTTTTTTTAATGTTTCGCAAACAAGATTCACAAAAAGTGTTTCGCTAATATCTTAAAAAAATATGTTTAACCAATTATTATTGTTTGGCTTATCAGTGAAGTGATGTGTTGAAAGACAAACAAAATACTCTTGTTGAAGAGAAAAAAAAAATCAAAAAACCCCTTATGTAGTTCTTTAAATAGCTCACAACTTGGGCATCTATGTATATGCTTCTGGGCGTACACTGTTGGTGAAAATCAAAAAAAAAATGAATATTAAAGTCATAAAAAATTATTGGTACACTCCTTTCCAAACAAAAAGTGAACTTTAAACTAAACAATTGTCTGAAATATTATTTTTTTTGTTTTCATTTCAAAAACATTATCAATTCTTTTGTTTATTAGTTCTGAGAAAAATAAAACAACAGTTGTTGTTGTTAGATTTCTGATATGTCATAGAAATCAATTTTCAGATATGGAAGTCTGTCTTAAAGAAAGTTTTACTATTTTCACTAATCACAAAAAAGGAAGGAATAATTTTTTCTTCGATTTTTTTTAGTGTTTTTTTTTTTTTTTAAAGCTGTATCTTGTTGAAAAATTTTGGCATTAAGATGAAACAAAATTTCTAATTTTTAATTCTTTTTCAAACATTTTTCTTTGAAAGTCACCGCTTCTGCGCAAAATGCTGAAAATTTCAAAATCTGCATTTACTTGATTTTTTTTTATTCGATTAAATGTTATTGAATTTTCAAAAAATTAAATCAAATATTTTTTTTGTCAATATTTTTTTTTTAAGTCAGCATCCAATATCTATCGAAAATTTAAAAGCCATTATAAATATTTATAAATTATTAAAATATAAAGCAAATCTTTTCTTGATTTTTTTTTTTAATGTCACACTTTATAGTAGGGTCTCCTAATATTTTCATTTTTATTGACAGTACAAGGCTTTACTTGCTTAAGTTTACTTCAAAAGTTGTATGATCTCGAGACTGTAATAATTTTGAATGTTATTTTTTTTAATGTTACCAACTTTCGGAGGCGAAAAAAGTGCCAAAATGTTCAAATGTAAGGCAAATAATCTTTAAAATCTTTGTGTCAATCATTTTGTGAACAATAGGACGCAGTTTATAGCCTAGGCGCTATTTCGCAAACCAAAATATCGAATAACGAAATTTGCATGCGAAATTCGGCTATCTGAATTTTTTGTGGATATTGTTTTTTTTTATTAAATTTTGGTAAGCGCATTTTGGTTTGGGAATTTTAGTATTTTGGGTTTTGGTTTAAGGATTTAGAATACGCAACACCTTATTCAGTACCATTTTTTTCAAATTATTTCTTTATTCAATTAATTTTTCAATTTTACTAATTTTTATAGCATGGATGATTTTCATCTCCGGCGGCATGAAAATTGCATGGGCCATTTATGAACAACCCCTGATAAAAGCTAATAATTCAATTTTTGGACTAATTCATACAACAATCTCTTGGTTTATTGGAGTGATAGTTGGAACAAAATTTGCAACAATGTTTGTTCAGAGATTTTCAAAAAATGTTGCTAATGTAAGTAATTTTGTTATACTTATAGTTTGGCAAACATAATCAACTACTGTTTTATATTTTCAGTGTATCAGTGGGTTTTTGGTAATCTTAAGTGGATCAATATTTGTTTTCTTTCGTAATCCCTGCCTCAGTGTAGTAGTTGGACGTTATATAGATGGCTGTGCATTCGGAATAACTCTACTTCAAGCCATTGTAACTGGTGGAGAGGTTTCGAATCGCTTCCTACGAGGAACGGTTTTGTCAACCGAACGTATATTTATCTGGATTGGAATCTTTGGACAGATTTGTTTGAGTAATATCTATTTTGATAAATCAAAGGAACAGAATGACTTCATGACAGAAGATCAAATTCATGGTGCTGTGGCTATTGCTTTGGGTATTCTTTCGCTATTATGTACAGCTGCATTTGCAATTGAATCTCCTGTATATTTGCACATAAACCATCGTGAATCGGAGTCCATAAATTCGTTGATGAAATTGCAGAAAAGTAATTACCCAACAAATGACATATTCGAGATCTTTGAGGATAATAAGCTATGGATCAGGGAAAATGCCCAACAAAGTTTTCAGGATGAAATTCAAAATGGAATGCTGGTATTCCTTAAACTAACATTTCTCCGCTCGCTGGTATCCTTAGCTTTGTCGTTGCCTTTCCATTGGGCATTCCATTTGACTAGCATAATGGCTTTTGATTCAAATTTGCTTCTGATTACTTATGGATTCTCCGGTTTATTTGGAAGTCTTATGAGTGTGCTATTCATGGATAGTATTGGCCGCCGGACAACAGCATCATTTTCCTTGTGTCTCGGTGGACTTTTGTTATTTGCTGTTTCCAGAATAATGTTAGACTTTGACGAAACTCTTGGCCTAGTTCCAAAGATGGAGGTTGTCACATTGTTGCTGCTTTTCTATCAAGGAATCAATGCTTTTGCATTTGCCCCTGCCACAACAATTTATATGTCCGAAGCATTTGCTCTTCCACTTAAATCATTTTTTATTGCTGGAATAATTGTGGTGGATAACTTGATACAGGTTATAACGTGCGTTTTGGCTTTTACTGTGACATTGGACTATGCAGTTTTTTTCTTCACTGTTGGAGTGTTAAATTTTGTTGGATGCCTTATGATTATGTTTTGGTTACCAGAAACTAAAAGTTTAACTTTGAGACAGTGTTATCATCAATTCTCCAAAACTGATGTAACTTGAAACAAAGAAGTTTTGAAGCGTAACTAATCAAAATATTACAAAAAATGTAATAAATAATAATTAAGAATCTTGAATGAATTTCATCATATCTACATTTTATACAAATTTTGTGCCATTTATTTATATTATTATAAACAAAATATATTTTAAGAATTCTATATATGTATGTATGTTAAAGATGATTCGTATTGGAATATGAATATCTATTTATATGTTTGTATACAATTCATATGCATTTAATAATAAAATAATTTAAAAAAATATACTGAAGAATAACAACTATTGCAAAACAATTAAATGTTTTACTTTGGTTAACTATAGGATTGTTTGGAAAAATTCTTTTAATATTTATTAGTTTTCGCTAAGTCGTTAAATGTTTCTTTTGATTTGAAATTCTTATTTCGACATTAACGTTTCGTTAATTCTTTTTTTTTGGCTATTGGAGATATGGATGTAAGATATAGATTTTTCCCATGGATTGGGTCGAAAATTTATATTTGTCATAATAATGCTTTATGATTGCTTACTGAGCGGCCTCAACCAAGAAGCATTTTCTGCCAGTTCGTATAGCTCGTGCTTGACTCTTTTTTCTCCACACTCTTTCTATACACACACGACTTCTATTACATATAATATTTGGTTTTATGAGGCCTTACTATTTAAATGCCTTCTGATTGCGAAGAAACAGTGGTTTGCAAGAGTATTAAACTCAATTAGATTGTTGACAAAAGGTTTTAAGCGGTGGCACGCTATTCCAAGGTTCGGGCATACTTTCATTCGACCAAATTTTACAGATGATTTGGTGCATGTTAATATTTCGGTCCGTAGGCAGTCCACGCCATAAATCTTTTTACGAATTAAGTTTTGCAATAGCTAACCGAAATGTTGCCAATAGTGGACGAAATGTTGGCTATAATGGTCCAAGTTGAATGCAGTTTGCCTACCAGCTGAATGTTGGTTACTTTCGCTTTTGAGCAGTCCAGAAAAATGGTATTTTCCGATCCCAAATTTGCTGTAATAGAAATAAATTAATACGAATTTGTTTTTTCTTTTAAGCTTTTCGAAGCAATTGATGGCTGTCGTATTCCATTCCCATCTAAAAGCTTACCCAACGACGAGGAAATAATAATCTTATATGTAAATTCATATCAATACAACAGAACATCGATAATATTCTATTCGATAACATCAATAAACATGTGTTACACTTTTCCATCGGACTTTGTCGTTTAATGTCAGAATATCATTGAGTTTGTGGTTTGAATTTAAATACACATCCCATATGAACCGAAAGAAACCACACATTCAGTTGGCCTCATTAAGCTGGTTCGGGTGTAATAATCAGATAATCACGTACAGTGTGTTGTCTATTGCCATTACCTGAACTCGCTTTTTCTATCAGTTTTTTTTTTCTTTTCTTTTTGTAGGTCCTTGTCTTTAATGTTTTCGTTTCAGAATGTCACTGAAAGTTAAAATCCCACCCGACATGAACCTGGATGATTGTGTCTTTTGAATACGTACTCCTATACATGTTTGTATTTAAGAGATTTTCATTACCTTAATGAGTCCCCTTTTCTTGTTAAGACCCAAACTATTGACAGGTGTAATTTTACCAACATTTTCTTTTTAAAAATTCAGCTGCTTACATTTTATTCATTTTTATAACGAGCAGAGAAACAAAAGTGTTAAAATCCTTTTCAGGAAAGGATATCTCATTATGGATAGCGTATGAAATGACGTGCATCAAAGTGAATCTAATAAGCAAAATGGATTTTTAAACTTATTTTTTTTTTTGCTATCCAATTTCTATTTTCATATAACGATAGTGAAGGTTGTCGTTTGGGAACTATAATTTATCCACCTACTGTTTCGTTTTCCATTAAATGAAAAGTATGGAATTGGATGTGTGGTAAAATTTTTAGCTTATGAAAGGATGAAAGTGGCATGTGTGGAGAATAGAGTTTTACTACACTCCACTTAACTGAAAATGAAAGGGGGTAATTTTACCGCTTAAAGTAATTATTTTACATATAAATAAAATTTTAAGCTTTTAAGTCTTAAGAAACATCTACGGCCAAAAGTTTCACAAAGCTCCTTCACAATGGCCACATATTGCAAACAAATTTCAATGAGATATTTCAGCAAGCCACCCCGCAGTCTGCTGGCTAAGAGCTGTCAAAGAGATAGGCAGGAGTAGTGGAGGAACAAAATCTCAAACACACCAAAAAACCTTATTTTAAAGGTTTTTTCACTTCCCCAAAGGACTATACATATGTATTTCAAAAAAAAGAGGTGATAGATTTTTTTGAATTCAGATTCAAATTCAGTACACAAAAATTTTTTGGAAAATTTAATCTGGTTTCTGTAATAATAAAATAAAATTTTGTCATAGAGCATAAACATTGCTAGCGAAAATACTGCGAATTCTGTAGCGCATAATATTTTTACTGTTTACGTAAAGGTTTTTTTTTATACAAAATAATAATATTTTTGTATATGAAGACTTAGTAGTCCAAACTATTTTCAAAATTATTTTAATAAATTTAAAAACTAAATTCCTTTTTTTCATATGTTTTCTCTGATGCTATAACAAAAAATTTAAAAACCTCCAATCAACCTCAATCCATATAGACTGGCCACAAGTTGTGATATTTGTAAGTCTTGTGTACTTACTTACTAATGTCCTGCGACCAATTATGAATTATTATACGACTTACATACATAAATGTAGATGTCTCATCAAAATAAAAAAAAGGGTCTCGTCTCGGTCTCATCTTGGATGTTTAGAATTTATTCTCGTTTCATGACCAGCTCTATTTAAACTTCTGTGGAATTTAACATTAATGCTCAAAACACAAAACCATCAAGCTCCTTCAATTTTAGTCCACATACAATCATTATCTCCAAATAAAAAAACTTGCTTTATTTTTCAGTTTATTTCATTACCGATAAAAAAAATTAATAAACATGGTAGAGTACAAAATAATTTTACATAATTGATACATTTTGTATACTCTGTTGAAGAAAAAGTTAAATTACAATAATTAATAGTTATAAAAAAGATTACTTCAATATAATAATATTAAACATACATATTGTCATGATTGATTTAAACATTTTGAAGATGAATATAGACTGTCCTCTTGAACATATTCAAGGCTTCTCGCAAAGTTGTTTGTTTAGTTTCAGGAATTGAGAAATAGAAAATCAATGCATATATAAATTGCAAGGCAGCCAGAACATACGCAAAATTAGATGTAGAAGTCGCAGTTGTCTCAGAACAAACTATAATTTGAACAATATTTTCAACAATAACTGAAATCAATATGCAACAAGGCTTAACAGATACCGAAAAAGCTTCACCCAAATAACATGTACTTGCAGGTGCTACAACTCCAGCTAAAATCTGATAAAGTAACAAAAATCCAATAGTTGCACTCAGACTGCTCTCTGATATTTCTGCAGAGCTTGAAAACAATGTTCCAACTCCTAACAAGAAAACACTACCAATCAAAAGTGCAATTGCACTTATTGTTCTTCGTCCGAACAAGTCTATAGTGAACATTGAAATTACTACTCCAATCAATCGCATGATAACAAACGGACAAGGATTTGGATTAAGAGTTAAATTACGCAGCCCAGAAGCTAGAAGAAATCCCCAAGTAAGGGGCAGTGAAAATGACAAAGATACTAGGGTACGAAGAATAGTTATCTTGATCAGAGGTACCCAGCTATTGGAAATGTTTTCTTCACTTCCTCTGGTTAAATCTTCCTCCAAAAGCGCTTTGTTTTCATTCAATAGTTCATAGGTCTCATTGGTGACAGTATGTGGCCTTTGCAGCTGACGAAGAACATTGAGAGCTTCTGTTTCATTATTTTTTCGCAAATAGAATATAGGGGATTCAATCGTAGAACAAAAAGTAGATGTCAAAGCAAGAAGTCCATAAACTAAGGCAGCAATTCCATGTGATAGATTTAGTTCTGAGACAGTGTTTGAGGTGGTAAGGAATAGTGATAAAACCATAGCACCTAAAATGAGACTAGTTTGTTCAACGCCTAAATTTCGACCTCTGAACTTCTTTACTGATTGCTCCGAACCAGCTAAAATGGCTGGTATTAAAGTCAATCCCACCGCTATACCATCACAATAGCGAGCTAAAATAGTCCATGTGGTGTCTGTTTCGCAAAGGATGTAAATGATTGATTCAGTAATGACCAAAATAGATGCTGTCAACTTTAAAATAAAAGAAAATGTAAAAATGTATGTGGGACACGTATATAGATATAACTTGTTAAATAAAAATACTTACATTAAATGTAAACTTTGTCATTTTATGAGCCAATAATGCGGATATGCAAGCACCGATTATGACGGCAATAAACCAACAATATTGGGTATATGTTCCGTAGTCTGCGATGGGTCCGAAGCCTATACTCCTTGAGAGGCTCATACCACCCGACATGAATATTAAGGATGCTGAAAAAAAATAATTAAGCAATTTTATTAAGGTAAAATGCATTATAGTGTGAGTAAAAAAATAGGTGCTAATAAATAAATACAATCAAATTTTTGCTGCCATTTTTATTTGGTCAATAAGATTTTCTCCACCTTCTCCTTGAATAAAAACGATATCTAAATCTTAAGTGCCCTTTATATGAGCTGCGGCCTGCGAATTACTGTTTTGAAGCTATTTCTTAAGCAAATATCAACTTTTCTTTTCATCAATCATTTCAAGAATTAACGGTAACATAATGTAAAGAAAACCGAGAACACAGGGTGTCCTTAGTTCAAAAACTATGGCAACGGCCCTGGAATTTACTAATTTATGTATCCACAGCCTACATGTACATTGTACGTGTGTATACAAACGCAAAGATACCACCCGTTACCGCACTTGTTTAAAAATACCTAGACCGCTATTTGGGTAGGGAACCAAAATCAGTACAATTTTATATTACCTACATAAATCGACAAATTATTTTTTATGGGCGAGTTTGTTTCTTACAAAACCCAAAGGCATCAAAATCAGATGCTTGTAGAAAATAAAACACACGGTTGAGTGGAAAAATATAGGAAAAAACCACTTATTTTTATTAGTAACCTGCACGTCCTGCTCGTATAATAGCCTGCTCGGGATTGATCCTGCTGGTTAGAAAAAGCTCTTCGCATAACCCTGCTTATCGTTAAGTTTTCTTATATATATATATATTTATAATTTAACGAAGCGTCATAAGAACGCTCTCCTCAACATCGAATGCAGAGTTACCAGACTCATGCAGTTCGATACAGAGTTAATTTAATAATAATAAGTATCAATAATGTACTTCTTTAATAAGATTATTTTTGTTTGTTTAAACAATGGAACCATTTATTTTCAGTTAAATGCGAATGTGCATCAAATTTGAATAAAGTCAGCCCAATTGTTTAGACTTTAGTGTCTAGCTCTGTGTAAAAATGACGCAAGAGGGTATTTGTTTTATAGAGTTATCATTTTTATACCTAAGGGGCCCTATCATCGTATCCGATCGGAGAAATCTCCGATCGGAGAGAAGTTCCGATCGGAACGTTTATTTTGTTCATGGTATCCGTATCGGAATAACGAAATAGACGCATACCAACGCCTCTAGTTGACATGTGTCTAATTCATAAATTCCATTTTATTTGTTTGCGGAACTTTTTTCACAACAATTTTGCTGTCGGAGACAATCGGAACTTAAGCATCGCGTGTATTTATTTCGTAGGACTGTCCGATTTATCAATCAAAACAGCTACCATGATACAAAATTCATACATTTCGTAGAAATCGGAGAAAGTTTCGTTCCGATCGGATACGATGATAGGGCCCAAGATCACATATTTTTTTTAACACAGATTCATCATCTACATCTTTTTAAAAGTTTGCATATCCCGTTAATTTGATAGTTTCGAACCCTTAAACTGTTTTTATCCAAAAAACATCAATTTCAATTGCTAATCTGGAAGCAGAAAAAGCATTCTGAATGCGTTAAATTGGGCAAAAGTGACAGTTCTGATTCTTAAAAAGAGAGAATTTCTGGATTTGGTTTTTAAAAGTAGTTTTAATAGCAGATAGTTTCAGAACAAGAGTGAATAAAATTGGTTCAACACAAAAAATTCTCAAATTTTGTTTTAAAATGTTTCATAAAAGCTTTTCAAAAACTAATTTTCAAACTAAAAAAATGTTGAAAAACAACTAATATTTTCATTGTAAAATTGTAAATTGTTTTTAAAATAATTTTCTTTTATTAATTGGGGCGCGAAATTAAAATTTGCCTATAGGGCGCCATACACTCCAGATTCGCCACCGTACCCGACAAATACATTTTCATTAATACTGATATCTACTATAAGAGATTATTTTGTTTTGCACTTAAACAGTGTGTATGTACCTAAAAACCAAAAATCCCCTTATATTCTAAAAAAAAAAAATACAGAAAAAAATGTCTTTTCAAACCTGCAGAAAGAGAATGGTATTGAGGCCTGTTCCTTTTTACATCTTCATACCAGCTGTAATTTGGAGCAACATAAGGAGTTTCTATTGTTCCATATCCTGAACGTACTGAAGCCGGTGGAGGTGGAGACTGATAATCTGATTGCACCGGCTGCCCTGAAGTCACCGGCGAACCACCAACTCCTCCAGTTAAACTTTCATTTTCTTTGTGTTCATTCATACTCATATGATTATAGAGTATTACTCATGCACTGTTTATGCTCTAGCGATATAGAAAACTGATAAAACAAATAAAACCAATTAGAGAACCGTTTATGAAAATAGAATATTTAAAATAAAAGTTATTATTTTCAAATACCCGAAGACAAAAAACACAATCTAATTTTAAAAATATATCTCGAAATTTCAAAGTTATGTCTGGCGTCTCGCCTCGTAAGCGAAATTCAACACACTATTGAATTGAAATTATACAGAGAAATAGATCTACATTGTGCATTTTAAGCTCAGCAGTTTAATATCAACAACATCAGTGCTGCCAATTTATTAAGAAAGTAGTTAGTTCTGTTTTAAATACGATGAGAGAATAGACTTCTTAAATTTTTCATTTTTGTTGCTCTTTTTACTCTTCCTTTTTTTTGCGTTCTTTTTGAAGAGCTTTATTCTATATGAAAAGTGATCGTATTGTGATCCATAGAGAAATTACTTAAGTCTTTACTCTAGGTTGTGATCTTTGGAAGTTTTTAAGGAGATTATTTTACTAAATAAACCAAATCTTTTTCCAAAGGTGTCATTTTCTCGATTTTAATTTTTTTTCTGTTGGCTGCTCTACGTGTTTGTTTACTTCATATATCTTCACCAATTTATCGGCAAATTTAAATGGTGTATAAAGGCAATTAAATAAATTCGAATTTAGTTTTAAGCCTTTGATATGGTACAACTGGCCCAAAATACTATTTAGTTTGCAATGCTCTTATCAAAAGTAAAAAAAAAACTGAAAACTGAGATAACAGAAAATAAGGTATATTCGTCTAAGTTTTCAAATTGATCCAATGAACCATAATTCCACGTCAACGTTTTTCACAGTTCACGTGTTTTTTTTATTTGAAATCTTAAAAATATGTAATTGATTCAAAACTGGGAAATATTTAAGTAAAAAACCAAATTTCATTTGTGAGCTTGTCTGCTCTGTACCCCGATATACAGCCTAAATCACTATTCCTCATAGTTTAGACATTTAGGTAATTCCATAAAGGGAAATTTAAATTATGATAAATAAATTATTTTTTTTTGGTTTTATATTGTAAAATAGGGTAGTAAAATTTGTGTAAAAAATTACAACTTTTAAAACGTGAATACCTAATATTTTTTTTACTAAAACTGAATTTAAAAAAAAATTTATTTACAAAAAAAAAAACATCGAAACTATTACAACACCGCAATTATAGCTCTTGATATTCGGCAACACTTATTTAATATGATAAATAGGAAGTCAACTTGCTCTCACGAATTGCGAACGAATTTGATAAAAGGCTTTTGTTATCATAACAAAAAGCTTTTTAGGCTGGTATGGTAGAAGTGGGGCCCTGACAATTTGTGTTGTTCGATTCTAGAAATTAGATAATAACACTTCCTAAAAATTTTTGTTCTTCACCGAGCCAACATTCTTTTTAATAGCACAAAATAGTGGTATCTAACTTTTCCGTTATCAATCTTTTGCGGCAAAGTTTCATTCATATGCAATAAATCATAGATTAAAGGTTAAAGACCGGAGTGTCTTACGATACTTTGTTTTGAACAATGTGTTTTTGTTTGAATGCCTATGGTTTCAAGAGATTCATAACTCACAAAATCCTCACTTATTTTCTAATGACAGTGTAAAAATGGAATTTCAATTCAGTTAATTTGAATCATCTTTCTGTATAAACTGAATAAAGTCTAGTCGGCCAGGCTATTTCCATAGAAAATTTAATTATACTTTCAAAAAGCAATCACTGTATTGCCCAACCAATTTTCAACAGAAACAAACTCTTGCGATCTTCAACTCCCCTCCAACTTCAGCACCAAAATGAAGTCAGAAAAAAATATGGAATACCTGCTAAGTTGAGCAAGCACAATGGTCACAATTTTCAAAATTTTAGCATTAGTGGTTCCTCAAATATAGGACAAAAATCACAAACTGATTGAGAGATCATCAAAATTATGGAGTGCTTCCCGACGAATTTTGTAATTTTGTATATCACACAAATCGACAATTTGGGGTTTCCAGACCTGGGATTAATGAATTATGCCACGTTACAAACGTTATCAGCAAATAAAATAATTCAATAAAGTCCTTTAATATTGGAACAATTTCATTCAAATTAAAGTTTCTTTACAATGGTTTATAAATCGTATATTTCACAGACTAACAAATAAACTAATGTGTATTATTTCAATAAATGTATATTAATCTTAATTATAAAAATTTTATTTTAACAAAATAAAAAGGTTTAATTATTTACAGTTTTCTATTATTTTAAATGTCTTATAATTAAATTTACATTCTAAACTTGGTCTTCATCTTCTTCATCAGGCTCGGTTCTTACAACAAATACTGTTTGAAATAATTTCAAAGCTTCACGCAAAGTGGTTTGCATAGTTTCGGGCATGGTGAAAAAGAAAATAATTGCATAAAGCACCTGCAGGCCGCCCAAGGCACAAGCAAAATTCGAAATAGAACGGTTTGATACCAAACAGCAAACAAGGATTTGCAAAACATTCTCAGCAACAATGGATGCCAAAATGAAATACGGTTTTACCGATATGGAAAATGCTTCACCCAAATAACAAGTACTGCTTGCGGCCATTATCCCAGAAAACATCTGATAAATTAGCATTAAAAATACTACTGGCTGGATATAGGCATTAGGTGTATTCCAAAAGTTCGAAGCTAACCACCCAACTGAGAAGAGAATTCCACCACCAAGTAATAGTGAGATTGCACTTGGTATTCTGCGTCCAATGGTGTCTAGAAAGAATGTTGAAAACGTAGTTCCGATCAATCGCATTAATATATAAACGTAGGAGGCCATTGGGATTCCATTCCTTGCACTTAATACAGTTGCCAGAAGAAATGTTAAAGTGAGTGGAAAAGATAATGACATCGAAACAAAGCACCGGAATAGACCGGTCTTGATCAATGGTATCCAGCCGATCGAAATGTTCTTGGAGTTTTCATCACGGACCATGTCTTCTGCCAACATTGCCTTGGTCTCATTTAGCAAAGAGTATGTCTCGTGGGTGATAACTTTTGGTCTTTGAAGGTCACGCAACACAATGACGGCTTCCTCTTCATAGTCTTTTAGCAAAAGGAATACTGGTGATTCACGTGTACAAGCGAATGTACAAATTAAAGCCCCTACACCATAAATTAAGGCCATCAAGCCATTAGCGGAATTTTCTTTGTGATTTCCCCAACTGTCCATGGAAATGAGTTTTATCAAAGCACCAAGAGCTAGGCCTATTTGTTCTGCACTAAGAACAAGCCCTCTGAATCTTTTAACAGACTGTTCAGATCCGGCGACAATAGCTGGAATCAATGTCAAGCCAAATGCAATACCATCACAATAACGAGCAGAAATAATTGTTGAACTGCTTTCTGTGGCTGTAATATGGAAAACTCCACTTATGATAACTAACACTGAGGCGATAAGCTGGAAAGTAGAAGATTGAAACTTTAAATCAGAATTTTAAAATTATATAGATTTTTATAACTTACATTAAAAATACGCTTTGAGATCTTATGTACCAATAATGTGGATATACAAGATCCGATGATAACAGCAATGAACCAAGAAAATTGAACATGTGTTCCATATATATTATGTGAAGCAAACCCAATACTAGATGTCAAATTCATTCCACCCGAAGCAAAAATTAATGTTGCTGAAAATATAAAAATTTGAAAAATATATGAATTGTTGTGATAAAATGAAAATGCTTTTTTTTGTTAAATTTTTAACTAAAATTTCAATATATACATACATAATGAACTATGTATATTAAAAAAGAATTAAAAGTAAGTCCCACAATTCTGCCTGCCTGTCTGTAGATTTAAAAACAATTTTGGGGTTTTTTGAGTACGGAGTGTAGTAGGTACATAAATAGCTTTCTATTTCAATCATAATTGAATAATAATGAAACTAATTTAATTAGCTATCTAGAGAATTTAAAAACGTACCTACAGACAAGACTTACACAGAATTCGATCATTATCAATTGATTATCTACTATGAGAAAAATAATTTGATTATTAAATATTAAGAGGAGTCAAGAAAATAAAATGTATATATGTACATATTAAAATTTATATTTTGAAAAAAAGTATTCAGTCCTTTTTATAAAACAAAAGTTGGAATGCAAGTTTTGATTTTTGTTCAGTAATGTACTCTTAAAAAGATAGTTTCAAAAAATAATATGTGTTCGTTTTCAAATTATTGAGTTTTCTAAAAAGAAATTTAATCTTTTTTTTTCAAAATATCATTGTGAAAGCTCAAGTCCTCTTTTTCAAAAAAAATTGTGAATCAATTTGTCAAACCGCTTATGAGAAAATCCGAAACCAAAAATCCAGTACGGTATTTTAAAAAATATATTTTTCACATAGAAATTAAAATAATTCAACGAATTTCATCACCTTATTAAATACCTCACATTACATTCATGTAATGTTTATTATTTAATCGGAAAACCCCCAATCAAAATAGGTATTTAATTTATTTTATAAAGAGAATATTTATTAATATCACGCATAAATACATTATTTACTGTCGGCATTTACACCAAGAAACAAGATGAAGTGTGAAACAATTTGAACTTTGGTGACATCTTATTTCAACTTAATGATCAGAGTATTCTAAGATTGTACTGCTTAACTTACAGCGAACAAATTATTAAGAAATAATGAGTCATTTTTATGGGTTGTGTCTTCTGGAGTATAAATAGTTAAGTGAGGTTTAAATAATGTGGCTTCAAATTAATTATTCCGTAAGCATGCATACATGAATGTTAATTCTAAATTCCAAAGCCATTTTATTGTTTCTATACCTTTCTACTTTTTATAAAGAAGGTACATAAATATATAATTGAGTATGAGACATGGTTAGCGTGTTTTATAGTCACATCTAATAAAATTTCCCACTCTGAGACAAAAAACTTCGAGTTGGTATTCAACGACTCGTATTTAACGAACGCTCAAACCTTTAACTTATAACTCAAAAAAATCCTCCTTCATTACCTTATGCAAAAGTGCCTTGCATGACCTAATGATGGGGATTTTTGAGTTATGAGAATTCGGTCAATAGGTACTTGCTTTAAAAAAATAAATTAAAGAAAAGACCAACAACCAAAAATGATAGACGTAGCATAACAAGCTGTTTCTATAAATACATATATTTTATCGGTACTAGTCTTATACAGGGTGTCCCAGTAATCACTGTCTTCACTGAGAGTCCAGGTCATGACCTCTCAGAATAGAGATTTTTTTTATAAGTCATAACAGTTTTCGAATAACAGCTATTTTTTTTTAATTTGGAAATTTTTGAGAATATTATTAAAATCTATCTTATGTATATTTAAAAAAAAATAAGGACCCAAGACCCCCACAATTAAGCCACTGAGCAGGTGTGTACCATGTACCCAAGCTATAAAAGATAATTAACCACGACACAATCGGCCAATTAATATTGTTTTTATTTTCTCTTTTGTCTGCCCCATCGATCGATCAGTTCCCAAACAAAATACGAGTACAATAAAAAATATAAGTATGTATGTCAGTAAGTTAAATTAATCTTGAGTCGTTACTTATTGTCATTAAAATTGAGATGAAATTATGATATTTCTGGTTACAAAATGAATGCTGTAAATTTTTACCTGCAAGCAAAGAACGTGATTGAGGACTGTTTTTACGTGCATCCTCAAACCATCCAAGACGCCGACGGGGTGCAAGTTGTCTTTGTGAAGATCCATAAACTGCTTCATATCCTGTCTGAGGTGATTTCGGTTTATATTCCAATTTGGGTTCAGGAAGTCTTCCTGTTATTTTGTCAGTTGTTAAAGCTGACTCGTCTTTCGACTGACTCATGTTATATAAGTATAATATAACAAAGCTTTGGTATAGATTTCGAAGATATATTTGTTCGTTCGTAAAACAACAATAAAAAAAAAACACTAGTATATCACAGTTTGGTATTTATACAGTTATTTTGAAATACTCATATATTTCTTAATAAAACTAAAAACTTTATAAAAACAAATTAAACAAAAAAGAACAATTTAGAACCTTTCGAAGTAAATGAATAAAATATACTGCTCGTACAGCACCAAGAGAATGATTTAACTGGCTCCCAGCTCAAACTTGAACACCAGAGTTGCTACTTAATAATTATGTATTAAGTAACTTACGCTTTAAAAGATTTTCCGATTTAAGATGTTGTTTTATTCTGTGTATGGTAAATCTTCAAAAAAAATCTGAGGGGATGTATGTAGGTATTAAATTAAACATAGATTCAATCCTTGCTCCTAGAGAGTTTTAAGTGCCTGATATTTTAAGTTCCACATTGGGCGCCATTCAAATTAATCTAAAAAATATTACGAAGTAGATAGTTGTCTTTTCAACAGAAATTTGTATGTGGAATTGGATTTCTTATAATCGTACGATTAAGACATTTTCGGAAGAAAAACCTATATTGATCGGTTATAAAGGATGGTCGGTTTGAAATTTTAAAAACCAGTTGCCTTATGGTTTGACTCTCTGTGTAACTTTTTCAAGTGATTAAGAAAGTGTTTTTCTCACTTTGCACTTAACATAGAGAATCAAAGCTGCCGAGCATTTCAGACCGACGCCCTTTTTCTCTTAGACCGATAGCAACTGAAATAAATCGAATAACTAAAAAAAATGGCGTTGGAGGGATTTTAATTTCCAGGCTGTTAAAAATGATTGCGATGTAACATAAATTGATTTAACTTATTTTCTTTTGCTTCTGTTGGTACTTTTAGTACATTTCGAACCAAACCAAACTTAAACTAAGAAATCAGCTGAATCCATTATTTTCTACTGGATGATAAATCAGCTTTATTCTGTTATTAAATTCACGTGAATGTCTTGTTCAATTAATTTTTTTTTTATACAGATACAGAACCTAATGGCGAAAATTTAGTTTTGGCTATAATTTAAAGGTACGATTTTTCGAACATTTATATTCACCTCCTACTTATCAAAATACAAATAATCCCTCGAAAGTTCAGAAGAATATATTATCTGAATATGAAAAAGCATCTATACGTGCTTCGACGATTAAAATAAAGTGGCATCACTTCTTAAAAAAAAAAAAACAAATAAAAAAAATCGAATGTATTAATTATTGGAGCCAACAAAACAACTTTCCTCGATCCCCACAACTTCGTCTTAATAAGCCTCACCATATACCTACCATACAAAACACAATATCATTGCCCGGCGCAAACCGATGCGATGCGGGCTCTGTATAATATTTTGGATAGGCTACATGATATCGTATGCATGCTCTTTAGGCATGTGTACAAGAATATAACACTCTCCGAGTGAGAACAAAATATTGTTGTTTACAAAAATGCATCTATGACATCATCAGCGAAATTTATGTTAAAAATGAATACGAAAGGCCAAAGAATGATTTATTGGAAATTCAATACAAATTATTGGAAACATTTTTAATTTAATAATGCCAACTCTTAAATGCTATTGGCGAAAAAAGAAAAGAAAGAAAGCGAGTAATTGTCTTTTATTGATGTACATTTATTCTACCCCGATCCATTCCAATAATAAATTCTTTTTACCTCTACAGAAATAGATATTTAAATAAAAGTTTGTCAATCCAAGCTTTTGTATAGTCTTGAAACCCATTAGATGATTATTTGTCGGTTGATTGGATTCGAACCTCGAATTATTTTTGTAAAAGAAAAATTGGCTGTTTTAAACAATAGGTTAGTTAGGAAGCAGGTAGGTGCATATCTACATAAATAGGTTCATAGAGTATTGTTTTGTAGTTGAGATAGTCTAGTTTTGCGATATTGAATCATCTGATACCTAATATTGTTTTGAGTTATTTGTAAACAAATCGGGGTTTCCCTTGATTCAGGTTAAGAAGAAAAAGCTTTATGTAAGTTAATTATGTTAGTAAATTTAGTCTGTAAACGACGATAAACTCATATGAGGATTTATAATTTTTGGCCTTAAATAAATAAATAAATATAAACAACTAACATAATTTAGTATAACAAAATATGACGCCAAAAAGTGCTACACAAACGCGTGTTGGTACTACTTTTTTTAATTTGATTCCATTTAAAAACTCAATTTGTTTTGTTATCGTGATATTTGCTTATAGATGGAAATGCTATTATAGGTAACCTAAAAGCGATAGACAACACAAAACTTCTATTAGGTGTCTTTTTCTATATTGCCTACTTTTTTTTAAGAAAAGAACTATTTTTGTATAAAATTTGTTCTACACATTTGGTACTGCATTCTTTTTTACCTTTCCTCTAAAAGTGGTATCAAAATTTAGACATTAAATGCACAAACAAATTAGCCATAACGCAATACGTTTTTTGTCCGCGGCAATTTTTACATACGAAAAACTATAGGGCAAGTTTTGGATTCTTGTAAAAAAAATCGAACGCGAGATATTAATCGGACCTAATGTTACGATAAACGCAAAAAAAGATGGTTATGCAATCGCTCTTCCTTAGAGAGGAATGGAATTTATTTACCCCAAAAATAACCGTACCTGGTCATATAAACGTCAAGACAAAACATACTTATCTCGAAAACAACTCTTAACGATTTTGATATTTTTTCAAGTTATTATGAAATTGAATTCTATGCTCCCCCTAATCTCCAACTAATCATTTAGCAATAACCCTTTTGCGTTTTAACAGCTACGTACTAACTAAAGAGGCCAAATAATTTTTTTGTGGACCATTAAAAGGTATTTTGAATCACTAAACTTTATTTAAAAAAATATTAAATTTTATATCATTATAATTTTTATTCAGTTAGCATTACGTTAAACAAAAAAAGAAAAACTAAACAGCTAGAGCATCATTCTGTGTTTCATGACTTAGTTGTGTCTGCAAGTTGGAAAGTTTATTCTTCAACACCTGCACGCCCATGATTACTATATTCTCTGGTTTAAGAGCACCAGCTGCTTCAACGTTGTAAAAGAATTTGTTCGGCTTTATCTTCCAATTATAGGGAGCCTCATACTGATCATCATCCAATTCAGTATGTTCACTTTTTGGCCACTCGTCTGGCTTAGGGTACAAAGTGTGTCTCATTGAATTATCTGGATCATATTCAAAACAAACACCACAGGTGGGATTCCATTTGGCATGCTCCTTACCAAATCCTTTCTTAGCATAAGCTCTCAGCTTTAGTTCCTGTCCTTTACGCAATTTAATTAGCAAAATCTCGTCAGTGTTCTCTCCATACTCATTGTCTTCGTCGTTTTGTAAGCGGGATGTCACCGGTAGTACCTTTTGATTACTCGACTTCAAGTCCGCAGTTGTTACATGACGTGTTTGTTCTTCGGCACACTTAACATCAAGTGTAAACTCGACACTGCATTCAGGGCAGAAATCCAAGCAAACGCATTCTCGGGTATATTGAAGACGTTCGACAACTTCATCGGATATCAATGGAATTAGCCCTATGCGATGGGCTAGGAATTCGTCGGATAAAACTGTGGAATTGGCTTCTAGTTGAACCCAATCTATAGCTAGTGTTGGAGTCTCGGCAATGAATACACGACGCAAACTATTTGCCACACTCAAGTCGGTGTCTTCTACGACGAATTTCACATTGTCGTCAGTCAATTCGGTAATGGTCACCGATGGAGTGTTAGCATAAGGCATATTGCTTAATTTTTAGTTTTTTTTTATAACACGTAATTGTTTTCCTTAATAAATTACTGTAGAAAGTATTTTTAACTAGTCAAATTAAATAAAACAAATTATTTTGAACTTTCTAGTTTTTATTTCGTGTGTTTTTTTCTCACACTTCAGCTCAGCGGTCAAAATTAGAAATGTCAAACAAAAAGCGGTTGTTTTGTTAATTGAAAGAATTCAGTAAAACATAGCATAATGAATGTGCTCAGCAAGAAATTAGATTTAAAAGAAACATAGAAAAACAATATTTTCTTAAGGGGAACTCACATCATAGCAGATGTAGTACCCTGCAAACCAAAACTCAGTAGTTTGCTTTAAAACACAACCACATATAAAGCCCAATCTGTAATTGTATGTGTTTCTTTATTTACCAAAAAATCTCCCCTCAAAAAAAGTACTTTTGTTTCTCCTAAAAGAATAAGCTCTTTTCTATCGTAATCGTAAGGGGAATGAATCATTTTGTATGTGCTCAACATGAGAACATCGAAAAGGAAAAAAACAGTTATTTTTATCGGCGAGCGAATGAGGAATGTTTTTGGTTTAGAAATGCAACTGATTGGAAATAAAATAAACCTAAATAATATTAAAGGTAAGTATATTTTATTTTTGTTTCCAAATATATTTTTTTCCAAAATATCACCAAATTAGGAACGAATATCTATATACACTGTATATGACGCATTTGCAATGGTATCTCAAATTAAAGGCTTACCAAAACCAATGCGAAACCGATGCGAAATAATCGTAATGAAGAAAAAACACAAGCAACAACGTGTTGTTGTAAATTGTAGCAAAGTGTTGTTACTGTTCTTTTATTGTCGTATCCGAATGTTTCACATCGGTTTTGTGGGTATGGGTAAGCTTTGAACTCCCTCATAAAAATTTCTTAACTTATGACTTCGACCATATTTCGCAGTTGGGAAAAGTTGCCTGGGAAATTTAATTTCACTTGGATATAGACGAAATGTAAATTTAAAATAAGCACTGCAAGCTTAACCCATTCCTGATTTAAGGCATTTAAGATTTTCATTAAATTTATTTCCCCAACCCAAAAATGTTGTCATATGCTTACAAAAATCATAGTCAAGTTTTAACTTCAAGTTGCAGAATTTGGAATAGAGAACCATTATCGGAAAAAAAATTGACTCACTTATGATTTGTCTTCAATAAATTTTAATATTAAATAATTGTATAAGGGTAATGTATGTGTTATGTGCCGTGCATTAACTTAAAGTAAAAAAAAATAATGGTTCCTTAATTGTATTTCAAATACTTTGAGATTTTTTTCTTAATTCTTATCGCCTTCTGTGGAACTTATGAAATTGTCGATACCCATTGGATCTAAACTTCCGAATTCTCTGCGTTTTTTCTTTTCGGCAAGGGTCGGTTGTGGAATGATTTGACCTGTTTTCTTCTCAATACTTTCATGGAGCTTCTTGCTGTCTGCATCTCCTTGTGTGGTATTTGCCATATTTATGAGACTCTGTGCAATAAGCAAACAGAAAAACATTTGTATGCAAAGCAAATGAATTGTGTAGGAGACTTACTTCGAACTCTTGGCCTAGGTATTCTTTAGATTCTGTGTTCAACTCTGGCGTTGGGTTCCCTAGCATCACGTCACCAAGAAATCGGTAAATTTTCCTGAAAACAGCGTTTGAATTTGACGATTGGGACACTTGTTTCTGGAAATAAACTTACTGAAAGTCAACTCCTCCGTTGTCTTTTGGATTAGGATGATGTTCCATATCTGCAATAGCAATCATAATAAGGGCACGCTCATATTTGGCCTCATGGTTGAAATTCTTTGATTTGTAATACTCCAACCAGCTATTGATATTTTTGTAACAAACTGAGTTGCACTCCTCGTGAACATGATCTTGAGCTGCTTTTGTCTTTTCGTTTACAAATTCTAGAAAATTTAAAAATAAAATGCACATCGCAAAAATCAGGAATATCTTAACTATACTTACTTGCAGCTTCTTCAGGACAAATTTTTGTGTTTTTAATTGCATTGGCACAGCTTTTGGGATCACATCCATTGTCTTTTAGATGATTCATTATTAATTTGCGATTGTACAGGCTAAGATTTTGCTTGAGCTCTGGAGAATTGCGTGTTTTTTTCTTTGATGAACCCGGCTTTACATTCGGCTTATCGGCATCTGCAAGATTTACTTGATCGGAAATTATCATTGATTCAGGTAAATCAGACATTTTTGTGGCTGATAAAATATTTTAATAGAAGTTTTAATAAGAAAATTAATTTTTTGTTATTTTCCTTGTTTGATGTTTGGTAGGCGAATGAGGGTTGTTTGTGTTTTATATGTTTTTGACGTTCGAATTGTCATTTATTCAAATTGGAATAATTAGCTTTGTTCAGTGAGAAGAGACTGAAACCAGAACAAGCCATTTATCTCAATTATGTGGAGGACTGAGAGGTTGAGTTGGATGGTGGTTGGATTTTGGATTTAGTAATGAACTTTTAGTTTAGTTAGTAGAATAAAAAAATTCAATTAGATTTCAGTTCAGTTGAGTATCTGATCTAGGTTTTTCATTCCTTTTCAAACGATGTTGTTTTTATAATAAGGGTATTCATGCAACGAGATAATTTTCCGCATTGCAGAAAGATATAATTTTTCGCTTTACGTTTGAGCACCCCATAAAAATTCTTGCATAAATGTGAGAAATAATCAGGTGTCACAACTAAACGTCACAAATTACTTCTCGAAACTTTATGAGGTTTATGTCTTCGCTTTCTGCATCAAATCTGTGAGATAAATTTATCTGGTTTGCAGAATATTTTTCCCATACAAATTTTGACAGCTCGTTTCTGCCGAGATAAAATTATCTGGTTTCCGAGGTTTATCCGAGTTTTCCACCGTTGCATGAATACCCCTAATAGCTTATACTACGCTTTTTTTCATGGTATGAGCGTTTTATTCATAATTTAACACTGCGCTGGTCACGAGAAGAGATTTCTCCTTAAAAAATGTCGTTCTCCTCTTGATCTCGTAAGACCAAGCTTCTTGCCGGTCTCTTCAGGGTACCAACTTAGAATTTCTATGTTTTAGTATTTTTTGTGAGAAAAATGAGAAACGAAAATTTTATTTTGGAGACTGTGCCAGTCCTATCTGGTTATAATTCTCACCAAAGCACCGTCAATGTTGTATTGTATACAAAAAAAATATTTTAATAATCTATCGAAATAGTTCATACAAATTTCTCGAATGAGAAAAAAAGAGATATAAATTAAAATCGCGTTTTTCAAAATGGCGCCCAAAGCACTACACTTCCATTCACGCCATTTTAATTTTAAACTAAGGCCCATTTTCTTCGATATCAATTAAATTTGATCTCGCCCAGAGAGGGAAATTTAGGAAAATTTTATGAGGCTTCCTAAATTAATTGGAGAGTCAAGTAATAGGACCTAAGGACTGACCCATTTATCGATTGGAATCAGAAATTTGAGATCGTTGAGCTTAAATTATACAAAATTAATTTTAAGAGAAAAGGATTAGGGCCGGTATTCGCTGAGTGCTCTTAGCTTTAAGAGTATCACTTTCTTTACTGACCCTACATTAAGTCATAAAACTAATGAGGGAGGATACGAGTTAAGCTTAGGTGAATACCAGAACTAGGATCTAGGAATTATGCAGTTATTAAAACAATTGTTAAAAGCAATGCCCACACTGCCATAGCCCTAAAAACAGTAAAATAAAAATCTTTTTTTCTTTTTTAAGTCTATTTTTAAATATTTATTCAGGTATTCACCAAGTGCTCTTAAGTTTAAGAGCCTCTGAGATCAAAATATCCTCTCCCATTCAGGATGTTCTGAGTTAAGAGTCTTTTAAAGTTGAGGGCGCTCAATGAATACCAGCTTCAAAGAAACCATGAACTGTGCATTAGGTACACAGCACACGCCAAGCGTCACTTCTTAAAAGCGAAAGCTAGTGAGTAGACTTTGGTTGACACCAGAAGGTTTCCTTAAAATAAACATTGCCTCAGAATTTATCGCTTTTAAGATTAAATTTCTCTTATGTCAAGTTTCCATTATTAAGATACTTGGGAATTCCAGCTTTTTGATTATATTTTAATTAAGCTTTCTGTTCCCTTTTTTTATTTTTTTTATCTACGATTATACGACAAAGACACTGCTAACAACTCTTTTATCAGTTTGACCGCAAAAGGCACGCATATAATGCAGCATTTGGGAAAGAATTACGTTAAATTTATTTATAAAAGTTATTACAAATCTAGCTCATTGATCATTGGTGTCTAAAAACTTAGAGAAAATAAGGTCTATTCATAGTGCGCCCGCCAAGGGGGCAAGGGTTAAGTTGCCCTCTCATTGGCTTTGGAAAATATCACATACCTATGTATATGTATGTACATATTTTGTATTTTGCATTTTGATATACTTACATATGCACATATTAAATCACGGTACAAACAAAATAAAAGCCTTTATTATTTTTTTTGTTGCTTTAAAGCTTTACAGGTGTATAGAAGCCATTTTCGTAAATGTTCACACCCATCAACAAGTAATTTTGCGCCAACCGAGTTCCACGAAAAAAACCTATGGCTTACGATTTCCAGGAAATATCTTGTCGTGCTTCGACCTAATCTAAGTCATTTCTCCATACATCATATCAATTCCCCCATATACAATCTTCAGAATATGCACTTTCATTTATCATACGCTGCAAAAGTCTATTCGCAAAAGTCATACTCTGTCTAACCAAATCGTCAAAGCTCCCTGCGTCAGTCGGCAAATAAACTCTGATCACAAGTACTATAATATAAATTTCCAGCTGGTTGTGGAATTCCCCATTAACTTGGTCATGTTTGTAGCCTGTTCCACCAGAATTTCTCAGTGTGTATCTTAATCGATATCAAGTCGGACGCCACTTTATTACTCTTCTGTGGTAAAAGACGCGTTCAAATTCGGTGAAATATTAAAAGATAAACATTATTTTTGTATAAATAATATAAAATGTACGATCAAAGCATGCATCCAATGTCATCGGCGGCAAGTAATGCCTTGATGAGTCTTCAAAATCGAGGTGCAACAAACTCAGCTAATACAGCTGGAGGAGCAACAACGGCTGGAAATGTTACCGCTCCACAAAACCCTTTTCAAAATCCTGCCATACAGCCGTCAAGTGTTATCAATTTGTCAAATTCAAGTGACGTTGTTATTGGACCAATGACCCAATATCAAGGACCTGTTACCATCTATCAGTATATGGATGCCACAGTTGAGGCAAGATCTATGCAAGCAAATGGTGGTGGTAGGTATTGAAGTGTTTATACTTTGGATAAATGTAGTGATTTAAATTTAGAAAATCATATTTTTTGATTGGAAGAATTAAAGTTGTTTACATTTTCGATCATTTGTTTGCACATGTGAAATAACTGCGCAGCTCATCACCTTAGTTCGATTGTGATAGAAGATTAACCTTGAATAAAATTCAAGGCAAAAATATTTTAACACAGTGATTCATCATAAAATTTGAATTTAATTACGCTAGTTTTTTGTATCTCAAAGTTACCATAACAAAGTGTATTTAAAATTTGTTACACAATCTGTATCAAGTGCTAACGAAAAGCAAATATGAATTTTCATTTAATTAATGACAGTTATATGTAACTATTTAAATTTTACAAATTCTATTGAAAAATAACAAGAAAGCAGCTTTTAATACTCTGTCATTTTATAAGCTTTAAATAATAACTATAGATATGCTAAATAAAAGCTTTTTGGTATTGTGGTATTTCTGCTACTTAGTTTACTGTTACTGTCATTTATCTAGTTATCTAGCTTTTTAATTTAGCATTTAATATCATTAAAATTTTAATGAAAGGCTTTTAATCACTAATATTATTTCTCTTAAAGCTTAACGATTTTTTTCTGTTTTAAGTTAAGTTTTATCTTTTTACCTATGAATTGAAATAGTTTTTTTTTACATTTCCAATTAAAAACAACTTTTTCATTTGCAATTCATAAGTAAAACACTGGTTTTTATTGAATTCATAGATTCAGAGCAAAATATTAATTTTTTTTCAAAAAAATAGTCGCACTATAGAGAAATTGTGGAAAATTTAACTGAATACATTTGTCAAAACTTGTATTTTACTTAAGGCAAGATGCAAAAAGTTAAATATTTTTCTCATCACATATCTTAGTATAGTGAGTTGTGACGTATATTAATATTATAAATAATAATATATGTTTTTTTTTTTCAATTGCGCTATTGCACACATTTTTTAAATAATTTTTTAAGAATATTCTAGTCTATAATTTAGACAGCTCTATAGTTCGAAGATTGTTAAATTAGTCCAGTAGGCAATTTAAAATATTAAACAAAATTTAATATTATGTGAATAAAAATTGCAGACGTTAAATTTGAATTGTAAAATCTAGTGGATTTTGGATTTGAAGTCAATGAAGGTAGTCTTTAAATTGAAGTTTGTATTCACAAAAAGTTGTATATTCTTCTACAACCCTGCCATATAAATTTAAAAGGAGTTTTAATCCATATTTTAAAACAGAAGTCTCCGGTATATAGTTAGCTATTGGAGTGCAGCTACTCTACAGCTTTACAAATTTCCTGCGTTCTTCAATGCTTTCTTATTAGAAACATGTATTTCTTTAAAAAAATTGCAAAACGCGTTTTTGAAAAACTTATATTTTTAATTTTCAAAAAAATATTCAATATATTTATTTGTAAGATTATTTATACGAAATATTTCATTTTGTAGCTTTTTCAATTTGAACTGCCACCCCAGACAAATTGGTTTATTATTAATTATGGGGCACTAGGGCGTATACATAATTTTTTTTCAAATGATTTTTCAAATAAAGGATAATGGGCAATTTGGTCTACCTAGCGTTCACGAATGAGAAATATATTGTTGAAAAGCTTAGTCCCAACACATCATTTTTTTTGTATGGACACAAAGCTATAAACCATGGGGCTTAGGCAGAATATTATTAACTTTTATATCAATGGTCAATAATAGAGAATATTGTTATGGTTGGCAAATAATGCGCTTAACAATATAAAAATTCTACTTTTTTTATTTGATTTAACGAATTAAATGAATGGGAATAATTGTGCGTCAAGAGTCCACAAACGACATATATGTAGTACGTTCGAAAACTTAGTTCAAGAGCTTCATTTTTGAATATAAGCACGGAACTGTAAACCATGGGTTCAAGCACTATTTTCAAAATTCTTCATGTCCAAATTGAGTTTTAGTTAAATTTTAAAATTAAGTTTTCGACCACTCAAAATTAAAGGACTTTTTCATAAATAAAGTACGTGTAAGGTAACCCTTGTTAGAAGACAAATTTTTACGTATAAAAACAAATTTGTTCGAAAGATCCGAATATTTTCTTTTGAATTAGTTAGGATTTGCTTTCAGAACAGGGATGAATATACATATATGTATGTATGTATTTACAAAAGTTTGCCCACGTTTGTACATTATCAAACGATTTTTTAAAATGCTTACAATGCTTTTATATTTTAAAAACAATTTATTTTTCAAACGATACTCGTATATATTAAAACAAGTTTTTAGAACTTTATTTTGAAATGCGAAATTTTGGACTTTTTGTTTGGAATTCTAGAATTTTTCATTAACGTTAGTTAGAAATGTTTTGTTTTCAAGATTCTTTCTGTACTTTTACCAAAATGCATTTAGGAAATTTAAGTTTTAACAGTATGTATGTTAAAATCTCACAATTTTGTTGAATTTGTGAAGCACACTTTAGACAAGGTACTTTCGGTCAAAATATCAGTACACATTGGGATATGCCTGGCGATATCCCTTAAAAAAGATTTAAAATCCTTGTAAACATTGTCGAAAATTTGAAGAATCTACCGCTAAATTCTAGAATTGTATAATTTCGGAATTTTATAGTAGTAGCATAATGCCCAAAATTATTAGTAGCCCAGAGAAATCTATGAAAAAAAGGGCCAAACACCTAACAAAAAGGTTTAGGATTTTGATTGTGTTACATGTAAAGCTACTTTTTCCTTATCAATGTCATAAATTTAAAAAACTTTTTCCCATAAAAATCAGTAGGTTAAAAACCTAAAATATTGATAATGTAACTCATTTTCTGTAAAACGATAATTTCGGACTTAACAACCCCTTTCTACCAAACTCTAAGGAAATATTTTCAAAAATAACTTTTCTTCAAAACAATTGAAAATTTGGCAATACTGACGTTATTGCACGGTACTTCTTTTTAAATTACTCAAGATCATTCAATTTATTCATAACTAAACAAAAATTGTAAAAAGTATATTGTACTTGCGATTACAAACTTACTTCACTGATTTAATTTTCTTTTCAATTATTAAATTATTGTTCCCAATATCCCAAAGAACAGTTCAGTGACCTTAAACTGACTTTTTTTCATTGTTGCACACTTTCCGTCATCACAATCTAGAATGCATATTAGGGTGTTTCTATTTTTTTCTGAATTTTTGATTTCTTTTGATACAGGCTTAAAAGTTTCACCTGTAAAAATGTAAGCAAATAAAATCAGCGTTTAGACTCCTCAACGCTGTTTTCGGTTTTCCATATGATTTATTTGTATGGGGAAAAAACACATTACTTGTATTTTTATATCTTAACAAAAAATAGTTTCCTTTTTGACCGTTGACTTACCCATTTCAAAGTTTCAGCTACCGAAAGTCATCAAAATCACTTATAAATAATTTGTATTTATTTAGCTATGTACCTATTTAACATATTTTAGTAACAATTATCACTTTTAACAAAAAATTACATATGACCTTATTTGTAGAGGATCAATTTTCTTATCGAACGGTATCACTTCCATGTATTAATAGTTATTATGTATTATTTTGAGCGCAAATTTGTACAGCCGGTGTTTTTTTTTTACAAACCGAATCTTTTGAGTCTGTATCAAAGGTACTTTATTCTTTTTTTTTGAAACACCCTAGTTTGTGTGTCAGTCTTATCAAATCCCTTTGTGTATTTCAACTGTATACTAAATTGATCTTAAGTGTACATATCCGGAAAAAAATGACAATGAATGCGTACAAATGGAACACTGTGCTTCCTATTTCCATCAAGTTACACTCTTTGAATTATTAATTAGTTAATAATAATAATAGTTTTGAAAATGAGTGAAATTTAAATGTAGGCGTAATGTCTGGATTTATTTTTAATACCTGCTGAAAATAAACCATGAGCTATTTATAAATAAAGATATCACTCACTCACAATAATAATAAATTAATTGAGCAATTTGTTTTTGTTTTTCTTTTAAATGATTTGACCTAACAATTAAATTACTTATGGATGTAAGAAAATTGATGACTAAAGTATTCATTTCTCAGAAAGTGTATTGATTTCAATTTTATGTTTATCTGACTGATTTTTGATAAGTATTGCAATTTTAGTCTAGTTAAATTATATTTTTTTCAATGCAATTTATGAAGTAATTTTTAATTTAGTTCAGTAAAAAGAGATGTTTTAGGAGCCTACACAAGGTATGATTAGTAAATTTAAAAAAATGTATACTATCACGCCCCCTTTATCTTCAGCTATGAAGTTCCCAAATTACTAAATTTTCTACTTCTTCCCTAGTTGGACTGAAATGTTTTCTGCAAGTTGGTCACATATTTTTTGTTGAAAAACATCAGAAGAATTCCAATATTATTTGAAAAGTGAATCATATCATCCACTTGAATCAGCTAAATTATGGCACTGGCTTTAATTTTGGCATTTTTTTGAAAGATTTCAAACATTTATGAATCTACATTGAATTTTTTCTTCGCCGGAGGTTTTTTTTTGAGTATCACATCATCCTAGGTCACGTTCTCACTAGGTCACCATAGTATGTTTAACTCGAAATAGTAACCCTCAATTCCAGACTTGCTAATTCAAAGTCGGCAAAAACTTGTAATTAATAATTATTTCCTGTACCTTTTTAAAATTACTCATAAGAAATACAACAGAAAAACCTATAAAAAGCCAATAAATCGAATATACAATTATATTTTCAAAATTCAACTAAAATTTGACACCGCCGCAGTCACGTAACACAAAAAAATGTCGTCACTGTCACAATTCGTGGATCATTAAGCTCGTCAAATAGATTAAATTCTACTCCCTCTCGTTCACTCAAAAAAGAAAAAAAAAAAAAAAATTAAAGAAAAAAAAGGTATATTGTACTCAACCATGATTCGCCGCGCCGTATTTACGATTGCACAGTAGTATACGACTACGAATCGAGCTTATATGGCACACATTATCGTTGTGCTCTGCGCGAACACATTATATTGCTAATCATCGACGTTAATAAGAAGTAACTATGTTTTGAATTAGTGCCTTCTTTAGTATTTCTGAGTAAGCAAACCATGTTCTATTTTGGAATAAAGTGACCAAAAATTGTGTACCAGAATTTTGGATTTCAAACTAGAAGTCCAAAAATGTTAAAGAACTACGTCGGATGATGACGTAAATTAGTGAATTTTTAAAGAACCAGGCAAACAGTGAGAGTTATTAAAGTGCTTGTACTTAAGTGAAAGAGTGACAGTGTAGCGCAAATGTTGTACAAATCAACTGACTTCATCTTTTGCAAGTATATTAGAGTCAGCAATTAAATTTAAAAAAAAGTCTGTTTTATTTTTTGTTTAAGTTGGATAACAAGTTTTATTTCCTCCGTTGATTAAACACAAAAATCATTATTGAAAAGGCTAAAGGTGTTTTTTTGCTGGTATTTTGCAGAGGCGTTTTGTGTTCTTTCAGAGCTCAACTAATAACAAGTTGTATTCTAAAAATAATAAACAAAAGATAAGTTCATGTTGTTGTGTGTTGTTATGTTTTTCTAACACAAAACTGTGATAAATAAACCATATACATTTTTGAAATGAAAATTTTACTAAAAGTGAATTCGGAGAAAAGGCGAATTGATCGACGCAACAGGAGTCCACAGCCTCCACCTCAGCCTCCACAAAGAGAACGTATGTATCTTAATCGCTTACAAGTAATTAATAAGTTTGAAATGTACTTAAAATATTATTATTATATATTGAATTTCTTAATTCGGCATTATCTTATTGCTATTATACAGCCAGGTTTTTATTCCGTTAAAAAAAAACGGGTTTACCGGGGATAAACAAAAACCTTTATTCATGTTCCTAAAAGTACATGGGTATTTGTTTAATGATATAAATAAATATAATGTTTTGTTTGTTTTCCAATATTAATAATAAATTATGAATCACTTAAAAAAAATATTATGATAAACTCAACTGTATGTACCTATGTACATGGATGAATTGCAAAGTAAATTTCTAAAGTCATTTCTGAGATTGATAATAAAGAAAATAAAATGACATTGATAAATTTATTTATAATGGACAACACACCCAAGAATTTCAATTTGTATAAAAAAGGATACTTGATTTGAGTTTTTTTGTGGTTTTAAGTAGGCTTTCTTTAGGTTTTAACATCTTTGTTTGGAATAAACAAATATTCATTTTTGTTGTACACTTATAATTGTGGAATTTGAACACTTATAATTCCTCAAGCACATTGGTGAAATTTATAAATCTTTTTATTTTCATAATTCACTCCGGTCTTTAAAAGTTTTAACACAGGATGCAAGTAAATTTTAATTTTAAAAATACGTTTCTCACTGAAGCCTGCCACATAATGTACTTTTATTAAAAAAAACCCTAAGTAGAACGATTCCAAAAAGATGTACCTTTAAAAACAAAAAAAAAACTCAATTTTGATTTTGATAGAAATTTCTGTGTCTTTTTGTAAGATATTAAAATTGTTTGATCAAATATTTTTTTTGGAAAAAAAACGATACTAACGGTACCTCTCATAGAACCAAAATTTTGGTATTCGATTTCTCATTGATAGTTTGACGGATTGCAATCGGGTAATACATAAACTTAATAATATTAAATTTTTATTATCGCTCTTACAATTTTTGAAAAAAAAAAAAAATGGAAAACTTTTTTTTTGTAATACATCAGGTAGCATCTTCAATTTTATGGTTTCTCATATTTTACTTTGATGACATTCTTGTTTATGTATTTTATTGGTTTGATCCAAAGTTCTTTAACATACTCGTAAGAGCAAGTTCGTGTGACCTAGTTCCACATTTTATTGACTTAGTATGTAAGCCTATTTCCAGCTAGTTTTGCGAAAACTAAACGTCACATTTGAGAACACCTGAAACTTAACTAATGATAAATTCAAATGCACTAAATATTAAATTTCGGAGTTAATTAACGTTCTTTTGCACAATTTAGGCTTAAAAGTACATACATACATACGTCAGATGAAAATAGTTTTTTTTTGCTCAAGCGATTAAGGGAGTAATTTTATGTTATTTACACGTATTTTGTTTTATTTAAATTTTCTTTGTGTTATTTTTTTATTTTATTTTATTTTATTTTATTTTATTTTATTTTATTTTATTTTATTTTATTTTATTTTATTTTATTTTATTTTATTTTATTTTATTTTATTTTATTTTATTTTATTTTATTTTATTTTATTTTATTTTATTTTATTTTATTTTATTTTATTTTATTTTATTTTATTTTATTTTATTTTATTTTATTTTATTTTATTTTATTTTATTTTATTTTATTTTATTTGTTATTTCTTTTTTTTACCATAAATTTAATGGTGTGCTTATTTTTTAATTTAATTTATTATTTCTATAATTCACTCGTGTGCAAACTTAATTTTATTCATTATATTATTTTATATATTTAAATGTACAATATCTTAAATATTTATAACATTTATCATACACTCGGACGTATATTTAATTTTGAATTTTTTTCAGGTGTACAATGTCCAGTTTTATATTATTATATAAGTTTAAATAATATATTTATTTCGGGAAACGTAAAGTGAAACCATTTTCGAAAAAGGTTTTTTTTTGTTTTTTTTTTTTTTAGAAATTCATACATATCTACGTTTTGTATTTTTTCTCTCTAGGATTTGTTTTTTATTCAAAAGCAAACTCCTTTCATTAGCCTTAAGCCATTAACGTTACATGGAAAAAAATTCTGTTATTTGTTTGTTAAAACGTACAGGGTGGGCCAAAAGTCAAAGTTTTTAATTAAACAAAAATTTTAAGGTGCTTATAAACTAAACGTGGGATATTAATTAAGATGAGGCACAGCGCTCTTTAGAGTCAAACTTTATGATTGAAAATAAATTATTAATAAAAAATTAAATCTATAAAAGTTATTATCATTTTAAATTAGGAAGTGACTTTTGGCCCACCCTGTACTTTAACTAGCCATATCTGTTTAGTTCTCTAATTGCAAAATTAACTATAAAGAAAACAGTATTATGTATTTCTTTTAATAGTTTTTTTTTTAATATTGCAATAAAATATTGTAATATAATAAGAAACACTATTAATTAAAATTTAACATTTAATAATTATTCATAGGAATTAATAAGTTTTATCTTTACATTAAATATTCATAAACCAATTATATTGCATCTCAGATGTAGTTTAATGCGGATAAAGAACTTGTTTTATTTACAACGAAGTGTAATAAAAAAAAAATTACATTTTTCTTGAAATACTTTATTTTAGTTTTGAAGTTACAAAATTGTTGATTCAATAATTATTTTAAAGGATAGGATAGGATAGGAGCTCGATACAAACAGGGAAAAACATACAAAGATTTTAATTTTTGTTACTATCGTTATTTAACAAAATGTCATCCCCATTTCAACCTATTTACTTAAAATTTAAGAATCATTTCTAAAAAAAATTGGCATTTTTATTTGCAGGAATCACACATAACCGTCACACAGCCAATGCAACCTCAATACAAACATTATCAAGTTCAACAAAAATTTTATTTGCATTTGTTCTAATTGTTCTGGTAATAATTGGATTTATAGTCTACTTAGAATTACGACATAATAACAAAAACGATACAAAACGAGAAATTTTATTTGGAAATAATTATGACACAGGAACATGTAAGTCTTTTATAAAAATAAAATTGAAGTTGTTAAAAATGTTAAGCTTTAAATTTAAAAAATAAGCAAATTTTACCAATTAAAATATTATTTTAAGTCTATCAGTTCCGAACTTAGGAAATGGACATCTTGTGGTAGATAGAGAACAATGGGGTACTTCGGAGCAAGCTAAAAATCTAACTTATACTTTAAGCCATCCTATACCGTATGTGATGATAACACACGTTGGTGTCCAGGCAACCCCGTGCTTTAACATTTACAAGTGTTCAATTAAAATGCGTACTCTTCAAGATTCTTCAATTGCTGAAAAAGGATTGCCTGATATCTCTTCTAATTTCTATGTAAGTTACCCTCATATTTCAATATTGAATCTTCAAAGATCTTAAAACTATAACTTTGCTTTTTCACAGGTTGGTAACGATGGAAACATTTATGTTGGACGGGGCTGGGATTATGCCAATACCTACGCCAATAATTCACTCTCCGTCACCTTCATGGGTGATTATATTCGTCACATTCCCGATGAGAAACAACTCGATGCCGTAAGATATCTACTTGCCTACGGAATAACAAATAAGCAACTGGCAATTGATTATAAATTGGTGGCACAGAATCAGGTAACATTTTATTTTTAATTTTAGAATCAAAGAGAAAGTTTGACGGGGTTATCGTTGACGTAAATAATTTAAAATATTCTTTATTTGTTTGCAGACAAAAGTAACACGAAGTCCCGGCTTAAATGTTTATAAGGAGATAATCAAGTGGCCACATTGGTATCCGTGTGGAATGGATGGTAATCCAAGTTGTGGAGTTGAACTTGGTATGTCTGGGACTTGGAATGGCACAATGTAGAAACCTTGAATGTGTATTTAATAAAAGCATAAAAAATATCAGTGAATTAATTAAAGCATGATTTTAATTTGTAAATATTAGAATAAGTTAGAAGTAATTGAATGTTGTTTTTTTTTAACTTGTTTATTTACACATAAACTAAAGTTTAGCTATAAACGTACAAGTACGTACATTATATTATATGTATGTATAATTTTGTATTTAAAAATTTGCCCAATTAAGTTAAACTTTTAAGAAAAATTTTAGCCCTATAAACGACTGATCCTAAACATACACATTTTGAATTTTATATGTTTCTATTTTAATTAACTGTTTTGTGTTAGTTTTTTAAGAGAATAAAAATTAAAAAAAAGTATTTAGTTATAAATTATAAACAATAAACAAAATTTTGTTTTATTTCCCTCGCTGTAATTTTTATTGAATAGGACTACCACACCTCCAACTGTTGCATGAACTTGATCAAAAGCTGTTAAACTTATTATGATCCAAAAACGATGTCAAAAAGTCAAAATCATGTTATTTCTTATTTAAACACCAATTATTTTGTGGGCGCTAAAGGGTATAAGTGTGGTCGTAGTAGGAAAAGCGGAGTCGAGTTCGAAAAATTTAACCGGGTAAAGCATTTCACATCATTCGTGTAGTGTGGCTAAAAAAAATTCTTCTACTTATCAGTACGTCCGAAGTTAAGCTCAAGGCTAAATTGACGGGCATTCAACCTTTAATACAAAACAAATTTTTCAATATTTTCATTAAATACAATCTTGGAATCGGAACGGAATTTTTTTTTTCGCTTAGGGTGACGTTGTGCATTTTGGTTTCGGTTAAGAAATCGTTGATTTAAATTAGAAATAAATTTAAATAAGAGATATTTCTAGAAAGGTGGGGTAAAATGTGGACTCCCAACAAAGTCTAAAGTAAAATTAAAACTATTTTTCCAGAGCCAGGGGAGGCCAACTTACCTCCCTTGCTCCACCTTCTGGGCGCCTATGTATCAAAGATTATTGTAAATTGAATGGTCTCTTAAAGGTATGCACATTCATATGAAGTATACACATACATATTTTTATATTTAATAATTTTATAAAATTTTCCAGTTGACCTGATTAGTTTTTGAAAAATTAACTATATTTTTTACAAATGTTCAAAATATTGCTTTTATTTGCGATGATAAGAAGTTTTTCGTAAGCTCATTTTTTCATTGTTAACTGTAGATTATTTTTTATGAACCATTCATATGATTCATTCATTTGTCTCATTTAATGGAGCGATGAAAACAACGTCTCACACTTAGATTGTACCAAAATACAATGTTTCAATTTTCATTAAGATACGTAGTGAATCAGACTAAGAGTATGAAACAGATGTAAATTTTGTAATATTTTTATATAAAAATATTTAAAAATTTGCATTACTGATGTAGTTTAAGAATCTGAATTTTCCATTTGTCGTCTAATCACTTTCATACCACCTAATTAAACTATTTAAAAAAAATTAAATCTTTAATTAATTCAAATAACACATTTTAATTTATCTGCTTTTCAATTATTTACTCAAATGGATTGTATAGAAACTTAACCAATTGTATATTTTGTTTTTATAATTAAATTGTGTGGTCAAACATCAAATAATTGTGAACAAATTTAATTAAAAGAACGTATGAAAAGGAAAGGAAAAACAAAACTTGATTTTAATTTTATATTTAAACTTTAACGAATGTGCCTCAATGAAGTTAAGCTTTGTATAACGAAACCACAGAAAAGTAGGTTGACAAAAGATTTTTGTTTGGGTTTTTTTTTGCAAAGAATATAAATGTACCAGTATAGCAAAATATAGATAAATACTAAATTGGGGAACATTGCATAGCCAAGTCAATATATTATGTATATAATTAAATATGTCTATTTGTATGAGAAAAGCTGCTTTGAATACAAACAAAAATATTGCAAATTGATCAGCCTTATTTGGTTATTTGATATGCTGATGGCAACACGCGCTTGCTTGATTATATGTCTAAGGCTAAATTAACAATAAGCACGTGGAAAAGGTAAATTGGATATAAATTTTAAAAAAGACAACAAGACAGTAGGGGAGGGATGGGCGAATGGGCAGAAAAAATTCAAATTTATATTGGAATTTTGTGCTGTTTTGAACTATGTATGTGACCGATTTTGATGAAACTTACTTAATAACTTCATGCACTTTTATTTCTATCGTTTTTTGGTGCTCACGATTTTTTAACTGTAAAATAACAAAAGCCAAAAAATCAAAAATACCACTTATGTATATATACAGATTCGGTCTTTCCGGATTTTGGCTTTTACACAGAGAAAGAGAATACTAGATATAAAATTGGAGAAAAAAAAAACGATTTCCATATAGTTTTCATATAAGAAAAGAGGGCCGCATCGCATCAAAACGATGGAGAAAAACATATTTATCTTTCTATAAAAATTTGGAACCGGAAAAAAAATTGTTTAAATTTTTTAGTTTGACATTTAGTTTCATTATTTTTTCCAAGTGCCAGTTTTTTTTTCTCAGGTCAGGTTTTTTAACATCCAATTTTAATATTCAGAACTTCAAGTGCAAATGCTTTTGCATCTCCTCTTGAATTTGAATATGAGTTGCAAAAAGAAAAATATCAATAAGGACGCAACCCTACCCAAAACCCAAACCAAATCTAATTTTTATTTATTTTAAAGAAATTAAGGAGTCGCTCATTAAAATCCGGGAGTATTTTTCTTAAGTGTATATTTAAATTGTAATCATTCAATAGAAATAATTGTGGGAGGTATATATTTTCTATTTCTCTACTCAGTGACTACTCAGATGTTGAAATGAAAAAAATTATAAAAATTTCCATAGAAATTTTAGATCACTGAACAAAAAATTAGTTAACGCATAATATGACACATACAAAAAATGAATAAGTCAAGCATTATCATAAAGTTGACGTAAATGCCTCTGTTCTCTGTACCACCATCATCATTTCAGAACTGCATGCTGATACCGATTATCGATATTGTATACATACGTTATTTCAACTTCGCAGCTGGACAACTTTGTTGCGGCACATGTTGGTAATTATCATAATATCGCTAACCGCGCATTTAAAATTATAATATGAGTTCTTGATATCTAGAGGCGAATGAACGAAGAGCTTTTAGTTTTGCGAAACAAAAGGTGATACATCGATTATTCTATACAAGATAATTGTGCTTGGGAATGAAATCCAATTACAATGAAAATGGATATATGTAAATAATTAAGCAACGACAACTAGTTCAGAAATACTAGGAAATCAAGCAAACAATTTATGAAATTATCAATAAAGCTTTTGAATTCTAGTTTCAACTATGAAGTTGAGGCAGGTTAAACTTGACATCTCTGGTAAGATAATAACGGTTCAAAGTTCATAACTGTCGTGGGGTGAAATTATTTTTCTTGAGAGTTAATAATTTATAGTAATCTTAACTAACTTTGAAGTTAGTTAAGAATGACCTGCAAAGGTCTACAAGTTGTTTTAATCCATTTTTTTTTTTTGGAAAAATAAACTTCTTATTTCACTGGAGTTTAGGGGGTGATTGGAGTTGGTGTGTGCCTGCATTTTTAAAGCCGTTAAATACAGAATTTTGGGGGACAGAGTTTTAGGAAGCATAAAACTTACAGAAATGACCCCAACATCTGATCTGATTTTTGACAGAAAAACGATTCTATCTACTTGGAGCCAGAAAAAGATTGTTTTAAATTTATTAGTTTGACATTTAGTTTCATTATTTTTTCCAAGTGTCACTTTTTTTTCTCTCAACACTGAACCTTGTGACAATTCACACTAGAATAGTCCAATTTTAATAGTCAGTCTCGTTAAATCACGAGGAACATAATTATAATTGTTTTAAGCACAATGTTCGTTTTTGAATCATTTTTACCGCTATCCAAATCATTAACAAATTCTCACAAGGGCCGTATGTGGTTTCGTATCCCAGAACAATCATTATCTTTCATAATCATGCAGCCATTTGCGGTTCCGTATCCTGCCGCAACCAAGCGCACACATTTTACAGCGTTCGCATTTGGCACTATCAACCAATGGTCAATTTTTTAGATTTTTAACAACTTTGAAAAATAGTAGATCAAAAGCAGTTATTGAGTCTGATCTAGTGTTTGAGTCTTTCTTTTATTTCAAACAAAGTTACAAACATAGTAGGTAACTAATGTCAATATCCTATATACATATCAATTGGATGGACACGTCCCTTTGAATGCCAATCGCCTAAAAGTGAGTTAAAAATAGATTACTTACATATATTGCCTTAAAATTCTTACTCGTCGTCATCAAACGCCCATAATACCACACTGCATACGAGCTTGTCCAACTTCTAACAACAATCTCTAAGTGCTAATCATTTAAATTTGAATGTATCTGTGGGTACCTGTTTACCAGGTTCATTTCGATGTACAAAGTCAATAGCTTTTTTTTAAATATTATTCACCTGCATATCTTCAGTGACGAGTTGGAGCTGACAAAAGCTCATCGAATAGCGTATAATATACGTAGGAACGTTATTGATGTCAAATCCAATGTGTTGAGTTGAAGCTTTTTTACTGTTTTTACAATATTTATCCCGGCATGCAAGTCCAAGTAGGCTCATATGATTTAGTAAATTAATTCGAGTTTTTAGTTGATCGTGACAAACCACAGAGTAACACGCAAGTTAGTGATGCATTTAAAGATACATGTTTGTAGTTTCAACAAAAATAAAACAAAAAGTAAAAGCTTTATAATAAGACATTTATAAAAGCTCTTTATAAGAGCTCATAAAAATCTTGTTGTTGTTTCATTTTTTTTACCGATTTGTGTTACAGCAATTTAATTTTTGTTATTTTAATCCATTCAGAAAGTATCTGGAATTCCCAAGCGCAGTGGGAAAAGTTGAAGAACTAGAGAGATTTTTAGACCGGTAGAAAATAATAACAAAATAAAAAGAAAAATTGTGTTATCGAAACAGTTTTATCAAATTGGGGTTGATTTTTTGTCTATATAAAGTTTGGCCTTGGCTTGGTGTGAGATTCATTTGGATTTGATATCTTAGACATAAAACTACGGTTATAGTTTGCCCTTCAAAACAAGGTTTATCACTTTAAACGATTATAGATTTTGTTATGCATTATCTTTTTAATTCTCTTTTGAACATGGTGTGATCAAAATTAAGTGCTTACATTAAAATGACTAATATAATGTATGTCAATGAGTTGAATATACCGCATCATTCTGATAATCAATCACAGACGAATCATAAGAAAATGTCAGATTCTGATCATTGTGCAACAATAAACATTGAAAACGTAATACAGATCAATCAAACTGGAACACTAAAAGCAACAACAAAGCTAAATGAAACAAATTCACCACCCCTACCACCATCCTCGCCAAACCCTTCTTTACGCAGTACAAGTATATCGATAACATCGATCGATTCGGATGTAGTATCGAGTATAATCGACTCTGATATCGATGAGTTTGAAGACTCAAAGACTGGTTGTATGTTGAAAAAACTTGGTACCCAAACTACTTTGCCATCATCCCCAAATAATAACAACCAAATTCCGAAAATCAATTCTGAAATTGGAGTACTGATAAGCCAACATATTGATCGTGATATTGGCACCTCATCAAATGGACCTCAAATCGCAAGTTTATCGATAGATAATTCAACTGATGTGACGTTTGGTAGCAAGAGGTATCTTCGAGGTCCTGTCACAATACAACAGGTTTTGGTGGAAAAACCAACAGCACAGAATCAAGGACGGACAAATGCAGCTTTTGAAAGTGCAAATGGTCGTACGGATTTTAATAATCAGCAAAGAAGATCATCAGGATGTGGTGAGTTTTTGTGAAGTTATTTTTTTTGTGATTTTCAAAAATCTTCAGTTTTTTTTTTGATTCATTGCTGTAAATTTTGTGAGTGTTTACAAAATACGTGTTTGGGCGAGAAACCACACAACCCAATCCGTTAAAATCTATCTAGAGTTAGGACATTAAGACAGGAGAGGAAATTTTCTTTCAAAATTGACAAAATTACAATTTTAAAAGACAACAGTTGTAAAAGATAAATAAAAAAAGTGATCAAAAAGGAGCAACTAAAAACTCGCAAACTAAACCATAAAGATTAAACTATTATTGTTAAAATTTTCTCATACCAATATTAATTTTTAATGGGATATTGTTGCTTTTTTTTTTAAATAAAATTGATTTTATTTGTCATATCTGAATGATATTAATCATCATACGAAGTTGCAATAGAATCGCAAATGTTCCTTGAATGTTTTTCTTAAGTGTTCATAATTTAACACAAGTTTTTTTGTTTTAATCATTTTAATTATCAGTTCATTGCTCTCTAGTTTGAGGTAGGTCACGCTTGTGATTTCAATTATTTATTAAGTATTTTGAAGCATTTCTCAAGAGTCTAGAAAAATCCTATTTGATTCTAATGAATGAATCTACGTTTTTAAATAATCTTTTATAAATAAAAAACCTTTATTAATCTTATCAAATTTAAGTTGATAGATAAAAATTGATTTCTTTTTTATCAATTTTTAGTTATATATACCAATGTGTATGTGTATATGTGTGTGTAGTTGTATATATTCTGATCCCTCAATTTAAAAATTGTAGAATTTATTGTTAAGTTATTTTAAGCAAATTTTTAAGTAGCATCATGCTGATATTTTAACATAAGTCTGTTTAAAATTTGCGCCAAAAAAACTTGTTTAACAAACTGTCTAAAAAATAAGATTAGTATAGGGTATGTTTTTTTTTTTCGAAACAAAATTTTTGTTAGTTATAAACTTTCTACCGTTGAACCAAAGATACATATATTTAATGTTAGGTTGAACAAAAACGAGGAGTCATGAAAATTATTTATTTATATCGATTTTGTGTCTCATTAAAATTTTTACTAGACCGCAAATGTTAATGTTATTTGATATGGCGTTTTTTGGATGTTTTTCTTTGGATGTTTACATCCATAAATAGAATTATGGAATTTAACATGAATGTTTGTACTGGCGTGTGCGACATAAATTAAAAAAAAAAATGATTATAACTGACGGTTGACTCTTATGGTAATTTCAGGGTTTAATTGGTAATATTTTAAATTTGTTTAAAATACGTCATAAGTTTAACCCAGACTTAAAACAATTTCATTTAAAATCATTAACCTTAAACATTGGATGTTGTGAATTTTTTTTATTGAAATATCTGATCTGGCTGAACAGGTTTCGTATAGATACTTTCAATTTGATGGGTCAATTCTAGATACAAACTTTTAATTCCATGGTTAAATAGATTTTTTTCTGTGAAGAGAAAATGATCTGAAAAGAAAGGCCTATAATATAGTGCAGCAAAAAATTGCCGTGGCCGTGTTTTACGAAACAAATAAAATTTCCCTCATAAATGATTCTATTAATATCTGAAATGAATTGAAAATATTTAGGTACAAGTACCTTCCACATTAGAATAGTCCATAAATAAAATGTTGCAATACGGTTCCAAAAAAAAAATATATTTTTTTTTTAAATAAAATTAAAAAAATAAAAAATTGAAATTTTGTGTCTGGAATAATTTTTTTTTAAATTATTTAATAATGCAACTTTATTTAAAAATATCACAAGAGAATAGATTTGCAGGTGTTGTTGTTGTTTCTTATGGAATTGTTCTACATTATTTTTTAGAAATAAATTCAATTTAAAATGATAAAATAAAATTAAAAAAAAAAATATTTTTTGGACTTTTGAAAAAGTATTTGGGTAGTGAGTCCATGCTATTCGCACATAGGCTTACAAGATAAATGCTGTATAAATAAATAATTTATAAAGAACATTTCAATTACTTATCAAATGTGCTTCTATATTTAAATATTTTGTTTTATTCCAGACACACGTAAAGACAATACAGCATCATCAAAATGTCATAAGAAATTTCTAAATAATAAGACTGTCATATTAACTGCATTAATTGTGATTTTAACAACCGTTATTGGAATTATAATTATATCAGCAACTTTATTTTTTCGAAACAATGTGCTTGAAAGTAAGTACCTACATATATATTTTTTTGAGGCTCAATTACATAATAATTTATATGTACATTTTTCTCAGGTGATGTTCAAGAATATTCAAATATGATATCAAGAAATGAATGGGTCGCACAACCACCCAATGTACCATTAGATGATTTGGAAACTCCTGTATCCCGTGTTATTATCGCACATACATCAACTCAAAACTGCTCAACAAAGGTACTTACAATTTTTTTTTTTAAACAAATATTTTATTCAAAAATAATAATAAACATGAATTGACAGGCCATGTGTATTTTCCGAACAAGATTCCTTCAAACTTTCAACATCGAATCAAGATCCTACGATGACATTCGGTATAACTTTCTTGTGGGTGGAGATGGAAATGTTTATGTTGGACGTGGTTGGAATAAAGTTGGCGCTCACACAAAAGGCTATAACAATCTTAGTTTGGGTATAGCTTTTATTGGAACTTTCAACAAATGGACACCTCCTGAGCAACAATTGAATGCCACAAAATGGCTACTCAACGAAGGTGTAAGACTGAATAAGCTTGTGCCCGAATACAAAGTCTTCGGAAGTAGACAGTTGGATTTCTCCGATGGCCCTGGTGAAGCGTTATATAAGATAATACAAAAATGGCCAAATTGGTCAAGTGTTTTTTGATTTCTGCCATCTTTCTTTTTTAATTTTTCTAGAAATTAATGGTTCTTAATTAATTAATAGAGAAATAAATTAAATATAAATTTTAAGATCAATATTATGTACAAGTAATTTTGTTTTATAAAATCAAACAGTATTTTTGTGATATCTACCATACATAAACAAACAAACAAACAAAATTTAAAATAATGTTCAATCTTTTTTGATTGACTTCTTAGTGAAATTAGTGTATTTTTTTTAAAAATTGATATTAAAAAAAATTATTAATAAAACTTATGAGGAATTCCAAATTCAATGAATTAAAAGAAAATTGTTTTATTTTTGTTTTGTAATTTCGCAGTAAATCATAAATTTGTCTGCTATATGTATTCCTATAGTAAGTATGTTTTCAATTACAAATAGAAAATTCGAATCTAAAAGTAATTTATCAGTTTTAATAGTAGAAAGTTGAGAAAGGACTCAAGAAGTCAAAATGTTTTTTTACGTTCGACTATAAAAGGTAATATAAGACAAGATAGAAAACCCGATGAAAGTGGCTGTTTGTCAATCTGTCAATCTATCTCTCTGAATTTCGAACCACTGCTAAGCTACTGAAACGATTTTCTCCAAACATGCAACTTAAGATTTGTTGTTGATTGCCTAGAAGAGCTCCAAACTAACGGTAGTTGTCAAATAGCCGTAACGATAAAACTTATTAATAGGTACCGAAAAAGGCGCTAACAATTTTGATACAAACATTTCTATTAGTTTTTTGTAAAAAAAACTTAAATTATCTAATCAAAAACATTTTTCAAAAACCTTTATGAACTATACCTGCCAAAAAAGAAATATCACTTAAAAATTTGAAAAACTTCAACAATAATTTCTTCCGAGATTTTTGGGTTATAATTTCCATATTGCTTTAACACCAGATTAAAGAGTAAATTTTTTTCAGTTCTTGTTTTATTTTTTTCTTTATTTTATAATTTTTAATTTTTAAAATCGATGTGATATCACAAAAAAATTATAACAGCCTATACTTACATCATGTATTTTATTTGTACATCGTATTCTCCGGATTCGCGATTCCGGAGACGGTACAATCATGAATTGTACGCAACCTACCTTGAAGCAGACATAGTGACAAAAATTAAGCTCGGTAGACTCCGGTGGGCAGGGCACCTAGCTCGCATGAGTGAAGAGGAACCTGCTCGGAAAGTCCTTTGTGGTACATTCTATGGTAGACGGCAGCGTGGTAGACCATGCTTGCGCTGGAGAGATGGCGTAGACCAGGACGCCCGAAGCCTTGGGGTGCGCAACTGGATGGCGTCGGCTCAAGACCGGGATAGGTGGAGAGACTTGTTGAAGGAGGCCAGGACCGGACCCCGGTTGTCGAGCCGATGATGATGATGATGATTCTCCATAAACCAAAATAATGTTTGAAAACTTGGCATAGCCAGTGTCAACTTTTGAAGTACTAAGCAAATATAGTACAAGCAGGTAAACTAACTTTTTCTCCCGAGAAATAGAAATTGAAATAAACTGATTTTAAAAATAAAGGGTGTGAAATATTAGTCGGAAACGCTTGTATATATATATTTTGCGCCGTCAAAATCTAGTTTGACTGTACTACTATCAAGTAGTAAAAAAACAAATAAATTCCTCAAAAAAAAAAAAAAAAAAAACTTCCACCCTAAGCTCTACGCACTTGTATAATAATTGAAATTTATTTCAATGTTTGGAATTTCCGATTAAGTTGCAACAAAAGCTTATTGCACAGTAATTGGCTATCTATGAACTCTCATAAAAATAAAAGCCACAGAAAATAGATTAACGGATCGACCAACGACGCGACGCTGCCTGTTTTAACAATGAAATATTAATTAATGATGAATAAAGGGGACTTGGATTTTTTTTTTGTTCAAAAAGTTGCACCTACGAGTGTAAACTAAATGTTTGGTATTTATTTTGTTTGGATCTGAATAAAAATTTGTATTTCACCTTTCATTAAAGTTGTGATTTTAAATTTGATGGAGTCATAATAATTATAACACTTGCAACAAAAATTTACCTCCTAAAATATTATGTTTGCTTTTAATAAAATTTCTATCAACCCGACAATCATATTTTATTGGTGTTTTTTTTTTTCTTATTTAGGGAGATAGTATTCATTATGTATATTTTTATGAACTTACTTGTGTATTTAGTTGATATATTTATCAATTCAAACGTTCTTGGTTCTTGGAACTAATTAGGCCCAGTAATTATTGCATTGAAACCGTCATTATTTTTATATGCACTTGAAAGTTGAACTTTACTTTTAATCAAAATGCATGGTTGCAAACAAATTGAATGAAATTGTAAATCACTGAAAAGAATTGAAATATTAAATTATTAAAAATTTGATTTTTAGTTGAAAGTTTTTAGCCGCTGGCTAGTTTTCCGCTAGATGTCGTTGACAAGTTGATTCATCCATCTGCATTTTTCTCCACTTAATCACAGAAATTCTGATTTGGTACCACAGGACGAGACCGAGACGAGATTTAGTTATACAAGAATGAGGTCTCGTCTCATGGCCAGTCCTACTGCAGCATATAGGATTAACCTTTCTTAATCTAATTTTAAACTCATTTACTTTCATCTAAACGAGTATCTAATTCTTGTGATAAATTTTCAAAAATGCAGTTATTCTAAAATAAGAAACTCGGAAATGAAACCGGTAGCATAACAATCGATTATAAATAATTTGTTTTTATAAAAAATAAGTGAGTCATAGAAGGGTATTCCCCACACCAAAATTCTAAATGATTATCATGCAATGTGGATAACTTTTTTATTATTCTATAGATTTTTTTATTTAGAAATAAATATAGAAATAATCATAACAGATAAATCTTTATTTAATTTAAAGTATTAGAAAGTTTTGGTTCACTTGAAAATTTTACTTTTTTTTTAATATTTCAAAATCATAAGAAAGATGGCAAATTCCCTATTTTGCGTTTTTTTGTTATAATTTTTCTAATTGATCTTTGAAAAAAATGTTTTTGAAGGTTGTATAAGCCAAAACAAAAATTATAAACTGTTAAGGATTTTCAGGTCATTGAACCCAAAACTTTAATTTCGCTGTTATGAGAGGAAAGCGTTTTCCATCGGAAGAGTTACTAAAGATCAATTATGTAGAATTTAATATTGAGAGTATGACCTCACATTCCGTTCTCTGATACCAAATGTACCAAATGCACACTGACATAAATGCTGCATAGTACATAAAGTGCTGTGATTTAAAATATTGTGTTTATATTACAATATATTAAAACATATAAATCTATTTATAAATCCAATAAATTCCTATCTCTAAAAACCAGAGATATGTACATATATAAAACAACACGTATTAGAACATGAACAATGTTGATTTTATGTTGTTAATAAGACTATACGATAACAATTATTTATTTGAAAAAAAAACTATTAAAAGCGGTTCTACCTAGATCAAACCTGCCCTTCCTACGGTTAAAATGTTAACATTACAACCGAAGCTATGTTTAATCACTTTCAATAAATAAATTACTCGATTATGTTAATTTTTAAATAAGATAAATTAAACATGAATTTTAGTTTACCATAAATACCACAACAAAGTTACACCAGCATCAGTTTAGTAATTAATCAATTAAATAATTTAAGTTATGAAAAAAATGGATTTAAAGCGTTTTCTTATAATTTCTCATAATAAAGCTGCTTAGAAGCTGGTTGTTAATGAAAATTTAATGATTTCTTAATGAAAATTTAAACATACCTTGCCCTGGAAGATGTGATCGTTTCGAAGCTTATTTTTAATGATTTTTCGATGTAAATATTTATAAATATACCTATATTATACATAACCAACCCACAAAACAATAAAAACAAGTTTCACCTGAATATAAAATCGAAAAGTATATTCAAACATTTAACAGATACAAGATAAACAAAAAATATGTACTCGTCTAAATGATATTTCTCACAATAATTATTTTTCTTTAAAAATATTAATTTTACGACGGTGTTGCATAAACTTGCTCTTATGTACAAATCATATTCATATAGCTTTTTTTACAAGCTACATGGTGATTCAAGTGTTTCTCTTATCCCAAAATTTAAATTGTTAAATGATAAATTTAGAGTTTAAAAGTCAATTATTGCAAAATAATTTAAATATTATACAATAAAACTCGAAAAATGCAAAGATGATTAATTTTGCAAAATTATCATGTAATTATTTATAAAATGCGTGATAAGAAAGGCACTTAAACAAAAAAATGTCCGTGATATTTGTACCTAAATCAACAATTAATATATTTATTACTAATCGCACGACTTTTATTTTTTAACTTACTGAAAAAAGTCAAAATAAAGTTTAAATAAAAAATGGCATTTTTTAAAAAAAGTATGAATTTATGAAAAATAAAATGCAGACTGGATTGCACAAACTTGCTCCTTTGTTGATTAACGTTATAAAACAAAAATTAAAAAAAGATTGTAAGCCAAAAAAACAAGCCAAAAAATAAATCCGAGCTCAAAACTGTTGGCACCTTCTGTACAAAAATATGGTTTTTTTTTTATTAAATATTTGTTATAAAAAAATTTCATTACAGCATAAAAAAAAAATATTATGCAATTTTTAAAGTATTTAATAACATACACTTAATAATTAAATAATAAAATTCCAAGTTTTTGTTCAAAATTTTGAATTTACAAAATTGATTTTTTTTTCAAAAACAAAATTTTGATACGACATATTATAAAATTATTGATCACAATCTATCAAACTGTTCATGACAAAATCAAATGTACCCTGTAACCCTTTTGATAAGAATCTTTGAGTCGTTTTCGAGATAAAAGTGTTGAGTGTTGTCTTAACTGTACTGTTTTCAAAATTAAAATTTAATTGTAGTTTCTGTTTGAATCCAATACTCGTACTTTAAAAAAAAACGTGTATCCCGCAAGGCAATAACGCAAGCACACCCATCGGATTCACCACACCACCACTCAAGCACATATCAGTTCGTTTTGATCGTTCGTTCGAATGGTTCTGTTTCGATCTGTAGCCGTGTTTAAGGCTTTTACCTGCAAACACAATTTTTTTTAAAAACCTTTGCTATAGATTCAAATATTAACAATCGTATTTATTGTGATTTTGTTTGTATTCCGGATAAATCCAAAAGAAATCCATGTAAACAAATAAATAAGCTTTTGTTAAAATTTAAAGCTCCCATTTCTGTTATTGTAGTATTTAAAGTGCGCCGCAAATATCCGATAATTTTTGTTAATTTTATCTTCATTCCAATTCATTTCGCTCAGTTTTGATTAAAATTACCGGAAGAAGCTTGCAACAAATCGAAAATCTCCCTCTTAAAACAACTTTTGAAAACCAGGTTTATAAGCTATTTTTAAATACTATCTGAGTGTTTGTGAAATGTGCCTTTGTATATGAATGATTGGAATTATTAATTGTAGAAAAAAATAAAGAAAACGAAATCGCGCTAATACTTTGGCTAAGATCTTGTATTTCTTATCAGCGTGTAAGTGTATACATACATTGCGGTTCCGTCAAAGTTCATTATTTCGAATTGATTCTGTTTTAACAAAGAAATATGCAACCCTCTACGCCCTAAATTGTTAGTGTATTATAATTTTTTGCTATCAATTGCGATATGTATGTATTTGTATTGTTGTTGTTGAATTGTGGAAAATGAATTTGAAAGATGACAAAGTTGATATTCAATCCGAAGATAGTGCCGCATCAGCAGATTCGGGTGTTATTTTAAATGACAGATTAATGCCATCAGATTCAAATAATCATTGTAATATCGATATATGTACAAGTTTTGAATGTGATAATAAAACATTGGCAAACAATGGAACTATAAATATAGAAAATATAATAAACCTTGCTAAAAATGTCAGTCCGACCAACAAGAGCTCGCCGAAAAAAAATGACAAAGTCACACTTTCAAATGGGTCGTCGTCGTCGTCCTCAGCGACATCCTCCCTTCGTAGTACACGTGTGTCGATAACATCGATACACTCAGATGCATCATCGAGTGTTATCGATTCGGATTGTGATGTTGATGATTGTGAGGATTCAAATGGAAACTACACAATTACCAAGTTAGGACATCAGACAACCTGCCTGCCTGGCAATGAAGGTGGTATTCCGAATATTCGAGGAGGCAATGATGGATTAATGTTATTAGAACAGCGTGTTGATATGGCACATAATATGGATATTTTAGCAATGGCGTCAACGTCAGTAAACACTGGCAATGCTCAAATGGCTTTTACAAATTCATCAGATATTACAATTGGCCAGAAGAACTATTATCAAGGACCAGTGACAATTCAGCAATTCCTGATCGAGAGTCGAAATCGGGAAGCTGATTGCCTTCAGGGAAATGATAATCCGAGCTTTCAAAATGATGGTTCAAATACGGTGAAAATTCCTTCAGGTGATGAAAGTAAGTTTAATTTTTTTTTAAGAAAACATATACTTGTTTACGACTGTCGCGTATGACAATGACAACTTGTCTTAAATGTGCACTCTTGATATTTTGTATTCTATAACGATAATTGCATTTCACTATCTCTACCATATCAGTAAAAATACAATCTTTATAAAAATATAAATAAGCCAACAAAGCAATTCTATTTAATGGTCAATCTACTGATATGTTTAGAAAAAATTGATCAATTCGAGCGTGATTGTAAACCATAAACAAACTGTCATTATCACAAATTTAGTGATAGAGACAAATTATTATTATCTCTATGTGAAATAAAAAAAATATTAGATACTATTATAATTGCTTTCAAGTGTTTCAACATTGATAGCAATGCAACTCTCAATAAAAATTGAATTAAGTAGATATTTTTAAACGTAGGTACAGACTACAATTATTATTGTATGAAACGTAAGATATACCAAATAGGAACTTGCATTTATTGGTTGTAGCCAAAAACGTCTTTAATTTGTGTTGTTATCTACATTAATGACCTTTCCGATAACTGAATACCATTTATTCATGATTGAAAGTATTTTTAAGAGCCCATTTTAATTAACTGCCATTTTAGATATCATGAAGTGTTTTCTAATGGTATACAAGTACCTTGCTAACTCATGCTAGAATTCTCGCATGCATTCAACTGAATATGACGATTCGACACCAAATACATGGTGATTTGAATTTTTGAGAAACTATTTTCTAAAATACCCTGGTTTAAGAAACACATTGAAGAGTTTTATGTAACTTTAAGAAAGCAAAGTTATACTTTTACCTTTTTTTTATTTTTTTTGGAAATTTACCCTCCCACCTAAGCGAGGGAAACCTCCTTTCCAAAATTTTGTTTTGTCTTACAAGCCTAGCCTTGCAGCAAATCACCCTTTATAATAAGAATGCTAAATAAACTGACGCATGTATTTTGCTTATGATGCGTCAGATTAAAGCTAACAAGTTTTCGGATACCTACAAACATCTTTGGATACTTGAACTTATAGTTACAACCGGTTAATCTGAAGTGTTTGACGTTTTAGTACAGTCTGTTGATGTCAAAACATGAAATAAGTAAATATTTATCTCTTCAGCTAGTAATAAAATAAAAGGTTGTACATTTTTGATCACAATATGTACCTACATAGAATTGTTCAGAAACTTTGCTGTTTATATTTTGAAATAGCTGTCAAAATAATAATTTTTTTTTTATTTATTTGAAGGGTAAATGTAAATTATGTATACATTTCTAATTCACAAAAATATTTTTCTTAATCAGAAATTCATCTTAGGCAGGCAATATGTGAATTACTTTTTACTTGTCAATAGAAGTATTTAGGTTCTAATGGTGATTTTCAAGTAAAATTATGAAGCGGATACTTGTCTGATCATGACGATTAGGGTATGTTTGAGAAAAAATGCATGCAAATTTGAAAGTAAAAATCAGATAACGTATTTTAAAAGTAAAAAAACCTAATATATGGAAAAAAAATCGATAACTGAATTTGTGCATTGTTCATTACGGAACACTCTTATCAAATGAAATCGATGAGTCGGTTTTTATTTGTTATTCAACATTTTTTTTAACTTTCCAACAGCAACATTTTTTTTTTTTAGTTTTGAATCTCTGAAAAAATACAGATACAAACTAAGACTGAAAAGTAGTTTAGGAATTCAGTGTGTCTGCCTGCGTGTACGTCGACATACAGCCTAAAATACAGAAACGATTTTCTTTGGTGTGACTTATACTTTTTAACTCTGGAGTTGTCTATAGAAAATTTTTTCAAATCCCGATATATGTACATATTAAATTTCAAAATTTTAGTTCTTGATTTATTTTTCACAAATATTCCAGGAATATTAAAAAAAAAAAGAAATTGAACAACTTTCAATTTTTAACTGTAGATTTTGTGAATAAAGAAATTCAGTCAAGTTAACTTAGTTTTTGATCAAAAACAAAACTTTTCGGTTTCCGTAATTATAGCTTCATAAATTTTATGTGTAAGGCCAAGTGAAATAAGGCTCCGATCGATTTTTAAAAAGATTTATCAATTCTAATATTATAAGGAATTCTTAAAGATTTTTGTTTGGATTTATTTAAAAAGGCAATACTATCTCCACATTGTTTACATGTTAACTTTATCTAATATAAAGATAGAACGAAAATAGAAACTAGAACAAAAAGCGTTTAAGCTGATTAATGTGTTTATCAGTTCTTTATTGGAACTCATCATCAATCAAATTGGTTTCATCGTAATTGCATTATTCGTACCTTCAATTCATTTGTTACATTTGATAAGATTGTGATAATGAAATTTTCAATTCTACGGAAATTTTGAAATTTGGTTGTTAAAAAAATTAATTTTATAGAAATGGCAATGACATTCGATTGCAAAAATTATTTGAAAAAAAATATTAACAAAAATTAAAATTTCCAATTCTGTTAAAAAAAATTAAAATAATTTGCTGTATGTCTAGAGAACACTTCTTTTTTCATTTTTGTTCCCTTTGTTATTTTTTGTTTGACTATCAATTGTATACATGATATAATTCATCGTCATAGTTGGCGATCTTTACTGACTCTACCATTCTTAAGAGGGAATTTAATCCTTTCCAATAAAAATCGCTGAAGTATTAAAAAAAAGTCTTCTAATTTATTCCATTTAAAACTTTAAACCACTTCCGAATCTGTTACAATCTGTTTGTTTAAGTTTCTCTTTATTTATGGCAACCAAAACAGAATAAAGAAAAAATTCAAAAGCTTATAATTTTGTGTTCTTTAAATAGAACTGAATGAATCACCGGTTTTTTGGGCGATAATAAATTATTATCGTCTCAATTATAAACCAGACATTTCCTACACCTACTAAGTGTAAAGCTTCATACAAATGATTGCAGTAAAAATAAAATGCAGTACTGGATTGTACGAAGTTGCCTCTATGTTAATGTCGCACGTACTTGCTGTTTTGTACGTTATTTCTGATCTTAAAAAAAAAAAATACAATAGTAAAAAACCCAAAAAAACACTATACTCATACAACAAGTTTCAAGAAAATATACCACTCGTGTAGACAGTAGTTCAACTGACAGACGAGATCCCTTTATTTCACTACAATATTAATATAAAATTTCATCAAAATCTCGATTTAAAATTTTTTTCACGAATCTAAAAAGTTCCTGAAACACTTATAAACGCAAGTAAAAAGGCATTTTTATTTAATTTATTTGTATTCCTAAATAAGGAAAAAAAAGTTTGAGCTAACAAAAGATGTATCGAAAAAAAAATGATTTAATAAAAAAATAAATCAAAAATTCTAAAAGGCGTTTTAAAAGAAAGAATAATTTTTCATTGCATAATTTTTCTAAGAATTTTAGAAAAAAAAATGTATTCAAGTTTGCAGTATTAAATAAACAGTATAAACTTAAAACATTCCCAATAAATTAAGACACCATTCACACGTTTCCAAAATATTGAACGATTATCTCAAAATCGAAAATCAAAAATCCGGTTTTATCGCAGGTAACGTTTACAACAATTTTTTTAGAGATATTTTTTATTTTTTTTTATACAAAAATTAAAAAAAAAATTTTAATCATTTAATAATTAGGATGATGAAAAAAGCAACAGATTAAAAAAAAATATAAAAAGATAGTCTTTTATTGGAATGTATCAGATAATTTTTTGTTGATTTTTTTTATGTTTTTATCAGTTTTTATTTTCTTGATTAACTATGAATAAGCATCAACTTTGAAAAATATTTCTGGTCTGTGTTTTTTTTTGTATGTTTTAAATGCTAAATTTATTTATTCTCTTACATCTAGTACAGAAAGGATCAAAAAGAATTAGTATCTTTTATGTTTTGTTTTTCCCATTATCAGACGACATCGGCGAGGTCTACTTGCTACTTCCTTTAAAAATGTTACAACTTGAATGAAAAACATTTAAAAAGAAGAGAACTTTATAAATGAAACTCATTTATTCAAATTTGTCTTGTTTTATTTATCTAAATGATAATAAATGGAAAATTTCAAGTAATAAACTTTATGGAATTATAAACTCAATGCAAAAAAAAAAAAAATATATATATAGGTCGTATAAATGGGTTCCAAGAATTTTGCCATTTTAACTGCTTATTTTAGTGCAACGGATGTTTTCTTTATTTATGATAAATGACAAAATATATGTATAGATATTTCCATTTATGATTTTCTTAAGAAATAAGTTTTTGTTTTTATTTCAATGATGCAAATGGAATTAATTAATTTCAGTTTTATACATATTTGAACCAAAATTAATATGTAAATCGGTCTAGCTGTTAAGGCTCTATACTCAATTTATATTTTCAATACATTGAAGATAGGATATTGGCCTTCCACTCTTGCTTTTATGGAATTCAATAAGCTATCGTCATTTAAAAGCTTCACAGGGTTGTCCTCGTAAGCATTTTAAATTGCCGTAAATTTGTCAAAAAATATCGATAAGGTTACCAACTTTTTGTTTCAATCTGATTAATATAAATTTAAACTGTGCTCTTCCACAGCATTAAAACCATAAAAGTAAATGTGTCACAAACTTAAATCTTCTTCTTTTAAATGTATTTTTATAAACAAAAAAAATATTTGTACTTTAATATCAAAAAATGTTGAGAAAAAAGGAGTTCTTCAAGTAACTTGAGAAGTTTATGAAATTTCCATTATAAACGTCACATCGCATCGTCGTCGTCGTTAAATGGGAACTCCCTCAGATCATATAATTAGTTTTACCTATATTTACTAGCTGACAAGACACGTATGTATGGAGATCAAATTTGTGAACTTAACAATGGTGTTTCTATTATTTATAATATTCATCACAATTAAATCTAGTATGGGCTAATACTTAAAAGGTTTTGAAAAAAATGACCGCGATATATAACTTCCTTGAATTCTGAAATTATATGTATTGTAGTAATCAAGTTACTTATTTTAATAATGCTTACCAAATCAAATATAAACTGATAGTTTCATGCTTAAAGTTTATAAAAAGTGAGTCAACGTCTGTGCCAAAACCAGAAAGTTCTTCCTATTTCGATGTACTTTTTTCTTTGAAGATATACAAACGAACGTGAGTGAAATACAAAATTAAAATCTAGAACCTACCTGAAATGCTCATTAATCCGAAAATTAACATATTTTATTCAGTAGTTGTAAAATAATCTGATTATAAAGATTTATAAAAAAAAATAAAATATAATGCACGATGAGATCGTACAAACTTGCTCACGCAATCATCAAATAAATGGATCGTATAAATATTTCACTTAGCTATTTTTTCGAAAAATAGCATGCAAATCTCCTCACTGGATTAAAGATCTAACAATCACTTTAACACTTTTTTTGTTGAAATTTTATGTTAAATATAGGTGCACTAAAAACTTTATACTGTGTGTATTTTGAATGGAAATTTTTAAAATTGACAAAGACAAAGAAATTCTAAAATGTCCGAAATAAGTGCCACGCTAATACGTTCATATATACATAAATGCACTGGATTGAATGACTTGAATACCCTGACGATCTCAAATTCAAATACATCCAGCATTTCCAAAGCTTTAAAAAAAACAACAAAATTCTAATTTTTCATTTGATTATTTTTTTCTAATTGCAAAATATTTTATTGATATTTACCCCAAAAAGATACGCATACCACATACAACTATGCTTATTTTGAAATTTTCAACCACACCCAACGCCATTAATTAGTTCAAAGTTTAACAATTACATTTTTTTTAATTTTTTGTTCAAAATTAACATTTGACTCATTGAGATCATAATTAATAAATCGTGGGTAGTTTACCAGTAAACAGAACTTGTTTTAATTATTTGCAGGAAACCCATTTCGTTGTTGTATATTAACAGCACCTATTCCTAAAGATTAGATAGATATTCTATATTTTGTTTCCACACCTTAAGTATGTTTATGCATGTAACAAACCTTAATCTACATTCTTTATTTTTGTATATACGAATTTATAAATATTAAAAAACATTACCTAAATGAATAAATCAGATCAAAATAAACAAAACATTCTTTATAAAATTGCTCCTTGATAAAAAAGGCCTTGAATAAAGTTTAAAGAGTATTTCCCTGTATGTACATATGTGCCTACATAATATTCACACCAACATGCCCCTGTTTTGAAGTTTCTTAGAATAAAATTTAATTTGGTATGCAAGTTTTAAGTATTTTATAATATATCTACTGAAAAAAAAATTAAAAAACAGCTTTCAAAATGTTTATTTTAAAAAAATGTTTTTTTTTAATCCAAAAAATATTTTTGTATGCTAAGATTCTCAAAGAACTATTTCATAAAAATTTTAATTACAGCGCGAACTATAAAAAAATCAAATAATCTGGTTTGGGATGAAATAATTTGAATTACGTCAGAGACGTTTTCAAAATAAATATGTTCTGTCTTAAGGTTATATGACAGTTAGCGTTATTTTTTGGGCTAAAAATTGTTCAATTTCACTTTTATCAAATTACCCTAGAACATTGAGCACAAAGTTTGAAGAAACATTTTATAATCGTGCTAAGTCTTACATTTCAAAGCAGTTTTGGAATTCTATTTAAAGAGCAAGCAAAATAACAAAAAAACAACTGAAAAAGTAGTTTTGAGCCAGTTCAAAGTGAAATCGAAAACATTAAAATAAACTTAAGTATCTGTTAATTTTAATGTTTCTTCTACACATACATAATTTTTTAATGTTTAATTATTAAAATGGAAACTGAATTCAATTAAGGTAGAGACAAGTTTGTTAATCGACAGTGGACTAGGTGCCTGAAAGTTCATATGCAGTTCTTAATCAAATACAGGTTTTCACCTAACATCATAAAATTTGATAAACACTTTCGAAAGGTTGATATGAAATGTAAATAGCAATATTCATAGAAATGCTAATAAAATGTTATTAAAAGTTAGCCTTGGAAATTTCAAACAACTGAAATGACAAATGTTTACAAAAAGTTGATAACTATTAAATTTCGCTTTTTTCCATCCTAATGGAAATCCTCAGAAATCCCTTGGTGGTATTATTGGTATTAAAAATTCCAAAGTTGAAAAGTTAGATAACTTGACATGAAAGAATTAGCTATTGTAGTTTTGTTTGTATTTTAAGATTCATAATTATTGGACAGCTATTAATTTTTTTTTATTTTCAGAAGATGACAAAAACTCATCACAACACCAGCCATATAAATTTATCTTTAACCGAAGAGCCGTTATTGTAACAGCTATTGTCATAACACTTACAGTTGTGATTGGAGGAATTTTTGCAACTACCAGTTTTATGATGAAACGTTCAAGTAAGCAAGAAGAGGATGACGAAGAAAGTAGGAAACATATTCCAGTAAATAATACTATAGGTATTTCAAAAACTTACAAAAAAAAAAAAACTTGAATCAATCAAATTCGTCTTCCAATTTATTTTTAAACCCGGTTCAGCCTAACTTTATATTAAATTTTGTAAGCGAAAATTAAAGGATAATTTTTTATAACGCCACAATTTTCAATTCAATTCTTTTTCCACACTAATGGTCATATATGTTTGTACATTCAACCAATCGTATTCGAAATCACAAATAGAGAATGTTATGATATCGACTTAGTGTAGAGACGGCTTAAGATTAACAAAATAAAATGCTAAGGCAGAAATAGGAACTTTACAAATAAAGCTGAAATACTATTTATTTTCCAAACTATTTTATTTTTATATGAAATCAATCTCATAAAATTTTGTTTAGGAAAGGACAATTTTGGTGGAGGAGCGGTACTGCGGATGGTAACCAGAGACGAGTGGAATGCCAGACCTGAATCAGACACCTTAACAATGCTGAACTTGCCAGTTCATCGAGTTATTATTGCACACTCTGCAACAAGCGATTGTACAAGTCAGGTGAGACACAAATAAAATATATGGCTTTCAACAACTTGTTAAATTATTTTTATTTGTTATTTAGGCTGAGTGTTCATCTGCAACACTAAATATCCAAACATTTCACATGGACTCAAAGGACTTTGGTGATATAGCCTATAATTTTCTAGTTGGTGGAGATGGAGCTGTTTATGAAGGCCGGGGTTGGGATAAGCAAGGTGCACATACAAAGGGATATAATGTGGACAGCATTTGTATTGCCTTCATTGGAACATTTACTCGAATGAAACCCACTGAAGGTCAACTGAATGCAGCCAAGTTAATAATTGCAGAAGGTGTAAGACTGAAGAAGCTTGTGGAAGACTATCGTCTTTATGGTGCTAGACAGTTTATGGGATCAGAGAGCCCAGGACAAGCTTTATATGAAATCATCAGGACATGGCCACATTGGTCCGGCAAACCTTATTAAAAAATCCAAAAAATTTAAGTTTCAATATAATTACTTAGATTTAAAAATTAAACATAGGTGTAAAATATATATATACATAATATAAATTTTAAGTGCTAAATAAAATTAGTTTATATTTTTGTGATACATAATATTTAAAAAAATTAGATTTAAGACAATTGATTGTAAATATAATAAAAAAGGAATAATTTCAAACATATTTTTTTTTTAAATAACTCCTTGTAAAGATTTGGATAGTATCTGAATTTGTTTTTGCAAAAATGGAAGTTTGTTTGAAACAAATACTTGGTTGTACTACTACCAAGTTCATTGGTAGTATAAGTATCTCATATAATTATTGCCAGTAGCTGAGTTTAAAAAATACTGGCAAAATTAGGGACATTTAATGACTCAGAAAAAATTCTAGAAATATCATAGACTCCATTTTTGAGCCAAATAATAAGATAGCTGTGTCGAAACATATCCACTGGGTTCAATTTATAGTTACGTTGCTATGACTGAAGAGTGTTTGGCAAACCAAAAATTTGAATTTTTCAATGTGCTGCATTAATATAAGAGATCAAGTGGTTTAAGGCATCCGTTGATCAAGTTCGTAGAACCCATGATTTGGTTCTAACTAAAGATGGTTCTCTGAACATTGAAATGAAATTGAAATTTAAATAAATTTTTTGGATGGTTTAAAGTGCATCAATTCTGATTTCGGACAAAACTAATGGAGACGTTTCGGTAGAATAAATCCTGTTGATCTTCAACCATTAGTAAAAAGCATCAGGAAAAGTTGAAAAAGAATGAAATGGAATACTATTGCTTCATTTAGTTGAAAAGATGTGATTTGTTCTTTTGAGCTTCTTGAATTTCATCAATTTTTTTCTGAAGCAAAAAACGTCGTTGCTTACTCACTAACTCCGGAAAATTCCTTAAATTTTTAAATTAAATATCTCTTTATAGCGGGGCCATATAAAATTGAATAATTCCAAAAACAAAACTACAAAGCTTTTCAACCCTGTGCACAGACTATATATTCCACTAAAAGCAACCGCTGTACTTAAGTGAAAATAAAGATGTCTCTTCAATATTGTCCACTGATCAGATAAACCTTTTGAGGAAAGTTATTAGTTATGGGGATGTAAGACTGTAATGCTCACAAACCAAAATTAAAAATTTGTTTAAATTTCAACAAAATAGGAAAAAATGTAAACGCCTTAGTGTATCACAGAACGGTGGTATTTGTGGTCAAATAAATTAAAAAAAAAATGAAAAAGGCTTCACTATCTCTACTTATCATTCTTTTCCTTCTAAAACTGACATGTACTTGAACTTTTGAAGGCAACATATATGTATATATTCCTAACACATATTTACAGTCATATACATATGTACATACATAAACATACGTTCAAACATGTATTCTGCATACACATTTAAACTTGACAAATATTATTCCAATATCACAAAAAAACACGATTTTATATTTTTTTTTTATTTTTCAAGAGATAAATAATCTGAAAACCCCCCTTGATTCATAATCAGTTATCAACAACGGTAACACTAAGTTAATGAATGTAAAAAATTTTAATTCAAAATTTAGTTCGAAGTTTTCTTTCATAAACACAAGTCATAATTATTAATATTTGTGTTCAGTTTTTTGCTCTCACTAAAAAAACTATAATCAAAGAGGGGATTTTCATTGTTTTTTTAAATTCGGTAATTTTTTTTGACAAATTGTTTCCTTGCTCCTCTACCTTTTTCAGTTGAAATATGAAATTATGTTCACTTCTTGGATTTAAAAAAGTTATTGACAAACTTTCTTAGGAACTTATTCTCGTTTTTTTTTTCAAAGACTGAGTTCACCGAAAAAGAAGGTGTTATTAAGTAGCTTCCTTGTTGTAGAGTGTACAATTTGTAAAAAAGTGCTATTAGAATTATTAATAAAGTTAAAATTCGATAAAATTTGTTTATTATTGTTTTAACATAAACAATGCATGTATATACTTTTCATTAACTCTAAAAAGTGTTATCAACAAATGGCAACCTCTTTGTTTTTTAAAATGATTTATTTCCATTAATTTTCTTTCTAATGTTAACTTATGATAATTGATAATGTTTATAAATTTTAATGACAAAAAAAGTTATAATCCTTTCCCTCATTAAAAAAATTAATTCAAAACTACCGAATAATAATACCACTTTTAATTCAATCATAAAAATATCAACTTAAAAAAATAAATGGCCGCCAACATTTAGCTTGATACATAAGCTAATTAGAAATACAACTTACAACGATCTACTTTAATTAAATACAACCAAAACATTAATCATCCTAATTTCTTTTTTAAAACAGCGGCTCAAAACTTTGCTTTGTACATTGTACAATGTTAGACCATTTTATATTGGTGCTAGGTCCAATAAACAATTTTACTTATTTTAAAATTGCTGGATCTTTATTTTTTTAAAGTACCATTCTAACAATAACGTGACTTTGATATTTATAGATAACAAATTTTTTATATTTTATTTTTTTTTACGAGCTGTCACTAATTAGACGTGTTCGGTTTGATTTTATTAAGTAAATTGTCTTCTAATGGGTTCTGACCACTTTTAATTCAATCATAAAAATATCAACTTAAAAAAATAAATGGCCGCCAACATTTAGCTTGATACATAAGCTAATTAGAAATACAACTTACAACGATCTACTTTAATTAAATACAACCAAAACATTAATCATCCTAATTTCTTTTTTAAAACAGCGGCTCAAAACTTTGCTTTGTACATTGTACAATGTTAGACCATTTTATATTGGTGCTAGGTCCAATAAACAATTTTACTTATTTTAAAATTGCTGGATCTTTATTTTTTTAAAGTACCATTCTAACAATAACGTGACTTTGATGTTTATAGATAACAAATTTTTTATATTTTATTTTTTTTTACGAGCTGTCACTAATTAGACGTGTTCGGTTTGATTTTATTAAGTAAATTGTCTTCTAATGGGTTCTGATTAGTAAATGTTTAAAATTAAGAAAGCCTAAGGTTAGGTTGCTTGAATTTATGTCAATATTGAGGGCTAAGATTTTTAAGTTTAATATTTGAAAACCCATTATTTATAACTTTAAATACAAAATACTTCACGATCGGTTTGCTGGAATGAAACATAAAAATTGTTCAGGTTCAAGTTCAACATAGGGGAGAAAGTAGCACTTTACCCTTATGTAGAACATAAACGATAAATATAAAGCTCTTCCAAACCCAAGCGAAAAAGTCGCGGTGACAAAAACAATAATGACAACACGTTGTTGTTACCATGTCTGATTTGCTTCGGTTTGTCAGAGACTTTATCCTATGCTTTTTTTTTATTTTTTTTATATTAAAACAGTTGGTAAAGTTGTCAATATGGCTACTACCAATATAGATATTCTAATTGACAACAAAACTAATATTAAGGGACCAGTATGCATTAATCTTCATTTAATTGACGATAAAGCACCTATTCAAGTGACTGTGGGTAAGTTTTTTTTATGTTTATTTAATTTTGATCATTCGAAATTTTAATTTAATATTTCGAAAACTTCAATTGATTTTTTGTTTGATACATGGCATTTAACTATTTTCAAAACTATTTTAAATATTTTGGACAAAATTATGTATCAAAATTCCCATAAAAATAGAAAAATCTTAAATTTCACGAAAACATTTTTAAATTAAGACTGTATTGGCAATACCACTCATAGAACAGTTACTTTGATTTTATCATTATCACAAAGGCAGCTAAAAAAATACAAAAGGGTTGGAGCAAATTTTTAATTATAAAAACTTTTTAAGCGCTTTTTTTTTTAATTATAGCTGGCAAAACTTCTTCCTCATATAATAACAAACGATCCGTATTAAAGACTTATGGGCTTAGAGTTATACTTATAATGGCTTTAATCGCAGGTATAACTTTTACAATCCTGTTTGGATGTATTTTTGGAAATTATATGGCGAATGGTTCAGGTAAGCAAAGAACATAATGAAACAAATTTAAAATAATTATAAGTCCATTTTGAGTTTACTGTTACTGTTTTTAAAAACAAACATTGATTTTTAAAAACAGTAAACTGAAAATTGTTGTCTCTTGCTTTTTTTTGTTGTAGAAATATTTTTGCAAAGAAACTCTGAGTCAAGTGCAATAACTCAAAATAAACAAGCGATAAGAATTATTGATAAGCGGAAAGCCCTTTGTTTTTATTCTAGGAAGCCGCATTTTTAATCTTTTAAAATTTTGAGAATTTTAATGGCTTTTAGACTCGTCAAAACGAAATTTTTCAATTTCATCTAGATATCGCTCTTGGTATTGTAAAAGTAAAAGGGGTCTTTTTAAGGTACCGACTCAACGTCTTTTCAATATCGTCTTTTTTTTGTTTGTGGGAAAATTTGGAAAACAACAATTTGAAATATTAAAATTTTATGTTTTAAAAACACAATTTCAGAATGATTGGTTTTGTGGCTAGCCCAAGGGAATTTCGCATACCAAATTTATTCCAGTGATAATTAGTCTAAATTTCAGTTAAAGTTTGAGTTCCTATGTAGATCATATACCTTGAAAGGGAGAATATGCCAATTTGTAAATGTTTTGAAGAATTGCAAAAATGCAGTCTAGTCTGTAACAAATTATTGCGATGCCAATTAATACATTGACTTTACTTATATTTTTTAATCCGAAACAATTTTTATTTCATTAAAATCGGTTTTCATCGAGCTTCCCTAACTTTATTAGACTACTATAAAATCCTCCCGTATTAGCTCATAAATATTTCATTCTCAGCAGTTAGTGTCGGAGGATTTTTTGAGTTATAGGTTTCATAAACGCGCTCTGTGAACAATCGCCTAAATGTCTGTTTTTTTTAAATGTTTTTTTTTAGAAAAGGCCAATTTAGACGAAGGAACAAAGTTATTGATTGTAAGTAGAGACGGGTGGAATGCAAGGCCTGAATTTGACAACATAACAATGCTGAACTTGCCAGTTCATCGAGTTATTATTGCGCACACTGCAACAAGCGATTGTACAAGCCAGGTGAGACACAAATACAAATTATGGCTCATCAATTTCAACAACTTGTCAAATAATTTTTTTTTTATTTAGGCTGAGTGTTCATCTGCAACACTAAATATCCAAACATTCCACATGGACTCAAAGGACTTTAAGGATATAGCCTATAACTTTCTAGTTGGTGGAGATGGAGCTGTTTATGAAGGCCGAGGTTGGGATAAGCAAGGCGTGCATACAAAGGGATATAATGTGGACAGCATTTGTATTGCCTTCATTGGAACGTTCCATCGAATGCAACCCACTGAAGGTCAACTGAATGCAGCCAAGTTACTTATAGCAGAAGGTGTAAGGCAGAAGAAGCTTGTGGAAGACTATCGTCTTTATGGTGCTCGACAGTTCATGGGATCAGAGAGCCCAGGACAAGCTTTATATGAAATCATCAGAACATGGCCACATTGGTCCGGCAAACCTTATTGAAAATTTATTTTTTTTTAAATCCAATAATGCCCATGCACTTTGATTTTGGATTTTTGAAATGTCATTTCAAACAAACGCTGCGGTCTTAATTTTGGAAAGTAATAAAAAACCAAAATAAAATATTTAAGATTTATTTATTTTCAATTTAAAAAAAGAATTACAAATTTTTCATAAAAGTACATTCCTACAGTAATAATAATAATTATTAAATCAAATTATCCACACGTATTCCTTGGACATTCATTTTGATTCTGTATACACCATTCCGGCTGCAGAGCTTCTGGCGACAGGCCATTCTGAACTAAAAGTTCGCGATGCATCAACAATCGATTTTCTGCATTCTGCCACGATTCCTTAGGATTAGACCATAATCTCTCTGCCAAAGCACTTGCCTTTGGCCACAATAATGAATCCAAAGTAAATTCGTCAATTTGTTCTGACCACACTGCTGCTTCTGAGCCCAAAATTAGCTTGTTTGGCCCACCAAACATTTGATCGGGCATATTTTTGTAGAACTTTTTCCAACCATTCAGACTAACACCTCCTTTCCAATTTGCTGCATCTGCATTGATGAACAAATCAAAATTTGTCGAAATCAACCGGAATCCACGTTTTAGAGCCTCTTGTATAAACTCCTCTGGGGTATTTGCTACAGTTTGTATGATGTAACGTGACTTGTCCAAAAATTCATCAATATAAGGTGGCGTTGTCAATTGACTTGCCCACAAAACAATTGGAATTTTTTTGTCACTTGATACTACCTTGTCTAATCTAGCTAGAGCATTTGTTTGGAAATAACCCCACAAGTTAACAAAATCCTTAACATCCAAGGACCAACCTTTGGTACGCATCCAATTCTGAATCGATTGTGTAGAATTCCAACAAGTCAACGAAACTGTATCACCTCCCATGTGGAAGATATTCGGATCGAAAGATTTAAACATTTCGAAATAGATTTCTTCCAACAAATCGTACAATCTGTCGAGAGTGGGATCTAATTGACCACATGGTGGTTGATTGCAAAAATTTGTCCATGGTTGGGCTTTGAAACAAACTGTAACATTCTTCTTCTGCCAACCTTCACCAATGTGTGCTGGTGCATCGAGTTCTGGAATGACACGAATTCCACGAACCAATGCATATCTCACTACTTCGGCGATATTTTCAGGGGTGTAGATTTTATATGGTGAATAAGCTCCGAATTTATGTAGATCTGGATGCGAATTTACCACCAGGGGGAAACTATTAGAATCAACCATGTGCCAATGGAAGATATTCAGTTTGCTCATAGCCATACCATCTGAAAGTAATTTAAAATAAAATTAAACCAAAACAAAATGAATTTGAAAAAAAGTACGTATACGCCCGATATAACAAATAAAATAAAATAAAATAAAATAAAATAAAATAAAATAAAATAAAATAAAATAAAATAAAATAAAATAAAATAAAATAAAATAAAATAAAATAAAATAAAATAAAATAAAATAAAATAAAATAAAATAAAATAAAATAAAATAAAATAAAATAAAATAAAATAAAATAAAATAAAATAAAATAAAATAAAATAAAATAAAATAAAATAAAATAAAATAATTGTAAAAATAGATTCAAATTATGTGAAATTAAATCAATAATGAAGAAACAATATGCATAAAATAACAGCATAAATATATACAGAATAATTTCTAAAAACATTTCGTTTTTTAATCATTTGATTTTTATATGACAGGAAAATATTGGTTTATGTAAATATTATAAATTGAAATTATAAACAAATTCATTTTTTTTTTAAATAACAAAGTCTATTAACATAAAAATTATATAAATCAGAACGCGAGTGAAATTTCACTAATGCAACAACTTACCAAGAGTCCTTTTAATTGACTTCACACTAAAATAATTTCTTGCAGTGTCAAGTAAAATTCCTCGATGTTTGTATACCGGTGTATCATTTATAACCGTATCAACCAATATCTCAATACATCTTCCAATATCATTAAACACAATCAGCTGTGTCAATGATTCCAAACCATGCCTAGCCCCAAAATAAGTTGGTGCATTGATCTCGGCCAAAACCTGATTCTTATCCTGCTTTGTTATCTTCAGCACGTAGCTCTCATCAGTTTCATACGTGAGTTTTGGTACTTCTTCATCAATTTCTCCCAAATTAATACTAATCACCAGTACTTTTCCCTCATTTCTTGCCAAACCATTTTCTGGAATATTTGCATTGATCTGTTTGGTAAATCGTTCCTTAACCATTTCCCATAGTTGATTATTTATGAATTTCGGAATAATTTGAAATCTGATTTTGGTGCGATCAATTGGAATAACAAGTTCACCAATTTTCACAGGACCAGTTGGCTTTGGCCAAAGAGTTCCTATTTCCTCACCGCAGAGCATTCGACACAACGTCCAGCTCTGGCTGTTGTATTCATTGTTAAAGGGAACCTTTATGCAGTTTTTGTTTTCATTGCATTCGTATCCCCAAACTGGTGAAGATTCACTTTATAAAATAAAAAACATTATACGTCATAAGAAAAATACACAAACAAATTAACTTACTCAAAGCCGAAGACGCAAGCAGGCGATAGTGCAGCTAAAGATAGAATTAACTTGAAAAACTTGTTAACTGCCATTCTAGATGAACCGGCCGGCATTTAAGTATTTTCTTTTTCTACTCTAAACTATTTCTGCATCAAAGTGATACTGGTTATCGGTGAGGGTTTTTTTTAGATTGTAGAATACTCCAAACTGGCAAAAATAAACTTTACACTTTGAATCTGAAGTCAAGTTGATATTTTTTAATTGGTGAATAAACTATTTTTAAATGATAATTAGAAAGCTATTTGGACGTATTGAGTGAGGATTGTTGGGAAAAAAGTTTTAACAGACAACCACAACCCGCAACAGTTGAACGTTAAATGAGTTTAATTTAAAATTTTCTTCTTCCGTGTTGTGGATATTTAGCCAGTGAAGCCAAATTGATGTCTTTCATTTCAAATATTTAGTTCTTTTCTACTCGCAATAACAGTCCTTTCTTTAGGAAGTTGATTTTTATGAGAAAAACCTTTTAGGTGTTATAATATTAGTTACTTCAGCTACTTTTGATATTACCGAGTATTTTTATAGAATGTCCGTGCTCAATATTAGCTGTACGATATCTTTACTTTATCAATATCGACTCCATTACGTCAATTAAAATCTGAAGAAACTCAATATCGACTGCTAAAAAGAGCAACTGATCAAAATAACGCCAAAAAATTATTCGAGCCACAAAATGGTAAATTTTCATAATTTCGTATTTGTAAGGTAGGTTAGGTTAGGTTTTATATGGCTGTCGGGCAAGAAACCCAACACACTTAGACCTTTATGGGTCCATTGTGATTCCATGAAACTAGCGAGATAGGATCTCACTAGCCGAACCACTCAGAGCTTCTAATGAATAGGGATGGACTTTTAGCGTCCGTATTCACTAGATAACTAGTGTCCTCATAGAAGAATTCTCCTAGATGGAGTTTCCTTCTAGCTGAGAGAGCAGTTTCCTCTTCTTCTTCGTCCATGCAGCTCCTGCAGAAATCGTTGGATAACACGCCCATTCGAGTGTCCTGTAAGGACACCTATGGTAGAACTAATATGCAGTCGATTTAAATTTAACAACCCCTTTGAACGTTTCAAGTCTATACAAGGCCATATTTGTTTGGTGGCCAGGCAGGTATTACTCTGAGTCCATCTAAGGTTGGTTTGCTTTAAAGCTTCCTGCTTTATCATGAGTTTACATGTTAAGATAGGTATACCTATGTTGTTCCTTTCTGGTTGTAGAGTAGTGATTGTTCCTTGTTTGGTGAGTTCGTCCATCCTACAATTGCCCGGAATGTCAATATGTCCCGGCACCCATATAAGGTGAATATCAAACTGTTCAGACATCTGCCTCAGAGATGTTTGGCAGTCTAGGACCGTGATAGCCGCTTGGCTATCTGAGAAGATCCGAATAACCGTGTTGGTTATTACGTTTTCTCTGATCCAAGAGAGAACTTCTTTAATCGCCAGAATTTCCGCTTGGAACACGCTACAATTGTTCTGGTTCGTATTTGTTATATTCATGTAACAGGTCCTACACACGAAAATTACTATGGGAAGGGTAAGTAATGCAACAATGTGATAGAAATTCAGGTAAATTTTTGTTCAATATTCTATTTTGATGATAATAAAAAAATATTTAGGAACAATGAAAAGTAGCATGCGCAGTTTTGTATGGAGCCTGGTCCCACTTTTGAAAATTGTTCAACAGTAATGAAATTTATATTACATATTATGTATATGAAAGGTCATGAGCCAGACTTTATTTGTTGAAATCCAGAGCGAAATTGGTGTTTTTTTTTTAAATTACCTACGGTAAAAGTGGCTAAAAAAAGATTTTTTTTACATTTTTTGAAAGCAAAGAAATGTTCTTATAATGAACACCCTCAAAAAGATGGTCTTATCCCTTAACTTAACTGAAATCAGGGCCTTATTCATCTTTCATTGACTCGAAGAAAAGTCCAAGTGAAAAGGACCAAGATTTAGTAATTTTAATTAATCAATTAATTTTAGGTTTCAAAAAAATTTTAAATATTTTTTTTCTTACCCTTATAGTATATGGAGTTTTCATTTTTCTACCAAATACCACATATGTACATACAAATATACTTTGTCCAAGCGGTACCTTCTTCAATTAAAAATTTCAAAAACTGTTTAAAAAAAATATTTATTGCTTATGTTTTACACAAAAAAAAGGTACATTATCCTTTTAGTATAGGTACACACGTTACACACTTAAGTGGCGAATTCACAACTGATTACTTGTTACTCGTATTAGTTTATTATCCATTTATCGTTGCAGTAAGGATCAAAAAAATATAAAAGAAAATAATATGCATTTCGCATTATCCGCTCGATACGTTTTTTGAATCAAACGCATCAATGGGACATTCATTTTGATTTTGCAAACACCATTCTGGTTCAATAGCCTCAGCAGCTAGACCATTTTCAGTCAAACGTTCCCGATGAACTAAGAAACGTGACTCAGCTGCCCGCCAATTATCTTTTGGATTCGACCATAAACGTTCAGCCATTGCACTAGCTCTAGGCCAGAATCTGGCATCGATTGTATGTTCGTCTATTTGTTCCGACCAGATGGCAGCTTCTGCTCCCAAAATAAGCTCATTATAGTCACCGGCAATTTTTTCGGGACTATTTTCGTAAACCTTCTGCCAACCAATGTATGGTGAACACCAGTTATTACCATCAGTAACCCAACCACCAAATCCACAATCAAAGTACAAGGCATCATAGTTGGATAGAATCATCCTATATCCACGCTTAAGAATCTCTTTAATCTTCATATCATAACCTGTTGTCCAAACTTGAATGATATATCGTTCTTTATCGAGATACTGATCGATAAATGGTGGTTCTGTTAAACGACTTGTCCACATAATTATTGGCAGTTTGCCATTTGGTGACAAACCATCAACCCTAGCTAGGGCTTCATCTTGGAAATGACCCCACAATTTCATGAAATCCTTCTCCTCTAGGCCCCAACCCTTGGCAAGCATCCAATTGCGAATAACTTCGCTGGTATTCCAGCAAGCTGTAGACACTTCATCGCCTCCCATATGGAATACATCTGGATTGAATAAATCAAACATTTCGCGGTAGATGTCTTCTAAAACATTGTACAATTCATCGACTGTTGGGTCAAGTTGTCCACATGGTGGTTCAACACAGAAATTCTTCCATGGCTGAGCGTTGAAGCATGCAGTCATGTTTTTGTTCTGCCAACCTTCACCAACATGAGCTGGAGCATCGAATTCAGGAAGGACACGAACACCTCTGGCTCTTCCATATTCTACTATATCGGCGACGTTTTCGTGCGAGTAAATCTTGCGTGCCGAATATGCTCCCAGTTTGAACAATTCCGGTTGCGACTTGATTTCCAACGGGAAACTATGTGAATCAGTAATGTGCCAGTGGAAAGTGTTAAGTTTTGTCATTGCCATACCATCTGCAAAAACAAACATTTTTTTAAAATATGAAATAGAAAAAAATCATTCTCACTCACCGATAGTTCTCTTGATTGATTTAACACTGAAATAATTTCTTGCAGTATCCAAAAGCAAACCACGATGCTTATAAGCTGGTGCATCAACGATGGAAGCCTGTGCTAGCATTTGAACTTCCCTGCGAATGTCATCATATACGATCAATTGATTTAGTGTTTCCAGACCATGTCTTGCTCCGAAAAATGACTTAGCTAAAATTTCAGCAAAGACCTCATCCTTCCCTTGAGTGATGACCAGCTTATAGCTTTCGTCTGTATCAAAAGTCAACTGAGGAATTTGGTCAGATTTTTCGGCACTCTCATCAACATTTATCTTGATCGTGAGTGTCCTTCCTTCACTTCGAACATCTTTAATATCTGGTATTTTCGAGTCAATTTGTTCTGAAAAGCGCTTTTCATTTACTTCCCAAAGTTTACTAGCTCTGGTTTTGGGCACATCAAATCTGATCTTGGAGCGATCAATATGTACGATGTATTCACCAAATTGGACAGGTCCTGTTGGCTTAGGCCACAGGGTGCCAATAGTGTCACCGCAGAAAATTCTGCACACTGGCATACTAACAGCTTTTTGAAAGTTTTTCTCATCTAAGGGCACTTTCATGCATCTATTTTGGCGACATTCATAGCCCCATACCAAGCTGAGAATTAAAAACAAAATTCATTATTATAAATACTTATTTTATCGTAAATACTTTAGAAATAAAAAAAAATTATTACTGAGGAAAGGTTTCAATCACCACAGGGGACCTTGTGAATTTGACTAAAACGGTGATCAATCCCGCCGAAGCTAGCAGTACAATAACACCAATCAACAAATGCTTCCAACTAAATGACATATTAAGGTGCCGCGATGATAGCAATTAGAACTGATCCACTTAAAGTCATTTAAAGAAACACACTTCAATGAGCATTTCCAGACAACAATCTACAACAAGTGATGATAATGAATTTAATAGAAACGTTACTGAGTCAAGAGCAACGACACTTTTCAATCAATCTGAAGGAGTTTCCTAATTGTTTTTTGATTGATAGTACATTTTTGTAAATATTAAAAAATATAAAAAAAACTTAAATGACTTGTTGTTGTTGTACTGCAAATCGGAAAATTTTTTAAGTCATTTTCCTTTGATCACTTCCGGCACTAATTTTTATTCTTTATTTTATTTGTAGTATTTCCGGTTAAATGTTATTTAATGTATTTTTCAACCTACTCAAAAAGCCGCTAAATTGTATGATATTATTTAAATATTAAGTAAAATCGACAGAAATAAATGGTAAATAAAACATTTTGCCCTTGAAAATCATTTGAGTTTAGTTGGAAAACAAACTTCTTTGGAAATCCTACACAAAAATTAAAATATTTCCTCTGTTCGATAAATAATATTTTTTCAAAGGTTTTAAATTCTTTGAATGCATTCCTCTTGAAAAGTTGGTTGTTCCGATTTAACTCTAAATGTACATAAATGGTCGTTTAACTTATATTTGTTAATCCCCCGAAATCAGTGAGTATAATCTTGATTCTATGCATTTTTTATTTGAAATTTGAATTATTAACTTGTTGAAATATTTTTTTAACTTTGAACTCAAAATTTTTAACTCGTTGAAAAATTGCTACTGCTACGACTGAAGAATCGTAATTGCTTTCTTATTTGTATAATATTCTTAAACACCGTCAACATTGTTTGTTACATTTTTTTCATAATAATATCTTATTATACAAAATGATTTTCACCAAAGATTGAAAATTAAAAAATATAAAATGCACTTCAAGAATATTTAGAATAAACACAAAATACAAAAACAAAATTTAGAAAAATTTGTAAAAGCATAAAACTCACTATTTGAATTTCTATAATAAGAAAAATGAGAAGTTTAAGCTCAAAATTAGAGCCATCTTATGTAACGAAAAAATATAAATTTTTGGAAACTGTTTGGAAAAAATTGTTAGAGCAGTTTTAAAAAAAAAAAAAAAAAACTATTTTTATAGAGAGCATTTTTAGTACTCAATAACATTCATAGTATTCAAATACATAAGAAAAAAATCTATGTATGTACTCGCTTAAAAAAAAATGTGTTTCAAAAAAAAATATTTTTCAATTTAATAACTTTAACTACTTAGGGGCGAGTTATAGCGAACAGGAAAATGGATCAGGAAAATTTTTCTGATGGATTATTTAGCAAGTTCTCGATCGATTTGAAACACATAAGCTGAAGTAATCGATGACAAATGACAATTTTAATGCACTATGTAAAAAAAAAAAAAATTGAACGTAGGATTTTTGATAAAAAAGCATTTGTTTATTTTTCTGATGCAAGTTCATCAGGAAAACAAATAAATGCATTTTTATCAAAAAACCTTTGTTCAATCAGTTTTTTTTTTTACATAGTGCATTAAAATTGTCATTTGTCATCGATTACTTCAGCTTATGTGTTTCAAATCGATCGAGAACTTGCTAAATAATCCATCAGAAAAATTTTCCTGATCCATTTTCCTGTTCGCTATAACTCGCCCCTTACAGAAATAAATTAATCAAAATCGTTATAGCTATTTTCCTGTTGTATGAGTTTTGTCGTAACGGTTATATGACAGGTTTAACGTTGTCTTTGGAGCAGAAAAAAAAACAAAGCTCGCCTCTACGGAATCAACAAAACACCTTAAGAATTATAATTGTTTGCGAACCATGCCTGGATTTTATCTTCTGTTTTTAAACTGGAGGAAAATGGCATTTAACTTGATTATCTATTGTTACTTTATTTTATATTTCAGAAATAAAACCAATTGGTACAACGGATAAATATCATTTTAAAGCTTATCGAAGCACTAAATTATTTAAAAGTGTTACATGCAGCCAGGCATAAAACTTAAGAGTCTGTTCAGTTTTTGAAAGCGTTTGGTGCAACCGGCTATTAAACTGCCATAATTGTACCTTTATGTGGTAGAAACCAATCGTCAAAATGTTCACTTTAAAGAAGCTGGCATTTTAGTGACATTTTTATTTATCTGTAGCCTTGTTATATTCATGTCCATTACAGATTTCGCAAAACTCTATCTGATGTGAATGCTCTTCTTTTCGTCTACTTATTTATCGTTAAAAGAAATCACTGCACTTTGAATCACTGCGAATCGAGTTTTGTACAACTTGTTACCGACATGATTATCTCTGATGATCCCATGAAAATAAACGATAACGATCCCAGTGACAAGAACTTTATACATTTGTCTCTTTTTTCTTCTGCTGTTTTATTTTCACTATAGAAAGACTATAGAAACGACTGCAAAAGCTATCTTAGTTTTCAGAAAAAATACTAAATATTATATCTTAGAAAAAGATGTACAGAAAGCATTTCCATGTTGTTCTTGTGTTGCATGTTGAAAGATAATCCAGATCCATATAAATCCATAGTTAATAAAACGCGCCTTTTATCTCCGTACAATGCCACAAAAATAAACCAATCAAACGGAACTAATACTGTTTTTGTTGAAATATAAGTTCTGTTCAACTCACAAACTAAATGTCAAAATATCAGTTGTTTTTTTTTTGTTTTGTGAATTTGTGTATAAAATTATTCCCCCCACTCGCGAAATTCGTTCGAACAAATGTATTTTGTATAATAGACCATAAATTAATGCAAAATAAAGTGATTAAGTTAAAAGAAGTGTGCAATAAATCGATCTAAGGTGTGCCACATAATAAAAGTAAGTAATATTCACGAATTATCTAATAATTGTATAAACGGGGAATGTACACCACAGAGCCGATTGGAACTTTCTCTGACTTCGCTGACTCGCAACAAATGAAATAACTAAACACATCGTCTCCGAACTCCGGAGTTCTTCCAAAAATATTAATATAGTTATTTTGTAAACTCCTTAATACTGTGCACCCTTAATATTAAACTACAACTTACTCTGTACATGATGCTGGTGCAATTATTGCCAAAGCAACAAGAAGCGTTTGGATTATTGCCATTGTCCACTGGCAATCCTTTTTGAAACTGAATAAGCGACTGGCAAAAAAAAACAGGCACCCACACTCGTGTGAGGTGTTAAGTAAACTAACCGATCAAATGTACAAGTTCAAGAAATTTATACAGTCATCCTCTGTGCCGTGGCATATATACGCGTTTAATGGTTGGATTGGTGATAGTTGGCCCGATCTGGTTGCTTTTGTCTTTAGACTCGCAATCGCCGTCTTCAGATATACGCCCTGCCAAAATAGTGCGACTGGCAGTTAGTGTGTTTATTGTTTTTGTTTCGTTTTTATTTTTTCTTGTTTGGTGTCGTGTTCTTCTTATCTTGGTTACAGGTAAATTTAGATAAATTTATATTTATCTTCAATAATTATGCGTTTTGTCCGTTTTTGACTATCCAGGGGGCAATAGGAAACCGGTATCCAGAATCTCTAATGTTATGTTGATAATAGTTTATTCGGTCAGTGACCACACTAAAAAAAAAACTTAACTGTAGTGTCCGGTGCCCACACCTTGAAACTATGAAGACACCACCAATCAAATAGAATTTGGGCAACTCAATGTAATTGACTGACAAATGAACAATGTGAGAATAGAACGCCCATAGAACCGAAAATTCAATTAAATTCGAGAATTGAAATTGTGGAGCGATGATAAGATTAACTTATGAAACCAAAGAATCACAAATGCTTTTACTTTTTCGTTGTTATGGAAGAAAATCTTCAAGGAGGCAAAAACAACAACACAAATGCATGAAGGTCGCCACCAAACAAAATACAGCTGATTTTGACATATAATGTGAAAGTCGTGGGGAGATTGAACTGTCTGATTTAAAAAATTAGGTGCATTCTGAATATCGGACATAGTAGAGTTTAGGAACAAACAAAATCTTTATTGATTGCTATAGGAATATTATTAAAACTGCACATAACAGCAATGTAAATATTACATTCGAAGTAACTAGCCAAGCAAATCATATTGAAAGTTGTTGTGCGAAAAATATGTTATTGATTTAACTTCAACTCGTAGAAAAAAGTGGCATGTTTTCAAAATTTGTTTTTGCATTTACGTATCTGTCTATTTAGATCTAAATCCATCCCTAAAACATTGAGATATTATAAATGAACTGCTATTAAGAATTCCATACTCGACTCAAATATTGTTCGACTTCTCCTAAGTGACATGAAAGCTAATTGTGCAAAGGTCGACAGTAAAACATTAATATAACTTTTGTTTTCCCTAGGAACTAACGACACCTTTTATTCTTTCTTTCTGTAGTTTGCAATTTTTTTATATATACGTATTGTGACATTTCTGAAAACTGTTTCCAATATTTAGATTGTATTTTTTACAATTAGTGCTTGCTACTGCTTAGTCATCATGAAGTTGGCTCCTAGCAGTCCATATATAACAGGTCAATAGCATAAAAGGTATTCCTTAGTTGCTAATAGTTAATGCGCTGTTTAGAAAAAAGTGAAACGAGTCAAAAAGAACAAGTGTCCCCAAAATATCTTAGAATTGATCCCTAGGTGAAATACGGCGTACATATCATTTTCTTCATTAAAAACATATTTAAATTCAAAGAAAAGAAAGAGAAATAATGAAATCATGAGACATATTCATTCAACAATTATTTTGTAAATAATACTGGCGAGATTAAGTTTCTAAAATATAGCGTTCAGAAAAGCAATAAAAAGGTTGTTAGTAAATAGTGATCTAGATCTCGTTTGCCAGTTTGACTAAAAATTAATGAAATCATTCAAATAAGAAGCGAAAAAATTGTTAACACTATTAACTTTAAAAAAAATTGTTTAAACCCAAAAACATTCATTATTTACATATGTTTCAAACTATTAAGTATGTATACATTTTTCATAAACTATCTAGAACACGTTTCTAGCTCTGAGTATTTTTTTTTCATTTTTATACGTTAAATTATTTTTATATGTTAAGTAATTTATTTCTAGAAAATTCCGCCTGAAGAAGGGGATGTGAACTCCCGTCCGTCCCTCAGACCTTTTTTCCTTTTGTCCCAATCTACACTTTCTAATACTTTGATTCGTCTTGCGGGAAACAACCTGATACAATAATTTTGGAAACGAATGATCGAAGAACATTGTTTATAATCAAATCTATTCCTTCTTAGCTAAAATTAACAATAGCGCAAAAAAAAGCGTAAATATTTTTTTTTTTTTGAATTTTTACCAATGATGCGTTCTTTGCTCGATGTCAAAAAATTTTGGATTAAAAATATATAATTCAGTAAAAAGTCAAAACTACTGGATTTATCGCCAGGTATCTTCATACGAAACCTGGCTTATCCTCAGATTACGCGAGAAAAAAAAAATAATTCGTTTCTTTAATTTTTGAGGTTAAAATAAATTGAAGACAAAAACCGCTTTCAAATTCAGTATGTTACAGCGGATTCGGTATCAAGGATTTCGTAATCAGAATGATTAATATTATTCACAATCATTCGAACGTATGTTTTCTTTTGTTTAAATAAAAAATTGGTGAATCACGTCAATTATTACTAAATAATGACTTTTGAATTTTATCAACAAGTTGTTTTCGAATTACAAAATAAATGCGCAGTTTAAGATAAATATACGAAAAACACACTGCTCGATGAGCCGGCAAACATGTCAGTCCCGTTTACGTTTTTTAATTTCTTTTCTTCAAAAAAAAAAAAACGGTTTCTTCAATACAACACCCTTAGACGATTTAGGTGAATCTTGCTTTGTATATGAAAACTATAGTACTCTCATGGCGAGTTTTTTTTTGGGTTGCCCGGATCCTGGTGGTGGCGCTGCAAAATGTGAGGTGTAAAATTCGATTTGGTGAGTCTTTAAGCGTCGAAAATTGGTGGTAGGAGCAAGAGGAGACTATTTTTTGGATAATTGCATCCAAAAAATATCAATAAATATCATTTAAAACCTCCATAAGCTCTCCGCAAAAAAAAAAGAGTAAGGGTTGCCGGCATACATTAGATGTCGCCCCATTCGACTTCCACCATGAGAGTACTATAGTTTTCATATACAAAGAATCTTGTTATTCTGAACAGAATTTTCTTTAAAAAAAATCAGTGGCTAATTTTTGATGCAATTTTTTTTTTGGTTATCGGTTTTCACAAAAACAAATCATCTGATTTTGATAAAATTTTGTATACATTATGCATTATGCATCTAATTATATAAAAAAATTTTAAATTCAATATTTTGGAAATAGCTTTATTTTAGATATTTTGGACTCAAAATTATCTCAGCGGGGTATTTTTTTTTAAATATTAATTTCATACCGTTACAAAAAGCGTCAATTGCCTAAAGACAGACGGACAAATCTCTTCTACGTCCTACTCGTACTTATCAATCGAACACAAAAACTTAAAAAGCGTAGAAATTAAATCTGTCTTATTTATAAGGTACATTTATTAAGAAAAGCAAAAATAGGTAAGTTTTCATAAGAACTATAATAAATCTATGTCGGATTGGATCCCTTCAAAGTAAGAGTGTTGTCCTCATACACCTCAAGAACATGAGCCAAATGCTCATTGTCCCTAGGTTTCTTGAATTGCCTCTTCTTATTGGACATCTTCTTTCGCTTGGGAACAGGTTTCTTTGGACCGTGATCTTGCATTGACCGAATACCTTAAAATCAACAAAATTTAAATAAATATAAAACCATTTCATAACTATGTTAAATTTCATTTGTACCTTGTTTCTCGAGATATTCATCAATTTTGGCATCATCCATAGCATCCACAGTTGCCGAACGCCATAGTTTCTGGAATTCATCATCAACCTAAAGTTAAGATGTATGAAATTATAATTGGTTCTTGAAAATTATTAAAAATTTTGCTCTTCAATTAACCATAAAATTTGCCGTTCTATCATTGTAGAAGAGAATCTTTTTTTTGTCAATTGGTCTGATGATGAAGATGATTTCTGAAGCACGGTTTTTCAAGACTTTTTCACAATGAGGCAAAGATTCTTGAACATCGTCCAGCAAAACGCCACCCAAACCTTTGAGGTCATGTTGTTTTAGCAGGCGAAGGAGACTCTTTCCGTCTTTGATTTTGTAAACAGGTTTAAAGGCGAACCTGCAGTTATCGGGTGAAACCTCGATTTTTGGATTGTTCATAAGAGCTTCCGATGCAAGCCACTGAAAAGGAGAAACTAGTGTATGCAATAGAAACTACCCAATGAGTGAGGCTTACATTCTTAACAGACTGGCCGATGTCCAGTTGATTTGTTTCATCTAAAATCTCCTCAATTGTAAGTGGATGGTCATCGCCGTCCTGATGGCGGGTCCTCATGTGTTTCACGATTTTGGCCAGCACACCAAAACGATATTGGGAACTGCCAGACATGGTTTTGTATCTGAAAGGATCAATTTCATTTTAGTAAATGGCCATAAGAAGAATTTAGAGAGTTTACGTGCTAGAGTCCAATTTGGGAGCACTTGGTGGTCGCATTTTTTTCTTATCATCTCTTGGCGGTGGCGGAGCAATTTCAACTTTTGTTTTCTTTTCAATTCTGCAATATAAAAATTAAGATAGTGAATTCTCATCATGAGTGTATGAAAAGGTTTTCTACGTTGGAGTGGCCATAGCCCTCTTTTTGAACGCCTCGCGTTCCCGAAGAAGTGCTGGATCCATGATGGAGTTGTGAGGTTGTCTTTTTTGGACGAATTATTTGTTTAAAAAATTTTCTAGCTCTTCCTTTGTTTATACAAAATTTATTTCGTGGATCAAAAAACTTCAAACTTTTTCAGCAACGAAAACGAAAACACTGCAAGTGACAGCAGAACCTTGACAGGTAACAAGTAGTGTGACAGAAAAGATGGCCTGTTCGTTTTATAAATTTGTAGGATTTCTTCGTTGGTCTGTGGGCTTCTCCATTCGACTGTGTTCACTTTTTTCATGCTTTGCCTTTCCTTCCTGGATAAAAGTAGACTTAAATGTTAACCCTTTTTTTATCAGGTTTGATTATAATCAAAGATAATTATTTATTTTATTATTTTAATATATAAATTTTTTTGTTGTGAAAACAAAGGAATCTTTGTTGTGAAAACAAAGGTCGGTCCTAACAAGATCTATTTTCTCTTTTCTTCTGATGAATTGCCGTCGGACTTCTTGATTATTATTTTCTCAAGTTAAAAACGCTTTTGTTCTTTGCATATTATTAATATTAGCTGTCTTTTATAGAAAACTATTTTGTGATAAAGTTGTTTCATGAACTTGAACTTGTCTTAGTTGTGAGTATTAATTACATTTTAATAAACCAAATGTAAGCTGACAACAATTTTATAAATAGGTGGGATATATTTTAGCGAATACTAAAAAATACTCCTGATTGCTTACCTATCTAAATTATACCATTTTTTATTTTTTGTTTTGTTTACTTTCCAAGTGACCCGAGAAGGTCCGTTACTTGCCTTGAATGGATACACCTACATTGAGTCATTTATTGAACAGCTCTGGTAACATAAAGGTACCGAACACATCACATTAGCACCTTCAAACGAACTGATCTACTACATTATTCCTCTTGACATGTGCGAAGAAATAACTCTTTTCCGAACACTTCCTCGAAATTTGACATTTGAGTAGAAATTCAACATCGACGTGTCAAACTCAACAAGAAGCAAGAAAAGAAAACTTTTCTTTCATCTAAATGAAGTAATTTTGTTTTATTTTGTACAACAAAAGAACAAAAACGTAATTTTATATCGAATATTTTCGATCTTTAAAACAAGGCCATAAGTTAATCAAGTGAATCCACCAAAAATCCATCATGGTATTAGCCGATTTAGGTCGTAAAATTACGACTGCATTGCATTCGTTGAGCAAAGCCACTGTCATCAATGAGGAAGTTCTCAATTCCATGCTAAAGGAGATTTGTGCTGCTCTATTGGAAGCTGATGTAAACATTCGTTTGGTCAAACAATTGCGTGAGAATGTTCGTGCAGTCATTGATTTCGATGAGATGGCTGGAGGATTGAATAAGCGCCGAATGATTCAATCAGCTGTGTTCAAGGAACTTATCAAGCTCGTCGATCCAGGTGTAAAACCCTACCAACCAGTCAAAGGAAGGCCAAATATTGTTATGTTCGTCGGTCTGCAGGGTTCTGGCAAGACAACTACATGTACTAAGTTGGCTTACCATTACCAGAAACGCAACTGGAAGTCATGCCTCGTGTGTGCGGATACTTTCCGTGCCGGAGCCTATGACCAGATCAAGCAGAATGCCACCAAAGCTAGGATTCCCTTCTACGGAAGTTACACTGAAATCGATCCCGTTGTGATTGCCCAGGATGGTGTGGAGATGTTCAAGCGAGAAGGCTTCGAAATGATCATTGTCGACACAAGTGGACGGCACAAGCAAGAAGAGTCACTCTTCGAGGAGATGTTGGCAGTTGCTAATGCTGTCAAGCCAGACAACATCATCTTCGTGATGGACGCAACCATTGGACAAGCTTGTGAGGCTCAGGCCAAGGCCTTCAAAGAGAAAGTAGATATCGGATCTGTCATCATCACGAAGCTGGACGGACATGCCAAGGGAGGCGGTGCGCTGTCTGCTGTCGCCGCCACACAATCTCCAATTATCTTTATTGGAACTGGAGAGCACATTGACGATCTGGAGCCGTTCAAAACGAAACCTTTTGTAAGTAAACTTCTTGGAATGGGCGACATCGAAGGTCTTATTGATAAAGTGAACGAATTGAAACTGGACGGGAATGAAGAACTCTTGGAGAAAATCAAACATGGACAATTCACGATTCGAGACATGTACGAACAGTTCCAGAACATCATGAAAATGGGTCCATTCTCACAGATCATGGGAATGATTCCTGGCTTCTCTCAAGACTTCATGACAAAGGGCGGCGAGCAAGAATCAATGGCACGTATCAAGCGCATGATGACAATGATGGACAGTATGTCCGACGGCGAGCTTGACAATCGCGATGGAGCTAAGCTCTTCAGCAAACAGCCGACGCGCTGTGTCCGCGTAGCCCAGGGAGCTGGTGTCATGGAACGCGAAGTCAAAGAACTTATTTCGCACTACACAAAGTTCGCGGCGGTAGTGAAAAAGATGGGCGGAGTGAAGGGGCTCTTCAAGACCGGTGATATGACAAAGAATGTAAATCCATCGCAGATGGCCAAGCTGAACCAACAAATGGCCAAGATGATCGACCCCAGGATGTTGCAGCAGATGGGAGGAGTTGGTGGTCTGCAAAATATGATGCGACAACTGCAACAGGGCGCAGGTGGCGGCCTAGGCAATCTAATGGGCGGCTTCGGTGGAAAGTCGTGAATATGTTTAATTTATCGCTTGCTTAGGAATATGGTTTAAGTCTTTTTTTTTTCTTTTTTGTTTTAATTTCTCGTAAATAATATTCATATTATATTTTTGATTACAAAATTCAGCACGTTTTTTTCTTTTTCATCTTTGCTGGAATATGTTATGGTTTGTTATGTTTTAGGTAGTTCTGTCTGAAGATGCAAATTGTTATCATTTCATCACCCGATTTTTATTGTACGCGTTCATCCATTCGTCGCGTCGTCGCGTCGGTCGTTGCGTTGCTGAAATTGTAAACAATTTAATTATAACAGAAAAATGGGAAGATAGCAGTTATCATGCATTCATTCTCGTTTTCAATATAAAAATAAAACAAAAATAAAGAAGAATAAATTGAATACGTTTTGTAGAAGTTGGTTTTATTTTTCGATGGATTGCAAGAATACTTCTCAATGAGTTTCTTATATCGCCCGAAGGACAGGTAACGTTAATATAACTTTTTAACTTGTGAATATTTCTTGAAATAAATTTTGAATTTTGTTTAAAGGTTTTGACGAAAAGCTTTAAAAATTTGGATCCTATTCATAGAAGCGCAGTGGATAGTTTTGGCAGCAACATTTCTCAGTTTTTTTTTTTCATTTAATTGCCAGAGGTGCAACGCAGTTTACGACGAACTTACGCAGTTATATTCATTTGCTGAATCGCTTTTGAGATTAGGAAATCAGAAAATAATAAGGTTAAAACAACCCGGTGCGCTTTCTGGAATAAGTCTCATAAAGTGTTCTTAGTTTGAATTGTGTGAGGTATTGTACTAGTCCCTCAAATGGCTTCAAAAAATGCATTTTCCGGGGAAATGTTTAAATTCTTAGAATGGTAAGACTTGAAAAAAGCAGACACTTGCAAAATCTGTGAGATAATAGTAGAAAATGAGATTGCATTTGAAAGAAGTTAAAATAACAATCGTCTGGAAAAAAACAAACTCCTTGAGACGCAAAAAAATTCTTTGGAAATTGTTACCAAAGGATTTTAAAAACGTTGGAAAATCGGGTGCTCTTACCTTTAGAACTGTGCTTTCAGGGTATCTTCTCTGCATGTACATAAAGATCCAAGACATTTAGACTTTTTGCAGTTGAAAAGCACTCTGCCAAATGTCCAAAATAGGCCTGTGTGGTTCAGAAAATGGGTACCAAACATAAATGTTCGGTCTTTTTCGCGCTAATTCGGTATCCAATTCCCTTTAAAGCATAGACTCATATTACACGAAGGGAAATAACTCGAAGTAAGGTTGGGGCATTTATAAAGTGAATCAGAACTAGGCAATTTTCTATAGTTTGGCCAGGAAACAAAGAGATTCCTTTACGAACATATTTTGCACATAACGGGTCTGTGGTGTTTGTAAATGTATCCCCAATCAATTCTGACTCTATTAATTGTTGAAAGTAATGCTAAATTTTTATCAAATTAACTTTTTGAAGAAATAAAAATTTAGCTAAACCCAATTTTAATTAAATGTATGGAGCATCTATTTCGAACTGCATTTTCTAAATCAAAGAAATTAGATGTAAAATTGTATAAAATTTTGGCAGTTTTGTAAAAATCTAAATTTTATAGAAAACGGCCAAACTGATTTTTTTGATTATTTTTTTTTCGAAAAGGTGGTACCATTACCACCCCATCCTACAAAAAATTTAGTTTAGTTTTCGATTTTCTCAAAAGTGATTCATCTGAATTTATTAACAGCATCTTAAATATTTTGAATAGAAATTTCACTTAGAATTGAAAATTACGATACCTACCACAGATATGTAAATTATGTTATTGACAGTAAAATTTTATATTTTTTCTTTAAATGAATGAATATTTCAAAACATTAATTTTTTCCACCCTAAAATGGACCATTGATAAATATACATATATATTAAAAACTATTTAACTGTGATAACTACTACATACCGTATTTATAACACTTTACCGTTACAATTTCATATTTTTTAACAATTTCGAAATGGGAGTGTCCTTTTAGAGGAGCGTTTTTTTTTTTTTTTTAATTTTCATACTACCACATTGCATTCTCAAGTTTTTAATTTGCCCCTTAATGTATACTTTAAAAATTCCAAAAAATCATTTATAATTTTGTATGGCTTAGAATCAAAAAATGTAAATGTATGACGCTTAATCTAATTACCATCAAAAGTGTGTTTTGTTTGCCATTGAGTTCTTCCTTTGAACCGTCAATATGTTGGTAACAAAAACTGGAGAATGTCTAAACCATATATTTTGTATTGCCTACATTTAACTAATATCAAAGACTTAATTAAGTAAATGAAATTTTCTAAGTTCGATGCGTAATACACTTTTTTGTATATATGTACATATGTATAACAATTTCGGTGGAAATCGAGGGTTCATTGGAAAATTTGGTAAAAGGCTAAATTTTTATTGTTCCTTGATGTCTAAAGCATAAAAAAGCAGAATCGACAATTTTTGACAGACAAAAAATCAATAAAGATAAAATGCAATAGTGCAGATCGAAAAAAGTTTTTAAATTAATTCCGCTCGCGGTAAACTTCTTTCAACCTCCAACCCCTTTCAAAATTATCCTATTAAGTGTAGAGAAAAGGTTTGCAGGCAAAAAAATATTCAGCAATTTTGGACATTTCACATCATATGTTTGTAGTTTGTGTCTAAAAAGATAGAGGGTGAAAAAGTTCCCAAGAAGTTTGTCGCCCTCTATCTCCTTGTGAATGAACTACAAATACCTAGTCAAATATAGTATTACACGAAATGCTCAAAACTTGTTGCCTGAAAATTTTCTTTTTTCCAATCAAAATGAATTGAAATAAACCGATTTTAAAAATAAATAAAGTAAAATGTTGGATAGCGTTGAAAAAACACATACGCAATTTTTTTTGTTTTTAATGCTTTAAACTTTGAAGAACAGTCCGTTACAAATGTTTGCGATGTGAAATTTTAGTTTGACTGTGTAATACCATCATGCAATACATATTTCATCATTTAACAAAGTGACATCAATGTTTTTTGTTCAGAATGTTATTTTAAATCCATTTTTTCTTCTTTCCAGTTCCAGTTATTTCATTTCAAAACCTTAGAAAAAATAAGTATAAAAAAATAAGACTCACATATTGATTTTTTTTTACTACAAAATCTTTTTAAAAGCAACAAAACAATTAGGTTTTCAAAGCAAAAACAGATTATTTTAATGAAGAAAATCTTATTTAAGTTTAAATAGATTTCAAATTATTCTAAGAAGAAAACCATTATGTGGCATAGTCAGCAAAATAAGGAGAAACAATAATAAAACTTAATTGGCAAACCATAGAGAAATCTTAATTATTTATTAAATAATTAATTCAATAGATCACTAAATCTAACATAATTAAATCTAAATAATCTCTATTTAAATAATCTTAAAATATATTACCACAAATCTACCTTTGATAATAGTGTTAAAGCCATATTAAATATCTAATCCCATATCGTTTATTCTTAAATCCTAAACATAAAAATAAAGTCCAAAAAATGAAAATTTATAAAACCCTAATTCCACGAAACAACCTATAAGTCTAATTATCAAATGCTAATAGCACGCTTCTGAATGAATTAACAAACAAGAACAACCCCTCCCTCCAAACATAACCATTAAAATGTAAAAAAAAAAATGCTAATGAGCCGCGCATTAAATAAAAGTTTAAAAGTGTAATTTCCTTGTGTCTATTATACTCGCGTACACAAAGTTTCATATAGTAAAACTGTAAGTATCTTATAACAAATTCAACAGCCTGATATTTTTTTTCCTTTTTGATTTTAATTATTATTCAAATCACCGGCTTGTCGCTATCTATTAACAAAAAACAAAGAAAAAAAAACATCTTGACCACCCTTGAAATCCTGTCTTTGTTTATTCGATTCTAAAGACTTAAGAAAAATGTAAAACCACTTCTTAAAGGTTTTGAAACGTGTTGGTTCTATAATCAAGCAAAAACAAGGGTCCACCCTCAACATATTTTTTTTTCTTTATATATTTAAATACATCATTGAAAATTGATGGACTTTCTTAAAGCATTCTCAACAACCATCCAAATCAATCCCCTTTCCCTTTCCCTCTCACTGTCTATCAATTCATAAAATCATACTCATTATAATTCCCAAGAGTCAATCCTCAATTCGACTTTCGTAATAATCATTTGAAAATCTAGCATTCTACTACAATGATCTTGCTGGCTGGATGGCTTCGCTATGGCGGATGATTCGGTGGCGGTGGTGGTCTCTTTTTTAACCTCCGTGCTTCCATTTACACTTATATTGCCAAAGCCATCATTTATTCATATTTCCCTTTCTTTTTTTTTCTCATTTTTTTTTTTTTTAACAAAACTAATTTGCAAGCATCTCAGCCTGTGAACCTCCTCCCGTTCAATCCCCAACCCTTATTATTTTTTCCTCTTCTTCACTGACAATTCTAGCATCAGTTTACAAATACAGCAACAACTATACCAAAACACAAAAGGCTATAACAATTAAATTGGTGGCTATATAGTTGGTGTAGCCATAGTCGAAGCTGAACGCCACGCTTGTGCCGATTCTGCGCGTTCTAAAGCTTTCCCTAGCGCGCGGGAAAAGTTTCTTAAACAAATTTCTTCTTCTTCTTTTTCTATACTATCTACTCGTACTACTACTAGGTATATCAACTAAATAAATAAAAAGGTGGAGAAATTTAGAGTAAAAAAAAAAAAGAAAGAAAAACAAAACGAAAGAAGGGAGCAAACGTAAGAAACCAAGCCAAGAAACCCATATGCCCTGAATCTTGGTAAATCGGGTGTACATAACCTCGCCCATGCCTGGATGTACATAGCCGGGGCATTATTAAAATGGGAGCAGCCATCAGTTCAGTACTCCTCTGCTAAGCTAACAATTGTATCAAAGTGTACCTTCCCATTGTCGCTGTGCTCCCATCTATTTTGTCGAGTCGTCCCTGTTTTTTTACTCTCTTTTTTGTGGGTTTTCTGCTCGTTTGTAGTCGTGTAGTTGTCGACGACGAGAAGCAATAAAGACAGCTATAATATTAAAGCCCAGATTAAATACAAGGGATGCAAGGAACGAAGGTAGCAGGCAGCAGCAATCACCAGCAGCAGAAGCAGCAGCAAACAACTGCATAAAGAGCGCCATAGAAAAGCCAGTCAGAAGAGGTAGAGAGGGAGGGAGCTTCGCCTTTTCTAGCATCAGATTTTCCCATTTGCAGAAAAAGGTCAATGGCCGGTTTGTGTTTCATCCAGAGCAAGCAAGCAAGTCAGCCCAAGCCATCAACTCCCTTCCGCCACTCTTCATTCATCCAATCGCACCACATCTTCATGTGAGTTTACCCCAAACCAAAACCCTAAGCCCGAATACCGTAGACGCGCGCTCTTGCTACAGATTGTGCTGGTCGTGTTTGTTATTGGGGTTGAATGTGTACAATGCTGGTGTGGGGAGGACACCCGAAGGCACCCCATTTTATTGGGAATGAATTGGAATTTGAAACCAAGAGTTTTGTTGACAATGATTATACATGTATGTTGATGTTGAATTTGGAAATGAGAATGGGGCTTATGATGATGCTTGAGTATACTCATCCTTCCAACATGGCAGCCCCCTCCCCCTCATCACATCAGCGTTGTATTTTATGTCAGCATAAAAATCGATAAACGTAGTAGAAGTGCCATCCATGATGTGTACACTGAATTCGAATGCAAGGCAGGGCAGGTTTGGCGCGCATTTTGTTCCTAATTCTTAAAGAGTGATGGGTGCATATACGAATAGTGTGTATAATCGTAGTAGTAGGGTGCTGCAACGGCGCTGGCGGGATATAGAAGAGTGGGATTGTATACTACGCTTACTATCTGTTTTCCTTTTTTTTTTGTGTATTCATTTATGTCAACAAAAATGTTACATAAGCACCGATGGGTGGGTAAATATTACTCCCGCATAAAGTTATATGTAGTTTAAATGAGATTAATTGCAATGAATTTCACTATTCGCACAAAAAATTGTTCATAAAATATTTTTGTAATGGATGATGGTTTCCCCCCGACATTTTTGTTGTTGTTGCTTGCATTTTTCCATCAGGGTGTGGTTCAGACAGAAATATAAATTTCCCCCCTAAAATGTGGGTTTCTCTGAAGTTCTCTTTTGTTTATATATAATATAGTTTGGGTTGTTGTAAGATGTCATTTGCTTAGTGGAAAACTTTATGCAAGGAGATACATTTTGAGGACCATCCAGGTAAACAAAGATTTTATAATGTGTGGAGTGTAATTCCATAAGTTTTAATAAAATTATAATGAGGATTTGTGAGAATTATGCATTCTTATAGAACAATAATGTTTTCTTTAATTAAATGAAAAAAAAACTTTTAAGCCAATAGATGTTGGTAGCAATTGGCGGTACATTTGGATGAAGTTAAGATGTAGGAATAATTAACAACAAAATAAAAACTATATGGTCTCTATAATTGTTTTATAGAATTGCAGGAATGAATGAAATATTTAAATTTGAGTGAATGCTAAAAATTTCTCATTTGATCTTCAAAATTTTACCTATATAGGTACTTATTTCGCGTTTAATATTCAATGTTTAAGCTCTAATTGTAAGAACTAGGCATTATGGTGTCGCAGATTTAAATACTAGATTTTCAAAGAACAAATAAAATGCTTTGTCCAATATGCAATGTAACAATATGCACATCGGAAAAAATCTATAACTGAATACATTAGACAATTAAAAAAACTCAATTTAAAAAAAAAAAATGTATAAAAACTAGATATTTTTGTTTCAAGTGATCTGTAAAACGATTTATGAGAAAATCGAAAATTCGGTTCAATGGGGGGTGCCGACATATGTACGTTAATAATAGTTTATTAAAAAATTATTTTTTTACCAAATAATTTTAGTTCTTACAAAAAGTTGAGATATACACATAAATTATTATACTTCTAGTTCTAGTAAAATTGAAAAAAAAAATTAATTTCAGCAAAAAATAGTTTTTTTTTCAAAATCTTAAGTTTGAACATTAATTTTTCAAAAATTATACACTCAAATAATTTGATTTAAAAAGCGGAGTTTTGGCTTTGATAAAGTTTTAGCATGACATTGGTAGAAGTTACTGTTGTATTCAAATATGTAATTAAAAAAATAGAACCCTAACTTAATGTGGGGCACATGTCTGGCTTACATACCTTTCGTCAAAATTAGTTCCCCTCCCCTATTTTAGGTAAATAGAAGAGAGCATATTTTCATATTTTCATATTTATTTTTTTTTTAATTTCGACCTCCGGGCGATATAAATTTCAACACTTTACTAAAATAAGTTTTCAATTATAAAATCCAACATTTTCCCAAAAACTATTTTCATCACTATTTTTTTTGTATAGATGTCTATTTAAAAAAAATTAAAACAGCCAAGCTGTCTGCGGACTTCCATTTACCTATCTACATATGTATCAATCTGTTAAAAAAACGAAAAAATAAAATTTTTTTTTTGTTATATTTTGCGTCTACTCCAACTTAAAGCATACAATTTGCCCGATTGATATATTTATACGTAAACTTCAAGAAAAATCAAAACACACGTCATTGACTATTTCTTGAAATAAAATCAATTCTTGAAAACCAATTAAACCAATCCATTTACATAGAATTAGGTACAAAGATTTATTTCTATTTCAAACAAAAACATAAACATAAACAATATTACTGTGGAATGAAACATTATTTTCCATTGTTTACCTGCTTAGATAGAAATAGAAAACAAAAAAAAAAAACAAAAACAAAAATATAATTTAAATAAATTTTGAATTCCAAAGTTCAATAATTGGAAATCTAATACGCATTTTCTAATCGCATCTTTCTCAAATTGATTTTTGCCAAATTGCCCCATTCAATGTCTAGCCCACTCACTGTATAGCAAATTAATTGCAAAATTATGTTCAACAATATCTTATTCACTTGACCGACCACCTTTGCCGCTCTATATGCTTCCGAAGACCGAAGAGACCCCCAACTTATACAGACGGACTATTTAGCTTGTCTAAACATCAATTAATATAAATTTAGCTGACTGGCTAAGGTCAATGAAGAGAATTTGCGAAGGCTGATGGTCGGACAAGTGTAAAAAAAGAAGCCATGCAACATATAGCCTCCCCACCCGCTGGAATCATCATTTACTCATATATACAATCATCTACGTCGCATAAACAAACAAAAATACACATATTCCGGCCACACGCGCAAAACTTATTTCGGCGGGAAGCTCAAAACTTAAGGTTTTCTTGTGAATTCACCAAACACACAGATCATCGCTAATACAAAAAATCAAAACGCGTTGAACATCTCATTAATTATTTTTTTTTTCTATTTCTATTTTAAGTTTATGCTAATTAAATTTTTGCAAAACTGCGAAATAATTTACATAAACAAATTCTGTGTGTGCTTTTTTTTTTGCGTTTGGTTTGGCTTGTTTATCTTCATGGCATTTGTTTGGATTTTTTATTAACCTATAAATCGAAGTAAATCATTTTAATGTCTCAGATGACAATTTTTTGTTTTTTATTGAAATTATTCTTTTTAAATGTCAAAATTCCATTTCTATTTTGTTTCTCTCTAATTTTCGAACAAAATTAAATATTCAATTGAATGATTTGTCGAAGCACGTGTGTAATATTAAGTTCTATTGATTGGGCCTACGGGGCGTATGTGTAACAAAAACACAAAACAATAAATCGAGAGAGAGAGAGCAAAATTACAAACAACTAGTTTTACACAACAAACAACTTTGCGAGAAAATTTGTGTGGAAGTATTTTTTTTTTTATGATGGATTTGTTTACAAATACGATTTGTGGTGAGTTATTTGTTTTGCTTTTAATTGACAAGTTCAATGTCCTCGACGGCCATGACTTACACGAATACAAACGCATACATAAAATATACACACATAAGTTATACATTATGGAGAGTGCGATGAGCTCACTTATTGAAACGTTAGAAATAAATTGTTTATGAGGAGAAAAACAATAATATATTGTTTTTGTTTTTTACTGCAATTTCGTGTGTTTTTTTTAATGAATATAAATAAATTTCTTTTGAACAAAGTTGTTAAAAAAATGAATTGCAATTCTTCTTAGAATTATGTACCTACATATACATGTTTAATTATGTCTATAATTCATTTTAATTTTTTTTATAGTTAATATAGTTTACTAAAAAAGATAATTTAATGTTTGATTCGCTTTATTCTAAATAATCTGTTAATTTATTTTCTTTTGATCTATTTTAAAATGTACGTAGTGTTTTTATAAATAAGTCAAAATCGATACACCAATTTCGAAATCTTGAAAATTGTTCTACAAAATTTTAGATAATAATTTGTTTTAGTTTTGACTTAAAACAATCAAAACATTTTGAAGAATTTTTTTTAAAGCCATAGAGTACGGGAAAAGGACCGTAAGTTTAGATCTCATTATTGAGCCATTCAAAAAATAGGATGCCAATCGATAGCTTTATTTCAAACATAACAAACCTCTTTTTTTGGACAAGGTTTTTCATGTCTTCTGATCTGATTCACGTTATTTTTAGTATTAAAAAAAAAACAAAAAAAAAAACTACACTAAGTTCCAACAAAATCCACTCACTTGCAGCCTTACAACTCAACCGTCAAAGAGACGGACAGAATTGCGAGATCCACTTTTTTTGATTCCCTATCATAGTAATGTCAAATCTCAAGTTTGATCAAAATATCGACTTATATTTTTTTACGAATCCAAAGCTTGTCATAAGTAACTATCGTCGCAATTAAAAATAGCATATTGTTATTGACACGATGCAATCTTTCAAAACCCATATAAAATAGTGTATGTAGGGATTTTTTCAAGAACTTTATTGCATTTTTTATTAACATCTAAAACGCATGTTTTTTAGTTTCTTTCCTTTTATATACATAGCTATACCGATACCTGATTGGGTTCATTATTCTGTGCGTCCCAAATGTCAGACTTTAAAATCTTGTATTATAAAATTGTGTATATTAAAATTCTATAAACCCAAAATTCTGTAAGTGCCGAAAATCCTTATTTCAAAACTCTGCAAATGCAAAATCCTGTATTTCAAATTTTGATCATACAGAATTTTTGAAAAGACAGTAACGATAAAAAAAATTGTACATGACGCTGCTTTCATCATCAGCCGAAGGCTTTTAACCAAGCAATAAAGCAAACAATAAAATTTTTGTTCAAACGATTATTTTGAAAAAAGTTTGGGATTTCGCAAATTTTGAAAAATGTGGGAAAAAGTTTAATAACGGAAAGATGTTTTCAAAGTTATTTGAAAGTTATTTTATACGTAATTGTCTAAAGTGCATCGGCTTCGACTGAATACTGCATTTTTTATCCTACCATTTTTTAAAATGAATTTTTTTTTAAATTCTTATTTTTATGTTTTGATGAGTTCCATTTTAATTTAATTTTATTTTGTTGCAGGATAACCAGTTCCCGGCTGTGCAGAAAGTGATCCTCTGCAAAACTTTAAAGGTATGTTTTATTACATTTTTTCTTTTCAAAATCAAATTTGTTTTTAAGCTTAAACTAAGAAATCGATATAGAAAATCTGAATCTTTTAACAAAGCAGATATCTATAAAAATACTACAGCTCAACGACAGGTCATGGTTTCTGCCACCGGCTATTAATACTATGACCTCAATATATATAGATAGTATATATTTTACTGACATTTAAAAAAGATTGTAGAGATATTCAAAAAATAAATATAGCTCTCTTACAAACAAAAACCTAAAAATATAACCCTCGTAAAAGGTATAAACAAAAGCTCCTTGGCTAATTTCCAATCAGTTAAATATTTTTGCATTGTTCTGCTGCTCTAAGCATCTATTTACTAAAAAACAAAAACGAAAAAAAAAAAAAAACAATATTAAAATATAAAATACATTTTGCCCGCCTCCGACCTGGAAGAATGGACACAATAATTACTTCTTAATCGAAAAATAACCACCGTGCTCTGCCAATAACAAATGCTATAAAACGAAACCAAAAATATACAACAATCCTAACCCACCTACCAAACCACCCAATTCAGAACCGTACCAAAGTTACATTGTTTTTTTCAAGTAAACTAAAGTGTGCTGGTTAGTGTGACCAATATGGCTAAGTTTTATTTTAATTTCGTTTTTTTTGTACCGATTCCATAAAATAAAATAAAATAAAATAAAATAAAATAAAATAAAATAAAATAAAATAAAATAAAATAAAATAAAATAAAATAAAATAAAATAAAATAAAATAAAATAAAATAAAATAAAATAAAATAAAATAAAATAAAATAAAATAAAATAAAATAAAATAAAATAAAATAAAATGAAATAAAATAAAATGAAATAAAATAAAATAAAATAAAATAAAATAAAACAAAATAAAATAAAATAAAATAAAATAAAATAAAATAAAATAAAATAAAATAAAATAAAATAAAATAAAATAAAATAAAATAAAATAAAATAAAATAAAATAAAATAAAATAAAATAAAATAAAATAAAATAAAATAAAATAAAATAAAATAAATTAAAATAAAATAAAATAAAATAAAATAAAATAAAATAAAATAAAATAAAATAAAATAAAATAAAATAAATTAAAATAAAATAAAATAAAATAAAATAAAATAAAATAAAATAAAATAAAATAAAATAAAATAAAATAAAATAAAATAAAATAAAATAAAATAAAATAAAATAAAATAAAATAAAATAAAATAAAATAAAATAAAATAAAATAAAATAAAATAAAATAAAATAAAATAAAATAAAATAAAATAAAATAAAATAAAATAAAATAAAATAAAATAAAATAAAATAAAATAAAATAAAAAATAAAATAAAATAAAATAAAATAAAATAAAATAAAATAAAATAAAATAAAATAAAATAAAATAAAATAAAATAAAATAAAATAAAATAAAATAAAATAAAATAAAATAAAATAAAATAAAATAAAATAAAAAATAAAATAAATTAAAATTAAAAAAAGAATAAATTATAAAAAAATATAAAAAGTAGAAATAAAATAACTAAAAATTAAATTAAATTTTACCAATTTTATTAAAACAACAAACTGGCTACACTAAATTAATATTGGCCTCAGGACTGGCGCGAGAACAAAGTCGTTACTGTTAATGTTTCAAATTGCAACAAAGTTGCTGCTGCTACTCTGTTGCCAAAGGGAAAGAGCGGTGTTTGGAGTATATTATTGTAGACCTGCATCTCCACCCATTGTTGTGTATGGTGCAATCAACTGACAGCTGTACTTCCCTTACTTTGGAATTTATCAACACGAATACTGATTGTGTTTGTCTGTCTGTCTGTCTCGGACTGCTTGCGAATTGCTTGATCATGTTGCCATCATGCTGCATGAAGAACTCCATCATCGTACATTCGGCGTCCTCCTTTTTTCTTTGGACTTCTTTACAAACTTGGCACGAATAGTTTCATCGTTTATGTTTACGTTTTCAATTTTCATTTGCTTAAAATGTGGCAACAACAAAAATTAACAACCAAGCGCAGAAAAAAAGAACACAAAACGAGCCCATCTACAAGATAATAATTGAAGACATGAGAAGGTGGAAGTGTGGAAGCTGGCCAAAAGGTGCAAATCACTTAATTTATGAGGCAAATTTGCACGCGGAGCGTATAGTCCTATGTTGCAACATTGTTGCACAAAAAATAAACGCGCATCTCCTCACTTCTTGTTTCTTTGTAGTCGCGTCAAAATAGCGCAGGTTTGAGTTGCTGAGATGAGATGCGAAACAACAATTATACATTGTAAGCTAGTATACCTACTTGCAGTAGTTTTGTTGGTCTAAGGCGCGCCTTTCCCACCCGCGATGAGAGATCTTACATATTTGCGCGGATAATTCATCTCGAGGTTGAAATGCGGAATGAGTTTTATAATGAACTACACAAAAATGCATTATATGGTTTGGCTTGAATGCGCTTCAAATGCATTGAATTTTTATGGAACATCATAAAGGATTGTAATGTTAGCAACTTTGTTGTAAGTTCTTTTATTGTTAGAAAAGAAGAAGATAAATGATGAATGCAAATGCGTAAAAATGTTTTCGCAGAACACGCAAGACATGTTTTCACTGTTCTTAATTGGACATGATTTGCCTTATTTAGAACGCTAGTCTTTTGTTGAAAAATGGCCTTATTGTTAAGTATTCCTATTTTAGAAATTTCTTATATCAAGTCAGCGGTACGCATTTTTTACTTAGAAAATTTAATGTTGGCTTTATAAAAAATGGACGAAAATTAGTTAGAAATTCAACAAAATATGAAAAGTGCGTATACGCCCGAGTGCATATAATCAAATTATTCCGAAATCAAATTATTTCGGCTGTAAACAATTTGTGAAAAGTCATTTTGACATTTAATTACAAGTCTTAAATGTTGAAGCATTTCCTATGCACCATATCTAAAAAAAACTTTTTCTAAAATTAATTGAAATTTTGTCAAAACTTTTGTCTTTCCCATTAAACATTGTCACTGTTTCCTTTTATCTTAAAAAATTGCAATATATTGAATTTTGCAAAACAGTTTTATTTGTTGTTGTTTACTTTAGGTAATATTTTTATTGATGGCAGTTTACTTCAACTTTGAAGATAAATCATGCCATTAGTTGGATATTCAAAATTTAAGTTGACCATAACTCACCTGTGGTTGAAGTCTCAAACAACAAAAAATACATATATTTTTTTTTGTTGTTTTATTGCTGTGGTCGCGTTGTTGTCGTCGTCGTTGGTGGTTTCGGTGTTATTTTTTTTATCTTTATGAGACACTTACATCAATGACCAAAAACAAGAAAAAACAATAATCTTAAACAAAAAAAAAAAATAATAGCGGGAGTGAAATTAAACTCTTGTCTCTTAAATAACAAAAAACTCAGACAAATTATTAAACAAACAAATAAAAAAAAAAGTAACGAACAAGAATTATTTGCTCAATTACTCGCCGAGTCCTTTAGTGGTTTTTTTTCTGTGGGTTCAAAGACCGTTAACACCGCTTCATCCATCCTACAGAAAAACAGATACATTCACCCAAATGTGTCATAAGGTAGAAAGAGATGCAGAGAGGGTGGTCGCCATGGCAATGGTTGATGAAAACTTGGTCTTTATACTGATTTACGAGTTTGATTCTCCTTGTGCTACTGTTATTGCGTATAATTTCATTAGCCACCTGTCAATGCTCTGTATGAGAATATAAATATTTCTATGCTTTATACCGCTTTAGCAATATTTTGTTTTGTTTTGTCTGTCTGTGCTGATGTTGTCCTTCTTGCTATGAGTGTATTATTGACAACAATGAACCGTTTGGTAACCTTGACATACAGTTTAACGACCCAAAAATCACTTGTTTATGATTTAATTTTGTGCGTCAATTGGCCAGACACGAACTCGAATAAATTTGAATAGGTGCGCAATTATGGACAGACCAAGTCTTAAGTATTAACTGTAAATTTATGTGTTTTATTTTTATTGAGCTTTAAAATTGTAAAAAATACACAATTTACCACTTTGGCTGTACTAATTTTTTTTTTTTTTTTAAATTTCAATAAAACTTCAAATTTCAAGCATCGTAATTATTCAAGTTTGTTTATCTGTTTCTGCAACTTTGCTATGAATCTGTGTTTTATAAACTTTGCATGATGCATTGTTTAGAGCATGGCTTGAGGCTGTTTAGGTATGTGATTCATGTTTAGTTGTTAAAACGAAAACAAAAGCCGTAATTCATTTGCAAAACGAAGCTGACCATGGCAGCTATGTATGTATATAGAAACCTTGGCAAACGGATGTTATTTCTTCTATTTATATAAAGCTGCTTTTGAAGTGTTTTGCTAGGCTAACAATAAGCTGACTTGTGTATTGTCGAATATGTTTTAGCAAACAATGTTTTAGGATCTTCTTAGCTTTGCTTAAAGTGGGATTATTAAAAAAGGAATGTAGAAGGTACCAACAACAGTAAATTACGTCAACATAATTTTAGAGTAAAAATAATGAATAATTTGCGAGATTTCCGTTGATATTTCTGAGAGTCATACTTTCCTTCTTCTGCCAAATCCGAACGCGTATGTCAGGTCTGATTAATATTTCCAGTTCGATTTTTTTTACGAAAATTTGCTCCAGCACCTACAGTCGCCAGTAAAAATTCCCGTGTGCGTGTTTTGGCGCAAGAACTAAAAGGTCATATACAATTTGGAGTAAAGTGGAACTTCAGTCTTGACAGAAGAACATTTATGTCTGTAAATTCCACCAATGTAAAAAAATAATTGACGCACAAGGAACATGTATTCTCAAACGATAAATTATTTTCCACCATGCTATATACTAATGACATAAAATATACCCAAAAAGGTAATCCAAATATTTGGACTTCGTTCGAACTACGAACGAAACGACGCAAGGGTCAATGGTGGTGTTTCCTGAGCAATTATTGTCACATTATCAGCAGTCAATAAATTAAAATTGTATCTCAGGGCAAACGACCAACTCATATGCCCTCCGGATGTAATAATGAACCCTTGTTAAAATATTAAGTTACCACCGAATATCACACTAACTTTCGAACTTAATTTTATATAATTAATGGTTTTTACTTCCCATTGTGACTTCACACTTGACCTGGTTAGATTTTGTCCTAGAATTTTACAAAATTCTCCCCATTTGTACTATGTCATTTTCTATAGGACACTAACTTAATCTAATTAGCTTTTCGATACCAGTTATGCCAATCACATTGAACAATCTTTTTTCAGGTATCGAAACCAATGCAAACATTTAAAGGTTAAAATAATCTTGACAAATGAATCTCTTTTCACAGAATTCCTAGTCAAGGTTTTTTTTATTATTTTGCAAAATGTTTTAGCTTAATTTGCGCAGTTTTAAAATTTCAAAAAAAAATTCTTTGTTCAAAGCTCAACGTAGAGTTCTGAAAACATCAAAAAGGTAATTATCAAAGAATCAACATAAAAAACTGACCTTGCAAATCTTTGTTGCACAAGCTTCTTTGTGTTTTTTTTAGTCTAATCTTATGTTTCCGTCAAACTTAAAAATGAAAAAAACGTCTTCCATTTAGAATTAGCATGAAGCTCTAAATTAATTTTAATTCTAAAAAAAAAAAACTGAAATCGAACAAAGCCAATTCAGTGAGTAAACCATTCCTGGAATTCAATACAAAGAATTCCGCGTGCTATACCCGTTTCGCGTTGTCGTTGTTTTGGCCGTTGAAGCTTTTTCGTACGATGATTTATAACCACCATCATGGCATATTGTCTGTCTGTCTGTACATTTTATTTGTCTTTTTGTCAGTTCTTTTTTTTTTTTCATTTGTTGTCTGAAAATGAAATTTGAAATCATTGAACTGACACAACTCCCAGTCAACAAAGCTATGGCTGCCATCCAGATATTATAAGATGACAGTGGAGAATTGGAGACTTGCAAAATTGAATGGAATGTCAAACTATCGAAAAGCGAAGAATGTGGGAGCATTTCCATTGAATTGATTCCAATTAATTTTCAGATATGTAATAAGAAAAAAAAAAAACTAAGAAGAAAAAAGCTGAATGATTCCATGTCTTTTGGGACGGACGCATTGACAATGAGGCGAGGCGAGGCTGAAAGACCTCTTTAAGTAAAAGTTCACATCACATCATACACACACCACACAGTGCTGCACTGTGCGGGGCTTACGGACCACTTCAATGAGAGACCCCCAATCTTTCTGAAGAGGGAGAATGTTCGTAACCTAAATATTTCTGTATATTGGATTGTGGTCTGATCTGGTCTGGGTCTCGCCGTCAGTTGTGTGTTTTTTTTTAATGAAAGTATCTCGGCTCAACCGACAGTCATTCAAAAATATTTCTTGACTCATTTCCAGACAGATACGGAACGGATACAAGAAGACAGGGGCGGTGATACATTATTTTGTGTTGTTTTGGTGGCATCAGCATCAGCAGCATTAACGGCGGCGGCGGTGGCGGCGTCTATCTTGTCAGTATAAAGAGATGCGATGACCAGGGCTTCCTCTACCATTCCCATCACACCGAACCACACCGTTCCATCATTCCCACCACAAAAATGATGTTGATGATGATGAGATGTACGCGAAAGTATAAACTATATAGCTTCAAACCAAAACAAAGTTTATGTGTGGGAAAGACATTTTATCTTCGTTCCACGGAATTTCCGGTGACTCTTGTGATCTGACTGGGCGAGAGAGAAGATGTGTGTAAACATTGTTGTAAGACAAAAATCACAGTCCAGCGTCAGCCCAGCAATACGATGCAATCCTGTTTTGGCGGTGTAGCTGACTGATAGTGCCCCAATGGTATTTTTATTCCAATAGAGTCGGGCCAATATATTTTTATGACTGTCAATATTTATTGCAATGATTCCGCGTATATATAAAAGCGAACAACGAAAGCGAGGATGATGATCCGCAACGTTGTCTAATCTTAATTACATGGAAATGAATTATAGGCTGGCTGCTGCTGCTGTTGTTGTTGTTTTTGTTGATTTTTGTTCGAGGAATATTTTTGCTTATTTTCTCTTTCTGAAACAAACGTGTGGGTGAATTTATTTGATTCTGTTTTCTTTTGCAAAAATGCAATAATTGTATGTGTAAAAGAAAAATAGATTTTTTGTTTATAACACAAAGTTTATTGAAGTGCAATAATGCAAATATTAGAGAAATTTTAAATTTCGAAGAAGTCTTTAATTTCTTTGATGCAAACAAAAAGAAAAAAAAAAACAATTTGTTGAACAGGTTTCTCTGCCGATTTAAAAAAAAAGTTTCACATCAAACACTTTTGTTTTTCAAAAACTGCTACTTTGATACTTACTTAGATTCTCAGGTCTATTTTGTCCTTTAGTTTCCCCTTACGGTGCACAGGGCCTTCGCATTCTACAAGCCATCACTTTTACCAGCGATTCCTAGAGATGTATTCAAGCTCACTTCAAACCTTCTCACGTTCTGCTGATACGACAGTGCTTCTAGGTCGCTTGACTTGCAATGTTCTCGATACCCTTTCGAAGCGTATGTCCGATGTATTGTCTCCTATTTAGGAACGTTTTCAGCTTTCCAGTGACAGCGGATGTGATTTCCAAGTGCTGCAACCATAAAAAGGCACGGATTCGAACTTAGAGTGGAACAGTCGGAACTTGGTTTTGTAAGCATATCGAGTTGTTTCTTCATATTTAGGAAACCACACTAAATGCAGCCATTTGTTTTCCGGATTCGGCTGTTAATCACCTCGATTACAGAATCCGATGAATGGTCTGCGGATGGCTTCCGACAATTTTTTTCAGTTTTTAGTATTAGAGATTATCGTATAGCGATTTTTAGTACAGGTAAGCACCTAAACAAGTGAGTCGTGACTCGAACCATGATATTTAGCGTCCACATACCAATTTAATGTCAAAAACTGTCAGCATCGATAAGACAGTTTGAACATGATTAGGAAGTTTTAAGAAACGGTAATGTAGATCTTCCGGCGGATTTTATGATTGTTATTTATCGCGTAAGTGAGTTGAGTGTGGATCGAGTCAAGTTCGCGGGAATAAAATTTTTCGGATTCTGTAATCGAGGTGAATATCTAGTTCTGTTCAGCCGTCACTAAAGACAATGCTTTCAAAATATGTATTGAAATTTTTTATTGTCTTGCTGACTGTTGAATAGATGAAGAAGATGATTTCTCTTATTTTTGCCGTTCTAAAGATTAATATCGCAAAAACAAGAAAGATTTTAATTTCTGTCTCCACCCTTGATGGAGATCCATGATCCTATAAGAGATCAAGCATACGTCATCCTCTTAGTGCAGGTATTTAAATAATGATTGCAATGCCCGCGTAATTCCTATGTTTCCAGTCAACAAAGCTACGTGCAGTATATCCGTTATCACCAACAGAAACAATGCTGGTGATAGTATACAGCCTTGTCTAACCTCACTTTAAACTTCTGATCAACTTGCAGTAATCCTGAGGGAATTTGCATATTGTTTTAGTAGATTTTGCATTCTTTATTTTTAAGACAACTACAAGTTTTAATATTGGTTGCACTTAGAAAACAAAGAGTTTCGGAAGCAAGTCGAAGCAAAAATAAGATGTCCCGCAGGAATCAGCGCAGAGTTCCCAATGCAAAGTCTGCAGAGTTTATAAAAAAAATTAAAAGATATTTAACGCACTTTGTTCAGTCAACCTGCTATAGTTATTGCTATACAGAAATTATAAGTATTTAGCAAAAACACGAAGATATTGTAGATCTTGAGCTTACTCAACTGTGACTGTTTTGTTAAAAAGTAGCAAATTGTTTATATTTAGATCTTCTCTGTTGCTTTCGAAATATTTTGTATACCTTCATCTTATGTACATGATTGCTTAAATGCAATTGATAATTGGACAGTACAACTTAACTTGTGGAATTTATATATGAAGATCTGGTGCATTTATATGCGTTGAAATGCTATAGTGGTTAAGAGATTGTTGTATATACATATAGTATACAATTAAAGTAATTAACGCAATCATTTGTAATTTGCCGCTACATTTCAATAAGTAGAAACAACCTAAAAACTAGGTGAGCAGTTGGTATTTTTTTTTTTTTTTTTTTAATTTCTGTAACAGCAAGAGTCAATGTTTAAAGAGATATATCGTGAAGGTATTTATTTCTAGAGGCTTTCTTAACTCCACGTGAGAAATGTTAGCATAATTAAACAATTTGTAACACAACTTCAAAAGAAACGCCGTCAGTCTTTAAAGTAATTTTAATTATTTTGTTTTTTTTTTTTGTCTGTTTGTTTATAAAAATGTAAATGTTATTATGTCACATTTACATCAGATAAAAGTTCTTTTTTTTTAAATTTAATTGATCAGTTAGGGTTTTTACGTGCGACATTTGCTTTAGAAACCTTAAACAAGTATCTAATTTCACACAAAAAGGTAGAATATACAAAATTTTCAAATTGCTTTGTAATTTTAATTGTTTGTCAAGAAATTTGGGGTTTTCCGAAATTATTCTCTATTGAAAGATTATTATTTGAAACGTACTATCCATTTTGAAAAGAAACCCGTTTCTATAGTTGAAATAATATTTGATACCATAGAAATTTTATTTTTAGTTTATGTCAAAATTCCCCACACCACACAAAGATACGAAAAACGTATCTTTCATTTAAGTTCAAAAGGAAAATTATTGTGTGTTCATCCCCCCCTAAGCATATTTATGTCCTCATCATTTATTGACCAAAGCCTCCCCTAAGGCAATTTATGCCAAATAAAATATAAACCTACAAATTGTTGTATTTATTTATATTAACATCATCCTCCCATTCTATATCTACAATGCCTTCTCTTCCGTATTTATCAATTTCAAAAAGCCCCTTTTAGGTACTCATATCTCACTTTTGTCTTTCCAAATAACACAAAAGAAAAAAAAACTCCTGGATTAAGACCTACGCACGTATTAGCCCAAAAATAGCCATCAGCCATCACCCTCTTTTTCAGTTATCCTATATATATCTAAAGTAATTCGTTTGTGTAAAAAAAAAACACAAAATAAAAACTATCAATCTAATATAATTCATCTGGCACACTTAATTAAAAGAGAACATAAGAAAAGTATAATTTCGTTTCGACTTTTATCATAACATTCGCCTTATAACCAAATTGAAGAAGAGCCTTTAGCCAAATATAAAACGAAGAGCCTTTGCTTTTACCTTTTTTTTTATATATGTATGTATATGTTTTGTATTTTGGGAAATCTCTATTACAGAGAGATTAGGTTCACAAAGATAAGAATCTTTTCATATCATCATAATTATGCTCGTATTATCTGTTTCCCTATACCTACATATTGAAATAGTAAACATAAATATAGAAAATTAATTTCTTATCCAATTGGTATAATGAATGATTTTCCCCAGCAGAACATTAAATTTATGACTGGGTTGCTCGAAGTTATTCGTAAGGAAAATTTAAATTTTCAGAAGTGAACAGAAGAAAAAAGTTGAAATAATTTCCAATCCAATACATATTACTGCCTGTTTAACAAAATTTAACTTTTCAATATTCTGAAAATTTGTATTACGTCGAATCACATGGTTGCTGCATATGATTAATTCAAATGTCACGTTCTGCATATAATTGAAGATTGACAGAGAAATTTAGAATCCAAAATGGGGCTAGGCAGGGCTGTATAATATCACCAATATTGTAACTGTTAGTGATTAGTGATGTTCTGCACGCAGCTTTGTGGAATGAATGGAAATAGAAGAATTCAGTGCATAATAATGCACATCTTGACTATGCGAACGACGTATACTTGTTCTCTTATAGAATCATGGATCTTCATTAAATGACATCAAGGGTCGAGATAGAAGTGGAAATCGTTGGACTAAAGATCAAAGCTTCACAACTTCCTCATCTGTTCTGATGGCAAAACCGAACTAGACATTAACAATCAAATATTGAAAGCAAAGGCTGCGTTTTGAATGCTGTCCACTACTTCTTTATGGAAATACATCTCCAGGAACAGTACACAATAGTGGAGGTGGAGGCCCTTTTGCTCGGAAGAGGAAATTAATAAGTCCGAAGACCTAAGTAAGTAAACGAGTCATAACATCAGCGTTAGGAACGCATGACTTATTAACGCATCTCAAAAAATGATTTAAAATACCTAGAAAAAAAATGTTTATTTTTATCAAAAGATAAATAAACGTATTGCCGCCAAAACCCTTACTCTAATTGGATCTAAACTGATATGAATAGGTAAATGAAATATCCTTTAGATATAACAGCATGTTGTACATAATACCTATCATGCCAAATTTTCTCTTAGGCTTTCACTCCACGTCACGATTAAAAAACTCAAACCCTCTTCTCATTCATAGTATTCCCAAAAACTCCCGCCAAACTTGTACTCTCACCACCTAATCGGTGCAGAAGAAAAAGAACAAAAAAAAAAAAATAAACCTTTCATTGTTATACCATACCGTCCTCGTCGTCGTGCCACCCCCGCCGAATTCCCTTCGGTAATGTTTATATTTTAAATTTATCGATTTTATCCTGTTTCACATCCCAGGACGTTCTCTCCTTCTATATCTATGTGAGACTTCAAAGTTTTGTATATTTCTGTGTGTATGAGTGAGAGTTCCAAAAAATAAAATTCAAAAAAAAAAAATTCCTCTTTTGATATATTTACTTGAATGGCACTTCAGCCATTTTAACTAATACCAACGAATTACTGCTACCTACGTTACTTTCATCTGGCGTGGCGGCTGCCGTTATCGGTAGAGCAAAACATCCTTCTCCATCATTCTGTGAAGATATAGCATATTTTTGGAGCCTTTTGCATTGACTCACAGATTTGGAAAGCATTTTTGTCTGATGTCTCTGTCTGTGTTTGCGTTTGTGACTGTGTGTGACAAAATAAATAAACGAAAGAGTGCAATGCCCTGTGCTGCATCATCATCTCATCATACCCTATTATCACCAGAATATAACAGGCAAACTTTTATATGCCAGAGTCAGAGCCAGAGCGCCATACTAACGCCACACTTACTCGTCCTTTTTTTTTTTGGTAATATGTTCTATAGCATATATAGTGGTCCAAGTCCCGGTTATTCCCTGAGAGAAGCCCCAAATGTTTTGGCATCCAGACAGACGTCTTTATGGCCATGTTCTCCTGTTGTACACTTATGCTATACAATGAGTCTGGAATTCCAAATGTGTCGACTAGGACCAGGGAGTTGGAGGAAACCGCCATTCCTTTTTTTTTTTTTTTTTTTTGGTTGTATGTTTGAATATTTCTACAAACGAATTATTGTGATGTGATGTGAAGCCGCGGCTTGAAAGGATGGGTGAGGTTAATGTTTTCTATTTTGAGGTTGAAATTATGCATTCGTAAAAATAAAAATCAAATTTAGAATTTTAATTAAACATGATAAAAAAAAAGCTGGTGAAAGAAACAAAATAGGAGGTCGGTAAATGTCTGACGATGACAAGTCAGGTGAGTTTTTGGCGTTTTAATTTTCTATCTCGTTTATATGGAGAATTAAAAGATCGCGTTGGATGTTAAGGAATGAGATAGGAAGAATTGACTTATCCTAACTGAGAGAGCGTGATAGAATCGAACAAAACTGATTTCATCCTGAATTCCGTTTACAAATTGTTCAGAGTTTGTCCACTTTTTTATTTTTTTTATTTTTTTATTTTAATATTCCGGTTAATTTGAAAACGCTCAAAACCGTTTAGGATTTAAAAAGTTTTTGAGAAATCGAAGCGGAAAACACATAATATTAAATTGATTTTATTGGTAACGAAAAGAACCATAAAAATGTTTGAGTGGATGTTTTAGTTTTACACAAACTAGAAATAGTCTTTTAGCCGGTTGCACCAAACGCTTTTAAAAATCTAACAGTTATGTATTAAAAAGATGTTCGTTCCTTACGAAATACGTCATTAATTTAAAAGCCTTTTAAACATTGGGTTGTCCAAACAAATGTGCTTAAGGCATAGGGTTGCCAGGCCTAAAATATATAAAAGGCGAACGTAGAAAAAGGATGAAAACCTTTTTTGTTGAATTGGCTAAGGTTCCACCATCTCATAATCGGAAAACTGGTAATCAGTTTTATTAATAGTGTCTGTAGAAATAATTTGCACATGAGTTGCCTAGAGAAAGATGACCCAGATAGCCATACCTTAAAAGTCAATTTTTAGTATTTTTTAATTATCTGACTCACCTATGTATGTAATTTAAAAATTCTATGTGATTGAAGTTATTGAAGTTTCCGTGAAAAAACGTGATATCAATTTATTAGATTTGTGACATATTATTAAAATATAAGAAACTCGTGCATAAGACAAAAAAATTTCAATAATTTCCCAACTCGTTTTGGTACTTTGAAAGGCGATAATTGAAAACTTAAATTAGTTTTCTAAAAATATAAATTTTTCGCCTGCAACATATTTTTCGCCAGTAAATAATCTACCTACGTTTTAATTTAAAAGATTTGATTTCAAATACAAGAAATCTTTATCTTTTAAAAAAAAACCTTGAGTCTAGACAAAGCAAGTGCGGATTTCAATGCTAAATGCCTTCATTTTTATATAGTCAGTGTGGTCTTGACTCTTGTCGCTATATATTTAACGCAGATGATGCTTGGTCATTCATTGTCTGCATTTTATTTGCAATTGGATATTAAGCGTGTGCAAATGCAAATTAAACAGACGACGTTGTCGCAAGTAATTGCTTTGTGTTCCCATAGGCGAAGTGGTAGAAAAAAAATTTTTGTACAAATTTTTAATTAACTAATTCAAAAAATGATAGCAATATTCTTTTTCATTCGAGGGTTCCTAAGAATTGTCAGACACTTGTGTATTCTTTTTAAATGCATTGTTTCAAAAGTGAGGTTCAACATTTCGAGATTTTATAGTAAAAACCTACGAATTTAAAAAAATGAAGCAAAATAACGAAATTTTAGCATACCCGATACATTTTCTTTAAACTTTCCATGATCAACATCAACAGTTCATACAATTTTTTTTCAAACACGAAACCAATACTAGGCCCCGTAGTGCAAACTGAAACGTACATTTTCTTGAATGCAATTCGAGAAAAGAACTGTCTACACGTGCCGCCGTTGAATTGCAAGTGGTTTTTATCTTTAGATAAAATAAATAAATGAAGTATACAAATCTCTTCACCAAGAATATGTATGTGTTTTAAAAATAACGAGTGAAGCAACAAAAATTATCACATCACATTTTCTTCTATAGTTGATTCTAAAAAAAAAAGTTCAAATTCGTTTACACTTTTTATACCGGAGGTTAATATCTTTTTTAATTTCTGTATGAATTCATGTGCTTTTTCCTTATATTGGGTTGTTTGTTCTGGAAAAGCCACTTTCTTGTTTTTTGACATTTTCTTCTAGTTATCATTCTAGGATAGCGTAGGGCGGTGTTAGTTTCATTGAATTAAGTAGTTTTTTGTGTATGTTGACCCAACCAGGTACATTCACCGTTTAAGTGAATTTTTTGGCGAAAAACTGATAATTTTGACACTTGGCCTGGCATAAATAGTTCTTCTGATGTCAGATGGATATTGATTTATTATGATCCGAATAAAATTTTATCGTTGCTCGTATTTGTTGTCTAAATTGATTGCTGTCTATTTTGAATTAGAACAAAACATTTGGAAATAGTAAAAATTGCTGACTCGCCTCAACTTATCAAAAATTTCACAACTTCAGTCCAAAACTTAATATAGCTAGTAGCAACACACTGAAGTCAATTGAAGCGTTTGACATATTTCATAGAATTTTCCATTCAAATGAAAACAACAAAAAAAATCTTCGGTCAAAATATCATTTCCAATTAATTTAATTTTGATAAAAAAAAATATGAACAACAAAAACTATGTCATAACCTAAATAAAAAGAACTATGCAACCTGTTGAAGAGCTTTATCGCCCTTTTTCGATCACAAAACGATAAAAATTCAAAACGGAAACATACCATGTAAGTACCTAATTCAAATCAATTGATTTGAAAAAGTTACCATCTTGATGAAGGATTTCATTCATTTGCTCGCATGAGATACAAAACAAGCACATTCCATTGATTGATAAAAAAAAATTCCACTGAAACCATCATCATCATAAATTCAATATAGGTACCTAACCCTTATCAATTCACAAAAATTAAACCATAACTACTCATTGTCATCGTCCAATCCGAAAAGCAACTTGAAAATAATAATAAAATAAAAAAAAGGAACCTAAACATTTCATCGGTGCTGTGGTTGTATGCGGTATGCCCCTGACTTCAACCGCATTCACTTATCAATCTTAAGTGGATTTTGAACCTGCCAGTGACAAGTTTTCTATGTCAAAATCGGAACCAAAAGAAAATATATTAAAAAAAAAAGAGAACTGTAATGTAACAGCATTGTCATAAATGTTTGACAAACCGTATCATTCCGTGAAATCAATTTGTGAAGTTTCACACTTTTCGGTCGGTTCCGAAAGTTCAAAAGCAATGACGACGACAACAACAACAACACCGAGACCGACCGCGACCACCATCGTCACTGTGCCACAACAAGTAGCAGCAACATGATTATTATCGCACACATTCTGTTGCGATAAGAATCCGTCATGTTGCGGCATCAACTTAACGCTTAGCTCGGTACTCGTACAATGGCGGTGCTTAACTTTGACATGGAATTATTGTTTTGAAAATGAAAGAAAATTGAATATTTTTTTTTTGGGTCACAAAATTCTTGAATATCTTTTTTTTTTCTAAAAGGAAAATCAAGATATAAACGAAGAAGAAAGGTCCTTTAAGAGAGGATGCTTAAGACGTCTTGTTGATAATGGCACTGAGTGATTTATCTGCATCGCAGAGAGGGGCACTTTATTATTTTTTTTCTATTGACTTAAAAGATTTGTGTGGAGAAACGTAAAAGACAGGCCTGTTAAAAGACAGATTGTCTTTTCGACATTGTCCTATTTGAAAAGTTTATCTTTTCTTTAAAGTATGTATGTATATGTATGTAGGTATATTATGTAGTAGCTGCAAAAATGAAATGAAAAATAAAATCCTTCAGGTCTCCTTTACAATTTTTTTTTTTAGTACATGGAATAAATAATAAAAGCCAAAACCCCCCAAAAAATGATATTCCTACATCTAATAATAATTGAGAGGATGGGGGTGGCATAGAATTAACTGTTTCAAGACTTCTTTTTTAAAGCAAATTTTGATTAGAATCAGATTAACCGTTTTTGAGAAAATCGAAAATCAAAAAAATTGTTTGCTGGTAGTTTTACCTCGCATGTTTTGTTCAAATTTATAAAATTTGGGATTTTCCAAAAAAGCCAAGAAATTTTAGTTCCAAGACAAAGTTTCATGACCCAATATAGAACAAAAAAAAACCAAACGTTTTTGAAAATTTCTAGAAGCTGTCTAATATTTACATTTATGTTTTAAAAACGTGGCTAGCAACGTGACAACATTGCATCTTAAAACTTAAAATTAATTTATTAACAAATAAATAATAGGTACCACAAGTTTAATCTTTGGTCTTAAAACTTGATAGCAACTTCAAAGGGTTAAAATTTTTCATAATTTTTCATTAGCAGCACATAATGATATGCAGCTTTTAAATTTTTGTTTCACGAAATAACTCATTAAAATTTTTCTAAATTCTGCTTATTCATACTAAGAGGAAGGAAAAGTTTATATTCATTTTCTTTAAACTTTAAAAAACAAAAAACTTTTTGCACCAACTAAACTAAAAGCTAAGAGTATATCAAAGGCATATCAAAATGAAGACAAAAAATAACTCTCGCTAATGAATATTGATTTCAAAGCCAGCTAATTAAAACGAAAAGAATATAATCTTCTACTGCTGCTTATTATCCCTTGTTGAAATCGAAGAATTATATTCTCAATAGATTTGATTGAATATAAAAATAATTGCGGATATGGAACGGAATATTAATTCTGGATTTTTCTTTTGTAGAATTATTATTTGTCTAGAAAAGACCCAGATTATTTCATAACATTATTATTTATGCAGACACAATATAAAAATAAGAAACCTAAAAATCATCTGCAATAAATAGATCTAAACTAACCAACCATCAGCTTAACTAATGAAGTAGACAAAATAACAACAAAACGACGGAAAAACAACAAAAACAAAAAAACAACATCAACTACAACAAGAATCTGGGTTCAATGAATCTTCGAATTTTTGTGCAAAACTTTCAAGGACAAAACTCTATGCGCACTTAATTTATGTTTTAGGAGACGGTGTGCTGTGTGCCTTATTTTGTTTAGTCCGAACCGAAGCCTTTTTTTTAATAAATACACTATTTGATAGGGGAAGGAAAAAAAGAAGTCAAAACAAACGGGGAAGCTATAGTAAAAAAAAATTAAAAAAATGAAATGAATATGAAGAAAAAGAAAAAGAAGAATACAAAAAAATTCACGCATGCAGGAAACATTCATAAGAAATAAGGATATTTAAGACTTGGAAGAACTTTATTGTGTTTTGTCAATAAACACATTTATAAAATTTAGGGACACGAGTAATGTTAACCATTTTTAAGTAAGTTTTTGATGCAAAAATGAAAATTTTAATTTCAGTTTGCAATAATCGTTCTTATATAATAAGCAAATTAGCAGCTTCCATTTCCAACTGTGGAAAAATGATAGTTGCTGATACAGATCACAACTGTTCAAATAATGATTAGAAAGATCTAATTTTTTGCAGAAGTCTCATTGTAACGAAGTTGGGAACTCTGCCCGCTTCAGTTAATGTTAGAATTTCAGCTCAAAAATGTAGATGAAAATTTATTTACCAACTCGTTCGGTGCTATATTTTCTGTAGTGCTCAGTTTTGAGCTGACGAATATCGCACACGTAGAATTTGTAATTTCAGCTAATGGGCTAGCAGTTCGTACAAGTTTTCTTCTAAATTTTTAAAGTGAATACTTCAACTTTATTCTGAAGCAGTTCTCAAAAAACATGGCGAATCGCGTATGTTGCAGATTCGGGTTATGTTTAAAGGACTAAGACGAAAAGACACGAATTAACTCCCCCCAAAAGACCGCTACGACCGACGCACGCACTGTTGAAGAACTGGGCCTGAGTTGTCATTTAAATAGTTCAAAGGCGAGCCTACAAAGTGCAGTAGAAAAGTATCAGTATTTTAGATTTCTGAAAATTCCGAAAGAAATTTTTTTCATTATAAACCTGAATATCAACAGCGCCGGAAAATGTTCGACATTGGAAGAAATTATTATTGAATCAATTTTCTTTGGTTGATAACCTGATTTTCTTCAGAAGTAACTAATAATGGAATAAGAGCTTTAAGTTAAAAGCCTGCATGGACGCTGTCATTTCCAAGATGCAGACAATAACAAAGTGCAGCGAAAACAGAATGGCAGTTAATATCTGCCATTAATTCAGGACTAAATAGAGGAAAAGGGTAGTGAGCTGAAAGGCTATTGAAAGAAGATAGATAATAAATTGATAAAAGTTTAACTAAATGTTCTTAGCTGTTATGTGTTTCGGACGATAACTTAATCGCTACTATCAATAGTTTCAATCATTTTTCAAAATTCTTGTATCATTAAATCTGAGAAGTAAAAATAAATAACAACCAGCAGGAAGATCCTACCTACCAAAATACCAATACCAATACCAAACCGATCATCAAACCCCGGCGCTTATATCAAAGACGACAGATTCACTCCTTTTAATTGCGTATTTAAACTGTCTGGGAATTTATTGAACTCAGTTTTTCATAGCGGCTTCATTTCTTTTGTTAGCTTTTTTTTTGTTGTTTTCGATTGCTGTAGCTGTTTATCTTTATTTTTGATTCCGCTAAAACAGGATCATTCGCCTCTACTTTAGGAAATTAAATTAAAAAAAAAAAAAAAAACATTTTGACACACACGGTCACATTAAGACTATCTAGAGAAGAAAAAAAAAAAACGGTTTAATAAGATTTATGTTGTTCACCTCTTTTAACAGTCTTTGTCGTCTTCGGTCGTTCCCTTGTTAGATTTTTTCTTCGTCTGCATTTGAATATCGTCTTCCTTTTTCTCTTTGACTTCTTTTACTGAAAATAAAATAAACTTGTTTAATTTTTTTTTTGCATCTCTTCTAGCTGTGAATCAAATTCGCGATCAAACACAAGCAGGCAGATACTATTGCACCAAACGTGCCGTTATATGATTTGGTGTTTTGTTGTTGTTATGTCTACGAAAACACAAACACAAAAATCTGTTGGCTGTTCCCGGTTCATTCTAAAATTTCACTTTACGAGTATTTACGTACGCGACACTCCAAAAAAGATCGTCTGTCTGCCTTGCGACGGACGACCGTTCGTTCAATGGGTTTGATGACTTTGGCGGGATTTTTGCTCATAGTCAAGGCAAAACAGACAGGCAGACAGACACAGAAGACAGGAAAGCTTCTTCGTGAATCTCAAAGCAGAGATAATTTTTTCCATTTAGAATGCTATAATTAAAGTAAGGTTGGATAATTTTCTGTTATGTTGTTGTTGTATTTTTTTTTTTTGAGGGGCTATCAGTTTAGGTATTCGGTATTTCACTCATCCGTTTGAGAGGAGGCCGGTCGTGTCGCATTGAATTTATGGGAATTGAATGAGAAACGAAGACACTGCCCTCGATTGGCCCCCAGACAGACATACGTTTTTTTTTTTTTACTTTTTTTATTTTCTGATGATTATGTTTAGAGAAAGATATTATTCAGTTGGGTCTTAAGGGAGAAATTATTTGTCGGCAGTGTCAAAATAAATATTCCAGACAAACAAAATATAAAAATTTAAAACATCTTATTAGGTAAGGTACGAGTATTATTATACCTAGCAAATTTATCATCGTCTTTGTTAAATGAAATGTTTCAAAAAATAGATTGATGGTCCTTCCTTACTCATCACCCCTAATTTTTTCTTTTTTTATTTATTACAAAATGGGGTTGAAATGGGTCATCAGACAAAATTCAATGCTTAGAGCATGGCAGAGTTAAAGGACAAGGTATTTTTGTTTAACTTTTTGTTATAAAAGCAAAAAGATAAGAAACTCAAGAGAAGACTAGGTACCCTGTACTTAACATATTGAATTTCTTCAAACAAAAAAAACAAAATTCTAGGTTGAAGCAGATTTATGGGCTGTTATAATTTAAAGTTTTGAAAAATGGTTTTGTAATTAATTATAAAGTTTTGTGGAAAAAAGGAGGAGTAAATTCAAAAAAGTTTTTTTTTTTTTTTGAAATTCTATTATTCTATTGTAGATGACAGGGGCTATGACACAAAATATACCTAAACAAGAGACAAACAAACATAAAAACACAATGAAATTTTAATAATCAAATTCCATGCAAAACAAGATTGATTTAAAAATTGCTATGAGTGTGTCAGTATTTTAGGGTTGAAATCAAATCTGTATAAAGTTTGGGTTTATGTATTAAAAAATTCAAGTTGAAAACTGAAATTTTCCATTATGAAAATTATAAATTTTATAAACTTACGAAAATACATTTAATATTGAAGATTTTGTGTTACAGAAAAGTTTGCTCAAGATGAGAGCAATACATAATTAACAATTGCTTCAAGAGAAAAGATGACAGTTGAAAATACTAATCACGATTTTTGAATAGGAAGATATTGTAAGAAGTAAGCAAAAATATGTATTCTTCTAGAACATAATTACAAAATTATGTAAATTGTTTTTTTTTGCACTTTAAAATCGAAATATCTCACGCTTGATAGAGTTCTCTGACGCCAGATTCGAATTCGTTTTCTAAAGTTTTTGTTGGAGCATTGCTTAAACAAATATCAGTATTTTGCCTTGAAATACACTATCCAAATTTAATATATGTAGGTATGCCATGAAGATCAACTTTGAAATTGTGATAAAAATTAGTGCTTACATTTAGCCCAAAGATCTGACTGATTACTGAAATATTTTGAAAATGCACATTTAAACAAAAAATAGTCAAAAGTTGTCTTTTTTTTAGAACAATAAAAATATTTCATTGATATATAAGTTTTTATTTTATAATATTTTATTGTAATTTCGTAAAGACTATTTAATTATAATATTATATATAAGCTATAAGGAATGTATTATTATTTAATTAAAACAGTTTTTGTTTTCAGAACTTTAACCACAAATTTACAAAAATAAACGAACGGTAAGTTTTTTTTTTTGATAATTGTCTCATAATAACATTTTTTTACAGTCAAGTCAATGTCACTATTTTTTTCTTTAGTATTTTTCTCTTGAACTTAAAACCTAAATTTAAAAATATTGTATGGCACCTTTTTCAAGGTGTGTAGTTTTGATTTTATTGTGATTTTCGAGTTTACAAGACTTAAAAATATATATACAAATAAGTAGCTGTATTAATGGAATATAAAATTGTATTTATTTTGTTAAATTGTATTAAACTTTATTTATGTTAAAAATAAATTATTCTTTATAATCTAAGTAAAACAAAGCCATATACCGAAATTACGTTTGTGAAATTAATCATCTTTTTTTTAATTATTCCCTTTTTACCTATCTAGTAGTTAATACAAAAATAAGGACACATACAAAATAAGTACATTATATACATATCGTCGGTTAAAATACCAGCTGATCAAAGATCGACCAAAATTTAATCGACTTTTAAAAATGCAGAATGATGATTAAAAGCGAGCGTAGAAACGCCATTCCCTTAACTTTAATTTTTGAACTAGTTTAAAGTAAAAACTCCTACATGCTAACGTATTCAAAAAATCTGGTTGATTATTTTTTACAACTTAAAAAAAAAAACTCGTCAGTTTATAAATTTATTTTTCAAATACTTTTTACTTAATTTACTTCATTTTAATAAGAAAAAGATAAAAAGTAAATAATACTCTTTGGCTTGAATAAAATATATTTCTTGTTTTTTTATGTTTAGTCGTTGTCGAGGACCGCCTCGCATAATAATTTTTCTTGTCTCGGCTCAAGTTAAGAGCTGATGCATCTTCTGCATTACATTTTTGGAATACTAATTTTACTTAACCAATTTGGATATATTTTTAATGAACATAACAGCGAAGAAATTTTGGGTTCATCAGTTTCTAAATGTATAAGCCCTATTTTTTCTACAGATTTCTCTGACTATCAAATTTAATAACAATATACCAACAAGAGTACGCCTGAGTGTGCTCAATATTGAATTATTATTTGATTTATTTTTTAAAGACGATTTTTATGTACCCTTTATATGTTAGAGACACAGTGCGAGCTTCAGGTAATTAAGAGAGGATTTGAAAGGAGATGTCGGTGAACATTAGTCTTATATTTCGTCACTTTACAATAAGAGGGAAAGACAGAGCGTGGAAGCGTATTCCACATTAGTACGGCTAAAAAACGAAACCCTGTACTTGAAAGTACGGCCGAAATTGGGCTCAAGAGTAAACTGATGAGCATTCCTGGAAGCGCGAGTATTACGGTTGAATCGTTTAAGGGGAGGAATGCAACTGGTTATTTCAATAGAGCACTTACCGTAAAAGTAACGATAAAAGAGTGAGAGACAGGAAACGTTACGCCGCCGCGGCGGTGTTCGAGTGACGTAAAAGTATCGATTATCGATTTAATGAAAATAATAACATCTATAACTTTGTTTTGTCAGCATAAATCTAAAAAATAATAAAATACTTTTAGAATTTTGTTGTGGATTCTATTTTTAGTTATAATCCACGCACGTGTTTAAGAAAAGTTGTTCTACATATTTTGTGTGTCATCATCAGTTTGGTTAATCAAATTTTACACCTCACATTGCTCTTTTTTTTTTTTCTTCTTTTAAGAGCATAAGGTCAATAACATTTGTTTGTTTACAAACAGAATGACCTCGACATGTTGAGTTGAGTCTTCGTCCGGTCATTTTGTATGGTATTTTTATTTTTAGTTTTAATGACCTTAATTTTTTTTGTTACTGCGTTAACGTCAACATGACATGTGGGGCAGATTAACAGAAAAAAATTTACACGAAAGTATCCTGTAAATGAAGTTTTTTTTTTAATTTGCTAGTGTTTAGGAAAAGGGTGTGTAATAATGTTAATTTATTTTTTATTTAAGGATGATGTGATATGAGTGTTGTGAAGTATTTTGAAGTATACTTTGCTTTTGGACTATTATTACTGAGACACCCTCTATATTTACTTTCCACAAATGTAGTTCAGCCATTGTGTTAAAAATTCATAACTTACTAATTTTGACTTATATTAGTGGTTACATTGATCAACCTTGAACCAAACCAAAACCTTAGTTATGGCGACAATAGAAGATACAAATCAACCACGGTTTAAATATTTGTGCAATTGGCCCTAAAGACTTAATATAGAAGGTAACACCCATTTTTAAAATCCTACTCAAAGTTAAAACTTCGAGAACAATTTATTCAAAAACTTTGAACCTTAGACAATTTTTTCTCTCCGACCAATAGGAATGGAAAAAAAATCGATTAAAAAAATAAATCGATAAAAAAGTAATGTTTAAAAGTTCTTCTTAGTCATCATTGTTCTCTCTCCGAATTCTATAATCTTTCAAATAGACTATTATAACCACCTCATTAAAATATGCCAAGCACACTTGGATCTAAAGTCAGTTTCATTTTGGTCCATCGACTTTTTTATAATGGTATTCATTATTTCTATTTACAATTCACTGTCGTCGTCGTCTTGGATTACTCTCTTCGAGAACTAGTTCTCTATTTTAAGCGCCCGATTCGCTTTCAGATTGCTATCATATTTCTATATACTCGTACCTAGTTATTTTTTTCCTTGTGAACAACTTCCAGTGTTGTTTTTTTTTTTTTGTTGTAGAACCCACCTACCCACCTCGCAAGGGAAGACTCGAACTCCATTGATATTAGCAGCTAAATTATATTTCAAATGCAGTTAATGCAGCACCCCTTCGGAGAGACCCAGCCAACCAACAGGTAATCTTAATGACAAGGTTTTATGGTCTATGAGTTTGCTTGCTTATGAATACTTAGGTACTCGCCTTCTGCAGTGTGTATCTTCTTCGGAACTATGGTAACTCTCTACAAAATAAAGAGTTTGATGCGAAAACGGTGATGATGGTGAAGTCGTCAAAGTCCAAGCCAAAAGACAATTGTTTCAAAGATATGTAGGTATGATATAGTGGAACCTTTAAGGCGCCACTTAATACCTACCCAACTAAAACTGTGTATAGAATGAAAAGCTGGATAACAATTTTCAACGTAGGTAGGTGGTGCGGCGCTGCGATTATGTGTCAGTATTGTTTCGCAGGGCTTTGCAGATTTTCCTTCATCCACTCTGCCTGCGCCCCGCCGGCCATCACCACCCCCACAACAGCCAACAATACTACCGCCATGGCCCTCTTGGCATTTTCTTTTAAATGATAAATGATGATAGAGTGGGCGCGTGGGAAATAGATGCATAGCTATAAAAACGGCCAACCCACATCGAGACTAATGGGGGCGACTGAAGATTGATGCGTTGGAGTTGTATTCTCTCTGTCTCTGCTTAATATCTTCTTCTGCGTGTGTCTATAATTTGATTTGAATGTCTTCTTTGGATGTATTCTGTTTGAGGGATATTTATAGAGATGCAAAAGTATGACGTTTGTGCGAGGTCAAAGGATTATCATTGTAATCCTGCTCCTGCTCTGATGCTCGGCCGATTTAAGTGGACTAAGCAGACATGATTAATGAAAATGCAAGAACCGTGGTCAATATTGGAAGGAGCTAGTTGTGGAATAACTGTTTTTTTTTTAATTTGAATAGATTCTTTAGTTTATAATTTGTATGTGTATATACTCGTAAAGTTTGGAATCAAAACTTTGTAAAGTTTTCGCAGAAAATAACAAAACACTAACAAAAGTAGCAAACTGGTATCTACCAAAAAACGATATCTTAGTTTCCCCTTCATTTTCCTCAAGAGGTCGCTGCTGTAGAATTTAATGCATTTAAATGAAAGAAATAGAACTTTAAGCTGGTACACTTTTTTAAACTTGCGGTAATTTTTTTTTTGACATTTTAACATGAATAGACTGACGCCTGAACAACGTTTCCAAATTGTGCACGTTTATTTTAAAAATCATGTTTTGAATGAATTTTGTTTAGCGATGAAGCTTATTTTTGGTTGAAAGGCTACGTCAATATAAAAAAACAACTGGCATCGAGTCTACAGTTAACACATAAAGAATTTGGCAGCTCTGTTTTGTAAAAAACAGAACTCTACTACAATTTTAGTATTATTGCCTGTCAATCAATTTTTTGACAGAAAGAAAAAAAAAACTTAGTCAAAGAGTCGACCGTTTTTAAGGATTAAGTTCCAGTTTATCTTTTGGACCCGGGTCTAAATTGTCTTTGAATAACATAAACTCCAGGTTAGCTTAGAAAAGACAAAGAAACAACTTATCAGACGATTATGAATATGCCCCATTGTCTTTATCCTTTTAACTCATCAGATTCAAGATGGCGGCCATCCTTATGAAAAATATGTGGCGGGGACTTGGTGAGAACGTTTTGTTGATTCCCCTTAACTATGTATATTTCATTGGACTCCGATAAAACACAAACCTCAACTATCATTTGACTATAGGCTATTTATTGTAGTAAATTAAATGAAGCTCATATTTATGTCTTCATCCGCGAAAAGGTGTGACCAAAACAATAAATTACAAAGAACTTCTATTTTATTTATTACATAGAACTTCATGTGTACGCAATTATATTGCTTCTTTTTAATTCAAACTCTTATGGGTGGGTTACATTTCGCATGCTATACATGTGATGGTAATGCAGTCTGGAGTCCAGTCTGGTCGGCAAAGTCACCTTGTGCATATAATTTCGAAATAACTTCCATAAGAGGCGCCAAGTGCGTGAGAAATTAATGCGTGAAGAATAAGAGATTAGGGAAAAAAACTCCCCCTGTTTTGTAATTCAATACCTGACGCAACTTTTCTACTGTATCCGAGTGCACCTCCTCTTCCGCAACGCCACCATCTGTCAGGATAATGCAATTGCATCAAGCTTCGTCTGTAGGTATATATTACTTTTCGATTGACATGATACTGTCGTCCAAGTCAATGCTTTTTGGGTCGGTCGAGTTTGTGTGTGCGACTCTGTCTGCATTCAACCATCCCGGGATTATTTTTCATCCTCGTTTAAGAGCTATATAGGTATATGTATAGTGTATACTTATGAGCACTTGGTTTAGTGCAGCAATTCAATATGCCTGCCGGAAGCTCTTCATTGGTGATTCCAAAGGCGTGTTGACTCGTTAGCACACAGCTCCCGTTTAACGTATAGTTAATAGTTATAGGTAGGTGATAATGTGGTAGGCATAGGTTCGTATAGTTGCAGTTGGTGGAGGATTAATTGTTTTGTAATAATTTTTTGTTATTATTGTTTAATTTGCAATTTAACTATTATTCATTTGCGATTTAGACGTGGGACTATAAATCTTGTATGAATTAAGGAAAACAAAATTGACAAGGATTTATATGAAGTAAGAAACTCTAAAAACTCATATGGGAATATTAAATGATTTGCATGTATAATTGTAAAGATTTATGTTGTATGTTCTCTTTTTTAATTACTCCATGACTAAGCAGATTTTGATTTCGTGTCGTGTAATCAATATGAGCATAACAATGAATAATTGAAAAAGGTGATAAATTCTATAGTCAAAATTTTTGACTATAGAATTTAAGATTTAAAGAATTAGGAACTGACAGAATATTGGACTACTGAATTTTTGAAAACAAAATTTTGTAAATTGGATTTTGGTGCTCACAGGGAATAATGACTTGAGTCATTTATGTATGTTTTAAAAATATCATTGTTCACAATTTTGAGTGTACAAAATTCGCATTACCAAAATTCTGTTCATTGCAATTTTTTATTTAAAAAATTTTGTATATTCAATATTCTGTTGTTCCTTTTTTTTTAAATCAAAAAAAAAAAAAATTCAACAATTCACATAAAACAATAATTTTGATTTAAAATTTAAATTTCTTTCAGTGTAGACATTATGACTTGCTAAAATATTATTTTTGTCAAGTAACCACAACCATTCGCATAATATGGATGATTAAATATTGAAACAAGCGAAACAAATGATACACACGTGTGGTGCACTCGGTTATTCAGCAATTTTAACAACAGTTTTGTATTTTATGAGTAATAAAACAACAAAGATTAAATAATATTTATTTATATTTTTGTTGTTAACAATAATATATTGCAAAATCGTGCCAGTTGTCATTGAATTCATAGTTCATGTTTTTTTTTTCTTACCTGAAAACCTTCAATAGTAAGATGAATTTTTTTAAGATCTTAAATTTCGTTCAAAAATAAGTTTTTGTTTTTGAAACAAAAAAAAAGTAGGTACATATTGTATTATTTTTGTTTGTTTGAGTTTAAAATTTGCGTGGGGTACAAATTTACGTAATTTGTTTTGACAATTGCTTGCAAAAAAGTGAGCAAATATCGTGTGGCACACATTTACAAAAATATTTTTTTTTTCTTAAATAATAAAAAAAGAAAAAAACAAGAACAGAACAGATCAGAACACTTGAAAACAAATAATTATTTATGTTTGTTGTGTCTGCGAAAAAGTATTTTTTTTTGTTTTTAATATTTATTTTTGTAGAAATAGTTTTATTTTATTTGCCCAGATACATACATATATTTGTTTTGAGTTATTACAAAAAATAATAATAATAATATAGAAAAATGCATTTGATAAAGTTGTTTTAAAGATATTTTTGGTTTTTGTCTGCAAAAGTTATAAGTTGAAATGGGATGTTTGGCGAATTTTTTTTGTTATTGCCTTCAAAGTTTAAAAGTTAAATAATTTTTGTGTGAAAGTGCAGAAACGAAATCCCCAAATATATTTTGTCTGTAAAATGATACAAACATACAATAATTCAAATTATATTTGGGGGCCTTAAAGGAGTTTCTTTTGAGCTTGCTAACATGTTAAATTGAAATGAAAAAAACGTGTTGAATACAACTTTTTTTCGAAATTGTATACTACTAGGCTTTAGATAAACAATTTTGTGTGTGCCCTAGAGCCTTTTAACGTCTTTTTCTTAGTCCAGTTTTTCGGCGGTAAGTTAATGAGTTTTGGACAAAAGACAGTCAGAATTTAACTCTAAATAACAGTGACAGTGGAAGATGTATTCAAAGAACCCAACAAATTCATGAGATACAACATCAAAAGCCTAACTTTCTAGTTAATCGAAAGCTTAAATCACGATATTCGGTTGGGTCGCACTTGTCGTTTTTAAACTATAAAGCTTTTTAATTCTTTAAAAGTGTTTGGTGCAATAGGCCCTTAGTGATTCAAGCCAAGAAACGATTAAATAGTTAAACAATTGTAACTCAAAAATAAAGACAACTTTGAACGGAATTGAATTGAATTTCCAGCATTTTTGTTTTTAAATCAACCAAAAATACATTATGTTTCTTAAAGTGCCATTAAATAGCAATAGAACATCCGAATTACGTCTTAATAGCTGACTGAATCGAAATCCCCCTTTTTTTTAAGGAGGCCTAATTTTACAGTTCATTAAACCATAAGAAAATTGACATATATACATTCACCGTATGTCCCCATCTTTGCTTTCTTACTCTCACTGTCATGTGTAAGGGTACTTAAGAAATGCGGAAGTACACAATTGTTTCTTTACGCTCAAAGTTCTGTTAACCATAGTGCAATTTATCATTCCAGCTTAAAGTTCCCATATTATTTAATCCAACCTATAAGGATAAATGATTAATGTTTTTTTTTTATTTTTTCGAGAGGTCAAATATCAACAATTGTGTGGCGGCAAATTACAAACAACAACAAAACTGTCTGTCGGAAGTTTTTCTTTCTTCTATCGCCCGCCATTCCAACAACAAAACGACAAATTGAATCAGTCCACGCAATGAATTACATGTATCGCGTGATTATATGTAGGTATATGATTTTGGTGGTGGTGACAGAAAATTCTATTGGTTGGTATAATTTTTGACGTGAGTGATAACGACAGTGACACGAAATCAAACTGACAGTTGATAATAACAAAAAAAAACGTCACTCTATTGACATAATCTCTGATTGACCACAATAGCAATAAATAGTTACAAATAATTGTAGACTTGAAGAACAAAAATGACCATGTCCACCCGGATGTCCCCGAAGAAAAAATGATGCATTTTCGAAAACAGCATTTGTTCTCAATTTGTCTAATTTATTTTGTAAACTAAAGTTTTTTTTTATTTAGATCAATGGCGTTGCAAGGCGATGATGCAATGTTTGATCACGTTTAAATATTTATGTTTGATGATGCAATAAACGTTGAGATTACACAAAAATTGCCAACATAAACATAAAAGCATAACGAAAGAAAAAAAAAAAATATCAAAAGAAAAAACCAAACATACATGAGAACGCGAACGCGAACGCGAACACGATGACAATCAGTAAAAATCCTTGACTTAATCTTTTGCCAAAAAAAAACCAATACTAATTGTGACACACAAATTATTATTGAATTTATCTTTTACACGAATATTATTATCGATACAAAATTATTGCTTGATTTACAATAGAAGTGTTGCTGATGAGATTTAATGGTGAGATATGGAATACAAGTTAGTAAGTATAGGTAGATATTATAGCCGGAAGCGGATAAGTGACAGCAAATAATGTGTATATGTGACAGTCATTTATCTAAATTAGTTGTCAATTGTGACAAAAGAAATGGAACTTTTGGTGTGGTTATATATTTAGAGCTGTCACACACTCTACGATCTATTTACGATGGAATGTGTATTTAATTTTTTTTTTTGTTTGTTTTATGTCGAAATGTGTAGCTGGTAGTCTACTTATTATATATATGAGTAAATAAGACTAATGGCATTTTTTTTTCTTTAAATATCACATTCTTTGATTATATAAATTGTTGTGCCACGGTGCCGGTGGTGGTGGCTACGACAATGGCCTTAAAAATAGTTGATTTCAAAAATAGTCACTGTGTCAAATTTTAATGGTTCTTTAAAAAAGAAAAAAAAAATGACAACATTGTGGCGCCAAATCTGTTTAGATAAATACTTCAAGGTCTAGACACTACGTTCTTTTTCTTTCTTTTGTTATTAATTGGCATTAATTTAGTCTATAACATCGCAATATTGTATCTTTCAGATTTAATAAAAAAAAGAAGAAGAAAATCAATAAAAGGAAATATGAATGAGAGTCTTTAAATAGTTGCAATCAAATAATGTATTCTTCTATAAAGCAAGAAGTATTTGGGTTTCTTAAACAGAATCTTATAGTTGGTATTTTGAAAAATAGGTTTTAAATAAAAATCATTGAAAAAATAACAAAAAATCAGTGTATTTTTTAGATTTAGGTTTGAAAATAATTTTTTTTAAATATTTATTTATTTTTATTTTATAATATAAAGCACCCTGTATATTATGGTTTTATTAATAATGTTCAAATTTCGTCATTTGAAAATTCATTGCCTGGCATTGTTTTTATATTAACGGTTTTTTTTACTACTGAAATAAATCATCCAAGTAGAAGACTTAGCACTATTTAATTGAACTTGTCGAATCATTGATTCAAAATAGCTTTTATGGGTCATAAATTATCCTTGAAAGTTCAAACTATTGTGTGTAAAATTATATAACAATTTTGATTTCTTTAGTTAATTTTTCTTAGTTGATATTGACAAATTGTAAACGCGGCATATTTATCATAAACATCTAATCTAATAAATATCGTCAAAACACCTTTTTCATTATGAATCCCTTATCTAAACACACATTCCAAAGACGTTTACATATTCGGCCCTGTGATGTAGTTACACGGAGCGTTCTAATGCTAAAATAAACAATTTAAAAGTGAAGTCATTCATAAAAATTATATAAACACAACCATCAGCCGTCATGTCTTTTGAGACCTTTGCCATAGGTTTTTCCTATGATAAATGTGAATACATACGTCATTTAGCATAGATACCAGTGTTGCCTTCTCTTATAGAAAAAATATGTTTTTCGCGGCCAATGGAACACTTTTTAAAATAGATTTTTGATGCATGTAAAAACAAGATAACATGAGGCCTATTCTGGTTCTGTGAAAATGTAGGTAAGTCCAAAAAATTGTTTTCACATTTGTTGACAACCATTGCACTTCTTCAATTCGTACTTTGAACAAATAGGCGACTCTTTGAGTGAATGAAACTGTTTTACCGAACTCCGAACTACCTTACCATTTCCTTCGTAATTCATGTGCAGCTTACTCAGATTTTTCAGAGAGTGAGAAACGCATGAAATTGACATTTTGATTGATTTGAAAATGGATTGAACAGGGAAACAGTTTGTCATATTTTTTTTTTTTTGATATCCACGTTTTCGATTGACGTTGAAATGATAGCTTGACAGCAAATTATAAGGTTAACATTTTTTTCGACTTAGTTTTCACCAAACCTCTGAATACGCCCCAAGGTTTAGTCCTGGGGGTTTATTCTTCTATTCTAATTTAACAATGTTACTACTTTTAGTACTAAATGAAATTTAAGTGAAATGAATTTACATTTTTTTTTTAATTTTGAGAAAGATAATTATTCCTTGTTTTTAATAAATCAGAACTTGTCATGCCGGAGGTCTGGGTTCGGTTTCCAACCTCATCCAATTGACAAATTCTCCAATCAGCATCACTTGTCAAGAATAGATTGCCTCTCACGGTAGCCTGCAATAACACGCACACAGGGATGTTTGACAGTTATAAGTCACTTAGACCCTGGTTCTTCATAGACTGTCGTTTATTTATTTGTTCCTAACTTACAAAATTGGTAACAAATACTACAAAAGTACCTGTACAGGAAGATTGGTAGGTACCCCTGAACCGGACATAAACTCGTTGTACATTGCTCTTACCTACTGCATAAGCACACGCAGCAGCACGCAACTTTTCTGTGATGAATTTGATATAATGTATGGTAGGTAAAGTGGTGCGTGCGCTTTGATGTCGTCATTGGCGGTGTTGGATATATTGATGGAATTTCTAAAGTAGAGAGACGTGATAAATTAAGCGTACCTATCTCTCTCACTATATACACATTTTTACCCTAACTCCGAAATATCGTTCAAGTAGTCACGTGCCTAATTTTTCTTTAAGATCTAAATTTATTTCTTGTAATAATTCAGTAGTTTTTAACACAATTTATTTCAATTTATTATTTAACGAACAAAAATATAGAAAACAAAACAAAAAATAGATAGTTAAGTATACACAGGGGAGAAAAACATCAATTTGTCAAATCGCATGTTAAAAAATAATTTATTCAACTCCGCGATGATGACTTATCTTGCATCTAGGTATTTTGTTTTTTTCAAATTTTATTTTTCGTAATTTGTTATAATCTAGGACACAACACATAATGTTATGATGTTTTTTTTACTAGCATGAAGTTAAAGTACCGATTTATTAATAATAATAATAATTAATGAAAAATATTGTTCAGTTCTTTATGCTGTGGAATAATTTTTAAATAATCTTATCTATAAGAAGGCATCGTTGGATGTTCTCATATTTGTTTGGTCATATTTTGTTATGATGCACTCATTAACCTCATAAGGTCTTCTAAAATATTACTATAAGTAAACAAATTTTGTTGCAAACATTTTTTTTATGATTCAATGCCATATAAGATAATGCACCTTTATTAATTTAATTAATTAAAAAGATTACAAGAATAATGACGGATAAAATTCAGGTAGAGAGTAGGTCATGAATGGTTTTTGTTTACTTACATAACTATCCATTGGCATGATTTACATTTCACTGACACGTTGCATGAAAGGCTTCATGATGCGTTTAAGACGCGCTTTAAGACACACTTCAGACGTGTTTCAAAGCGCGCTTTATAAAACCCTTCATGATATGCTTCAAGCGCGCGCTCCAAGACGCCATTCATGACGCGTTTCAAGACGAACTTCATGATGCGCTTCAATACTTGGTTCACGACGAGTTTTAAGACGCATTTTACGCTTCATTACGAGCACATTAAGACGAGCTTCAAGACGTTTTTCCACGCGATGTAAGACGCGCTTCAAGACGCTCTTTATGGTGCGATTCAAAATGCGCTTTAAAATAAGCCTCAAGGCGAGCTTCAAGAGTTTTGCACGACATTATCATCACGTTGAATGAAGCCAAAAAATGGAAAATTGAGTGGAAGGAATGCATTCGCAAGGACTGCAATCTTTTACAAAACCTGCTATCCTGCATGCTTACCTTCCGTACGCTACTAGGTGGGTATCTTTTTATGCTTTTCCTGTTCTCAATGTTCTACATAATGTATACCTACCTTCCTATCTTCGTTTTTGTAGGTATTAGATATTTTCCCGCAAAAAAATAGGTCACACACTTAAAATCTAATCGATCTGTCTAATGAAAATCCGAATAGGTATAGGTAGGAACAAATACCATTTTTTTTTTGTGTATCGTAGGCATAGGTAAGTATGGATTGGGTATACATACCTCCTTTCCCCGTCATCATCCACCATCATACCACACATTTTGAAAAACCACGCGTACAGAGGAAGCATCTCAAAACAAACAAAATAAAAAAAAGATCATTTCCTCAACCATCCCCAACCCAATCACCATCGCCATCCCTTATCAAAGCGCCCCCATACCCTTAATTTGTAACAGCTACTGGCACCTTTAATAATACAAAGAAAAAAAAAAAAAACAAAAACAAAATAAAATCCACCCCAACAATCCGACTTGGAAATATTCCCGCCAACAGGCTACGCTATACGCTATGACTTTTCATCTATAGCTACAAACATTGCCCCGATAAAACCCCCCACAAACACCCGCTTGCATTTACAAAATTTACAAACGCATGTAGAGTTTAGAGTACTATCAGTGTGGGACCGACCGACGCACAAGCCTATCTACATTCATTCCCATTCCATTCTCATATTTCTCTTTCCTTTTTTTCTTTCCCTCTCTACACATTGCAACGATTTTCCATCAACAACAACAACAAAAAAAAATCCAACAAGAGTAAAAATCATTAATAACATAAAATGCCAGCTGCCCGTTTTCTATCCAAAGCGATTTTCCTCAAAAATGTTACGTCACTGGATGTGGTTTCTCTACCTATTCCTACGAAAACAGCACACCCCTCCTCATCCACGACCCACTCAAACCAACCCAATGGATACATAAAAACACTATATAGAAAAATCGTTGACGGCACCAACCAGCAGCAGTAGCATCAGCAACGGCACAACCACGACGATATAAAAGATGCGAATACGAACAGAAAGAAGAATCAAACAAAAATAAAAACACAAGCAACTAAAGTTAAACCAAACCAAACGAAGAAAAAATAAAATGTATATAATGCAAGTGGAGTGAGGGCAAATTGTTTGTTGTTCGTGCATCTCTTTCTGACATTCGGCTAACGGGCCTCAAATTTCATTCAACCTCGGAACAAAGTTGATGAACGCCTTGGATGATGCTGGCTTGTCTGGTGTAATAGTAGGGGAAGAATGGTGTTGTTTTTTTTTTGTACTTGTTATTATTTGAAACGAGGGGTGAAGAGAAGAGGGCGATGACGATAGCAGGTTTGTTTTTCTTTACTTTGTTTTGGTTCGTCTTTGTTGTGCGCATAACCGTTTTTTTTTTTCAATTCTTTCCATATCATTCCGTTCGTAGTGGGTTTTTCAAAAGAAAAAAAAATTGCAAAATAGTATAACGAGAAAGAGAGAGAGAGCGAGAGAGGGTAAATTATGCCTCTCTTTGTGATTATGTTCATCACGATGAATTTGTGGACTGGAAAGAGGAGAAATCTAATGAATTCCTCCTCGTTTTTCGCTCAGTTCCACATTCATTTGCTAATTATTGAGAATGGAATTGGAATGGAATGTCGTTTTCGTTTCCATTTCCTCTAGTTTATTATGCTCTTTCCCGCGCGCGCAAAATTAACTACAATAATATCGTTGATTAAATTGGAATGGGAAAATGGGATTCCAAAACCACAATTATAGTTTTTCAGTCTGTTGAACGGATGTAAGTACAATGAGAAAATCAACAAATTAGAAAGGGTTTATTTTTTTCGTTTTTCCAAAATGCAGCAGAGAAGAGCCAGAAATGGGGAAAAGTCAATAATACTATCATCAACAAAAATGTTGGTTGCGTGCGTAGAAAAGGAACGCGTTGTATTATTGTTGCTTTTCTTATCTATTGCTCACTCGGTGTAATTTTTTTATTCTTTTCTTTTTCAAAGCAATGGAAATTCCCTGCGTGCGTCGTCGTCGTCGGTCGTCAACAAGAAAATGGGAGCAAAATATCTTTCCCAACAAGTAGGTACCTATACCTTACAATGTAGGTAGGTACCTACTTGAAATTGAAAGAGATGGAGAGAAAGTCAAAGTTTAACTGATATGAGTAGCGAATTAGGTATTTAGTGAGGTACCGAAAAATCGTTGGCAGCTTTATGGAGTCCCTTTTGTGTTCGAGAAAATTCCCGAATCTTTCTCAAGCTTATCAATTTTTTCATAATGTAGGTATGTAGATTGTAGGTATGTTCCGACTTGCATCCCTACCTGCCTACTTTTTGGCATTACAATCTGAATAGTAAAATTCCTCACCCGTGGTCTTATGACATCTTTAGAAACCAAAACCACCTATCGACCTACTTAATTGCAGCAACAAATTAGGTGCCTAAAGTTAAATGAATACTTCAGACTTCACCTTCATAGGTATCTAGGTAGGTATAGGAACAATTATCCATACCTAGAACCTACCTTCTTACTTTAACTGATTTTTCATTCGATTTGTACCGATTAGTCCCCCTTTTTGGTTTTTGTTTTCCGTATCGAAGAAAATAGGTCGGCAAGCGGCAATAATTGCACCCAGCAAATTAGAGCCAAAAGCCCCCCAAAAAAAGCCCAGATCCCATAAATAATGGAAGGTGATGGTGTGGCGCGACGTGGCGTGGCGTGGAGCGCGAAGAAGCTTTACTCTTTACTGTTTGTTTTTTTTTTTTATTTTATTTTTCTGATGATGTAAAAGTGTAAAAGTATTGTTTTGGTTTGGTTTTTGCTGCTTCATTTTTCTTTGCTTTGTTTTTGCAGCCTTGTGCCAATTTGTTGAAAATTGGAAGCAAGGCAGGTAGAGAATAGGTAGGTAGGTTGGTAGACGCTTGCGTTGTTAGCTAGATATACTTACGTAGATGATGATTTCGAAATTTCGCGAAAATATTATTTGTTTATTATGCTTTTCTTGTTTTGTTGTCCTATTTTTAGGTGAAATTCGTTAGTAGTAAACAAGTTAAGTTTTATTAGAAGTAAGATACCTACCGAAATGGTTAGGTAGGTAGGTAGGTACCATTGAACAGTAGGTAGGTACCTATGTACCTTACTACATATTTGTTATTTGTATGATTAAAAAAAATACAGTGTCAAAACCACGAGACGTACCACGTACATAATTGGATAAAATGGGTGCATTGTGATTCATTTTATTTATAACATACATATATGTAGGTACCGATTTAATTATATAGGAATAAGTACCAACTAAATAATATGTACTTAAGTGCCTATATCTATAACTAATCTAGTCATACCGTATGTCTATCGAGAATAAGACGAAATGTTTACTTTTTTAGCAATAGCGGCGATAGCGAACGATGAATGAGTTAAATAAATTGAAAATATCAATGATGATTCAGCAGAAATAAATGCGCCATTTTATGTGTTTGTATTTCTAAGACCGTTCGTTATTTTTGTTCGGAGATTTAAATGAATGTGTTGAAAAGTCGGGAGAAAGAACTATGATCCAGACTTGTCGGCAAGGGGGATGGGTTCACTAATTTGAAAATTATACACTAACTACCTATACATAACTAGTCAACAGAATTAAGGAACAATTTTTTAAATTTGATTTTTTTAGTTAGTCGGTACCTACATATTTTGTTTTTTGAAAAGCTTTATTTTTGAGAGAAATGGTTGTATGAGATAAAAATGATAAAATGATAAAACATACAGCCCTTTATTATGATTACGACAAAAGGTAAACAAATAATGCTGATGAAGTCTTAAAAGTTTTATTTAAGAATTTTGCTCAGGTTTTCAAAGTTGCCCTTAAATTTATTCAATCAATATTTTTGATAATATTGATGGTCAAAAAAGACGGTGTTTTTTTAAACTCAAGATCTATGAAAAAAAATAGGACAATATGTTGTCAAATTAATGATTCACTCAAAAAAAATTTGTAGAAAATTCTGATCTTCAATATTTTTTTTTGAAAATGTTTGGCTCCTTCTATTTCTCGCTATCTTAAAAACCTGGTTCTTCTAAGTTTACTTATAACTGTTAGTTATAGTTTTGTTAATATTCTGCCAACTTGAGTTCAAGTTAGCGAATAATGAAAAAAAATCTTGAAACTAATTTTGAAAAATATGATTTTTTGAACATTTTTTGAGTCGAATGTTTGTTTTTGTAAATAGATGTAGTTTAATTTGATCTTGCTCAAAAATTAAACGATATTTCGATTGAAATGTTTTTGATTAATCAATTGCAACATAAAAAACCATCCACCATACCCATACCCTGTTCCGAGTTACAAAAAAGAAATATTTAAGAAAAGTGGCAATATTGAAATTTATTTCAAAATGCATATCTTATTTCATTCATGAGGTTAGCTTCCAAGCGTGAAAAACTTTTCTTTTTATTGTTTTTGAAAAATTTGAAACAATTGGACTAATATTTTTTCCCTTGAAAAATGGGTTAGTAGCAAAAACAGCTATTGAGAAAGTTGAGTTTTTAAAAAAATTAGGAAATTTTGGCAATTTTTAGGGGTCCAACCCTTAGGTTGAAATAAAAAATATTTTAAAGATATGCTTTTTGTTGCAAGTTGAAACACTGAAGTGGGAGAGTTAGTTATATTCCCAGTTGATATCTTAATAATCTTCTTTAAAAGTCGAAGAAGAATTTTCGCCACAAAATGCAAAAAAAAAACTTACTTTTTGCATCCACTGTTCTAAGCATTTAAATTCTGGGACATCCTGTTCATGTGCACATTTAAAAAGCCTTTCACTTTTGTATTTTTTTGAATAAGGACATTTTAGTAGATAACCACAGTTAAAAATAATTTTTTTGTTTTTCAAAATTGAAAATAATTGTCAACAACCTATAAGCACGCAAACTAAGTTTCGCATTCAAAAACAAGTTTTCCTTTTAAATCTTCCACAAACGCCATCTTCTTTTTAAAATTCATACTAAACAATAAGCTTTTGTATAAGCCAAATGTTAAGTTTGTTGCAATTCAAGAGAAAACTTTGTTGATTTCCCAATACAAAAATACAAATTCCTCTTAGTCAACGCGAAAATCCTTCGAGATGACAGCTCGTATTTTGTGTTCATTTCGGCAATTAATTATGTAATATATCTGTGCTGCCATAAAACAATTAAACTGCCACGTACACACAATAAAAACACCAAATCAAAAATAATCAAAATCATTTGTGTTTGTTTTTCGATTTCATTCGAATTATAAAGATATGTAAAACTATTATTCGTAATTTTTAAGGTTTCCTTTCAGCAAAAAATATTCACTAATACCTATGCTCATAGAAGTATAAATAAATTGTTCAGAAAAGAAAAGCTTGCACTTATACATCGATAAAGTGTCCTTACGGAATACAAGCTAAAGTACCAACCGGTGTTTTTATTTTTATTTTCATTTTTTATTGTGTTTGTGTGAAGAGTGTTAGCCATTTTTGTGTTCTATGCAGTTTCACTGTGTGAGTTCATATTTAAAAAAAAGCTCAAATTGTGTTCATATTAGTGTTCATCATCTTATCCTTTCTGTGTTACTTTCACTATTGGCAACAAATTTGAAAGCTTGAATAGGGTTTGCAAAAATAAAAAAAAAATATAAATAAATAATAAAATCTTAGTAAAAAAATTGATGCCAAAAACAAAACAATAAATAAATTCATTTAACCTTAAATCTAAGCAGCGCCAAGGTGAGTTTTGTTTATTTTGATTGTGTTAGGTATTTTATGATTCACTGCTCCACCTTTATCTTCTTTGTCTATTTGCTTCAACGATTATCAAAGCTTTAATTACATTATTTTTTTTTTATGACAAATTAAACAAATTTTATTCTCCTTGAAAAATGTTTATTTTTTTATTTATTTTGTTAGAAAAATTGATAGTGAAAAATTCGACAATTATCAGTCCTTGATGGGGGTATGTTGAACGAGGTCAAGGATTGTTTTGCAAATTACTTCGCAGACGTAGTTTGTATAGCAACATATACAAAGCTTTGTATTGTATATGTATAAAATATACATGCAAATCTATTTAGATGGATTGTGAATAATGTAAATTATGTCAAAGTCTTAAAAGCTCTCTTTGAAGTTGATGTTTTAGATCCAAATTTTAGCGTAATTTCCTAGAAGCAGAAATAGAAATTAATTTGAAAATATCTTCAGAAATAAAATGGAAATGAACGCCGAACATAAGAAATAAGAAAATTAAAAAAAAAACAGGAATACCTAACTCCAAAATTGGTAAAATCTTGTCAGTTTTTTAAACTTTGAAGAAAAGCAGCGATTTTAACAAGTTTCATTTAAATTTTACTTCAAAAATAATATGAAAAAATCACACAAAATTGACGAATAAATGAAAAATAAATACAACAATGTAAATATTTGGGCCATATTTTCATCTTAGTATTTGGAAAACATGTGAACTTAAGTAAAATTTTCAAGTTTTTTTGGGCAATGCCAAATATTTGCCCATATTTACAATAATTCTTGTGGATGCTTTTTCATCGAGTATGTTATCTTGCTCGATTTCCGCTCGCAAACGATAATTTATTTAGTGATCGAAGCAAACGGAATATGTTTAAATAATAATGGAATGGATTTTTAAGATTTTTAAGATGCTAAAACTTTCAATATGTAGGAATTGAATTTTAATACATAAACTTTGTAAAACAATAAGTTTTGCGTATTGTTTATATATATTTTAAGTGGTTTATTTTTAAAATAATACACAAATATATTATAATTGGTGATTCGAATAATCGGAAATTAAAAGAAAATTATTTAATATTGTTTTTAAGTAAAATATGTATGTAACTTTTTGGTGAAGCTTTGAATGAAGCGAATTACATATGGTAAATTTTTAAATGTCTCAAAATTGACTTTAATTTTTTTTTATAATTTTTATACCAAAATATTTCAGTTAGGAAGCGATTTTAGAAAGATGTTGACCAACTTTCATAAAGTGGAATCGGCATTAGAGAAAAATTTCTCTCATTTTTAAAATAAAAATAAATTTAAAGCATGAAAATTATGTTCTGTATTAATTTTGCTTTGGTGTGATAATTCAAATTTAATAAAAATTCATATTTCATAAAATATTTTCATTCACTGTGATTGTCCATATTAAAATCATAATAACACGAATGATAGATATACCATTTAATTTGTAGAATATTTGGAAGCATACCAACTTGAGTTATAAATTACAAATTCAAATTAAAAACATACCCGTCGATCAAATCAATCAATATATACCTATTCCATAAAGCTAAACTCAAAAGTATATGTTAAAACTTAAATTATCTCAAGGCCAAAATCTGCCACCCGTGTCTTGAGTTCATAAACCCCTATGAACCGGAAGTGTATGTGTTTATAGTTCTGCAGATCTCTCTCTATCTCTTTCTCTCTCTCTGTCATAAGTTTTAGTCACTGAATTAGCAAATGAAACAAAAATGTATTAGCCACTTATGTATATCTACCACATTCATCTTCCATTCATCTTTGAGATTCTAAAAAATATTTCACATTATATAGCGAAACGACGACGACGGATGTTGAGTTCAACATATTATACAAAACAAACCTTTAGGCCTCAACCGAAACCAAACCGAACCAAACTGAACCAGCCACAAGTGTGTAGAATAAAAAAAAAAAAAAACAAAGTTATAGAAATTCAAATTTTCATTCATAAACAGACAACAGCATGACTTCCATTGATAAGCAGCGACAAAAAATAGCGATTGTCATGATGGTGTTAAATAGCCTTCCGCCTCACCCTCGAGCAAAGTATTTTGTATTTTCTTTTGAAAAAAAAAAAATTGTTATCAGTATTTTGCGTGTAAAATGCGCATTAAGTTTTTCCATATATCTATCTATGAAATTAATACCATGTAGGTATGTAATGTTCAGACATTAAAATTTCGGGGATTTTTTTTTTTTGATTGAACATGACAAGCCGACTCCGACAAAAAAAGCGGAAACTGTCATCGTTTCTACTTTACAGATGCGACAAAGATATCATTATGCCTCTTTTCCAAAGAACTTGTACTTGTTTTTGTGTTGGCACCTAATCATGGCAACATGTTAGGTGTTACTTCTTATACTTTGTAGGCGTATTTCCTTACCCACCCCTTGATGGAAATGCATTAACAGATTGCTTACACATAACAGAGCAAGAGATTCAAATGCCAAATTGCTTTCATCAGCCGGAGGCCGAAAGAGACATATAGTGTGAACATAAGAACATGCGTTGTCATACAGCCCATATATAACCCATCAGCAGCGGCTCAGTCTCTTTCGTCCTTCAAAGAAAATCTTCCGACATAATTTTTAGTTTTAATTCAGGCAGACAGAAACATCATATTGTTGCATGTCTGTGGCGTGTCAGAATGAAAGAAAGATTGTCAGACGAATGGACAACACACTTTACACTCTCGCCAAACGTCCCCGCGACCATACGGAAGATAATCCGACGAAAAGTGAGTGTATATGTTTTTTGTTTGTTTTCGTTAATTGCAAAAGTAGTTCAGTTCAGTTCAGTTCAGAAAGTGATGATGAAGATGATGATCAAAGTGTGAAGCTTGTTCACACATATCACACGTTTCACATATGTTATACTTACAACATCATGACTTTGGTTAAATGGAAGATGATTACTTTTGTTGTTGTTTTCAATTTAAATTTTACGACATGTGTCACATGGCTGAAAGTATAATGTTGGACTTTGACCAAGTGTATTGGATTTTTTGTTTTTAGCGAATGGAAATCGTTGAGAAGACATTGCGAAGAGAAATCTTTGTACGCGGAAAAAAAAAATAAATATGCAATATGCGAATTACTGCGAATTGAACGTAGCACACATAATTTGCCGCTGTCTACTTGTGATGATTCATTTGTTTTTAATTTTATGTTGTTTAAGAGGACAAGGTTTTGTGGTGTGTTGTTTTGTTTTTGTTGAATAACAATATTTGTTATTTATTTTTTTTTAAATTTTGTTGTTCAAAAATCTGAGCAAAAATTAATTATTTTGTTATTTTAAATTTGCAAAAAAAAAAATCAGAAATGTCACAGGAAGTATTGAATCTAAAAATTGCAATCAAATGCGTCACATGGGTAATCAATCCTATTTAATAACAAACTTAAACAGATTAAAGAATATAATGAGCTATAAAAAAAATATAAAAATGCTTCGATTAAAAAAAAAAAAACTAAGTCTATTTGTCAGAAATTGTCTTCCAGAAGTTTTGCAGACATCTACTTACGAAATCTTGCACAAGTATAATAATCTTGCATGATTCGACAAATGTCCGTAGCTTATTGGTCTTTAAGCTTATAGAACATTTCGAGCGCAGTCTTTGCTTTCGCTATTCGACTGTACTCCCAAGATACTGAAATTTTTTTCTACCATCTTAACTGATTTTCCAAAAAAATATTTACTTGAACAGATGACGACATTCCGAAGCTGATCCTCAGCCCAGTGATTTCAGCTTCTCTATCCACTTTCCTTGTAATTGATGAAGTCCGTTTTATCGTCTGACTAGTCCAGGTGTATGAAGTTCATCACAAGCCACCAACAAAAACAATATTGGTGACAGTATACATTCTTGGGTAACCCCACTTTCAAAATCTTCTGACAACTCCTCCAACACCCAACAGAATTTGTTTTTTGTTCAAACATGGTCCCTATTAAAGCAAATGGGTTTGTATTGCAGAAATGGCGCTCGCCATTGTCGTTGCGGCTGCAAACACCATGTTTTCTCATGACATTTCTGAGTCCATCGTGGTCATAAAAGACTATCTTCTCCTCGTCAAATGAGAGCTCCGTTGGGGTGAAACACTCTATGACTATGGTGCAACGTACTTCTTGACCCAATCCTGGCTTTCAGAGCCTAACAATCAACAGCTCCGACATGAAGTCTAAAATTTTGTTAGCTGATTTGAAGAGCAGCCATCCCACACCAGAATTCCCCAACTCTTCCTAATGCTTTTCTAGAATGAAGTAGTACCGTGCCACGAGTTCAAGACCTAAAATTACTCGAGCCCAATCATATGAGGCCGTCAGTGCAATAGTGGCGTAACCCACTTTTTTCCAAAAATGAGTTTTTTATGAAAATGGGTCCCTTAATATATCTTTTTTAATACAAAAATAGTTTTATGCAGCTATCTACACTCAAAACCAGATGGCACTCAAAAAGGTGTTATTGCATTTTATAATTTGATCATAGTTTGAGTGCAATAGTGGCGTAACCTCCATACTTCTCTTAAAAACTGTTTGCTTCGGTATAGATTTTGACCATTTGCTTTGGTATAAATATAATATGGGCAGTGAAAAAGTTCACAAGTATGTTTGGGAAGAGTACAACGTCAAGGGGGCCTCAAGAAACTGGATCTTGTTTTATGCAATATTTTAAGAACGTAGAACAGCCTAAAAAAATTATTATGTATTCTGATCAATGTGGGGGCCGAAATAGAATTTTCCCTGCTGTGCCAATTAATGGTATACCATCCCAATTTTATTGTTAAAGAAATAAACCGTAAATTTTTAGTTAGTGGCCATTCCTATTTGCCATCTGGCCAAGATTTTGGTTTAATAGAGAAGAATAAAAAATTTTATAAGGATATCTTCGTCCCAAATGATTGAGTAAATTTCCTCGGCCAGAAAGAGAAACCCATTTGAAATTGTGAAAATGACTTCATCTTACTTTTTTCCACATAATCTCTGGAAGAAAATATCACAAACAGGAAAATATCCATTTCCAATTACAAGGTTGAATGGCTAGAAATTCAGTAATTACATTTCGAAAAAAATAAAACATTTTCAATTTTTTATAAGTAGGTTTTCCAATGAAATTGATGTTTTACTCGAAGAGGTAAATGTAAATAAGAGACAATCCGTGGATATTAAAAAACTCAACCAGCTTGAGGAACCTAAAATAAATGATAAAAAAAGAAAGACTTAATACAACTGCTTCAATTTATACCACCAATCCATCATTTTTTTTATAATAATTACTTTAAAAACGTCAACAGGTGTTCCAATTGAAAAATTTGACGTTTTTTCAGACATGGAATAAAATCATTAAAAAATAAGTAAAAATGTACACATAATTTTTTGTTGTTAAAATATTGAACTATTGAAAGATATAAAAAAATAATATAATAAATTTGGCGTAACCTTTCTTTTTTCTTTATTTTTAATGAAAACCATGAATGCAATAGTGGCGTAACCCACTTTTTTTTCCAAAATAATGCTGGATTAAAAAAAAAGAAGCTTGTCCTACAAAGTATGTCCTTTTTCAACGTCTTCTACGTTCTTAGATTAATCAAAAATGTCAAAGGGAAAATACAAAAAATGTTTAAAGAAACTCTGTTTCTTAAATCTCTCGTAACTCGAAAGTGAATTTTATAGGTTACGCCACTATTGCTCTCACGGCCTCATATAACCATATATGACTTAGTTACTTATATAAAAAAAATTTTGTGGCACGACAGTCCACGAAGAACTAAGCCAAATGACAACTCTCAACCAATCCTGTGTGCGTGTTATTGCAGAAATTGAAAGGACCTACAGTTTTATGTTGAAGCCGAACGGCTAGGGCAAAAAACACTCTATTCTTGACAAGTGATACTCTTTGAGAATTTTTTAATTTCTCGCAAGAGGCAAAAGACCATGAAAGAACATATTTTGTTCTGTAGATGGACGAGGCTGGGAACCGAACCCAATGCTCCGGGATGATAGTCTCATGCACTATACAGTATGCCACGGACTACTAAATATAGTCACCTATACGTACGCGCTTGAAAATTTTCTAAATTAACGTGACGCAACAAAAACTCATCTTCATTAATTTTAAATATAGTGAAAAGTGAGCATCAATCTTGAAATAACTTCTTCAATTTCATCATCTCACGAAATCTTAAATATCAATCCAACCAAATATGTCTCTTTTCAACTTTTATTTTTATTTTTCTGATAAAAAAGAGATACTCTTCTTTAGATTTATTTCTTCTTCCTTTACATTCAACCTGTTTTCCTATCATAATAATCTCTCAATCTAAAGAATCGCACAACAAAACAAATAATATACAACAAAAAAAAAATACATAAACACAACATTCGCATTAAAATCAGTTCACGTGAAGACAACAAATACCTACAATTTATTATATTTTTATTGAAACGCAAAACTATGCCCTAGAAAGTATAATAGCAGTTTATTAAAGGCGCAGAAAGATTTATTAGCTTTCTTATAATGTAGATACTTCACGAAGTATAGTCTACGAGTATATGATCACAATTCTATTGCGAAGCGGTATCTCTTGTATCATCAATAGGACAAGTATCTATACATTATAAGTCAGTATTTTATATGTTTTACCCTCGTTTTTCATTTGACTGGATAGCTATTTTTTTTTGTTCAGATTTAATACGTTAATTATTTTTCAGTATAATTTCAACCCTCTTCTTTTCTCGCCCTTAAAATATGTTATAAAATTACATTTAGATAATTATGTATGTACGTACGTTAGTTATTCGTATTTTTGTTGTTTTTTAGATTTAATTTAATTTAAATCTATTTTGTAAAATAGAAAAAGAAAAATTCAAATTAATCTCATTTTGAAACCTCGTCGTAACCACTAGACAAAATACTACGTCAAACTAATAAATTCTTTTGGGTAGGTATATAGCTAGCTATTGCTCGGGTTAATAGACGTTTTCAAGGCCATAGCACTCATAAAATATATAAACAATCTAGAAAGCCGACTTAAACCTCATAAAAAAGCGACAACACCATACATTTTATTCACGCAATACTTTTGTATAGGTACAAAAAATATGAACGTTCTTATATTATAAAACCACAAAATCGCAAAAGTTTGTAGATACCAGTGTGACCAAGGGTTGTGTAAAAGTATGGAAAATTACTTTTTAAAGTGTTCCGAAAAAAATATAGAATTGATTAAAAGAAGAGAGAAAAACTTCTGAAATTAAAAAGCTTTCTAAAGCATTTGCGTTAAAAATTGCATTAAATTATATATTTGAAAAGCTTTTAAGTTTTCGAGAGCTTTTACTTACAAAATTTCATTAAAATCCGTTATGCTTTTAATGAGAAATTTATCACACTACGATTTTTTGAGTCGTTAGTAAAATATTCCCATGCCCTCCAATAATTTGTAAAACAATAATTATAATCTATACGGTTGTTTTTAATTTTCAGTGAAAACTATTTTTTATCAATTTTTTGGAGCTCGTTTTTTAATGCATTTGGCTTTCATTCTTAGCTTCTTGGTTAGTATAAAATAAATATTTTTAATTTAAAAAAAATAGTTTCCGTATTTTTTTATTTTAATTTTTGAATAAACTCTAAAAGAACCATATTTACCACACTAACATATTTTTTCTGAAATGTTGATAGTATTATTATAGTTTTTTTTTTGGTATTAGAATACCACACGTATAAAATCTAGTACTTGATAAGCTTTCTTTGTAATGATACTTCATTCAAATTTAATCGGGAATTATAATTATTGCGTCTATTGTGTATGTACATACATATGTATGTATGTATATTGTCTATTGAAATAAAATTTTTTAATATTGTTACTTTTCAGTATTCATAAGTCTTAAGCTTTTCATTTTCAAAAATTAAAACTTTTTTGTGAAAGTCTGTACTGACAGTCAGTGTTTTTTTTATAGGAGGTCAAAATGTCACTTGAATTTGAATCGCTTCAAAATTATGTTCAATTGATTAATGTTTTCAGCTTCAAAATATTATTTTCTGAGTCATGTTTTTCCAAATGAGATCTTTTGGATTTCATTTTCGCGATCGTTTTGTAAATTTTTTATGGAGTTTTCAAAAAAAAAAAAAAAAAAAATCAACTAAATTTGGTTTTTAAAGATTTATAGAGGGATAGAAATAAGAGCGTGTAAAATAAGTCAGCGATAAAAAATTCAAAAATTACTTGACTGCAATTTGATTGGCTTTTATAAGTTGACTTCAAATTAGAGTTTAAGAATGATTCACAACTTCAAAAAAAATTAAAGTTTTTTTTTTAATTAAGTCTTATTCTTTTACTACAGTCAACTAAGTAATTTAAGTTTCAATTCTCTTAAAATTAATTCGTCGAAATATTTTATTTTGTTCTCACTTTCGTTTAAAAAACATTGTACATCATTATGCTATATCAATATATTTAACATAAAAATAAAAATAGAAATATAAAAAAATTTGTAACCAAGTATTGATTGATGTCTTGATTATTCAAATATTTTGTTCCAAAAACTATTTCAAAACAAGTTTTGTTGGACAGCAAAAGAATTTTATTAATTTCATTTGTCTATTTTCTCTTTTTACGTTTTTGTTTTTTTGTATTTTGATTAAATGTTGTAGACTGTTTTTCATGGCTAAGTTTTATGCAATCAATATTTTTATTTTCATAAACAAACAACAACAAAAGACCCCTGATTAAATTATGTTTGACAGAAAGCAGCAGCTGAGTTTTTCTGCTTTTTTTTTTTTGTTAAACACCTACTTATACCTAATGTGCGTTTTATAATCTTTTTATTAATCTTTTTACATTCCCAAAAGTACTGCGCCACTACCAAAATCTTATGAAACTTCAAGGATTTTTGTTTGTTTTCAAAACAGAAAAGAAACATTTTTTGAATTCTTTGTAGAATCTCTTGTTTTGTTAACTTAGACAAAAAAAAAAACTGTTTTTCAACAAACAAAAAGGTTGTTCATATATATATTTAAAAATAAAATCAAATAATATTCGAGGGGAGTCGCGTCAGCAGTTGGCGGCGCCACTTCTGCAATCTGCAACCAATCAGTTTGTCATCACTATCTTGACATTAAATATAATTTACAAAGCAATATCTGGCCCACTCACGTAAAATTTCTTTGACATTTGTCATTTTTTCGATTTTTTTTGTATTTTTATTTTTTACTTCATCAACATCGACCCTTATAGTTTGTTTTAAATAAATTCTGTCGATGTTTTTTTTTTTTTTGGTGTTGCGTGAAATTCACTTGCAACATTGTATATAACCAAAATAAATCCTATTTCTAAATCTCATTAATTGTTTAAAATAAATTGAGGACAATGTTTTTTTTTCTAATCAAACAAAAAAAAACAACTTTTTCAAGGAAACCATCAAACAAAAAATCCAATTAAACATTTTAAAAATAAATCATTTTTTCGTATGTACTTATACTCGTATGTTCATGTTCATAAAATAAAGGAATCCCCTCTTTTTTATAGTGTAAGAAAAAAAAAAAAACAAATAAGAAAGTGTAAACAAAATTACTCGACCCCAATGTACTTTGTTTTCTATAGATACGCGAGCTTCTTAAAAAAAAAAAAAACAGTTCAACTTAATTTTAAATTTCCCGCTTTGTTTTTGTTTATATTGCCCTTCCATTTTTTTTTTTTTTTTTTGAATCAAGAAAAAGAATTTCCTAGACTCAAAGCATTATTTTAAGTGTATTGAAAGAAAAAGAGGACGGGGGAGTGTCATTCATCGCGTCGCATGTCATTCACATAAATTCTTGGACTTAATATCGTCGACACCATTTAAATGAAGGGGCGTCCCAGCGCCCCTCATGTAAACAAAATAAAAAAAAACACATCTATGTATCTTCTATAGAGATGGGTGATGCTGTAATAAGCCCCAAACAGAGTTGTAAAGACTGCAGTCTTTTGGGTACTGCAGTTAATTGACTAAAAAGACTAATTTTGTTCAGTACTTTAACTTACAAAAAGACTTTAACTGTAATCCGGGCAGTCGCAGTCAGTACTAAAATTTTAACTGTGCAGTTAATAAAAGCAGTTAATTGACTAAAAGTTAATTAACTGCAGTACTTTTTAACTGGTCTTAGTCTTTTTTAGTCAGATGAAAGTTAAAGAACTGGCCTGGTTTTGGTTTTAGTCAATAAGTCTTTTAACTGCAGTTAATTAACTGTAAGTTAATTAACTTTTTTTTAGTCTTTTGACTAAAGTACTTAATACTTGTACTTATAAAAGCACATGTTGTGGTAATTTGTCTGTAGCATGTTGCAAAAGGCATTGAGTGGCATTGTGTGGCATGTGGCATCGGACATGGGGCATGTTGTATGTTACATGATGCATGTGGCATGTTGCATGTTGCATGATGCATGATTCATGTGGCATGTGGCATGTTGCATGTGGCATGTGGCATGTTGCATGTGGCATGTTGCATGTGGCATGTTGCATGTGGCATGTTGCATGTGGCATGTTGCATGTGGCATGTTGCATGTGGCATGTTGCATGATGCATGGTGCATGATGCATGGTGCATGTTGCATGATGCATGGTGCATGGTGCATGTTGCATGTTGCATGTGGCATGTTGTATTTGCATGCCACATGCAACATGCCACATGAAACATGCAACACATCATTCAACATGCATCATGTAACATACAACATGCCCATATCCGATGCCACATGCCACACAATGCCACTCAATGCCTTTTGCAACATGCTACAGACAAATTACCACAACATGTGCTTTTATAAGTACAAGTATTAAGTACTTTAGTCAAAAGACTAAAAAAAAGTTAATTAACTTACAGTTAATTAACTGCAGTTAAAAGATTTATTGACTAAAACCAAAACCAGGCCAGTTCTTTAACTTTCATCTGACTAAAAAAGACTAAGACCAGTTAAAAAGTACTGCAGTTAATTAACTTTTAGTCAATTAACTGCTTTTATTAACTGCACAGTTAAAATATTAGTACTGACTGCTGACTGTGCTGACTGCTTTTTTTTGCAGTTAAAATACCCACTCCAGTATTAACTTGCAGTTAATTGTTAAGTTAATTAACTGCGACTGAACTGACTGCATTACCAAAGTACTGCAGTCTTTTACAACTCTGGCCCCAAAGCCACTTATCCACCTATTGCTCCATCTCGCGGCTAAATTTCAATGAAAGAGGGTTTCTTTCTTCTTTTTTTTTTCAAAATCAAAATAAAAATAAAATCATTGACGAAAGATGAGCAGCTGTTTTATGGTCGTCGTGCTCAGCCCTCATTTTTCATAGAAGAGAAAAACACCGAAAAGAAACGAACACAAAAAAATCACAACAAACGCGTCATCAATATTCGTTATGCATAGAAATCACAGATATATTTTTAGTTTGAATTTATTTTTAACTAAAAATATTTCACAGTCACACATACACATATACACAATCACATTGGATTTGTTTTTATGAAAAATGTTCAACCCTGGTCTGGTCACACAGGGTGTGGGATAAATTAATTTCTCATGATCTTATATTGATGCTGATTAGGTCAACATGCTGATGGCTGTTGTCGTTGATCAATCATGTGACCAGAAACAATGTTTAGCGTCATCAAAGTCATCATATGTACATTTTTAGCTTTCACTTGTTGCAATTTTATAAAATTTTGAAATTACTCTCGATGGCTGGGTGGCGTAATATTATTTGTTTACAAAAATTTATTATTATTATTTTTTTTTTATAGATCTTTCGTAATGAAATTATTTTTAAAATTGACTTGGTCGAAAAAATATTTCATGCGAAGAATATAGATATGTGACGCTAGATATAGATGGGGTATGGGGTGAGAACATTAATGATGCTTAAGGTGGTAAGAAATGTTTAAATTTCCATGACATAATATTAATTACTCCTTAAGTAAGGTGATTCAGTAACATGAATTGAGAAGATGTCAATATAGCCTTGTATATATTTTTGGGGTCTACAAAAGTAAACTAGAACAATTAATAACGCTGCAGAGAAAGGACTTCTTAGACCAAGGTTATAACGTAAATTTAAGCGTTGAAGATGCATGATCGCATGAGCTTGTCCGTGGCTATTTGTATAGACCGTGGGGAAGGAGGACTTCGCCAAGTACTTCCAGGTCGGCCCGTTGTTCTGTCTGCCTGTGTGAAACGGTTCCATTGCATCGCTTGACTCGAAATGCACTCCGAAGCGTATGACCAATCTACTACTTACGTCTCCGTATGATATAGTCAATAGGTTCTTCACCTCTTCCGAATGATGTTCACCGTTGGAAGTACGGTTAGGCCTGAAAATTCTTAGCAAACATTGATTTTCGAATGTTTGCAGCTTTCTTTCTTGTGAAAGCGGATGTTACTTTCTAAACAGAACATTCGTAGCTTGAGATGTTTTGCCATAAGTAGAAACAATAATCCCAAGATATTAAAAATGTTCTGCCATTTCATCAACTGGTTGTCCAGAAATATCTACTTGAAAAGATGAGGATTTTCCAAGACTAATCTCTCTCCACGCTTGTTGTCATTTGATTCGAATTCTTTACTTCTCAGTCGACAAAGTTACGTTCAGTAGATTACTATTCAGAAATCATCAACATGAACAGTATTGGCGATAGTATACAACCTTGCGGTACCACACTATGCATTTCAAACTCCTCTGACAATCTTCCGTTATGCAAAACGTGTCATCCACTGTTACCACTGATTTTAAGTACCGATCGCGATCATGTGCTCAGTTTGTGCTGTCATTTGCCATGTGTCATAGGATTTGTATTTGCGAACGATTATCTGTCTAACTTTTGAGTACATCGCAGACAAATTTTTTTTTATTCAAAAATGACGTTGCTAGGCAAAAAATGGTATTTTTCGAAAATTCAAATGCTTGATAAATAATACAGTTCATCAAAGTTACACCTGCTCATTACAAAATTTCCGTTAACCAATTTGACTACGAGTATAGTTTCTCTAGGAAGTCATTTTAATTTAAAATAGTTTCAAAAATATTTCAGGGCTTTTATTATTTGTAAAAAAAAGGTCAAGTGGTTTAAAAAAAAAACTAGCACAATCCACTTCGTGCTTGATAAAAACAAACAGAAAAAAAAATTTCCAAAACAAAATAATAATGGCAAAATATTTCGCACATCACCACTAAGTGGCCATAAATGCTTCCTTTAATATCTGGGTGATATCATTTATTTATGCGTTAAACTTTAAAAAAAAGCCCCATCACACGAAACTTGGAAATACTGTGATGGTAAACAAGTCAATTGCACTTTAGCGTGAAAGTAGTCGTCATTGTTAATTTTTGTTGAAATTCAAAACAAATGAATCATCTTCTTTTATTTTTTATGAGCCAAAATATTTCAAAACAAAAATAATAATACCAAATTTGTAAACAATTCCTGGAAAAACGTGTGCGCAATATTTGCAATGAGATAAGCTGCAATTATTCTTCGATGGTATTTTGTTTTTGTTTTTATTTATATAATGGGTTTTTACCTTCAACCACAGAGTCCACCTGCTGTGTGCACAGTACATCCTTTATGTTCTGGTATCGTCGTCGGTCGATTGGAATGGAAGTAACGTGAGGGAGTTTTGTTGTAATCAAATGAAAAAATAAGAAAGAATACAAAAAACAAAAAATACAGTAGTTACACAAGTTTCCTGCCGCGTGCCACATGTTGCATGTAATTATGTAAAGCTGACCTTTTGTTAGGCACACTTTTGTAATCGAGAGCATATGTTTGTCTTTTTTTTTTTGGTTTTCATGTCCAACAGGTGAGACCAATTTTGAAAAAGACCATCACACAGGCAATAAGAATTTTTCTTCATCTTCTTGTTATTTGTTTACTTCGCTCTTTGTTCCTTCTTGTAAATTTTGTTTTTCCCTCATGTAAAAAAAAAGGGATGCGCATTATGAACATGATGGGGGTTGTTGACTGGGTGCACAAACATGAATCAACAATCAGATACAGATGCATTTTTCTTTCACCTTTCGATGTGGATAATAATTATTTTGTTTTTCTTGATTCCTTCTCTCTGTCTGGTTTGCAGATGGTCGGTTTCGATTGTGTTTTCATTTTTATTTTTTTTTTTTTTGGTTTTGGTTCTGGTTCTAGAAGAAGCAAAAAACATGAGATGAGCAAAAACATTTGGATGAAAAAGAGACATCTGTTGATTTTTTTTTATTGTGGAAATGTTTTTGTTTTGAAAGTGTTTTCAAGTAAAGGTGTTCGATGCAATTGGATACTTAAAGACATTTATTAACAAAATGTTGAGCAGATCAGGGTTATAAGAAAAAACGGTATTTTTTTTGTGTGTAATTGATGAAATTGAAAGATCCCAACCAAAATACCTATGCAGGTAATAAGTACTTCCGTTTGATCGAATTGAATCAATTTTATATAAAGGATACTCTTTAGGTAGGACTTGTATTTTAGGGAGAAATTTAAATTAAAACGTTGGTAGAAGATCAGTAAATGGTTTCTTGTTCAGGAAAAAAGTAACCGGTTTCCAAAATTCAGTATTACGAATTTTATTCTTATGAATTATGCATTTGCGTGAAAAATGTCTGAAGGAATTTTTCGGAATACCATTCTGTAGATATCAAAAATTCATACTAGTGCAAACCGAAGTCCCTAACCTAAAATCAAGAAAATCAGCAAACCTGAAAATCTCAAAACATAAAAATTAGAAAATGTAAAATTCTACAAGGCCAGGATTTAGAACTATTATAACATGAAAATTAGAAAATCTTTAAAACTAAAATTTCCTAAGAAAAAGCACATACCTCGGAAGCCCAAAATCCAGGATACCCAAAACCTTGAAAACAATAGTTGTGAATTAATTTAAGTCTCGAAAATCAAAACATAAAATACAAAAATTAAACAACACAACTTAAAACCCAGAAAATTTAAAATCCCAAAACCATGAAAATCCTAAACACTGAAATTTTAGAATTTAGAAAATATAAATCCCGATTTTTAAAAACAACGTAACTGTCCTGCTTTTGAAAAAATGAATAAAGAAAAAAGCTTTTAATATAATTTTTCAATTCACTTCCCAGTGTTTTTTTTTCCACAGAAAAGGTGCAATGAACCAAAACACAAATTATACACCACAGTCAAAACCATTTATTGAATCATATATGTTCAACCCCTATCGTCTCAGCGACAGACTGTCTACACTCTACAGACAAAAATTAACAAAACCAAAAATGTACATTTATACTCGTCTCGTAAGTACGTCCCAACTTCCACCGGAGTATATTTCCAATAACATAAATAAATAAAACCAAACCTGCGAACTCAGCCCAGCGCAGGTGGGATAAAGATCTTTTGGTTTATTGCTTCGGTTTTTTTTTTTGGTGTATTGCGTAGTAGATGTATCGCTAATTTCAACTATCACAAAAGCCAAAATAAAACATAAACCGGACAACCACCTTAGAACGATATACATAGAAGTTCAATAAACCCGCGTATAGTATCTCCTTGGAGGGCACGTGTTCGAGCTTCCTATCGCACAGAGTTTGTAAATATGCAACTTTTACCATCAGAACCCGGTGTTAGAATAATAATAAAAAAAAGAAGTTTTTGTGTTCGCAAAAACCAGTCAATAACCGACTTTGAACCCACGTGTGGCCGTTTTTTTTTTTTTATTTTTTTGTGGAACCTCATTCGCATCCCCAAACCCAAACTCTTTCAAGCTCGCCATAGTTTCCTGGGATCTTTACGTTTTATTTCATTTCTACGCTGAGCATGAGCTCTTTGATTAGGCTTTTACGTTTTCTATGCGTCGCGTTTCTTTTTCTGCAGAGATAATTTATTTTTCCATGGTTACCACACTTAAAAGCTTTGAATTGAACATGTGGCCAAGACCTAACAACAGATACCCGAAATTTGTGACATGGTAGAGAACGCACTGCGCAATAAGTTCTTATTTTTATTTGTATTTTTGTTTTAACTTTAATTGGGGGTAAACGACAAAACGGTGTTGGGTAAATGGCCTCTTCTTGTGGCTTCGGTTATGGTTTCCCGCCATAATCCCCAGCACTAAACCCATAGCAATTATTGTACATAGAACCTGGAGCAAAGCACCAGACCACCACCGACCAGTCAATATTTCTTCTTTTTTTTCACACACCGAAAACTGTGTTTGGCATTGACTTTTATTTTTGGTGTTTTTTATTTTGGTACTATGTTTTGTTGCTGCTTTTTCCCGCTTGTTTTTGTTTGGGATTGTTAAATTGGGGTTAAAAGTTCGAGTGAAGGTGAAACAACGGGCAGCTCAGCTAGCTAGCTATAGTAGGTATATCGTAAGAGGAGGTGTTTTGTGTGTTGATGACGTGCCCGGAGTCATGTGCCTTTTGTGAAACCATTTGTTATGGTATGTACGAGTACATTTGTACATACCTACCTAAAATTTGTTGGCTGAGTCTGTTTCGTGTATGATTCCCACGGAGTGTCTTTTATTCAAAGAGAAATTGAAAATTATGCCGAAACTGGTATACGAAATTGTGAAATTGAATATGATGAAATTTTGTTTGTTGTTGATGGGATTTTGCAGCTTTGGCAAGTTTGATGATGACGCATTTTGAAGAAATCCTATAGAAAGGAATGTGCAAGGTCGGGTGGAAAGGAACAAAATCATATGGTAAATTGACCTTTTGATGATATTATTATTGGCTTTCTATATTGCCTTGGAATTTGTGCCAAAAATATGGAAGAAGGAACAAAAAAGGGTTCTTTTTAGATGTCAAGAGTCATTTGTATAAGAATATCTCTTATTCTATTTTCTGTGGCATTATTTTGTGTTTGTATGTTTGAATGACTTAAGAGCGATAGGAAAAAAATTGTGAAACAAATCAGTTCGATCAAACAAAAGTTTAAAAAAAAATATTACGTATACGCCACAGTAACCATTTAAGAAATATCCATTTTTTCATGTTTTGGTTTGCTAACAATTACGTCGAACAAAACACTAATAACATTCCGATCCGATGGCTAGATCAAGTTCATCAAGTTTTTGAAAAACTTCAAAAAACGTTTTTTCAATATATTTGATATTTGAGATCATGAAACAGCCAGCGTTAAAGAATTTTTTTAACAACATTTTTTTTATAGATCTCGTACATTCTAAACTCGAATCCAAGCTCATAACTGCTGTATCAGCTTTAGTTTTCGAGTTATGCTATGATTTAACTAATTCGAGTGAGTGAGACGACTCACTTTTCAGTGAACATTATTTGACTTTTCAAAAATAAATAAAAAACGTTTTTATTTTTAAATTTCCCAACGGGTTATCAGAAATACCTGACGTTATGGAATAATTCTGAGTTTGGATTCGAATTAAGCCCATCAAAAAATATTGGAAAAATATAGTTTGGGTTCTGTCACAAAAATCTTGTGACAACGCACGGTCCATATTCTTGGTTTTGTATTCGAAAGTTTTAACAGGCTGAATTCGAGTTCGATATATTCTTATCGCTTTTCAAGCTGGGTTCTGAAGATATATGTTGCCATTCAAAACCTCAAAAATAAAAAAAAATTGTTTTTTGTAATTTTTAAATTTGTATACCTAAATGTTTATAAAGTTTCCCCAACGATTTCTCGTAAAATTATCTAATAATCTTAATATTCAAAATTGTTTACATCTTTTCGATTTCTCTTTTATTCTTTTATTTTAAATAGAACTGGTTTATTGACTAGATGCTTTTTTGAGTGGTTTCCGTTTTTAAGCTCATGATCTTTTAATTAGCAATTATTTGCAAAAATTAAATAATTTAGGTACAAAAAAAAACCAATGACTAAATTTGAGTTTTGACCTCTTAAATCTTAAATATAAAATCAACACTGTGGCGAAGATCTCCTGCCCCATAATAAGGTTGTTAAACCATCATGCATCGTATATTTTTTGTTTGGAATCAAAAAAGTCAAAACACTTCCACAAAATCCCCATATATCTACCCAAATTCCATATAAAATATTTTGCACATAAATCCGTATTATTGCGTTTTGTGTTTTAATATTTCCGACGTAATTATTGTTATTTCAAATTCGAAATAAATTCAATTAACTTGTTGTCAGTATACAACAAAAAAAAAATTTTTTGGGATTGCTTGATTAATTTCTAAGAAAACAAATATTATTAAAAATAAAAAATAACTACAAATGAAAGAAAATAAAAACAAATACATATTAATATAGATACTACGTAAGATTTTTCCTTGAACCGTAAACAAAACATTACTACTCAACAGCCAATCAATAATATCATACTCACAACCCTATATACGTATGTATGTATGTCTATATATGCAGCAAAAAGAATAATTATTTATAATTTGCAAATTAAAAATATTTACGAGGAAGCAATAAACAAGATATTTACCAAAATGGTTCGCAATATACAGACTTACTTGTTTACTTGCTAATATCTTTTTTATTTATTTTTGTTTTATTCGCACTAACTGGTGGCTGGTTTTTGACTAGCATCGTTGCTGCTGCTCAGGGCAACATTGTACAAAATTAAAGACTAATTCATCTTTTCATTATTGTCGTGGCAAAGTTTTGACCTTATGTTTACAGGATATTTATTGGTTTTGAAATAACTGAAATAAAATATGAAAAGCTGAACACGGAAAATGAGAAAATGACAGCTGTGAATGACAAATGAAAAAGGTGACAGTTGGTGAAGTGTGTTTCTTAAATAACTCGGAACACTCAGAATAAAGCACGTCCAGTTAAGAGATCGTTCAGAGTATGCTCGGAGTGTTCAAACTCTGTTCAGAGCTGTATTCTGAACTAATAAAGAAAAACGCCCAATCAGTGTCTGTTCATTTAACTATTGCTAACGATTTCACCCATATGCTGGACATGAATCCTTCCTCTATAATTTCGAGCAAGTTGCATCGACATCCTTTATTCCTTTATACGCTCATTAATGTTGTTTATGTTTACAACAATTTCAAAGGAAATAAAAAGAGGTGGGCAAATGTTGTGGTGTGGTGGAATGTTGGGGGAGGCATTAACTTAAATGACGAGCAACAGATTGCAGTTTCACACACACTTGCGATTCATCATTTTCTTTTCAGGAAACAAAATCAATGTATACGAACCAAGACCCAGTCGGTTTTCTTTTTTGTTTATTTAGTTTTTTGCAAAAATTAAATATCAAAAGGAAATTACGCAGAAAATGCATTAGTGGCAAGGGCAGTGTGCACAAGGAATTTAATTACGTCGTGTCGTTCAATGTCGGAAAATAAGAAAGAAGACAAAAAGAAGTAAACAAACAGGAACAAAAATGAGGACAATCGACCAACCAACAACCGCCAAACTAGAATCAACGAGGAACGAACGTGGAGCCCGGTGGTACTGGTGCTCCTTTCGTGGTAGATTCTTTGTTCGCACAAATTGAGCCCGTCGAACATTGAAGATGCTACAAACAACAACAAAAAGTAAATAAATAAAACAAACAAATCCTTTGAGAGGAAAAAAAAAGAGGAACTCCCACATGTCTTTTGCCGGGAAACGAATACCTAATTCTTTTTTTTTTTCTACTATCTATTAAACGAAGAAAATTCAATTTCCCAACGTTCGTTCACCGAAACGTCGAATAAAAAGATTCCAAAGACGAACGAAACGAAACGAACAAAGACGACTCGACTCGACTGTCGGAGGCATGTGCTAGGAGGATTACGTTTTACATTAGACAATCGACTGCAGAGGGATAAATCATGTTAGGCGCTGGCTGCTGGCTGGTTTAGTATCCTTGGCCGACCATATATCTACTACGTATGGATATAGGATGCTCAGCTCATGATGGTTCCGTTCGACTCCTGTGTCCCGTCCCTTACCGCGCCATCACCTACACTTCCTTGATGCTCTTTATCTTATTACGGAATTCCATTACATTATTCTTGGTTTTTTGCGTAAGAAATTATATATTTTTTTTTTTCTGTTCCGGGCCGGGGATATGTTTAGACAGAGAGAGAGAGAGAGAGTAGATCAGGGAGAATGCACAGGCCCACACATACGGAATTAAGGGCGAACACGTTGCATGTTAATTGACAAGTGACATTGTTGTCAGACAGTAGATTAAATAGTGTTCAGGCATTCGTTTTCTGTGATGCAAGCAATGGAAGGCATTGCCATTTTTTTTCCCTATTTTCCTTTGAAGGGGTTGATGTAGACGTATAGAATTTTTTTTTTATTATTATTTTGTTTGTGTAGTTAAAATTCACTTACGTAAATGTCAAGTCTATTTATGGCGAAAGATAAATGAAAACTCCTTGGTCGTTAAAGTACAACAAGCTTAAATACAAAAAAAAAATACAGGGTTGGTACAAAGAAAGACATAAGACAGGTGGTTGGTTCATTGTAAGGAATCCACAAAGTGAATCAATATTGGTTTTTTTTTTTGGTTAGAATAAAGTTGAACTTTGTGTAAATAAGTGGAATCAGATTGGTACCGTTAAAGAAGAAATATTTTTTCTTTAAATTTTGGTTTTCTCCTTTCTCAAATCATTTCTAATTTATAAATGCCGTTTTGAAGCATGAAAGAGTTATTCAAAAAAGAGAACCTTCATTGGTAGATATTGCCAACATGGTTTTTTGTTTAAATAAAGATCAGAAAGTGAAAGTGTCTGGTGTACTTAAGAATTTCTGAAGTGGATTTAAAGAATTCAAAGAATTGTGCGTCAGCTTTTCATCTGTCCTAATCGACTTGTCTCTTTCTGTGTGAATGTTAACGTCCAATCAAGCCTGCCGTTAAAAAAAACGCGAATCTTCTTCCTCTAATTATCGACCCACACCCAAAATGTCAAAAAATAGGTGAATTTTGATTTTGAATTTTCCCTTTTCAAAGTTTTAAAATGCAGCATTTACTTTTGCGACTGTAATATCGAGGACTTCTGAAGTGTTTTTCATCTTCTATTGAAGATTTGAGCTTAGCAAATGTTCATTTGATATTGTTATGAAGAATTTTGTCGTCATCCACAACGTATCTCCTTTCCTTCTCTCTGCTGCAATTCTAAAAATAACTGCACATTTTCTAATTTCTAAAATTCTAGCGAGTCTGCATCAGCAGCAACCGGATATTTCTCACAGTTACCTATAAATGCTGTCCATATTTTCAGTTTGAAGTTGAGTACACTTCTACTCTTTTGCAACGTTTATTAATCACTTCCGAGGCTTGAATATTAATTTTTGTATAGCTCCAAAAGGCACATGAAAACCCTAAATACCACTGCGAAATCTTTCGAAAAGAGTAAAAACACTAAAACCCTTGAAGCGATATTCCAAAAAAATTAGGTTTTGAAAATTTGCAAAGATTATCTAATAACAGTATATCCCTATAGCTTACAATAACAATTCAACCTTGAAATCTAGAAGAAAATCCATTTGGCAAACATTAATATACTGAAAAAAAAAAAATCAGTTTCAAATTCCCTTCCTTATTATATTGCTCCAAACAAAAGTGCAGAACAAAATCTTCTCAAAAACTTAAGCAAAAACAAGATACAAAAAGCTTATAGGTAAAAAGATACCATCTCAGCAAGTGGATAATGTTGTTATGCAAATAAGAATCTATAGATAGAAAAAAAGATAATAATAATAATAATAATAAAATTCTCTCCAGAATTCGAACAAAAAAAATAAAAAATAAAAACTAAAATGCAAGAATTATTTAAGATATCGAAAACGAAAAGCAGAATAGGTACCTGAGTGTACTTTAAAAGGTAAAAGTATGCAGATATCGACAATGACGACGAAGTCGGTCGTCTTCAACAATGATGATGCTTACCACTTGAGATAAACTTCAATAGAGAAGATGATGACGATGATGATGATGATAATGATGACGACAAGGACTAGAAGGAGAGTAGGTAAAACGCAACGTCGAGGACGAACGAAGTCGTATTGAAATCGCATTTCTATATATTGAAATGGCGAACCTATCGAGAATGAATTTCCGCTTGAGAATGCTCAATCAGTTTTTTTTTTTTTTTGGATTATAATATCTGTTTTTGTCTTTTTATTTTTTTTTCTTCAATATTATGTGAAGTTTAATTTTTTTTTTATATTGGTTATTGCGGGAGAGGATTATACTTGAGATTTTTTTTTTGGCAATGAAACACTGCACACGGATGGAAAAATAAAAGGATATGCGGTTGCTTGGGATAATCGATTTCAGTAAATTTCCATTTCAAAGAATGATGATGCTGATGAGATGAGTGATTTTTGTTGATCGAAAATTTGCATTCTGGGAATGCAAACACAAAGAAGAAAAAAAAACAAACAACGTAAATCCTAGACAGAGATTTTGGTTTGCAATTTGTTGGTGATTTGAGTTTTTTTTTTTGGTTTATAATCCAAATCTACTTGATTTTACTTGAGCTGAAAAGTGAACTATGGAGATTTTGAGTTTATACAGTACAGTTGAATGCACGATAAAAATTCATGGAGGTGGAAAAAATTAATAAGGTGAACGAACATATATTTATTAAGCTGAATAGGGAAACACAAAATAGTGAATTAGCTCAAGAATTAGTTTTCAAGATTTTGTGTTTTTCTTGTTTGATTTATGTATTATTGTATTTCGTTGAATGTGATATAAAAAAGTTAAATCTCAATATTCGTCCAACAAGCCGTTTTTTTATACTTATTTAGGTACTCGGATCTAATTATGTCCGTGAGTTGCCATTTTCGGGAGTAGGACCTCCTTTATTCTTACTCAACGTACCCGATTCTAGAGATGTATTTCAGCTCGCTGCAACTCATTTGGCATTCAATATTTTCAAACTTTTAAATTAGTAAAATTGAATAAAACTTGACTCAATAGTGGAAATTGGAAGTTTTTTTTATTACTAAATTACTTTCCAAAATTGATTTTTTAATTCAACCACTAAAAAGTCACTAAAACTCTGCTGAAGAGAAAAATTAAAGACAAGCGTAGACGTCGACATAATTGTGGGACCCACTATTTTCGTTTTTAATAATTATTTTTCAAATTTTGAAACAGAATTATTTGAACGCTAGTTGATGAAAAGAATTTCAATTTTTTTGTAAGAATTTTTCTAAAATTGATCAATTTTCATTTTTTTTTTCTTATAGGGCTTAGTTTGTATAACTGTTATGCCGGAGGTCTGGGTTCGATTCCCATCTAAAAACAAAAAAGTTTTTTTTTCACATATTTTGGAGGCAATACTTGTATCTCCGATTTTTTCCTTAATTTTGCTAAATTTATAAATGACTGATCTCAAATGAAAAACCAAGTTCAGGTTAATTGTTTTGTTTTTTAAAAAGTTATTATTGAAGTTGAATTCTTTCTGGTTACTGAAATAATGTATTTTATTTTAATTGAAGAAAAATTAAAAAAAAAAACAGTTTAGACGTAGTTTAATTAAACAACATGATTATGTACACATATTCATACATACATATATCAGAATTTAATCATTAACTCTCTAAATTGGCGTTACTCAATCATATTGTCATTAGTCCGACTAATAGACATGTCCATGGATTAAACACAAAGAATTCCAAGCTCTCGGTTTTAATAACATTCCGATTAGTCAATTACATCTCATTACATTTATTTTATTTCTGTTGAAAAAAAAAATATCTGTGTTTGCTAATAAATTTGTATCTATTTATTATTTTTATTCTTTAGTAGCAATTAGATATACCTTGGGGTAACCCTAATGACTGGCAAATACCTTCAACATATCTCTGCATTCCATGCAAGGTTTTTCTTTTTTCGTTTTTCTTTTTTCTATTTTAATTTGTATATAACTCCTTATAGCCGCACCAGCACCATACATCACCTCTAACGCCATTGACACAAATAACTTTCCAATTGCATCTGGCTATAAACATAGTTATGTAGGTATACAAAGCTTATAAAGCTGTTAAGCGAATCGAATGGGCCTTAAAAACACTTAAATCAGAGATAGAAACATTTATAGAAAAAAAAAATTGCATGGCTTTATTATGTTGAATTTTGTCTACACTGCAGTTCAGTTGGCTAGATGCAATCAAAAAAGCCAAAAAAAATATTTACTGTAAGACTCGTTCAAGACTTTTGGTGTATCCAATTGAACTTTAAAGAAAAAATAGTAGAATGAACATATCTTTGAGTCAATATAAAATTTTCTCTCTTAGTGGAAAAACGTTTACTAAAATCGGACCAGTGGAAGTCACTTTCTTTCAAAAATGCTGCTGGTGACACTAAAAATCACAAACATTCTGTAAATTCGGTTATTTTTGTACTGCGATGGTAGGATCGAAAAATGGTACATATATTTTTGAATGCAAACAATTTTTGTGGGAATTATTAAAGAAAAAGGTGTTTTAAAAAGCTGCGTCAAAAATAAGGCTTAGAGAAATGCATCATTTTGGATTATGTTTCAACGATTGAGTATTCAATTTAACACAAAAGTTGTTTTCAAAGTTCTTGTCAGAAACCCGAAATCCGAAATTCTAGAAACCCAAAAACAATGAAACTCAAAATCCAAAAATCTAATAATCTAAAATCCGGAAAATGCTACATACATAAATCAAAAAAAGAAAACATAAACTAAAAATCCCTTAATTTGTGGCAACAATTATTATTCCATGTCCACGACGTTTTTTAAGAATTCAGAAAAATTTACCAAAGTTTCCTAACCAAAACTTACAAATTCAACTACTCCCTTACTAGAAATTAAGTTATGAGTGCTAGTTTTTAGAGTTTCCAAAAAACCCGAAATCCTATAATAACAAGATCTAAGAAAACTCAAAATCCCAAGAACTCAAGATCTAAACTTTAAAATATTTATCAAGATGCAACCTTCTGGAAACCCAAAGTACCTAACAGAAAAGCAAAAACTATCGAACACTCAAAATCCCCCAAAAAAAACATAAAATTTTGAAGCAGTACATAAAATACCCTCAAAATTTTAAATTCTTAAAATCTAAATTCAGAAAACCTTAGTACCGGAAACCCATGTCCCTAAAAATTTTAAACCTTGAAAACCAACAAAAAAAAAATCTAGAAAAGCCAAAATTTTGAAAACCCTGAAAATTCATGATCTCACAAATCTAAGAACTTGAGTTGATCCTGAAACTCCAAAATCTTTAAGAATCTAAATTCAGACATGTAAAAAATGCTCTAAAACAAAAAATTCAAAAATCCAGACAAATTCCAAAAAGCTTTAATCCCGATAACTCCAAACAACCAAGATTCCATAAAAATTTATAAAATCCAGAAATTGAGTAAATTAAACGACAAGTTTAGCTTTGAAGATTTTTGGCTGTCTAAATTTTGGACTTTCAGAATATGTGATTTTGAGAATATTTGGCGATTTCAGTACCAAGGAAATAAGGTAGATAAAATAAAATTTCTACTTTTGTCTTATCAATTGAATCGCACTGTAGAGGGAATAAAATTGGTAAATTGTATTATATTGTAACTACTGCAAAAATAAGTACAGCACCTTCTCGTATCCGCTGCTGGATGCAATATAATTGCAGAGAGACACACACAAACGTATTTTGTATGAAAACAAAAAAAAAACACCTGTCTCTTTTTTTTCCAAGCGGATGGCAATAGACATTGCTCGAGGTGATTGTGAGACGTCAAAAAAAGTTATATAGTAATACCTCTTACCTGCTACAATCATCATTAATGTATGGCGGCGGTAGTGGATGTTGAGGTTATAACTGACGACGACGAATCGTAAACTTTGGACCCCCTCTAGTTTCGATCGACAGTCGAAACACATCACAAAACATTAAAAGCAGTAAGCTGTTGATGGAGAGCAACAAAAAAAATATTTAAAGAAGTCAAAACAAAAACAAAAAAAGAAGAATAACAAAAAGTGCAAAAACAAAATAAACAACAAAAGAGAATCGTCGACTAGAAATTACACTGACCTACATTTGGCAATGTAAACAAACATGACCTGGAAATTGTTGTTTGCAAACAGCAAAAAATGCGATTTATTTTTTTTTGCTTTGTTGTTTAAAATTTGCTAAAAAATGAACAACGCAAAAAATTATTAAATTTGAAAAAAAAAAAAATGTGAAGCAACGAAGAAGACTTCACCATCTAGCGTCTAGCACAGATGTAGGGGGATAGTGAATTTCGCATTCCATCTATTGTAGCAGAGCCCACATTAGCATCAGCTTGAGGGTTTTGGAAGAATTGTTAGGCGCCCGCCATAACCATCAAGCAACTTAGTATGAGCCTCAGATAGCTTCAACTATTCTTTTTTGTTGTTGTTGTTTGAAATTTTTCAACAGAAATAGAGCGTGCAGTTAAATTGTTAAAGATAATGATGGGCTTAGCGCGCGCAGGCGGAATTACGATACCAGAAGCAACTTATATAGTATATTGTGATTTTGTGTTTACACAAACGATTGCATCGAAGAAAATTGATAGAGCTAGAGTTTGATCATTATTAGGCAGATGGCACGTTTGCGATTATATGGATCTCAAAGACTTTCGAGATAAAGTAATTACCTTGTTTGTTTATTTTTAAGTTTGTTTTTTTTTTTTTGTTGTTGTGTTTTTTAAATGCGCAAACAAAGTAATCAATTTGATTTGTGATATAAAAGTGCTGACGAAATTTTTATCGAGTTTTAGGTAAGAAATTTTTTCTGTTGTATAATTGAGTTCACTCAATGGACAGAAACGGATTTGCTATAACAACAAACAAATTAATATTAATCAGTGCATGTTTAAATATATTTATGTATTACCTGTTCCATATTGGTAAATCACCAAGTTGACCATGAATGTGAAAAAAAAATATTGGCGCTATAGCATGATCATCGGTGCAACATTCCGTTGAAGGCATTGACTGGAAGAAACAAAAAAAAATTTTATAAAATGTAAATGCAACGGTAAGTCCGTTAGGTCCGTTGAGTCCTTAAAAAATGTCTGGATACTTACAATTTTTTTGTTGTCGAAGCCAGATCTTATTTCTTCTTAAGTGTTTGATGTGTTGAACTAAAATTTTGACCTCAGAATTTCTCATTTAGTTTACGTTTTCCAGATATTGGAATCTAAAAGGTCAAGAAATTTCTTAGACCAGTAAACGCTAATATAATTTAAACGTCTACAGTTGGTATAAGGAAATCTAAAATCTTAATTATTTTGAATAAAACAATCGGTGCAACCTTTAAAGCGTAAAAGTGAAATTTTTTTTTTTGGACCGATCAAAAAAAAAAACATGAACCCTCTATCTCTATTTTATCTTGAAAAACTGAGATTTCCAGTCGAATGCATTTTTCTTTTCTGCTAGGTTCTCAAAAAAAAAAAATTCAACCCATTTTAAGATTCAAATTGTCGTCTATTTTCGGCTACATATTTTGTTAAACAAAAAAATATAGGGAGACAACCCCTTTATTTTTGTGTTCTAGTAAGTATGTAAAAAAAAAATAAGTTAGATGCATGGCCGTTTGTCACACGTTTAAATTGCATATAATGGCCAAAAACTTTTGTCACACCCAACACGCGCTAGACTAATTAATTACAAAATAAATCTGTACAGAAATACCACTGCCAATCTAACGGTGGCGTCTGCAATCTAGACGTATAAAAATGCAATAATTCCAACGGCAATTTTATCGCGAACTGGCGCGTTTCTGGGCATACAATTTGGTGATGGTGTTGGTGATGCACTCACTGCAAATTGCACTGCACACCCATCTCTCTTGTTCTAGGTGTGTTTTTAATCTTGTAGATGGTAAAAGACTTTAGAAATTAAATATACATTTTTTTTTATTTGTAATTAAAGGTCAAAGTATTGGTTTAATAGAAATAAAAATCGAATTCTGTTTATGGTCTTTCATTAAAACTTGTTTTTCTCTGACTTTTGTGTTTTTATTTAATTTTTTTAATGAAATTTTCTTTAGCATTTCATTCTCCTAGTGGATACTACTAAATGTGGTCATCATCAGCGAATTGGGCCTTACACCAACATATTTTAAACACACATTTGCTGTGTTCGTTTACCAAATTTACAAATTCTGTAAATTTTAGGCAATAGTCTGTTCAAACTTCGTCCCTTTTTTTTTCTATTTCACAATTAGGCGAGCTCTGAACGCCCATACGTACATCTTCAAAATATTCTGAACATACTGTTAACTAAGCGTATTCTGCTCCCACTTTTAAAACTGGGAACTGTCAATATTCCGTTCAGCTTTTTACCTCTTTCTGTTCTATTATTTTATTTTGCTCCGACCACGTTCAGAAAGAAAAAAAAAGTCCAAAACGATTTTACACTCTGAATTAAAAAAGAAACACGCTTATACAAAAATTAAGTGAGCAAAATCTGAAATTTTCGGATTCCTACAGATAAACTGAACACAATTCATCTGTCAGCTATGAAATCTACTGTCACACGGAAAAGTGTTGCAATCTTATTAAGACCTCTTTCATAAAAATTTTTATCATAATTCATCTAACCGTCGAAAACCAAAAATCCGGTTCTATGGAAGGTACTGTAAATAACGGTTTTTTGACCTAAAAGAAATTGGTTTCAATTTAAATAATTAAATCAAATACGCACGACCAAGTCATGATTTCTGTTAAATGTTTTGGCTTAAAATAAGTAATCAAACCCTCGCCTCTTTGCCGAATATATGCGATAATAACGAGTGCAATGCGCTGCGTTTGTATGTAGCAGCAGGTTAGGTATGTTTGTTTTGGCCGGAGCGTGAAATTGTATCTTTGCCATCGCGGAACGCTCTAAAAACAAAAACACACATTAATGTACAAGATGTTAAAATTTAGATTTTCTATTTTGAATGTTTTTCAAAATTTATATTTAGACTCAGGGACAGATGCAGCAGCAGCGGGGTCGATATGGTAGTTTTCTTTTCTTCTCTTTAAATGTTTTGTTTTGTTTTGTTTTTGGCATTTTTATTCACTCTACAGTTTAATGTAGCATTTTCGCATTTTGTTCGTTTGATGCTTCTTCTATATTACTATCATGATGCAGACGCAAAGCAGCACCAACAAACGTAAAGATATTTATCGGCAACGAGGCGAATTTTTGTATTACGAATAACAAGAATAAAATTGCATTTGAAGAACAAAAGGTGCAGAGGGAAATAAAATAAAACAACAAAAAAGAAACGAAAATAATAAAAAAAAAGTAAGGACAGCAAAATGATGTTTTAATCGAAAGGAGAAGTGCAAAAGTCTTGTGCTTGTCTGGCTGGGTGGCTTTGGCTTTTGAGGTATTTTGCATTCGCCGTTTGTTTTGTCTGTGTTTTTGTTTTTGTTTCTTTTTTTGTTTTGTTTTCGTGTATATGCACATTTTTGGCGGCGACCTACATTCCGAGGGAATGCGTCCTCTCTTCTTACGTCGGTCGTCGTCGGCGTCGTTGTACTTACCTACCATATGCCACAATCCACCAGGCAGTCAATGTGTTTTACGGTAAGTGAGTGCAACAGAATTTTATCAGACTTGATTGTTTGCTTGCACATTACGAGACGACGAAATGTAATGTACTTCGAAATCGTAGGTATTCGTAACGTAATGCAATTTTGGGACCATTCGGTGGGAAAATTTGACAGATGAATGGATGCGTTCGGAGGATTTTATATTTCGCAGTTGAATTGATCTTGTGGAAGATAATTTTTTTTTTTAATTTTCACCAACAGCAAGCCTGCATTTAGCAAGATGGGATGTAGCATGTATGTATGAACCACAAACAAATGAAAAGTCCCAAAGTACACAATAGTTATAAAAAAAGCAACAATTTGCAATGATTAATTGAATGATTCATTTTGATTACGAAATTTTCAATATCAAAATCAGTTTATGTTAAATTTCATTTAAGTATATAATTTGTGTACCAAAGCAAATAATTGTGTATTGAAAACACCCTACACTTTTACCTATTCTTATTTTTAAAAGTCTGTTTTAATAGTTCATTGTTAACATGATTCATTTCGTTGTGAATCATTTCTAAACTCATTAAGTTTATTTTGAATCGTAGGTATAGGTAAGGTATGCATTATAGTAAAATTTATCGCGGAAATGCTTAGCTGGTTTGTCATTAAACTAAAATTTGATTCAACCACTTAAGAAATTTTACAAGACATAAATAAAGAAACAATAAATATTTAATAAGTAGCCTCTTTGGTAACATCTTTATAATGTATCTACCTAATTATTATCATATTGTATCCGACAATAAATGACACTCTACGCGCCTCTCGGCAGCGTCGCGTCGTCGTCGATGGCTGATATTGTGTCGTGTCGTTGGTGATGTAAGAAAATTCAATCAAATCACTTCAATAGCTAGCGTAATTCGTTCTGCACTTAATTTGACTTTCTGACATTATTTTTTTGTTCGTTTCTACAGTATTTTTAAACAACACGCCCCTCTTCTTTTCTCTACCATCGTCAGCTTAAGCTTAAGATTCAGCATTATTTATAACACAAATCAAATTGATTCAAACTGTTCCTGCTATATAACACATACATTGTTGTGTCGTTTGGAAAAACAGTTGATTAAGATTGATTTGACAATTCATCTCATTTGGCACTTCATTCATTCATTTAAAATAGTCGCTTATTGCGCGATGCTAGATACGCTACGCGACATGCGAGTGCTGGGCATACGTCGCTGTGTCGTTTGTTTAAATTTTCCATTTCCCAAATACTGGAGTAGGGGTGCATGTTGCGAATGGGGGATAACTTGGATTTCCAGAACAATCTGCTCTTGGTTTATTTATAATGATAATGTGTGTGGCGTAGGAGCAGGCAGTGTTTTGAATAGTTGATGTGTGTTAATCAAGTGATTATTTTTTGAGGCGTTTTTCTATGATTGTTTACCTACAGCAATTGGTCTTAAACTTTAGTGCCACTTTGTCGTCAGGTTTTGATTGTCTTTAAGTAGGAAAATCTTACTATTGCAGCTATTTATGTAGTACCTACTCACAGTGATACCAGTGTCACTAAACGGCCATTTTAAAATTTATGCATCATAAGTGACAAGTCGATTACCTTAGTCATTGTTACTTATGTACATGCTTAGGCCCTCGGGCGTGATTATGTCCGTCAGTTTCATTTGCAAGGCATAGGGCTTTCACTAATCCTGGAGATGTATTTCAGTTCTCTCCAACTCCTCCCTAGTTGTGCTGATTCCTCTTTAACCGTTCTTCGCCAAGTGCTACTAGGTCGGCGCTGCCTTCGTGAATGCACTTATTGCTCTTTCGAAGCATTTCCACTTCCGTCCTCGTATGATAGGGTCAATAGGTGCCTGACCAATTCTAGTCTGAAGGTATCTTTGATCTAGGTTATTTTTTTTTAATTTCTGTTTTCTTTATTTGACCCCTCTTAACCTCTGTAACAATCAGGAGTTCACTATTTCGAAATAAACAGTCCATTAGTGTCGTTCGTAAATTAGCACATTTAAGTTTTGTAAGCAAATAAATGCTTATATTGTAATTTACAACGAAGTGTATAAGATCAGGCAGAAGATCATTGTTGTTACGAAAAAGGTTCAAGAGAAACAACTGAAATCTTGCTTATGCAAAGTTTCATATTTTCACTACTTAAATTACAAAACCAACATTATTTTTTTGTCAGCTAGACATTAGTGCCATCTTATTTCTAAATAGGTACCTACTCGTAAATTATAAGTTCATTTCAGTTCAATTTTGATGTTTTCTCGAAACAACTGTAGTATAATTGTACTTGCAAAGGGTCAAGATCCTATTGAATAATCAACTTGTTGATTAAATAGAAAAACTTTCAACGTAAATAATTATGTATGCGCATAAGCACGAATTAATGATAATCTGAGAGAATATAGAATTTTTGTTTTCTAATAGATTTTTATTTGCTTACATACGTAACTAGTGATAAATTAGAAGTATAATTATTTCACTAAACGTTTGCTGATAACACAATAATTGCAAGTTACTAAGCTCAATTTGCTTGACAGGCCATAAGGAAGCATGCGATATCACTCTGGTATGGCAGCGTAGTGATGGCGCTTCGTGTTAACGAACTTGACACGAGCTAAGTTTTAGTTATTAAAAAATTAATTTCAAAATTCATTGTGAATTAAATTAGAATATAAAATTGTATACGTACGAGTTAAAGTTATTATATGATAGTTTTTTTTTTTTGATTTTGTCGCGTGACAAATTACTGAATTTTATTTGTTGTTTGATTTTCGAATAAAAATTTTAGCTATAAATAATAAAACCTTCATAGGGTTTTGTACTCATAGTGAATAAAATACGAAAAATGCGCACTGAAAAATTTAGTATGATAACTTGATTCACGTTAAAATGATCTACGCACTAAGTTTTAAAATAATGAGGTGCCCGCAGGAGAAATGTTTTCGAATTAAGTTATCACACAATGAAAGAATTGAAAGAAAAAGTCTTTGGTTTTCTAACTAGTATAACCCCTTGTAAACTGTTCTTGCATCAAAAGAGAAACAGCCTTTCGAAGCTTATAAAGGATATTTCCTTAGAAAATACGAATTCTTTTACAATTACTGACATTTTGCACCTATACGGAATTCCGATCATAAATCTTAATTTCAACATTTCAATAACCTTCTTTAAGTTTTGAAATACTTGTGTGTGTTTAGCTGTCAACTATCAAAGCGTCTTATTTCTTGACGTTCTTCAAACAAATAGTCGTTAAATCAAAAAAAGACATCCTACATTGCTTTGTTTTGAGATTTTAAGCCTCGTGACATTTTTACTAAATCTCAAATCTCTCCTTAAACGGTCTTTAATCAAACGTCAAAACTTAAATCAAACTTTACAACTCTCTAAAATTTTCTTATAATTTTCTTTGACATTTAATTCTGTCAAAACTCAAAAACTAAAATAACATTCATTAAAACTTCCATAGATGGCTATACTCTTAACACTAAATCGTACAAAATTGTCTAATCCTTGAAATAACTAAAAAAAATCCAACATGTTATTGAGAAATATAATTTTTGTTATAAATGAACAAACTCATTTGACAACCATCAAACGTCAAACAAAACCACAATCATATGGTGTGTGCATTTTGTTTCATATTAGAAACCATAACACAAATTGACAGCTGACATTCCATCAAATGCCCGATGAACAAAACTATAACCAAACAGATCGATGTGTCAGAGATCTCTGTGATGGCTTCTGATGATGGAAGCAAAATCACAAACAACTAATTTGTTACAGTTTATATAGATTTTATAATTATTCCCCACACATCGAACGAACAAATAGCACAGACATCTGACAACAACAACTATCGATTTCAATTCAACCTCAATCTAAATTGCGTGCATTCACCAAAAACCATATAAACTTACATCTTTGTTGCAGCACAAGAGAGGACACTTAAGACGGTTGGCGGCGCTGTTGTTGGTGCAAAATCACCATTTCAGCAAAAATAGCCCGTTTTGTATATAATTACAACAGGAAAAGCACAATTCAATCATACAATACCCGAGACAAGCAAACTGGCATTGTAAAATTGCTACAAAATACATTGTATGATGCATACTACGAGTGTTTTGCTGCAATGAAACATCAAAGACCACACCATAATTACTACACCACTATTACCACCACCGAGCGCCGTCACGCCGCCGCCGTAGAAGTGAAACGAAACCATATCTCCAGTGTCATCTCCTCCATGTATAGCTGGACAAATCTACACAAAGCCGACTTTGAAAAAAATGCAATCAACTGCCGGAATGAAGCGGGCGGACTAGTAAGACCCTGACTCCCTCTGACTTGTAGCCGCGCGCCGACTTCGCCATGGCCTCAGCAGACTTAAAACTCAAATAGGAAAACATGGTTTACGAATGTAAACAAGACGGCAGCACCTGGTCATACAGATGCAACAGAAGAGCTAAGCCAAGACCAACATTCATTCCGCCGCATCTGCAACAACTGTCAATAATCTGTCAGCTTCGGCCACTTCATCAGTCAACGGTGTTTACCGTCAAAACTGAATGCAGAAATGCCATACGTCCGCCACCACCCGCCATCCACCTTGTCACCGCGTTGCTGGATTGTATTGTTCTCACGACATTCGTTCGCTCATTCGTTCCATAGAACTGACCACGCCAGGAAAAGAGTAGAAAACAACTTAAGTGGTGTTTTGAGCGTAATGACATCCTCTTTGTAGTCTGCAAAACGAAGTGGAGATGCTTGCTTGCGTGTCAGCCAAGAAGAGACTCAACTCGATAGTGTTCCGACAACAACATATTGCATGCAACAATGATTTGCAGTCACTGCCGCCGCCGCCGCCGCCGGCAAGCCAGCCGTTTTGGTTCATAACACTCCTCCTCTTAAACAACAAAAAAAAAATACGATCTTGGCATACAATGTTGCTATTATACAAAGGGCTCTTGTTGCACACCTCCCGATGCATGTAGATAGCGGCATATCGATCCAGGACTAGCTATGATGATCGTTGATGATGGAATAAGTAAATGACTGGCAAAATGGCCAGAAAGCCAGAGTGATCTAAATCCAAAATCGCATCATGGGAGGTTGAAATAGAGGATTCATTTGGTAAAAACTTCCGTGAGAAAGCCTTCTTCGACTTGGACTTTTCGACTAGGTGGGCTTTGCCTGCAGTTGATATAAGGTGCTGTGGGTCGTTTTCGGCACGAAGGAGATAATTCACTTGATAGCTGCTGGTGCTATGCATAAGGCTACACATTGTTGCACTAAATCGTGTGCCATAAAATTAGGTGGAACACCACGACAAACTAACGAACGACTTTTAAGCTGAGTCGAGAAGTCGTAGCGCACACAACACTAATAATTGAGTGCAGTTATGTGTGGCGTAGACAATTACTGGGCGTGGACAGATGTAGCGCATAGATGTTGACTGCGACAAACAACAATGGCGTTGGTGACGGAGCTTGGCGCTTTACGGCTGCGGCCGGCGCGGCATGCCGGCGACAGCATGCCTTGCGATTTCTTATCGCGGAAAACAATATTTGGATGAGCGATTTCACCTCGAGTCAAAACAACATCTTTTTCTATCTATTTTCGCTTGACTCTGAAGAAGTCTGAAGCTATATGTAGATAGTTTTGTAAACGATTTCTTCAATGAAAATTATTTTTGTCGTCGTTGCGTTGTTTTTCGTTTCTTTTCGCTTGGCGAGCAAGCAATCATCACAAGCAAAAGTCGCGGACGAAGAAGATGAAAAGAAAATATGCATTTCCATGAATTACGGTTATACTTTTAAATTGTATAGTGGATGGACTTTGGGAAAATTGTAAGCAAGCTTGAGGGCTTTAGGCAGATAGGTTGGTTAAGGTAAGGTAGTATATTACTTGTGAAGGCCTGATGGTAATAAAATGTAATGATCATGTTTATGAGCCATGAAGAAAGTTTTTTTTTTTTGTTTTTAGTTTGATTTTTAATTTTCAAATACAAAAATAAAGGATTGGCTGCTCAACAAAAGTGATTGTTGCAGACAAAAAATGATTAGGTTTTCGATGGAAGCAATAAGAGTTTTTAGCAGTTAAGATGTTTTTTTGAACAATTTATTAAAATTTTTCCATTTTGATTTAATTTGGTTTATCTTTAGCAGGCTCAGCAGTGAATGAAGGAAAACTCATTTTTGTTTCATGAGTCAAAAAAATGTGGTTTATTGAACATGCGAAATCAATACATAAAAAATGCTAGAAAAATCAATCATTTGCATTTCCTGTTTCGTGTGAACTGATAAGTTATAAAAATAAAGTTTCAGCTATTTACGGACAGCGAAATTTCTGTTTCTCTTTTTTTTGACAACGTTAGTAGAGTTCGAAATACATATGTTCGATTTTAGGTGTTCCCAAATATTTTCAGTGTGTCTAATAGTTTTTTTGTAAAACTTTGCCGATATCGCCAAATATTTCTTTATACGAAAATGAATTGTCAAAACTTGATGCTATAGTAACTAAAATCATAACACGTGTAAAACTACAACAATGATTTGTTCAGAATTTTTGTGGGCGATATCTCTAAATTGATTTGGATGCTTTTTCCATAAGCGTTATTGCCTGACGCCCAAATAACCTGTCTGCTTATGTATTGACCTTTTCTATCTTATTCTTTCTTGTATAAATGTGTCAAAAATGTACCAGGTTCATCATGTCTATTATGGTCATTTTTTATAGGATTTTCCAAAGTTCAAAGGAAACAAAAAAAAAATAAGTATTTGTATTTAAAAGTGTAGGATTGGCCCTTATACTCAATATGCTTTGCAACAGAAGGCATCACGTGCCATTACAGAATTTTTTTTTCCAAGAAAAAAAAATAAGTTTTTCTAGTCACGTTTTCTTAACAATTTCCACCCTAACACACAAACACAAAAATAATTCTTCTTTATTGTAAATAAGGTATACCCTACACCATTCCATCATACAATCTGTCATATGTCATCCGCAACTTCTTACCTCCATTCACACCAAACAAAAGATTTCCTTATAGATATAAGCCAACGCACTGTGAAAAATCTGCATAATATGTCATCATAAGATAACGTTACATGATTAAGTCTTCTTCTGAAATGAAAAATTAGAGATGAAAATATCAAGAGAAAGAGAATCGAATCTTGAAAAAGGTGAAGGGACCTTCTATTATAATGTTCGCTTGGAAACAATCACCCTCACTCTCTTTGCAACTTAAACTGAACAAAGATAAATTCATATCACAATGGCGATGGCAAAGGCCAGCAGGCGTCATCGTCAGTTGGTGGCATCCAAAACCCAACATACTGACGTCTTCAATGCAGTAAACTGTCAAGTTTAAGCTTTTGAAACCACATGCCATGTTAAAAACAATCCCTAAATAGTAATGGAGTTGTTTTTGCCTTGCCGTGTGCTTTTCTCTGCTCCACCGGTGTCCATGATTAAAATATCCCGATCCCATTTAACAATATGTCACACTGGAAAAGCTAGGAAAAGTTACGGTGATTATTATGTTGTCGAAAAGTGTAAGGAGGAGGAATTTTGTCTCTGTGCCTGGGTGCTGAATGAAACGATATGGCGAAGTTGCTGATAGTGTCGTTCGAATCACACCCTACCAGCTGCTGCATACCGTATACCGCTGCTTGATCCTTATGATGATGATGATGATGATGGCACATCCCTACAAACATTTTTGTTGCGTCTATGGAATATCTAATTCAGAACACGAGAAGTCATCGCAAATACACCACTGTCAATGTCGATGGCAAGAGAGGGCAAAGAACAACTCTCAGGAATAACAGAATTAGATATTCTTATAATTCCGTTATTCCCGGACTTACACCATTTGTTTAAGTATTAGAGCTGATAAACATCGGGAAGTTGTATCGTATAAAGAGTGCATATATACAACGTGGTGTTAAAGCAAAAGTATTTTCTTTGATGAAATGCTACCCTGGGCTATCGGATTAAACGCTAAAATACATTAAGCTAGACAAATTATGGCGGAATTTACCAAAACCTACACTTTTTGTCGCAAATGGGCTATTTTTACGTGATGGCTTTGGGGGTCTATTTTTCATATTTGACTTCAAAAGAAAATAGGGTGTTTAGGTAGGTATATAGTGTATTTGTTACTGTAAATTCCCAAAATGTTTAAATTATAGAATTTGACGGTAAGACCTAGAATTACCTTGGTAATTTTGTCCTTTAAATTTTGTCATTAAAAGTACCTTGCAGGTACTCGTTTCAAGGGTTCCAAGGATTTTAAGTTCTCTTTTGGGATAACTGTCCCCCTCGCCCAATGCAAATGCAAAGGCGCCAATGCAAAACCATTTTTTAATGTTAAAATTACGGGTTCCGACGAGTTTTTAGACAGAAATATGTTTTTAAACTAAAATTTACAAATGAATAGGCTAAAAACTAACTTTTGCCAATGTTGCACAAATATATGTCTATTATATGTCTAGAATTTCCCTATTTCGAGAACTTAGAGTAACATAGCAGATTTTAATCTTAAGCTCCGGAGAACAACAGAAAACTTCTGACGGCAGGCATAAATCCAGATGACGCTGTCTTGAGCGATGACCTCTTTACTGTTGAAATCTGCAAAAGAAAGTGGAGGCCATGGGGGCTGTTTTACAGCAAGTGTATACACGGTAAATTCGCACAAACCACGAAAGCGAGGACATACTACGTCTGAACTCGTTACTGATATGCAATAGAAGAAATCTGAAAGACAGGTTGGGATTGTTTGTCTGGCTGACTTGGAGAAAGCCTTCGACAGCGTAAAGCTGACTAGGCTTGGCACAAGTTACCCACTTTAGTATACTTTAATAATAGAAAGATTGTTCTCAAGAGTGGCAATGTGACTTCTGCCAACGTCTTCGATATTAACTCGCAGATTCTGTTTAGTATTTACATAAGCGAACATAACTCAGGCACTTGTGTATTTCGGCTTGCTTTGCCGATTTGACTGTTATAATCCAGTTCTGTTCTGCCAATTGTATAGATTGTACTTCCAAGATCCTCATTTTGATGGAGATCCATGATCCTATGAGAGAGCAGCAAGCATACGTCGGTTGTCCGCGTAGTCAAGGTGTTTGAGGTATGATTGCAGAGAGTCCACTGAATCCACCGTTTCCAGTCGCCAGAGCTGCTTGCAGTACATCACCAATCAGCTCACAAAGTTACTTTTGCAACTTTGTCCACTGGAACCTTCCTAATAGCAATCAATTTATCTGGGATGCCGCTTCTGTGCAAAGTAAGCCATATACATTTTCTGATGCTTTTTCGAAGTTAATGGATAAAAGATGAAGGAGTGATCGAATTTAACGCACTGTTCGACGATAGTTCTGGGTGGTAATGTGGTCTGCGTGGGAAGATCGATTCCGGAATTCTGCTTTTTCGGCGTCTCGTGTGCATCTTCTTTTATTCACTCCAATAAGATTCTTGTTAGGTTAGGTTATTGGAGGTGTATATCATTCAATAAACTCCAAAAAATCAACAGAAACTTCATGATATCCAATAATAATATTGAAATGCATTAACATTTTCGCTTGTTTTTACAATAAATTAATGAATTATTCTATTTTGCATTTCAAAAAAAAATAATTTCCATTAAAAACTGTTTTCTTCTTTCATGTTTCAGCAACAAAAAAAAAAAAAAAACAACATTTCATTGAATTATACATACTTCCGTATAAATTATTGAATGAAATTCGGTTCTAACCGGAATAAACAAAAACAAACAAACCCAAAACACGAATGCCTTCGTGATTTTTTAAGTACTGATTTCCCGCCTTAAAAAACAATCATTCGTCATCCGTCCCCCCATCAATTATATTATTGTATTGAAATTGTTTGTATTTTCCCATCAAAGTCAAATAAAAACAATATAAATGTATAAAAAATGAAAGTCAAAGTTTTCAAACCATTGATCATTAACTTTTTTTTAACTAAAATGTCCACCTCCTCCGGGGGCCAACACTAGCGGCGGTATATTGTTTCAATCAAACGACGATGCTTGGAATTGCAACATTGTAGTTTTATATACATTTATTTTGTTTTTATTAAACAAAAGTTTCCTTAATTTTTTTTTTTTGTTTAATGTTTTGATTTAATAGATTATGTGTATGTATGTACCTGATTTGCTGGTAGTGGAACTCATGACAAATGCAAACACTTAATTGTATACCTGTTTTGTAAAATAAAATAAAAATAAAGACGAATTGCAATGCACAACCAAAGGTGAATGAATCAAAACAAATCTCAACTCAATACACAAGGTATGTTCTGTTTGCATCGGGGCCAGCACTACATCAACAACAACAACAACAACCAAATAAAAAATACCACTCAACTCCCATAGAGTGAGTTCCGTGATTGTAAACAAGATATATATTTTTTGAGCTAAATAGGGGAAGGTGGGCAAATCGAGGTCACTTAAATTAAATCACGTAGATAAATGGTTTTGAATTTCAAATACCTTTCGTTTAACTGTCACAAAATAAAAATAAAAAAAAAATACGAAAACAAAACAAAAACATCATTAAAATATTAGGAGAAAGATAAAATCAATGATAAATAACTTTAATAGCTCGGTTGAATAATAATAATTTAAAAAAATAGCGAAAAATTAATGGCATTGTTGAAGAAAAGCGTACACATTTTTGTACATTGAAGTAATTTTAAAGATGATGCTATGTTAAAAGATATTGCGAACTTTGAATCTTCTGACGTTTTGGAGATAGGAAGTGTGAGCGGAACAAACGGTCCAAATATTTCCCAAGTTGGGAGATATACTATGTCCGCTGGCTCTTCGACCTGACTCTATAAATTTGTAAGCTTTATGAGAGAGAGTTCAAAGAAAAAACCCAAACTTAATACGATAACAGAGTTGTACAATCAGGCGTATACACTACACACTTTTCTTATTTTTCGTATATTCCTAGGGCTGGCCATAAGACGTGTTTCGTCAAAATCGACAAAATATCACTGCCTTCATTGGTCTCTTTTTTCCTCTAAACGACATTTTGATTTTTGTGGCTACAGCGGGACACAACTCGAAAGCGGAACTGTCCCATTAAAAACGGAATGTATGGTCACACTAACATACAATAAAACAACAACAAAACCTAAAAAAAATGTCTGCAAAATTCCAAAAACTTTTCGAAAACTTTTCATCTTATTTACAGCTTAAAGTAAAGCCCTATGCAAAACCAATGCAAAACCAATGCAAAATTGTTGTTTCAGCATCGTACCCGAATGCTTCTCATATTGGTTTGGGTAGTCCTTAATTTTGTGGAAATAATATTTTCAATACCGAAAACAATAAAAATGAACTTAATTTGTCACTTCTCCCCTAACTTACACATCAGATCTCGTAAAATCAGGCCAGACAATATCGGCAATCGACACAAGAGTTCACTTTTGATGGCAAAGTGATGCTCATCAAAACATCAACTAAACTTTGGAAACATCAAAATTTTATGTGTTTTTGCTTCATGTCTATATTTTTTTGTTTCACATGCAATGTTTTGATGTAGGTAGTAAAGGGCAAGTTATGGATTCGTAAAAAAAATAGGCATATGTCTCAGAAGTCGAAAAGAATAATGTTGGGTTAGGTTAGAATGTCTAATAAAACAATATTCATTCCGAACCCAAACAAAATTCAAGTCAAGTGGCTTGGTCTTGTAAAGCGGAAATACACTGACAAATCTTTCAATTGCTCCAAGAAATGATATGTAGAGAAGGATCGTTAGCTAAGTTATGCTCGTAGGTGTAGAAAAGACTTCAACCATTTCGTCATGTGAAACTAAAGATAACTAGCCAAGGATCCAGAAACCTCGAATATCGAAATCTCGCATGGAAAAAAAAACCTTGACTATCAATTTGAGATACAGACATTCGGAATTTTGAGAAATGAAATTTTCATCGTTTCAAAATTTCGGAGATTTGAAAAAAGAAAAAAAGGAATTTTTGTATCGAATTTTCAGCGCATGAAAGTAACTGCAAGCGACTCTTTACTCTCCTTAACTCTAATGCATCTTTGTTTAGCATTTACGGAGATACAGATCCTAAAAAATAACAACATAACAATCAAAATTAAAGGCAGACATAGAGGCAGAGTAAAAAAAAAAAAAAATTGTGAATGAAAGGTGGCTCTTTTGCTGTGTTTCGCTTGGCTGCACCATTGGAAAAATCTCACTGAATGCCGCCATCACAGAGCCGTAATCCCAAGGAAGATGATGAGCACCTTGATGGGTGGCTTTAGCTTCAGCTTTTCAACTTCATCTTCAGCTGCATCAACAACAAAACTGCATCTTCATCTCAACAACACTTTTATGATTATGACTCTTGTCCGGAGAATTACCGGCGGCGCTCAGATTTACGACTGTTTTTGTTTTTTACAACCTTATCTTCACGTCCCAAGTCCGTATGTCTCTCCATCTTCTCTTCATCTCTTACCTTTTGCCTTCAGGCTCGGTTGGCGTTTCCACGTTCCAATTGTTGATTGTTTTGATGCGCGCCGAGGTTATGGCACCATTAGCATTCAGTTAACGCAATAAACGAACTCTGATTTGGATTTTTTTTTCTCCTTTGTAAAAAAAAAAAAAAACTTACCTACCTACCTGACCGAGAAGGTTCCTTCGTCCAATAACAACAATAATAATAATAATTCGAAGTAGAGGGAAGAAACGAAAAATAGACATAACAAAAATCCCCCAGCCAGACAAGCGCTTCTCTCAATCGGCTTAATGTCTGTGATGTCTTCTTGATTGTTTCCCGCCAAAAATGTGTTTCTCTCATGATCGATCTGCTTGGGCACTGAGAGTGCAGCAGTGTGCTTTACTCGTGCGTGAAGTTGAGTGAGTAGATATTTTTTTTTTATTTTTATTTTATGTTTTATTAATAAATCCAATAAAAACAACAATCACAATAAATGTTGTTGTTTTCATTTTTAAAAATAAACTTAAATATTTTTGTATGGTATTTTGTGTGTTGTTGGCTTAGTTTATGACTGCAACGGAAATTCCAATTTAACGTATATTCGATGCGTCGTCGTCGTATCGTGTCCTCGTCGTCGCTCGCTGCTGTTTTTTTTTTTGTTTATGTTCATTGATTAATATAGCTTTTTATACCTACCTACAGCTTAAACAGACTTAGCACTCTGTGCAAATTCCAAGAAAAGTAAATTTCCGGATTTTGTTTACTAAATTAAACAGTACATTATTTATATTTTGTGTATTCAACCACGTTTTATTTGTATTTACATTTTAACCTTAATTGCGGTTGGGGATTACCCCAACAGCAATCAATCTGTGTAGACCGTCATTTCAAAAAAAAAAAAATTATTCGGAATAATTATATTACTATGCGCAATTGCGGTTTGCAAATCAAACTGCAATACACAAATTTCTTAGTATTTTTTGTTTTGAACAAAATTCAAAGAAATTATAGGTAGGTACAGGGTTCCGTTAAAAGACATTGAATTGGCTTTCTCCACTGCATATATTTTTTACAAATAGCACCTCCCGGACATATTTTTTTTTAAATATTTGCTTGCAAAATATCAAGTGCAAATATGCGTCACTTGGCTAGAAATGGTGCAAGAAGTTGGTTTGCTTAAAAATATTGTTCTATTTAATTGCATATTTATTGTTTGTTAAACCAAATAAATTTGTTTTGATGACGAAGACATTGCTCTGCCTCCATTTCTTTACAGTTATGATAATGTATTAATTAGTTGATCACAATTGAAAAAAGATATTTTTAGTTGATTTTATATATTTAATGGTTCCATTTTTAAAGTAAGAAATTAATTATGAAACAGTGTGGTAAATCTTCTAAATAATGAATAATAATATGTCCACTTTTAAAGTTACATTTACAAATAATGTAGGAAACTTAGTTAAAACTTTGTTTCTCAGTTCAATGAAAGAAGATTTTAAGGAATGAGGACGATCTTTTCTCAGATGGGAGACAAAAAAATAATACATAAATTGCTTGAAAATACTTTCTGAAAATACACTCATGTTTTTAAAGCTGCCCTCATCAATGTCCTGTCATCAATATTTGCTGAGATATTGGAGATCAAAAACCTTCCTTTTTCGACCTTTTTCGTTCAACACTATTTTTTGTTTCATCTCAACGATCATGTAGCACAAAAATACAGATCTTTAAAAATAACAAAAAAAAGAAATCTTCATCATCATTTATAGGTATAATAGGTAGGTACTAGTCGGTAGTTGCAGTCATTTCTTTTTTAACGTTGAATAAATTCTTGGGGTGACCCCCCTCACGCAACTTCGCTGTTGCTCAGGTTATATTAATGGTCAGTCGGTAGGCAGGTGTCAGTATAAACATTGTTTATCTTCGTTCTAAAAAAAAGTTTGAAACAAAAATTCTTTCTGAAAACTAAATTTTATTTATTTTCGATAACATTTCATAAACATTTATTATTGAATTAAATTATTAGGTATAGTTATGTATTTTTCTAAATTTGAAAATTAAATATTTTGAAAATGTGTATTTTTGTCAATGGATATTAATTTAATTTATTATTAATTTTTAACGATATTTTTCAAATCTAAACTTTTGGATTCAATAAATAGCGACTAAACTTGACCTTTTTAACATCTCGGTAATTCCATGTCTAATAAATAACTCATTAGTGATAACTGATAATATTCCCCTAAAGAAAATTAATTTTAATTCAAAGAATGTAATTTGATTTTGACGACTTAAAAAATTGTGGCATTGATAACCTTCGCTTCGGTTTTGGATCTTTTTTTGTTCTGAGTCGTGATGAAATGTCTTCCGTCAGATTCAAGACAAATTTATTTCCATTTTTATGAACATTGTTGCCTTTTCTTTGTTAAATTATGGAAACTTCTACTGTTGGCGCCATAGTTAAGTATCAGATTTTTTGTTTTAACCACATTGACCTTGAAAAAAGTTGCCAATGCTGAATTTAATTTTTTAATCGAGTGGTGGTACGATGGAAAACAACAACCTTTATAGCTCCCTCATTTTAATGCAAGTAGTATATGAAATTAAAACCACAACAAATTAAATTCTAACTATAGATCTTCGTCTAACTAATTGACTACCTATACCTTTTACTTAAATCAATTGAAAAAAATCCCATTGCTCTCTGGCGGAGAAGTTGCCGCCTTCGTCATTAAAAAATAAAAAAATTCCAACATGCCACGGCAAATCAGTTCGTGAGTTAGCTACATATATAATTCGCATTGATTCTTGGAATTCACTGATAATTCACAATTATGATCTAATAAAGTAATTAACAATGTAAACCACGCACTCAACATCGTTACGTTGATTATATAGAGGCTTTTAATCTAACCTCAAGCCGTCAAGTACTAAAAAAAATAACTATATGTACATTAATTAAATACACGACAAGGTCGAATGTTTATGCTCTTATACCAATAATGTTAACATTTTGGACAAAGATTTCATAAAATTACATTTAATTTAAAGAACGGGATCTCCCAAAATAATGCGAAATATTCGGCGATGACGATTGAAATCAATACGCTGTTTCGTCGTCATCAACGAATATTTCGTATTGGTTAAGAAGCGCCTTAAACTCCTTAAATATTACTTAAAACTGTTTTTTGTTTATTTTTCAAAATCCGTTCAGCTGTTAAAAAACATTCAAAACAATTTTATTTTGTCGTGTTTTGATAAAAATCTCTTCTTGAGTAACATTTTTTTATGAATCCATAAAATGTATTATGTAATAGGTACCTTTATCTCAAGCTTTTTACAATTTTATGTTGTTGTTGTTTGTTTTATATAATTTTTTTTTTTTGTTTTTCATAACAACATTGCACCGAGCTCTACAATTACTTTTGTTCTTTGCCCCTTATTATCTTTGCCAATTTTTTTTTTTACTGTTGTTGTTATTATTGTACACGAAATGGGTACACCTAACCTGAGTTTCTCAGCAGCAGACCCGTATCGTGTATTTATTGCAGAAGCTCATCTCTATAGAGATTCAAAAAGATGGCGTGAACACGCCAAAAGAAGTCGGAAGCCTCTACCAATTTAGTGGCCAGTCAACCTACAGCTAGGGGGTTCGGTTGGGTTCATGTCTGTTCTAATGCCTACACTTTGATTATAATTCGAGTTGATATATAAGGCGGGAAAGGAAAAAAGGGAGTTCGTCCAAACCGACCGACCGAACTACCGACCAAGGCGATGCGACGCGAAGCTGACGACGTGATGGCAGCACAGCGCAGCGCAGCGGTGGTAGAGGTTCGATAACTTAATTAATTAAATATGATGTCGTGTCTGATTTATATCGTGGTTAAGAACAAACTATGAGGATGAGGAAACAACAGCTGAGCCATGGTATGATGGTGCTGGATATTATACCTACCATATACGACTTGTAATATTTATGGTAGGATTGTCTTTTAGCTGTCTGTCTTTTGGATGTTTGTTTTGGATTGGTTTATGTGGCGAGCCTTTTTGTGAAGATATACCTATAGTATAGTTCAGCGCCCCTTTAATGAGCAGAAAATATATAAAACGATATATTTTGTTTGAGCATTTTGCTTTCCTTTTTTTTGATTAGATCCATAAATAAATTTGACGGAAGCTTACATTATGGTTTACCGCAAATTTAATTGATATTGTGAGTTTCCGTGAAGTTTCTTATATTTTTGGATTTGTTATTAAAGATCGTAAATTTGAATCGATTCTTTGTCTTTGGTAAGAAATAAAGAATTTACTGAGCAATTTTAAAAAGGTAAGCAAAGCTATAATGCACGTAATGAAAATGTATGTTTGCTTGAAAGGTAGGACTGAGTTCTTCAAACTAAAAGAAATTTTAAAAATAGTTTCGAAGAACAGAACATTTTTCAAGACAAAGGCAAAAATTTGGCATCATGTGTAAGTACATGCCTGAGGAGGTCCCATTGCATCGCCTGACTCAGATTCTTTCGAAGCGTATTGCAAATTCACTGCCAATCAAAAGGCTCCAGTCCAAGTCTCGTATGAAGTTCATCATTTGTATCAGCAATTGGACAAGAAAATCCTTAAGACGTGTCGCAGACATCTATTTACGAACTTTTGCATCTTCCTTGTGACAGCGGCTGTTACTTTCCAAGTGCTGCACCCATGAAGAAGCACAGATTCAACTTTGGATCCCGATTGTACTGTTAATATCTATATCCATCCCGCCATCAGTTGAGTCAGTACTCCCAAGATATTGCCAATATTTGTAAAAGCTGAATTGGTTGTCCAGAATTATTTACTTTAGCAGATGGCATAGTGGTCAGTTTGCAGCACAGTCATGCCGGAGTTCTGGGTTCGCTTCCCAGCTTCGTCCATATAAGAAAATAGAAATGTTTCATTCGGATTCCGCATGCAATTTTAGGTCAACTCTATTCAATAAGACGCATAAAGGAATGGTTGAGAGGCCGAATTTCAGGTTCTCTTGTGGACATGAAGATCCGTGATCCTATGAGAGAGTAAGAATACGTACTTCGTCTCTGTTTAACAAAAAAATGTCTAATAAAATTTATTTTCTCAAATTTGAATTCTGCTTACACAAATCTGGAAATAATACATAAAATTTCTACTTTTGAAAATTTTCTTTTACGATTTGCGGATTCTCATAAGGCATTTTTTTGTAAGGTAAAATTTTGAAAAGCTGAATTTTGAAACAGAAGTTTTAATCTAGTCATTATTTTTACCCTGATATACATATGTATTCCCCCGTACATTTTCACCTAAAATTGAAGGTACATCAATTATGCTTTTACATCCACAACTCATAAGACTTAGACACACCCCCATGCGGAAAGTGAAAGAAAAGTTAAGTAAAAGTAAAAACGAAAATACTTACACCTACCTTCCACGCTGTTGTAAAAATTAAGTTATAAAATCAGGATTTCATTTTAATTTTCATTTAATTTCTTTCTAATTCTCTGCACATCCTTATCTAACCCTTAGAAAAAGAACTGTTCAGATTTTATAGGTGACGATAAAATTTGTTAAGTGCTTTAGAATAACACCCTCCAACTATATTTACTTCTTGACTTTAATAACGTCTGTCTCATTGAAAGAATCTTCTTCCAGCTGTTACATTTCAATCTTCGCCCTTTGCATTAACATCAACCAAATGTAGGTATGTAGTATAACCATGCATTAAATGGATTGGAACAAAAATGTTCCTTGAAATTATTTAATTCTCCATTAAATAAAAAAAAACAACAACAATATCAGCGAACACCATACTTTTTCCCCAAAAGTCGTTTCGTTTCTCATTCTGGTTTTATGATAATTTTATTGCGCTAAATACTGCATCAGCACCACCATCACCACCCAGGGTCTATTATAGTACACGTACGTAAATATATCCCAGCTATCAATTACCCATTAACCCAGTGTAAACATATCTTAAATCCCCAACAACAACAGCAACAACAACAACAACAAAAAAAAATACAATAAAGCCTTTTGAGCAAAAGACAAACAGCCAAATTTTTATGACTCGATTAATTCAGAATTCAAAATGCACACACAAAATATTTATATTGAGACAGATGAACAAAAAAACGGGACAAAACGGAAATAAAAAGTTACGTTTACACTTTAATTTTAATTGATGGCGCTATAATAATGTGTTTTGTCCACCACACAATAAATGTGATCATATTTGTATGAACTTTATGGACTTCCAACACACTTCGGAGAATAGATTTACGATCATCTTTAACTTATAGCTTGACATCGATTTCGGAAGAATTTTCGAAAGGAATGGGCACCCTGCCTTTCTCTAATAAATCTATTGGAGGTCAAAACAAGTTTTTGATCCCCATAACGCAGCGTTTTATGGCAGTTTTATGGTTTTTCATGTTTTCTTTTAGTGTAGAAATTAAAATAAAGAAGAAGCGTAGGGTGAAGGTATATGAAGAAGTGTTTTATTTTTTAGAGGGTTCAATCGGTATATGGCTTACAATTTTAAGGTGGGCACATATTTTGTTTTTTCTTTGATTTCTGATACTTTTATTTTCATCCGATATTTTTATACTTTTTTCAGATTTGTTAAAAAATAATAAGAACAACAATGGAAGACGAAGTGGGTCAGGATGTAAGCGGAACAATGCCTCCTCCTCATCAAGAAGAAGGTGATTTGTTTTTAATTTGCTTATAGAAGAAACAAATGAATGATTAGATTCTTGTTGCAGATCTTCATAAGAAAATTCAAAAGCTCGAAGCTGAAAACAAGAAGATGCACACCGAATTCAATACCCAACGAGCCAAACTCAAAGAACTCTTTATCCAGAAAGAAGCTGACTACGCAAATTGTATGGCTGAAAAAACTGCCATTCAACGAGAACTTGATGAATTGAAGAGTTTGGTTTTAATAGCTGAATGCCGTACTGACAATGAAAGAGAATTGAGCGATCTTCGCACTAAGGAAGAGATATCATCTTTGCAACTTTTAGTTCAGGGTGGGTGTAGGATTGAAAATGCTTTTTCATTTATTTGATTTTTTTTCTCCTTCTGATTCATTCCTTCTCTTCGTAGAAACAATTGAAGAATCATCAATTTGCAAAGCTGATTTGGAAAATCTTCAAGAAGATAACAAACGTTTGCGACAAGAAAATCGAGAATTGAAAGAAGGCATAGTCCAATTGCAACAGGTCTCATTAAAAAATTTATCAATTCCTTGAAGCTGACTGTCTTCTCTTTCAGGAACCTACGAGTCTTGCTGTTTTGAGCCATGTTAAGAAAACTCTTGCACGTAAGTTAGGGGCAGAGTCTTCAAGTCACGATACGCTAGATGATTCTATGCGGAAGGTAAACAAATATGTACGTAATCAAAATGGAATTCGATGTGAATGTCTTTTTTATGTTTCAAAATTTTTGTGTAACAAAAATCTTAATCCGCAAAAAATCAAAATGAGTTTCAAATTTGTCTCCCCTTTTGTGCAATTTTTGTATAGGCTCAAGAAGATGCTGAAGTTCTTAGATCATTGGTCGTACCTCTTGAAGAAGAAATTAAAGCGCTGAAGGAAAAACTCCGCTCTACTGATGAAGAGCTTCAAGGTCTTCGCAATCAGAAGATATCTTCCCCAATCGCAACAAGCTCTGTCTCAGGAGTTCCACAACCAATAGACGTTGTTGTTGCACCAACAGTAAATAATTCAGTTAGCAAGTCCACATCAATGGAATTTCAATGTGAATCTTGTCGAAATTTTGACGAAGAACTTCAAAAGACCAAACAACAACTTACACAGAGTCAAACGAAGATAGAAGCTTTGAAGAAAAACATTGAAGAATCCGCTGAAGATATCCGCAAGGAAGCAGCACTTCGCAAGGATCTTGAAGATCAATGGCAGGAGAAGAGAGAGGCTCATAAAAATGAGGTACAATACCTCAAGGACCATGTGAAGAAGAGTGAAACTGAGCTTATGGATCTGCAGCAGCAATTTCTTGATGCTAAGAATGAAATCACAACACAATTGTTGCGACTTTCTGATGATCGTGAGCGGGTCAATAAACAATTGGAGACACTTCAAGCTGACAACGACTATTTGTCCGGAAGATATTTGGCAACTGCTGAAGAAATTGAGAATCAGTACATAAACTTACCCAATAATGTCGAGGAATTGCATGAGTTGTTGTTGCGTCAGCAGAATGACTTCATTCAAGCCCGAGTTGGATGTGAGTTTGAAAAACAGAAATGCGTTAGCTACGCTGATGAAGTGCAAATCCTACGAGATCAATTAGATGCTAATATCAATGAAAAGAGGGCTTATAAGAAGAAGGTTCAAACTGAAATGAAGTCCTTGCAGTAAGTTGTGAAGAGCTGTTTACAAATTTGAATGCTTTAACAATGATTGCTTTTTTTAAATAGGGATAGATTGACAGAATACTTGCTAACTCAGCAAAAGTACGAAACAATGAAGAATACATTTGAGAGAAAGGAATCCGATTTAAACAAACAGATATCGGAGTTTCGTGTTCAGGTTATTGAATTGCAGGAAATGAATGTAATAACAAATAATGGCCAACAAGTATTGGGTATAATTATGTAAATTGGTCTTTTTTCCAGGAAAAACTCAATCGAATCAATACGGAATATAAATCGAAAATCAAGAATCTTCAAGACGATTTGGCTACAAGTGAGCACGTTCAGAGAGATTTCGTCAAGTTGTCGCAAAACTTGCAGGTAACTTAGCTTTACGAAACTGTTGTGTTTTATTATTTTTCCTTAAATTTTTTATTTTTTTTTCAGATAACAATTGAAAAATTCCGGCAACCAAACGCTGAAGTTCGCTGGCAAGATGACGAGGACATTGATAACTGTGCAAATTGTAATTGTCTCTTCACTGTAACTGTACGCAAACATCATTGCCGTCATTGTGGTGTTATCTATTGTGATAAATGTTTGAATAAATCAGTTCCATCTGGTCCGAGGCAGAACCCAGCTAGAGTATGTGAGCTTTGTCATACTTTGTTAGCTCCCAATGCTGCTCCATACTTCAGTCAGGAGCCACCACAGTCACCTTAAAAAGGGAGCGAGTTGAGATTTGAGAGACGATAATGGGATAAAAAAAAATTTCCGGACTGTGTCCATATTAGTGTTTTAAGAGTTTGAAAAATGTTTTGTTTCTTATAAAATATATACTTATCAATAAAATAAAAGGGTTTTAAACCACTTGATTACTGCATATTAAACATTTTGTTGAGTTTCTTATTTTGAGATATTTCGGAAATTTTAGAAGGATGCTAAAGAGCCGAATGGAAGGCAAGTTTGTGCAAGGCACTTGTAAGTTTTCAGTTTGTAAAAACTTAATAGACTGAAATCACTACCAATATGTCAAAGAACGCTCTTCATTGTAACAATAACTGATTCCGAAACAGACTAGAAATCATAAAATCTCAAGATAAGACTACAAATCCCCGAAAAAATTCGAAGTAATTCGTGTCAAAGCAATCAATCCCTTATTCGTATAGAAAGTCGATTCAACAATGTGGCAGCTGCAGCCGAAGAACATTGAAACCACTATCTTCAATGAAGCTTCACCAATTCCTAAGAATTCATCCAAATGAGAAATGGTTTACAAATACATCGTGAAAATGTTCCCCAAGTCACGGTGTAATTTCTCAGGGTCTTACTCAATAACTGCATCAATCAATGCAATATCCCGAAAACATGGAAGTCAGTGAACATTTTACCTATGCACCTACACCAAAAAAAAAAGGTGATAGAAGCACAGTCGGCCGTACATTTATGTAAGCAAATCAACAACCAAAAGCATCAGAAAAGGAGTTACCCAAGGGGTGAATACGAGAACCGTATCTCTTTAATGTCGTTTTCAATTGGCAATCTAGAATTGGTTTTAGATTGGGAATCCCAATTGAACAGTTTTTTTCGATTCTGAAAGATTTGAAGTTTGGTGTGACTGTATTAGTATTTCAAGCAATCACTTCACAGTTCGCATAATTTGTAAATTTAAAAAAATATGACATTAATCAAGTGTCATATTTAAATTTTTGAATGTGTGAGTGATTCTGTTTTTGCTTCTGATTTCAAATCCAGAAGAGAAATTCTCTTTTTTTTTAGAATCAGAACTGTCACTTTTGCCCAATTGAACGCATTCAGAATGCTTTTTTCTATTTCCAGATTGCCAACTGAAAATGACATAACATCTACACTTCGGATCGACACAATTCCATAATGCCAAGATTCTTTTTCAAACGTCAAATCCATTAGACCGTCATTGCCATTGTAAGAGAAGACGTTAGGATCAGGCTACACAAAATTTAATGCGGAAATGAAGTGAACTCAGTCAGAGGGCCAAAAGTGGTGTAGTAAATTTATTCTGGATGTTTGGATGTTTGTGAAAAAATGAATTAATTTTGAGATTTAATTCCACTTTTTTACTCATAAATCCATAGTAATGTTTTGAGTACATTTCATTGTCAGTAATCAATACATGTGATTAAAATTTAATATACTGACTAAATACATTTGGACTTGAACTCGATCAATATTTTCTTATTAATCGTGAGTCCCCTTCATAAATTGCAATGTAATCAGTACACGGGATTTCAGCAATTTTATGTCAAAATTTTACTTCAAAGTTCTTGTACTGGAATGTAAAAATTCTTCCATCAGCGTATTAAAAAAAAAAAAAATGGAGAACTCTACAATATCTCGACTGCGTCAGTGTAAACGTCTATTCATACAAGTCTCTATATACTGCTCTTAATATACATAGTATTAAAAAACCCTTTCAACTTGGATACCCTCTTCATAAAACATAAATCAAACGCTATTTTATAGTCATCAAATGTCAAAAATTATTCCATTTGAAAATGTCAAAGTCATTAACCCTACCTAAAAACTCCAGCCAAAAGTATGTTGGCATCTACATACATACATATATAAAATAAAGTAGACGTATGAGCGGCATTAAACTTTTTTTTTATTTTTTTTAAGTTCCTCTGTTTTTGGAGGCACACATAATAATTTTCCCTTGGAGATTCATATTATAGAGTCCTCATTTTCGGTTGATTTAATTAAATAGAAGCGACACAAAACCTAATTAACATCGCGACGCGTTGACTCCATGTGTGAGTCATAGGATAGGACATTTTGCCTTGACTACATACATTTCACCTAATATGAGGCACAAGAGAACAGAAAAAAGAAAACATAAGGGACGATTTTAAGAACTTTTTCAACCCAATTAATTGCCTTGTTGAAATAATAAAAACAACAACAACAAAAAGAAACAGATCCACTCGAGATATGGAAATAAAATTGAATATACCTCAACCAAAACTTGGTTCAGTAAGTTTCAACACATTATTATGATGGGGGTGATTTTAATCGCGTCACATGGTAACTCTTTTTTATGGCGTTTTTGTTCGCCACATATAAACCTAAGAAAAAAAAAAAGTTGTGCGCTAAATTTTGTCTCTTGCCTCCTAAGAGCGTCATATTATACTTTTTTTTACTTTTTATTAAAATTACTATTTTGAGTTTGGTGTAACTTTTTGTTGCTCTAAAAAAAGACAATTCTCCCAGGTAATAGAGTATTAAATATGCACAGACGCATGAAACCAGTAACCAGATAACAAACTTATGGACAGCTCCACGTGTTCGCAATTATTTAAGTCTGCACAAATAATTTTTTTAAGTACAGAATAACACGCTGGTATAGCACTTAAACAAGAAAATGCTAAGTCACTGTTCATTACGAATGTTTGGATTGAGATTGTCAACACACAATTTAGGCCAGTCGGTCGAGAATTTTTTTTTGCAAAAAAAAAATCCATCTCAATTTTTTTGAATAGAATTAATAGTGTAAAAATAAAATGGTGCCGCTGTAAGCATTGTGCGTTGGCTACCATTTTGAAAAATGTGTTTTAGTCTTTACCCCGTGAACGGCTCATCGTGCAGGAAATTCTTACACACTCTTTTGATATACATACGTACATAAGATTTAATTATCTTTCTTCAATGCAGATTTGTAATATTTTTTTTACTAAGGGCAATAAAACAGAACAATTAAAAATTTTTGACATTTTAACGCTGAAAGTAAAAAAATATAAAAAATAAATAAAAAAATCTTGTTAACAAAAAAAGAGATTATTAAATTCAACAAATTTGTTTGACGTTTTCGAAGTATGGATTGATATGCGTTTTTTTTTCAAAATGGCGTCCAACGCACTATACTTAAGGTAAAACTATAATCGTCGAACGTCAGCTGAAGTGGTCGTAAGAAACGAAGCGAATACGAGGAATTTATGTAACGCGCCCATTATTGCGATTAGGTGACTTTCGTTAGGCTTCGTTAACTTTCGCTATCGATAGCAAGAGCGCTCATCGACCGCTCCTGCGAAAGTGAATTGAGAGATACATGCAAAAATCAAAATGGTGGAAGCATATAATATGGCTGACTTCTCAATTTGAGTGTTAGGAAAGCTAATTTTCGTCCGGTTTTGACATTAGCTTTTTTTATTTTAAAATAAAAACTGACACATTCATTTTTGATCATAAAAAATTGAGATGTTAAATTTTGCTTATAGAAATAAATTTTTGGCTTTGCTGACTGGCCTATCATAGGTCGGATGCGGATAAGCAACATCGAAAATCAACTTAAAATTCGGGTATCGTAAGCAAAAGGGGTTTTCCCATCTGACAAATTTTAAACACAGAGAAACAATTCCCCCAAAATGGACTGTGTTTATTTTTGTTAAGTTGTTATTTGCTAGATTTTTGCATATAGGAAGTTAAACCGTGACAAGTTTCTGGTGTTTTTAACGTCGTCGTCTATCCATATACTTGACATATTTTTCGTGCAATTTTGGGGAGCAGAGAATTTAAGTAAAGTGCATAATCATTAATCATTGTGGTTTTGATAGTTTATTTGAGCACAATTGCGTCAAGCACTTCCAGGGGCGTATTCGAAGTTCGTTTGCTTAATGCAGCAAAAATGGAGAAATGACAAAAGTTTGTGTATATAATCAGTCAATTTTTATTTTAGGAGGGAATCCGTATGAATAAACGTTATTGCCATTTATTTTGCTTTTTTTTGTTATTTATACAATCACTTTTGTGTCTTCCCAATATGCAAATGAACAGCTAAAGTTGAATGCACTGATCGTGGCAGTCCACAACTCACTACTTAAAGCACGATTGATATCTTTAAATTTGTATAAAAGAAGCTATGACTTCTATAAAATTTCCATAAATTTCCGAAATAATCCTCCAAGATAAAAAGCATACCAAAGCTGAAGCTGTGACTTCATATACATATAAATCAATCAGAAAAACTACGATATAGTGAAAAAGGTGTAAAAATATACAATAAACTAACATAAATAAGTATTAACGAGGATTTTCTTCGAAAAAGCCTTCATTAACTTTGAAGTTTGAGTTTGAAAGTTTTATACGAATTTTAAAAATAATTGTAAATAATTGTATATATGTATATTGACAAAGCAATTGAAAAATTCATCTTAAATTTTCGGCTTTCTTTTTTTATAAATTTGCTTTCTTTTTTATCATTTGTTAAAAATTATGAGATCATTATCGTTAGTGTGCTGAATTATGGGAATCATAATTTAGTTGCAGCACTCTTGTCTTATGCTCTAATGCCCCTTTTCACAAACAATATTTAAAATCGTTTATAAATTACCTCTTTACACTTTTTCTTTATATACAATATAAAAAATAGATATACACCTACCAGAGACTTAACGCCTGTACTTTTTAATTAATTAAATTAAACTCTTCATTAAGAAAACAATAGCATTTATTATATTGTGTGGTACTGCACACATATGCGATATGAACACTCAGTCTACTCCTCATAAATACATCTATTTCACGCTACAGCTAGTATTTACGACCAGTATTGCAGTATCCACTTGAAACCTACCGCTAAGCTTATATCCATATAAATATTAACATACATAGATATATACTTATGTATAAAAGGGTCACTCAGACATTCCCATATATGCAGCAGAAGCAACTAATTAAAAACGCATCCATTACAATCGTGCAAATAGCTAATTAATTTTCTTCCCCTAAAATCTCGTTGAGTGTTAGCTTTCTTTCTATTTCTTGAACAAAGCAAGCCTAACAAGCCTATATCTTACCTATAGGAACTTTGTTGAGTTCATAAAAATCCGCAACTTGCCAAATAATAAACAACATAAATTTAAAATGAAACCTAGCGTAACGCAAAACGCGACTTGCTGTTCCTAGACTATATAATATACGCCATCCAATATACCAACGATTTTACTGCTTCGGCTGCATTCTTATGTCAATGAAAATCAAAAACAATTAAAACCAACGAGAGTCTTGGTGTTGGTTTTATTTTAAATTAATTTTTTTTTTTATGTTGAATGAGGGGATGAGGTGCCGTCAAGAAATTTTATTTTATTAACCCTAGACGCTTCTTTGAAAAATGAAAACATATGTACACATGTAAGTTACACTCCGAGTCTTACTTTTTTGAGGGAATAAATTATTTTTTTTTTTACTTAAAGGTTAGCAAAAGAAAAAAAAAGCATTGACATTACCACACCACGCAACCCTCAAAACAGCACAAAAATGGGGCAGTTTTGTCAGCTGTTTTTCTAGGATCAAACGTTAATTGGTAAGGTCTGTTTAAATGTCCAGACTTGCATAACGCTGTCAAATACCTGTCAAATAAAAGGTCTAATTTCATTTAGTATCCAGTTTAGAAACTTGGCAGTTAGTAGAAAAAGCCAACTGTCAAAAAAATAATGATTGGCGAACGCTTTTTCATTACAAATTTTCAATACTTCTCTGGTTTTCGTTTTAGTCAATAAGGCTCTGTTGCACTAATTCAAATCGCTCTTTTTTTTAAATATTTTCTCCGAAGTCCTCCGAGAAGTTCTTTTTTCTTTTCTTTTTTTCCGATGAAAGCTACTTCGAAACGAAATTGGATCTCCAACGAAGGATGCGTTGCGGAGAAAGTCCGCTCCGACGGTTACCTCGATAGGGCCGAATAATGGTGTTTTGAAAAATATTCTTTTAACAAATATTTTCAATCACTTACAAAACATCACTGAAAAAATTTTATCAAAATCGTTTGAGCCGTTTTCGTGATAAATGTGTGTTTGCCTTAACGATGATATGACAGGTACCGTTATTTTTGAGCTAAGAAAACAATTTAATTTTTCTTGACTCTGAAAATTCCTCATACAGGATTGACATCTCTTGAATTTGATCAGGATTTGAAGTTATTTGTGTATCACTAAGCTAGAGAAACGTAGTGTAGGAGGCCTATGTTGTTTATAAAAGCTAGAACATAATTCTCAATTCCAATCAGCAGAGCGTTCATTAATTTATGAAAGCCAGAATCGATGTTGAACACCTTCTTCAATAATAAAATAATTCCACTGCACATATCTCCTTGCCACCGCGCCGCCGCCGGCCGCTTCCTGCGCGGGTCGTTGCGGCTTAAAAATCCCCACATGACTGCAAGACCCCTTTATGCGTGTTCGCCCCAACAAATACAGCGCCTTGTGTAGCAAGTTTATTTATTAGCTGATGACACGCTCACCACCGACCGTCATCCCAATAGATAAATGCGTTTTCGTCTATCCCGACCCTGAGTCTGCAATAACAACAGTTCGTTGTAGATGAAGTGGTACACGAACACATTTTTTTCAAGCATATTCAAGAAGGAGAAGGCCTACTTTATGATCTTCAACTTCTTTTACAAGGGAAAGGAACGGATTATACCTAACGAAGAACCAACTCAAGCGTTTGTTTATCGTTTAACATTTTAAGGGTTCACCATCAAGCAAAGGAGGGACTCTTTGGAAAAAAAATTAAAACCCTCTGCTTTAATACGTCTTCGTTTTCGTTGTTGTCGCCGAAAACAAAATGCAACTTGAACTTTAAAATATGGAAGCAAGGTTGATTCGATGGAATTTTTATGCAAGCTTGGGGTCAAGAGCGACACCAAAAGACTCTGCTGCTGCATGTATTATAGAAGCGTCTATACGTGGTCGTTGCCGGTCGTTGAAGAATTAATTGCGGATTTAGTATTCAGAAGGGAGACGTGTCAGGGGATTCACTTTACTCGTCACTCCCTGCATGCACTGCACATAGTTGCATCTAAATAAAGTGACGGTAGACGAACAAAAAAAAAAAAAAAAAAAAAAAAAGGTTGCAACGATTAAGGAAAAGTGCCTCTATAGGAGTTTAATTGCCGTGTCGTAAAAATGCATGCCTCTTTGCTGCTGTTGGTTGGTGTTGTAGTTGTTTATTTGATTCAAAGTTTATTGTTTTTCTCTTTTTTTTTGTTTAACTGTTTTTTTTTTCTGAAGAAATCTTCACCTGTTTGTGAGCAAACTCAGTGAGCTAAGAATGTGATTAGGAAACAATGGTTTTCAAGTAATGGTTTTTGTAAATTAACCGCATTTAACTAGGTCTTGTTTTTTCGTTTCTAAATTCCTAAATTTTATTCAAAGGGATCATCAAAAAATCGAGGGGGGCAGCAGTGAGTTAAAAATTACCATTAAATTTAGAAAACATGTTGGTTTATTTTATTTTATTGCAGTTTTGACATCGTGTGTGGAATTTTATGAGTCATTTCAACTTTATTTTAGGTAAGCGTGACCCGTTTTTGTGTGATGACGAGAGAAAGCAATAAAGTAGCCGAAATGAGTGGATTGCACTTAGTAGAGGTAAGTTGGAGTTATTTTTATGTTGACAAGGTTCAATGAGAAAGTAAACAATTTTTTTGCCTTTTAAGCTAAAAGGACCATGAATGGAGTTATTATGAAAATCATGATCACCATGAAAGTCAATTAACTATTTTTTTATTTGTATGAAATATTTAACAATTAAGAAAGAAGATCACTTTTAGAACTATCAAATTCTTATACTCCATTTCGACCCATTATTTTTCGTGGTTATAATTATTCTCCGCTTCAAACCAAACTGAACTACAACTTAATGAATTCCACCTAAAGTTGATAGCTCAATTTTAATAAGGTACAAATATTTTGAAGGCGAATGCGACACGTAAGAAATCAAATTAAAACTTTTGGAGATTCTTGTGTTGGGCGCCATTTAATTTAAACCAGGACAGGATCTGCGGTTTGTTTCATGTCTGATGCCATTTAAATTGCAGGTGTGATTGCATTTGTATGAGCCAGGAGTTCAACCGCGATACTGCGATACTGGTGCACATATTCTTTTAATGGGAACTCTTCAGTGACACCATACTATCGGTGATCTTTTACACGTAGACTTTGGGAACTCTTTGTTAGCGTCGAATGCTTTTTGTAATTTTAAGTGACGATGCAGTAATAGAAGTTCGTAACACAGTAGGTATGGGAGAGGACCTCAACCCACTTAGTGTGTGAACTGTAAAGATAGCTTTAGACTCATGTTGGTCGAGAAGTTGGTTCGGGTAGTTTTTTTTTTTGTAATTCATGCTCTATGACCTAACCACAAAAACCAAATTAAAAAAAGAATATAAAAACTCCCAAAGGTAAGGTTAGGTGTAAGAAGAACTGAAATACTTGAGGAATGATTGGCGCACTGTGATTGTGATACCACAGTAATCTAATCTCCCTACTTGTCGAAACAATTAGAGGTCTTTTATGAGAAACTATTGATGTTTTTGTTAACAAGAACACTTGGATCGTTAGAGCAGTATTTTTCCAAGTAATATCTACGTGGTGATGAGGAAATATCGTCCATATAGCTTCTCCAGAAGTAGCTAGAAAATAAACCAATTTTATTTTACGAAAATTTTAAACATTTCTCTTTTCTTTAAGGCTTGAAGACTCTATGCTATAAAGGTTCTTGTTCAGAGATATTGAAACTCTTTTAAATATTAACATGTATTTTAGCACAATGCCTAATTTTAATAGCTCTTACTGGTTACCTATGTACATTGAACATGGCTAATTTATGGTTTAGAAGTCTTTTTGTGAAGATATATAGGTATAGAACTTTCTGCTTGGCCAACATAAATATTTACATCCACTTCAATTGTAAGCTATAAATTCCAGGTTATAATAAAAAGTCCCACAGGCCATTTGTACATTTCGTTCAGTAATGTTGGTTTTCTAAACTCTCAAGACTCTTGAATCTAGGTTAATTCCTTTGTTTTTTTTTGAAACGGATGAATTTATTCCATTTCAAATATAGAATTCGCTTTGGCAATAAAATGCTATTATATTTTCAATTGCGCTTCCGGGTATACAAGTCGGTCGCATATTTTTAGATGATCTCTAGCTCCTTTTGCTTTGAAGTCATAAAACCCTGGCAAATTTTTGTTGTTGGTAGCAAAATAATTGTTCACTTTTGCTATAGAGATAGTTGACGGATAATTGATTTCTAGCTCCATCAAAGTTGTCCATATCTGATGTACACAAACAACCTTCTATATCTACCCCACCTCAGATACTCACAGTGACCCTCCCTCTGCTCCCCTCCTTTATTTATTTCGTGGAACATTCCAAGTTTTTAATTGTCTTTCAAGTTTCATATCCAATCGCAATCACCATCATCGCATTGGTTTGGTGTACACCAAAATATGCGCTCGCGGTGCGGTGCGCTGGTGATGTCGTATGTACCTACCTCTCTACCTTATAGACAAGGCACAGAACACTATTTTTATTTTTATGAGGCTTTTTCTGTTTTGTATCTTCAATTTGACTTGGCTCGTAAAATGCGTTCCGTGCGTCATTAACTTTGAATGGAAATTCCATTCAATAAAAACCATTGAGTCTTTAAATTCAAAGTATATGGGAGGCACTCTATCTATACGAGGTACTATACCTACCTACCTCCTACCTACAAACAAACATACCTCTGCAATTATTTCAGAATGTTTTGAAAGTTTTACGGTGAAATAAAAGTGTAAGCAGGGCAAAGTAGATGTCTCCCTTAATATTTTAAATGAATTTTATAACTTTTTTTTTCTTGGGTTGAGTATTTTGGTTATGACCAAAAGGTGTGTTTGCTCCTTTAGTTACCCTGTGGAAATTAGAAGCTTCGTTGATAATAATATTTTGTTTTATTACTTTTCAGTGTAATTATGCCATTTAGCCACATACTAATGACCCTTAAGAAAGAAGTTTTTTTCTTAGCGGAATTTTTAAATATCTACATATACTTACGAGTATTTCTTTTTTTTTTGTGGTACCGCTTCTATTTACATTTCGTTTCGTATCGTTTTTTTATTGATGAATGATGATAGTATGTACCTACCTGCTTAATACCCTGATCACATCGTATTGGTATTTAACGTCAATATCAATTTTCTAATCAAGTAGAGTGATATAGAGTCCGGTAAGATGAAATGTTTTTTTTTTTATTATTATTGGTTTTCAAAAAATACAAATCGAAGGCAGGTAAATAAAAAGTTATTTAAAACGAGAATTGAATTATAGAGGGATTTTGTCAAAAAGATTATTTGATATCTTTATTAGAATGATTTGTAGTTCCGGTGTTTGATTAATGGATTTTGATATCGTAAATAAATAGAAACAGTTTTAGGTATTTTTTCTTATTTGTGTAATTTATAAAAAAAATTGTTTGATATTTTCAGTTTAATTCTATAAATATGTTTATTTTACTTTTCTGTATGTTTTACGGATATAATAAATAAATGAATTAAGACAATTTTAAAAATATTGTAGGAACATAACTATTCGCACTGTCTTAAGTTTGCTATTATTTTTTGAGGCAAAATTGGACATTGAAACGAACAAAAAGCGGACTTTTTACATCTCAAAATACATGTTGCAATAATTTTTAGCACGTTGAAAATTAAAAAAAAAATAATCAGCCAAATTAATTTAAAAAAAATGGAATTCCATCTATAATAACTGGGATAGTTGATTTTTTGAGACACCCTATGGTGATTACATTTAACTTTCCCAAAATTTTCACTCACATACTCTACGTAACTTTTTATTTTCTTTGGTTTTTATGTATGCAGTATGCACCTACCCTACCTATAGATGGGTATAACTGTCTAATTTTCTCATTATATTTCTTTTAATAATCGTGCTATAGGAAAATTGAATTTTTACGATTAAAAAAATACATAATAATTGAAGTCTGAATACCTAATTTTTTTGTTCCGTTAGAATTAGTAGGTACTAAAACCAATAAAAAGTCCAAAAAAAAAATTTATGATTCGTACCTTCTGCATGTCCATAAAATTTCTTACTATCCTCCACCCCCATTACATACCAATATATATATTTTATTTATATAACTTCAAAACACAAAACAAAATCAACCCTTTTACTTTTCTTGCCCGTAAAAAAAAAAAAAAATAAGAATAACTTGAATTGAACCTGGAAGGCTTTTCTATGTTTCGCGCAATAAAAAAAGGATAACAAAGTTCTCATTAATATGCACAATGAAAAACCCTCATATCCCTTTTTTTTACCGAACTTTTATTGGTAGTAGTAGTTCAATAAAATACGAATTAATCTACCCCATCAGAACGAAGGAAGGTAGGAATTTTAATCTTCTAGACTTTGTGTCTCTCCAAATTGTTGTCCTTCTTAAACCACGTGCATTGGGTTCTTAATATACGAGTTTATATAAAAAAAGAAGAAAACACTGAATTCATGAAATTTTATATTCCACCCGCTATGTGTAATATATCACCATTGGCGGACTAGCCAAACATCAATAGACAGCAAATGCTAAGGGCCAAGCGCCTGAGTAAGTCTGGCCTCGAGTTTGAGGAGTCTTCTCGGCTTATAGGTTATAATTGCTCCAGTAAGAGTTTAGCTGTCATTGATTTTGGAAGTCTTGCCGCTTACAAAATGTTGCATCCCGGCCTTCACAAAAAATTTTATCATCGGCTCGACAACCGGGGTCCGCTCCTGGCCTCCTTCATCAAGTCTCTCCACTTATCCCTTTCTAAAGCCGACGCCATCCAGTTGCGCACCCCAAGGCTTCAGGCGTCCTGGTCTACGCCATCTCTCCAGCGCAAGTATGGTCTACCACGCTACCGTCTACCAAATTTTATACCGTCCAAAAATGTATATTAAATTTAAAGAAAATATTTTTTTTTTATTTGACCTCTTTTTGCAGCGGGCCTCGAACTTGTTAAATCCAGCACTTTTTATGGCCACAAAATACAGTCACGCGACTTGCACAAACATCCCCCCCCAACTTCACCCTTTTCCTTTGCCCAAAAGATCCATAAAAGAGAAAAGAAAGAGTAGAGCGTTTATAAAACAATTTTATATAGAGCAATAAAAAAGGCTTAAAAAATAACCCCCAGCAGAGTTCCTTAGAAGTCCCATTCCAACAAAGAAAAGGTTTTTTTCTTGCGCTTTATTGAAGTCTTCAATGGTCGCACGTCTGGGTAGGGTAATGTATCTCTCTACCAACCTATTCAAGTTTTCGAAATTATTAAACCACGATGGAGTACCCCGCACCAGCTGGCTGAACGGGGGCAAAATCCTTTCACTCTCTCTTTATGAAAAAGCTCCACGAGCCCGGAAACTTAACACGCGTGTTTGTCATAAAAAAAAAACAAGTAAAAATTGAACATTTATTAGTCTAGTAATCCTGTCTCAGTTATGGCGCACGTTCACATAAATTGCTAACTTTATGAAAACACGACATTCAGAGTGGTGTGGTGTGGTTCTGTTCTGGATAAAGGTTGTCATATCCGTGAACAAGTTAAGTCCAAGAAAACACCTCAACCACACCCACTCAATCAGGTACTCGCTATCAGAAATAGCCAACCGACAATTATTATGTCAGACGGTAAATGTAGACTGACGGTATATACAAAAAAAAAAAAACAATTCGAATCTAGCCCAAGGTTAGGCGAGAGTGCATACGACAAACCGGAACTTATTCGGCTCAGCTTTTGTATACTCGTACCTAGGTACACCTATCGGATCCAATTCGAGATGCAGACATCTAAAAGAGGCAACTGGATCGAATAAACACAGACTCAGCCTTTGTTGTTGGCTGTCGGTTTGGCTTGGCGCTTGGTCACCAGACAGATCGACCAGACCGTGATGCAATTTGATGCGAATGCGAAAGTGGACACCATCATAATTTTTTTTTTTTCAATTTTAGAAACAGAATTTCCACTCTTCCTTTTGAGAATAGAAATATAGATACCGAGAATCAATGCCAGACAGATGTCACAGGTTTTTTTTTGTCGCTAGAAAGTGGAGCATTAAGTTTGACATAATAAGTAGTGAAGTGATTTTGTTTATGTACTAACGGGAAAATTAAGATAGTGTCAATGGAGTAGGCCGTCTGTGTTTGGAGTCTTTCTGTTTGTAATTTATTTATTTACGATTTATTAAACCTTTTAGAAAGGCAGAATTTTATCCAAGTGCTTTTATGATTGATTAAGTTTTTGTAGGTCCAAAGGAATTTAAAAAATGCTTTCTACTAAATTCAACAGTGTGTTTCTGAGAGAATGGTCATACTGGTCAGGGTCACTCTAAAATATTTTTGGTATAACTCAAAAAGTAAGCCAAATTTTAGAATTTAACTTGGGAGACTTTTTGTAAATAATAAGATTTCTCAAAAAAAAATTTAGAGCTTACGAAAAAATTTACAAAAACCTGAAAAAACTTATAAGTACCTACATATTTTGATTTTTTTTTTCTCAATTAAATATTACTTATTACTTAAATATTTTTATTTTGAATCGAATTCTCTGCAAAAATTTATTTTCTTAAGTTAAATTCCCAAATCAGTATTGTAAGAATTTTTTTTATTTTAAAGACCTGGGGTTCTATGATAAGTGCTATGAAAAGTTTTTTTTTTTAATAGGTCTCAATTTTGCGATTCTGGTTCTTTCTAAACGTGAAAACTTTTATCTAAAACTTATCAGATGGAATCTTATTTATCGAATGATAAAAAAAAGTTATAATGTCATTTTATCATTGAACCGGAATAGGGGTCCTTTGGTTTTTGGTTCCATGATAAAGTGAAATAATTTTTCAAACTACTATATTTTATTTTAAATGATTCTCGTATAGCAAACAAAACGATGGCAATAAAATAACATTTCATGGGACACATATTTGAACAAAAATTCAAAACCAGAATCCCAAAAATTATATAAAAGAATAGCTACAAAACTTCTTTCAGTTTTTTAGATAAAATTTGAGACAACCACCACCTTCAGTCTCAGTACCTCGCGCCACATACCTTTCCATACACCTTTCACTTCCCATCCCTATCGTTCACGCCCGCGCTGTGTTGAACAACATAATAAAGGGTACACCATCCCCTTGAGCGCATGCTCAAAAAAAATAAATTGAAAGCCAATGGTAGGCCAAGAGACTTTTGACGTTACTTAACTTGATAGGTCTGTAAATCTTTAATTTTTATCTTTGACCAGTCAAAAAATTTGCTAAAAAACAGACCGAGACTGACTGTCTTGGCTCAATTTTAAAATATAAAAAGATAAAACCCAAAGTTTTAGAGTGAAATTTGACCAAAATAAACGGGAACGTTTAGGAATGGTTTTTCTAAAAAATTTGAACTTAACGAGTACTTGCAAAGTCTCGTGGCTTGACGACCTGAAGTTGAAGAGTGATTCGAATTTAGCGAATTTCCTTAACACTATTGCACATTTTCAAACACCGCATAAAAAAGCTGTTTTTTTTTCAAACGATAATATCTCAAAAACCTCACGTGATGAAATTCAAAAGTCTCAGAGAACTGATATTAAACCCATTTTTTATTTTTGAAAAGATTCGACTTAGAAGAATTTCAATTGTAATTTAATTTTTTTTTAAATTGAATAATTTGAAAATGAGAGGCAATTTTTTTGAAATTATGCTTTTTAACTGGATATTATTAAATACTTATTACCTAATACAAATCAATTTTGTTAAATCTAATTGTCAATCTGTGTAATTTGAAACCGATAAGTCACGCAGAAGAAAAAGTTAAAACTTTTTTTTCAGCGCGTTTCAAGAGCCACGCTGATTTCTAGGATAAACTTTATTTGAACAAGGCCCACATAAAAAAAATAGAAACTTATAAATATGCGGTTCAAACACAAAACCTAATTGATGAAGATAAAGTAGCTTTCAATTAGAGCTCTTGATACCCGGGTACCCGGTACATTGACCGGGTACCCGGGTACCCGGACATTCCGGGTATTACCCGGGTAGCCGGGTACCCGGGTACCCGCACGTGTCGGGTACCCGACACCTGACGGGTACCCGGCAATGTGTCGGGTACCCGGGTACCCGATCATGTTTCGGGTACCCGGGTACCCGACACGTGTGGGTACCCGGGTACCCGGCTACCCGGGTAATACCCGGAAATTTAGTTACCCGGGTACCCGGGTACCCGGTCAGTGTACCGGGTACCCGGTCGAAATCAAGAGCTCTACTTTCAATGTTAAATTATTTGATAAATCTTGTCACATCATACTAAAACCTAATGGGACCAAAATAAACCAATAGATCTCAAATTTCACTTATATGTAGGTAGGTAGGAACGTCCTTGTAAAGATATTAATATCTTTACATTTCACCATTCACCTTTCACACTCGGCAAAAGATAAGAAAAAAAAAATAAATACAAATAGCTAGATATATTGGATATAAAAGACGACCAGACAAATCATTCATTGCCTCGAGGTGATTCCAAGAATCACCATAAAAATATTCCCACACAGCTATTCAAAGAAACAACAAAAAAAAATAAATGTAGATATAGAGTTGAGTGCACTGTCCTATGAGGAGGATTCATAAAACAAGGTTGTAATATTTGTATACACAGGAGACAGGATGCGACCATGGCGGTCAGCGCAGCGGTGCGGTGATAAGAGAGCCAAAAACTAAACAAACCACTCCACAGCCATTCAAAATAAAAATAAAAATAATATATTATTTCATCTACCCGAACACCGACCCGAAGCGAAGCGAAGCAACTAACACAGTCCATTGATGAATTTAACAAAACAAAAAATCAAAGGACAACAAAACTGTGAACAACACGCTGCGCCGCCGCCGCCGATTGGGCTGTCTATCCAAGTCCTTCAGACCCACACTTTTTTTTTTTGTTGATGGCAAACATACTTTATAGTCAGCGCAGACAGATTAACACTCAATTGAGATGAACCTTCCGTCGTCATCTTCTTATAGCTGTTGTCGTCTTTTTTAAAGTAGGTAGGTAAGGTAGGTAGGTAAGGTAGGTAGATGCGGTGGTAGAACTCCCTGGAGAAGCCCAACACCAACAAAGCAAAAAAAAAATAAAAACAAAACAAAATAAATAAATTCCTGTGTCCGCCCGAAATACAGCTCAACTCAGGCTTACAAAATCAAAAATCTCACAGTTCCCTCTCTCTTACTGGCCTGATTCACAATCTCCTAAACTCGCTTATTCCGAAATCCGAAGCCTTTGAGCAAACACCGATAATTTTCCTGGAAGAATCTTTTCAGTTCAGTTTCGGTGTGGTTTGGATTTTTTTTTTCCCAAATATTTATTGGACTGTCCCGTACCAAGCATCCCAGGCGAGCTATGAGTTTTTGTTTTTATTTTATTTTATTTTTTTTTGCGAAAAAGGAGAAGACCTAATTCGTAGAAATGCACTTAGGATTATTACAGATGCATGAATGTCCTGCCGGGTAAATGTTTATTGTTCCTATTTCTACATAAATATACCTACAAACAAAATTTAAATGATAGGAAATTTAAAATTGAAAATTATTTGTGCGAACAAAATTTATGTTCTTTGAGTGATGTGAGTTGGGGAATTCTCTTCGTTTTACACAGAAGTCACTCACTTTATTGTTTGTATTCTTCTTGGAAGTGTTCTACTTCTAAAGGATAATTAAGGATTCATTACCTTTTCATACATTTCGAATATATACGTTTTGAAAAAAAAAATCATTTTTAAAGAATGAAGATAAAAATAAATTACGATAAGAATCAGAAAGGTTTGATTCCCATGAAAATTAGTCAACTTTAAGATTTTGTTTTTTGCTCAAAATAACAAAAGTGTGTGGTTCTTGACTTTTGGAAATTTGAACTTCACTTTAAAGCCATAAAAATCCACAACGAATATTTACAAATTGAAAGGTTTACCCTACAAAAGTAATATAGTTTCGAATTTTCGAATTTTTGATATGTTCTCCATACAATTTGTATAAAAAAAAACAAATGGCGATGAACGACCTCTAACGTTAAAATTTTGAGCTCATTTTTTTTTGACAATTTTTTTCTCTTCCCAAGCAAATAATTATTCATGGTATGAACAATTTTTATGATTTGAGTCACCCTACTATTTCTTTGAAAAAAAAAACTATAGTAATTTTTTTCTAGAGCAAACCTACTAAAATTTAATCAAGAAACATACTTTCTTCATTAAATCCCTAGGCAACAAAATCAAACCAGTAATTCAAAAAGGTGAAATCAAATTGAGAACGAAATCGCTTTGTATTTATTTCATAAATCAGGTAACACACTTCCCAGAAATCATTTGAAATTTAATATTTTCACTTTGAACACAAAAAAAAAAAAACAATATTTGGAAATCATTATCATCCAAAAACCCCACCAAATGTTTAAATGATAGAACATAAATCTTTTCGGTAACTTATAAAAAAAAAACCATCAAAACGATCAAAACCATTTCAAAATTTCATTCACATTTCTGCAGAAAAAAAAAATAAATAAAGAAACATTATAAACCAGATTTTGCTAAATAAAATAAACATATAGCCAATAAAACCGAACTACAAAAAAAAAGACACAACTTCACAAAAAAAAAAAATCAAAACAAAACAAAAATTAACAACGTACGCGACTGTCCTCACGTTTTTACCTACTCTTGTGCCGACGCGACGGACGATCGTCGCTCGTCGCCATCATCTACATCTTCGCATACGTTCTCACATAATTAACCTTTCGTCTATAAGATTGCAAATAAACAAAAAAATATAAAAAGCAAAAAAAAAAAAATAAACAGCAAAAGAGGATTGTAATAAATATCTGAGGTAAACGAAACTTATGGCTTCCCATCTAAGCGTTCAAGGCCAACAACACAAATCAAACGCATTAAATTCTTCTCTCGATCTCTTCTCTCTTGACTCAACAATGGCTAACATAAAAGGGGACAAGAACCCCCGATGAACAGCTAGCAAGAAGAACAACACAGAACAGAAAAACAGAAGAAGAAGAACACTTCACCAAGCTAGCCAGACCTAGCAGTCTCAGTCCCAAGAAGGTAAGAAACACTAAGCACCTCTGCTATGGCCTATGAGTTCCCAATATTCAAGTAACCCTACCAGCCGCAGAGCCATATAAATGTGGTGGCGCATTAAATTTCTGCACTACTCACAGCTTCTTCATCACCCCACCTCGCGGCAGAATTTTGCATCATATGTTTCACAGATTGAGACTGCTTGCTGCATCATTGCTATGCTCCCAAGTCCCCAGAACTCAGACTAGGTAGAGCCACAGTGGACTAGAAGGAGAACCCTATGTGCCCCATCTTTCATCTTAACCAGTCAACCGGGGTATGGCGATGGCGCTAGCGCGCTCAAAAGCGGTGCGCATACAGTTCATTACGTCCGTCCGTCAACCGTCGACAACGTCTTCGTTGGTAGGTACTTGGTGGCTTTGTGCTCCCATTCTATGAGCACGATGTCCATCAGTTCCTTACGTCTTTAGTCTTTTTTTAAGTTGTGGGTTGTGGTTTGTTGGTGTATTGCGATCGTCTGAGGAGGATTCATTGAACTCCGCGCGCCAGAGTGTTGTGCGCCCCTTTATCGCATCAAAACATCTCTCTCGTTGCTTAACGTGATGTGGGGATTGAAGGAGGATGTGCGAGGCGTATATGGGGTCATTGGATTTGGTTGATGGAAGGATTGGCGCGCGATCTTCACAAAACATTCCATTTTTTGAGTTTTGCGAACTTATATTATTTGCAGCATGAAGTATGTAGGTATCTATCTATCTACCTACCTACCTTCTTTTGGTGTGCGATTATCGTGTTTGCGATGTTTACTTGGCGTTCTTGGTCTGTTTCGTTTCGTTTTCGTTTTTTTTTTTTGTTTTGTTGTGTTTTTGTGCGGAGGCTTCAAAATTTATGGGACACAGCGAGGCGGTGATTTTATGATTTCACTTGGATGAATCTTCTCCTCTGAGCCGACAAAATAATTTGCTTGGCCACAAGTCCTAATGAGCCTTTACCAACGTGTTTCTTTGTTGTTGTTGTTTTTTTGTTGCTGTTTGTTGTTTTATGTTTTTAATAGTGTCGTCCTGTTGTTGTTGGTGTGAGGGATTTTTGATGTTTTATTTATTTTGTAGGTAGATATTTTTTTGTATTATTTTATTCAGTTTAGCTCCTATTACACGCTTCATTAAGTTTTATGTACATGGTTATAAATTCAACGTTCTGCATCAACGAAAGGTTTAAAAATTACAGCGAACATTTTTCTTTCAAATTGTTCGGGTTTGCATGAGCTAAGGAGGTATTCTAGAATAAATATGTTTAGAACAGAATTGACCAGTGTAGTATTTTCCAAGAAGTAAAATGTGCAAATCTGTTTTCAATGTTTTCAACTTTTGAAAGCAAACTGCCATCAATCAAAAATATCTATTTAAATATCTAAGCATGGACAGTTCGAAAACTGTAGAGGAATTCGGGTGCTACCTGGAAAAGCCACAATAATATAGATTAGAATAGGAAGAATCTTACTGGAGCGAATCCACCTCCAAGACACACTCTACCCTCAACAACAAACAAGCAGGATTCCTCATTGTCAAATGAGCCTGAAATCCAAAGTGGGGTGAGGCAAGGCTGTACGTTGTCACCAATACTGTTCCTATTGAAGAATGTTTTGTATGCAGCTTTGTCGATTGGAAATGGAGCGGTGGACTCTTGCAATCATACCAATCACCTGCATTATGTAGACGGCGGCGTGTGCTTTCTCTCTCATAGAAGCATGGATCTGCAAGGAATGACAACAGTAATAGAGAGAGAAACTGGAATGGTTGTTCAAAAGACCAAAATGATAAGCCTTTGGAGCTTCCTCACGGATCAAGTTAATATTTCTGGACAAAAAGTTGAGATGGTCGAATATTTTCAATATGACAGCGGAACCGAACTAGATAATAACAGTCGAAATAGAAAGTGACAGCTATGCTGTCCAAAATATGGGTGACCTAGAAGAACTTGACAAAGAAGCACAAAGGGGGGGGGGGGGGAACTCCACCAGAGTTGAAAGCTAAAATACATCTCTAGGACTCGTAGATGATGTTTGATGTGTAGGAGTAATGGAGTCTGAATGAAATAGTAATATTACAAAAATTCTCTACCTTACGTTACTTCACATTTTCAATTCAATGAATTGCCCGTTAGTAGATGAACGCATTCAGGCAAGTTTAGATTTCAATGCTATTGTGAACAATTTTCAAAAACACCAATGAGCTATCAGACGAAATCAGCTAGGGGAATCAAATAACCTTTTTTAGCTCTAACAAAAAGGTAGATCTAAGTTTTTAAGGCAGTTGCAGTTTACAATATTTGTTGAAAGTAGGTTTAAACCGGGGTTATTCAACTTTTTTGATCTTAAACTAATACATTAGTTTTAAATGAGAATGCTTAGTGGATATTTAGAAATTTGCAGTTTATTTGGAAACCTAGCTCAGTCTACTTTTCTATAAGAAAAAAAGTAACTTGTGTACCGTTTGAATTAAATTTCTTAAGAAAGTATATCCCCCCAATTCCTTAAATACATTTTGTCCAGATTTACCCACCAATAAGCCACTTACGAGTACAAGTCTCAAGAATTTTTTCTTCCGAATCCAATTTGGATAAATTACCCCCAAAGTCAAATTATATTCTTTATATCGTTTAGAGGCTCTTGAACTTGAATTCAAATTCATTCCTCATGAGAGAGAGAAAGAGAGAGTCAAAACTTATTTATTTATGCTTATTTAAAGCGACATAATTCCTTGATGTCGATGTAAAGTAGAAACTCGCGGTGAATAACAGCGTAAAGCCCTATCCGCAGTAATATGTGTTCAATTTACCATGCTGTACATACTTTGGCTGAAATGGCAGTCTCTTGTCATATATAATGTTACATACATACATTATGTACAAAGGTAAGAATGTATATCGCCTGCTTAAGTTGGCAAAAGTGGATAAATTCCTGGAATTGAGCTCACACAGTTCAGGATACCCTCAGAATTTGCACGTTAACAAACAAAAAAAAATTGCAAAAAAAAACAGTTTCTTGGTGAAAATTAATTTCACCAGCATGACACTTTTTAGTCAAGTGTGGTGAATTGTAAAAGCGTGGTGTAGCCTTGAATCGACATTTTATCCAATCAATTCTTCAAGGCTTGACTTGGGGCTAGTTTTCAAGCAATGGATTAGGTAATCCATGATTATTTCAATTCGAATATGCTAATTCTAGAACGACTGATTGTCTTTAATTAAATGTGATAAATTCAATTTAGGGTATTTTCTGTTTTTTATTGTGTTGGGTGCAAATTATGTAATATTTGATTCCTTAATAATATGCGATTAATTTTCCCTAGTTTACCGTTTTTGCACCGTTGCACCAATGGTCTTCACTGTTTGTGAACCATCCCTGGATGTTGTCATCTGTCAACTCAACGAAAACTTAACGAAAAGTTCAACCAATGCAAATGTCAAACTTCACTGAAAAGCACTTTTTAGGTGCAACGGATAAATGCCATTTTAAAGTTTATAAAAGCAATAAATATTTAAAAGCGTTTAGTACAATAGGACATAAGAAAGGTAGGTATAATTTCTTCAAAAACTCAAAAATGAACAGACATCAGCAATTTGCGACTAATATACTCTCCTGGTGATATTCTCTTTTAAAAAGCCAAATCAAAGACGGTTGAAATGGACTGAAGGGTGGGTCAGATGTGAAGGGGTGCCATAAGAGAAGGTGAGATTGGTGGAGTCTTCTGTGGTCCATTGACGTATGACCGTCCTCGCGGTAGAGATTATTTATCCACGGCATCTACTGTGGTTCCCATGATGCTATGCTGTTTCTTTTGCTACTTCAGTACGTCGCGTCGCGTTGCTTCGCTTCGTGTCGTTTGGTCGATGTAATCCTTGAGAAAGCATCCCAAGGTCCATGATCTCTAGCGCTCTGATGGTTCTGACTCTGTGATGTGTCCTGTGTGTGAGTGTGCTTAGTTTTCCGCTGAGCTCATTTCATCGTGCAGTCGTTGTCGTCATCGTCATCGTCGTCGTTTGCCGTTGCTGTTATATATGCCTTCGACGTCTTTGCACGTTAGTCAATTACAATTGGAATGCAGTCAAGCCACCCCAGGCCCGCCGCGCTCTCACCATTAGGAGAAAGAGAATGACCAAGATGAAGGATTCTCTGGCTTCAGGGAATGGAATGCACTGCAGATTCATCGACTTCAACAACGACGATGACTACGACTACGACGACGAACAACAACGGTGATAGACGCTTTGAATGGAATGTTCCAGTTTAGTGTGCTGTTTGCTTACTTTACTGCCCTGCCTTGCCCTGCCATGCCCACCATTCCACTAATACTCCATCGCTGGATTTGGACTTTGAGAGTGCGCTGCACTGCACTAGGTATATGTGGGTATTTGGTAGATCTGGACTCGCAATGATGTATATTTTATCTTTCTGCACAATCGTACTCTCAAGTTGGACATGTCCGATTTGTTGGTGGTGCTGTTGCCCCAACGACCAGAGATCACATATATGTATAGCCCACGATGGAATGGTGGACCTTTTAGATCCGCCGCCACTTTTACAACAAGGGGGCTTAAACTCCTCCGGTCGGCCACTCTCTTTTTGCGCGAGGAGAGTATTTAATTTTTGTGTGGTCCTTATTCGGCTTTGCCGTTTTTTTTTGTCTTCATTTCATTTTTGATTTCCGTTTGCGCGCGGTTTCATTGAGGGTTTGTTTTGTATATTCGATTAGATTAGTTGAGAAAGACGACGTTGGATTTTTTCCTTGCTTTCTTTTTTTTTTTTTGTTGGTGTATTTTTTTATCGCAGGCTCTTCTTTATCGCGAATTTCTTGGTTCTCATCGGGCGCCCTGAATTGAGTGTATAACATTCCGCGAAGAATGTGTGTCTTAAGAGTCATTGCACTGAATGAAATGATTGGATTCCATGGAACTCTTAGGTGGTTTAAGCTAAGTGAATGTTTTTTTTTTGTGTTTTGAATTTAGTTAACTAAATTTTGAGAAAGGAATTTTAAAAGTCGAAAGGATTCATAATATAGACGGAGTAGGAGTTAGTCGACTTTTTTTTAACGATGTTGGCATTTTTGATTTTAGTCTTGAGATTTTTTGCCGTGAATCAAATAAGGCGACTATATTAGAAAATGTTTAAAATCATAATCTTTCCAGTTTTAGTGACCTCCAAAGAAAAGCAAATGGCAGCTAAAAAAATTTATTAATAGATAATTAATTTTAAATTTTAAAATAAATTAAAAAAGTAAAACATAATTTTTTTTACGAAAACAGTTGAAAAGTGATATTTTTTTCATGTCAAATGTCCCCCTGGTGGAATTGTTGGGAAATTAAACGTTTTTAGTAAGGATTTTGATGGTTGTTTGACAGTTACCTTTGTATTTTCACCCTAACCGTTTTCTTTTTTACTTCTTTTTCCAAATCGTTCCATGTTTCGCCTAAAAGATGGCATTATAATCTTCCCGTGGAACTTTAAATATTTTTATAGAGAAATCGGATTGATTTAATGAAGGAAATATAATTGATATTAACTGAATTTTCGTAGTCGATTTATTTCTAAAACCATACAAAAATGTTATTGTTGTCTTATTTAATTAAATAAATATATATTTTGAAGAAAAATCGTCAAAAAACGTAATCTAGTTGAAAAGATATTAAAAAGTGATCAGAATACCTTACAGACTCAAAGTTCAAAAAGGTCATTTAAAACAAGAAAAAAAAACAAAAAAAAGCATTTCAACAAATTCGCACACTTTTTTATTCCTAAACTTTTTTTTTCTTTTTGCTGTTTTGATTTACAAGGAATTCCTTTTAACAACCATGAGCAAATCAGCACAGACAAAAAAGGATCATCTTGTCTCAATTCAACATCACATATTTTATCGTTTTTAATGGAGAGAAGTCCTCAAAAGAGTGAAGAGCGATGCGAAGTGCAGAAGTAGTGTTGATAAGTATAGTAGATGGAATGTATGAAAGGAAAACTTTAAAGAAGAGTACCTACCTATCTACTCGTACACAAGAAAAAAAAAAATATAAAATAAACAAATCAGGTTAAATAGTCTGCGACAAATCCTTGAGAGTCGCTCCCTAGATAGACAGCACATACATAAGTATAAACGATGAAAAGATATAACGAAAAGAAAAAAATATAAAAGGACATCAAAAGCACACAACACGCTTTAAAGATAATAATCAACCGCCCCAGACTTCCTGTCTGGAGGTTAAAACTGTTGTTGCTTTATATAACAGCGAACAGACATCATTATAGTATAGGTAGGTATACTGATTGTGATATTTGTACAACAAATAACAATTTTATTCGTCATTGCAGTCATAAAATTCATAAAATACAACAACGCATCATAATCTACGCATCCATATTGTATAACAAGAATATAACAAACAATGGGTTTTCCTGATGGAATAGTATGCCATATTCCCATGTTGACAATATTCTCTGTGTTATGTCTGGCCGAGAGTGAGGTTAAACATAAAACAGATCATCAGAGGGAAATAGGAGACAAAAGACAAAGTAGACTCATAACTAAAAGATGTTATCGCACAGAGCAATACAAAATTGAATTATGGCTTCTTCGCGACGCGTCTCAATAATTCATTTATATGAGAATCTGATTAGTGTTATTGGCAAATAATGGTCACATATAAATTATGTACAATGAATATGAATTTATGCCAGACGTAAGACGAGAAAGGATTTTAATCAATAGTTTGAAAGTTTACTAGTGGTCACATCCACAGTACAGATATTTAAGGTTATATCTTCCGAAACATTTTCAAAATCATGAGCCAAAAATTAAGTTTTCGAAACGTAAATTTCCGAATATAAAAAAAATACAAGAGTATTAGTGTCAGATTGACCAAAATGGCAAAATCGACAGTATTAAATATAAGCTTTGTTTTTGTAAATTTTGAAATTTAGGTCTGGGAAGTTTCATTTCGTAGCAAGAGTTGTCGTCGTGAGATCAGTCCGTTTCCGAGGCTTGTTGATGGTCTCGTAATTCGTTTAGTTTTACGGAACAGGGAATTAACCTGTTGCCAACCTGTAGAACGTATTAGCCAAACCTTTTAAAGGGTTGTTTCTAGCGGCCGCCCCGAAGAGGCTATGATCACACTTCCACCAGTCCCGAATAGTTACGGCACGTGCATGTTTTCGTATGCTACATATGTTATTCGCCTGATGGCTGACCGCCATTGTGGTACATTCTATGGTAGACAATGCTTGCGCTGGAGAGATGGCGTAGACCAGGAAGCCCAAAGCCTTGGGGTGCGCAACTGGATGGCGTCGGTTCGAGTCCGGAATAGGTGGAGAGATTTTTTGAAGGAGGCCAGGACCGGACCCCGGTTGTCGATCCGATGATGATGATGATGAGGATGAAGAGACTGTATTCTAAATACCTGTATCCTTAAATACCCAATTTTCAAAGAAAAGATGATCTTTTATTGTATATGAAATGATTTTTGAAGTGCCGTATTTTCTTATTTATAAATTGATTGTTGCAAGTCACAATAAGATAACTTCCTCAATCAAGAGTCCACTGTGACGTATACGTGTTTATTTTATCATTTTTTTAATTGATTTTCCTGGATTCTATATAATTACTTTTTTTTATAATAATGTCAATCTTTCAAAGTATTTCTTCTGTACCTACTATTCAAATTATATATACACATAAACCAACTGGATTCTATTATGACATAACTATAATTGGCGTCAACAAACAAAAAAAAAAAAATACAATCTAGGGATGAATAAAAATTATCCTTCCATTAAATGCAAAAAACATATTAGCTCTTTCTGCTTTTTGTCACAGCTGCTTCAATTAAAATTCAGCCTCACGCATCTTAAAAATAGTCATCACCAACCCTCTATTTAGCTTCGAAGATAAAATCTAAGCCTATTTAAGTTTTCTTCAGAATGTCACCATCATCAATTACCATTAATAAATTTGTCTCTCTTTCTCCATCCCTTATAGATACCTACCCACACCACTCTTGGCCATCGATAAATCTTGAAAACTTATAACAAAACTCCGAGTTATTATCTATGCGATGCCAAACCTCTTTGCGTCTCAAATAAATCACCAAAACAAAAAACAAATTGTAGCCAAACTATTAATTCCCGCTGCCCCTTCTTGTTCTTCTACATCGTTTTCCAGTATAATGTCTTCTAAGATAACAAGAATACGGAAAATGGTCTTTTCTCAAGTATCATCTAACAACCATTTCGAAAAGTCCTCTTCTCTTCTCAACTCGATCTCCCTGTTTTTGCTTGCTACTGATATGCTACCCTGCCCATAGCCCAGTAGCAGCAGCAGCAGCAGTAGCGGCAGCGTGGTACAAACACTGCTCATAAGTCGTTCTGGGCGTTAAAAGAAAAACATTTCTTATATTTTTTTAATAAAACTTTCTTTTTTGCGCATAAAACTTTTCTAATAAAATCAGACACAACATGCACAGGCACACTCCCATCAGGACCTCGATAAAGGATGTGGGGTGGTAGTATAGTTATATTCTGATATACGTTACGACCACTTTCATATCTTGTATCCACCCCGTTTTTAGTTTCCCTTCTTTCAGTTTTTTTTTTTTTTTTTGAAAATTCCAGCAATGGAATCGCGGCGATTGTGGAAAGAGAGAAAAACTTTTGGCCGCATTATCACTGTAATTAACTGACATCATTCATAATTGCATTGCAGTTTTTCTGCAACTTCAATAAGAAAAAGGGGAAGGGAAGATGGCTAAGGAAAAGAAAAAAAAAGAAGGAGAGAGAGATGAGGTCCCTCTGAGGTGTGTTGGTGTGGGCATGGCATTATTATGTCAGATCAACCAAATGAGGTTCATAAAATTGACAAATGTGTCTGAAAACTTCCTTAATAAGCGCCCAGTACTTTTCAGAAGAAAAATCCAAGAGTAAACCAAGAATGCTTTTGCCATTTTTGAATTTTTGGTTCGCGTTGATATGAGAGAGATAATAAATAAGAGCATTTGTGTTTTGATTTTTGTGGTATGATGCAAAATTTCAAAAAAAAATATCCTTCCATGTTATTTTATTCATATATTAGACCTTTTTCAAAAGAATCTTTATTGGAATCCGTCAAATCGTTAATTAGGAAAACGAATATCAAAGATCCGATTGTAGGACAGGTACCATTTATAACGGTTTTTAAAAAACTATTTTCCAAACCAATTTTTTTTTTTAAATCGATACACGTACGATAATGAGAATTTTTCACTAAGGGGTTAAATGCCAGCTGCCCCTGTTTTCGGCAAAACTAGAGGTTAACAGGAAATATGAATACGACTATCAAAAATTAGTTTCGCAAAAGTTACTCTTTTTAATCCCAACTATCTGGCTTTGCATTGAATCGGAGTCAATTGAAATTTTAGCTGTAGGTTTTCCTCCTAAAAAGTCCGACAAAAAATTACAGCCATCTTCTATGTGTACTGATTTTGATGAAGAAATAAACTAAATTGATTTACCTTAAGAAAATGCAACGAGTGACAAATTTTCTTCACTCATTTGATTGTTATCAATTGCTTAACAAATTCTAAAATTAAAAAATAATTATTTCAAACGTCGATGGAGTTATTTAAAATAAATTTGTTGATCTTAAAATAGCTGTCAAATACTGACTGATATATTCTGGAAGATTCAGAATTTTCTCAAAAATGTACAAAAATCTCCAAATTAAAAAAGAAAAACATTTATATTTCTAAATTTTTCCAAAGAATTTCAAAAATAATACGTATTTAGAAATCATACATAAATCATCATATTTAGTTTGCTACAATTTTTTTTTTCTTTTAAAATGTTAACAAATCTTAGTTTATTTACATATATTATTCAAAATCAAAAACAAAAATTTTTGATTGCGTGGTATATCCCACAAACTAAAAATTTTATAAATGAAATGGTCTTATCTTATCAGAAAATTGCATCTGCCACCTAAAAAATATGTGACTACATAACAAGAAAAAACCAAGGTAATGTCTAAGTTATAATTTAACGGTTAAATTTTCATTTCCGATATAAAGAATATTTCTATGCATCTCTTAAAAGTCCATTTTTTTCCAAAATTTAAACTTTTCCTTCGTTCGATTTCAAAAAAGTAAATTTGCTTTGCCAAAGTTTGAATCTTATTTCCAAAAAAAAAATGAATTTAATTTGCAAAAGGGTGAAGATTCTCATTTTACACATTTTGTAAAATCTTGAGAAAAATCTACTATGTTTATGTTTTGAACAATTTTTTAGATATGATACCAAAATCAACTTTTTGTATTTTTCTGTCATCCTTTATTTGTTTGATTAAAACTACAAAAACGAAAACTAATTCTGAAATTCAATGGCAAACTTTTATTTTCATTAACATAGATTGGTTAAGAAGACAAAAGTTTTCAGTTATATATCTAAAACCTTCGCACATTTAAAGACGTATCGCAGTCTAAACCTTGACATATCAAATACGAAAAAGTTCATTTCTCTCTTTAAAAGAAATGGTAAAGTTCGAATAAGATAATCTTTTGAAATCATTGAACCCATCACAAAAATAAAATGGACCTGAGACTCTCAAAACCAAAACCACCTCAGACATATTATAGATCTCCTATTACAATGCCCAGATGCATACCTTCCAATACAAACCAACAAACGCAATTCCCCAAAAAGTATGTACCTACATAAATAAAATCATAGAAAAAAAATGTTATTGTCCTCGACAGACAGACAGCCAGTAGGTGAGTGAATAAACGCAGCAGGCAGACAGACGAAAAAGGTATGGTAAGATGAACTGAAGGGAAAGCTTCAAAATGACAAACCCCCGAAAAAGTAGAAAACAAAATTTATATATAAAGGACCTTAACAGAGATGTTAGCATGTTACGTGAGTTCACTTGAGTTCAAACACACCGAGCCGAACCAAAGCCGAACAGTGCAGGCAAGCAGGCAAGCAGGCAGGCAGGCAGGAGGCAGAGAGTAAAGTCCTTAAACAAAACTTTTTCCCGCCACGCCAACTGTTCAAAGTATGAGTTCAGTATGTTTGTGTCTGCATATTGTATACAGTTTGTAAGAGTATGTTCGAAGGTAGAAACATTATATTAGAAAATCTTTCGAAATCCCTAAAACCAAGCTTCAAAGGACAAACACAAACTACTATTTAGATACATAACTATATATTTATACAAAACAATGATGATCAGATGGTCTGAGGTATGTCCTTTTTGTGTATAAATTGTCCCCCTTCTTTGTGCTGCTCTATGAATTCCGCTTCACTATTATTATATCATCCCAAACCCAATCTGTCTGGAGGGGCTGAAACCAAAATAACGAGTAAAATTTCATACGCAAAAATGCTAACATCCGGTGAGCCGGTTGGCGGTGGTGGTTAAGGACAACCATCAAGACCAACCGACTTTGTTTTTTTTTTTTTTGTTTTGTTATATTTTTCCTGACTGACTGTTAGTTCAGCAGTTTTTTTTTTTGTTGCGTATGATTCACAAACAAGCGGTTTTTTGTTGAGCAAGGACAGCCGCGAAAAATGTTTGCATGAAAAGTCACGCCGTTAACGCCCTTTCGAAAACGAGTTGAGACGAATTGCGAAGAAGAGAGAGAGTTACACGTACCCGCGAGCCATAAAGCACACCATGCCGCCAGAAAACAGAACAATAATGAGAAAATCACATCAAGTTTTTTGGGATTTTTCATTTTATAATAGAGGCACTTCATTGCTATTGCAATGGCTAGGCCATAATCCCTTATATTCCTGGCTTTATAATGAAGGCAAAACGATATCCTTTCACCCGGTTCTTATTGCGTCTTAATCAGGTAAACACAGGGAAGCACACCAGTCAGCCAGAGATATACGAGTACAACAAAAAAAAAAAAAAATATCGTCTAGATATCATTTTTCGATCAGGAGTTTTTATAAAAAAAGGGAGCGCGGAGCTCTTACTTTTATGTTGGATATATGTATAGGCTTGGTTTTGTATGGAAGAGCATGTACAAGTCTACACATATAAAAGCAATGGATTAAGGGAATTGAAAATGCGACCAAGCACAAGGCCAGCCAGATATTCCACCGCCACCGATGCTGCTCTGAGCCTTATTTGCTTGCCCCCTCCCCCTCCCCCCTTCACTTCACCTTCCTCCAAGAACAACCCACAGGTTCTTCATTTAGATTATAGCAGCTCTCGACCATCAGGGTTTTGTTATGAAATATAAAGGCATGTTGCAAAAGCCAGCGTGCCACGCCAACCTCACCGACGCGTCGCGTCGGTCGTCGTCGTCGTCCGTACGTCCGTCTGTAAAAACAGTTGGGAAAGGTTGTGGCTCACTATATATCTATTATCACGAGTTGCAACAACCCTAATGGTTGGTTTTGATATACGTTACAGTGTGTTGAGAAATTCAGGATACTTATAGAAAATTTATTTAATAAAAGGCGTCACTTATTTTCATCAAACTCATGGATAGACAAATTTTCAAAAAAAAGAAGAAGGCGTATTCCAAAAATTATTAGGTGAAAGATATTTTTGATTAAATCAATGTTATGAAAAAGTGTGTATACGCCTAAGTGTGTCATTGTTTTATTTTCATGAATTTGTAACAGATTTGTTAAAATTGAAGTTCATCGCATTCAAAAAATTCACTTTTAGTTTTAAGACTACGAATTCAAAATTAATATTCAATTGCCATTCATTTAAGACCTTAAAAATATTGAATTCTTATTTTGTCTTTCAATGATTTTTCACCAATCAACTGATTACAATGCTTCCAATTGATTTAGAAATAAAATATGTATCTATTTTTAATGCAATTAGAGGAAACCCGAAAAAAACTCTTAAAACTTCCAATTTTCCATAAAATCCTGGAAGCATTTTCCCAACGCTTATACTTTGATGGGGCTTTAAATTTCTTTAATCGATCCTGACCTAAGAAATTAATAATTTTTTTTTTGAAATATTCAAGAAAATCATTTCAGGAAATCATAATGCTAAGTTTCAAAAACAAATTTTAAAAAGATAAAAGTTATAAACTGGAAAATAGTTGAGATTAAAATATTAGGGTTACGTACAATTGATAGACATAAAAATTGTCGCCTTATATGCACTTTTTGGGAAGTCATTTCTCTCGACATTTGAAAATATCAGCTTGATAAAATATCGACTAACATCAAAAAAGTTGTGAAAAATGCCGACTGCTTAAAGGAGCTCTTTTTGGCATCACTATCAAAATTTTAACTATTAAAATATCGACTTCCAAAAAGTCGATTGTTAAAACCTCGATTTTGAATATGTTGACAGTAATTGAGATTTTAAAAATCGATATCTTAACAATTGACATTTTAAAAAGTCGATAAAAATTTTGCCTAAATGATCAGTTGGGGTTTTAACCGGTCGACATTGTTTTGTCAACATTTTAAGAATCGACCTTATGGATTCGATATTTATAAAGTCCAAATATCGTCCCCATTCCAATGTGCTTAGGCATCCGCACCTCGTATTTTTTAAAGTTTATTGTTAGTTTAAAATCCAATTAAACAAAAAGTGCGTATACGCCCGATGATCTGGAAAAAATATAGTTTTAGTTTGGAAATTAGAATACTGTGGTATTATTAAATTTCATTTTTTAATGTCAATGATTAAAATTTTTGCAATGAAACATTTATTAAATTTCTACGCTAAGCTTTCTCGCCATACTGTAATTGCATTATGTTGCTCACAAAGTATAGGTACCACAACAAAAACGTAAAACGTAGAAACATAATATAGAGGAGAGAAAAAATGGTAAGGCCGCGGCAAGGTAGAGTACACTGTACGCTGTACACCATCAGGTTGTTTACGATTTGTTATGTCGACGTTTTTGCTTTTGTTGTTGTTGTTGTTGTTACAATTGGTTTGACTGTTCGTTTGTCTGGCGCAAAATCAGCACACACCCTGATGCGAAAACATAAATCCTTCGTTCTCCCATGTCCTTTACATCCTTCAGCTTCAGCGAGGTTGGTGTATATTTATTTCGTATATTTTCTGTGTGTCTAGAGAGCTTCGTCCATTGCCACACAGCACTAAAGCAACCAGCAACCAGCAAGCAGAAGCAACGGCAAACGGCAGTGTGGCATAGCAAGCACATCAGATCATTGTCCTTGGCAAGTTCATTCACTTTTCGCAATTCAATGTTTTTTTTTTTTCTTTTTTTTTATTGTGGTGTTCGTAATTTTTAGATTGTATGTTGTGTGTGAGACAACCCTCCTCGATTATTTGAAAGATAGACAAATATACAGACAGTCAGACAGACAGACTGTGTTTGGATTCGGATTCAGAGTGGATGCTTTTGGTTTGGTGCGAGCGCGGGGTAGCCGCTTCGGCAGCCATCATCATCTTGTATATTTTCTCATCGGGATCGAATGAACTGGGAAATGGGAAACTGGGTTTGAGAGGACTCGTTCGTATCTTCTGGAACAATAACAACAACGATAACACCATCTTCGTCTGGTCGTCATCGTCATCGTCAGTCACTTCGTCAGTCGTTAAGTTTTATCCATGTCTCAGTTGAATTTCTTGTAAGACGAAATTCTGCGAATGTAGGTAGGTGTATTATTATACAATTTTGAAAATGCGTGCTAAGTAGATACGTGCGTATAACATTGTCTGGAATTATTGTGGATTCTTTTTCTGTCTGGAACAAGTATGATCTTGATATATAACTATGTAGTGTAGAGTACCTATGTTTCCCATTTTTGCTGCCGGGATAAACTTGATGAAAACAATGCGAATTTGTGTGTGTTTAGTCTTTGCGGTAAATCTGATCTCATTCTCGATTTTTACTATGGCTCAGACTTATGGCAGTTTAACGAACTTTTCCCTATTTCTTTTTGCGTAAAAAAAAAATATGTCCTTTCATCATTTTCGCACCGCAGTCTAAGGTTACGCTCTTCAAGAAGCTGTTGGTTGTAGACATGGTCGGTGGAGAGTAGGGTTTTAGATGGAAATATACTTAAATGTGCGTATAGACACATCATCCAGAGGGTAAAAGACCTTTTCAAATTTCATTCAATCGCAATATTGCTGAGGGTTAATGCCATGTCTATAACAATATGGCATTGAATTTGAACTCACTTCATGGCATTTTAAGCTTAAATAAATCAGCCCTTTTTAATTTTGCATGAATAGCTACGCATAAAATTGGTTTCTTTCTTTTTTTTTAAGTTTTGTTTGTTAAGACGCACCGCGTCGTCGGCAAATCAAAATCTTAGTGCGTATTGCGAACCTACCTACCCAACCTGCCTTAATATACCTTCCTTTTTTTTAAAAGGCTATAGACATAAAGACTTTCGTAGAGAGGAGTATTGGTAATTATTTGACTTTTATATGACTTTGATGAGAATTTCGAACAAAGCAATAAATACTTATGGATGGGATAGGAGTACCTAGGTATTGAATCTCTTTTGAAAATAAGTATTTAGTGGTATGATATGTTCTTTTGAAAAGATTTATTCAATCCTGTTCAATTTCAGCAGCTTGTATTTCTCTAGATTAGATTGACATTATTCATATTGTGCCTTTTTGTTTTGAGACAAAGTCATAATACTTTCAGATTTTTGTCTTGCGGTTTGATAATTAGGTGTTTTGAAAATATCTTGCTAGTTAGGCATTTATTCAATGAAATAAAATAGGAAAGGTATAGAACTATTTTTGGTATAGAATTAAACGTAAGTGCCAGTTTAAAAACAATTTTCAAATCTATTTTAGCTGTGTGTTGTAACTGATGTACTACAAACTGCAAACGTTCGTAGCTAGATATTCGCGCAACATGTTGAAATCTTATTTTTAATAGATGCTTTATGCGAGAACAAGTCAGGAATCCTTTTAATTTTGAAAGTTTTGTATACCAGGTATTGGAAAGTATCGGTGCCAGACTTTAATCGACCTGTCATATCGAAAAAATTCAGAAACGACTACATCGTATGTTAAACAAATTATGCTAAACGGAGGAACTTTATGTTTCACAAGTTTCAGGATGTATAAACACTGTTCTTTAGCTAGTCAACGCAGAAAATTAAGACGTTCTGACGTAAGAATTCTCTTGTAACTCATGAGAAATTAGAACACAGTGAGTGAGATCATTGGTATATACTTAACAAACATTCTAACAAATGAAGTACGTGTCTTATATTAAGCCGGGAAACGATTAAAAATGGCATTCTACCAGGCAGAGTGTGGCTCGGGAAGCGGATGTTACACGAGCACTGGAGCAAAAATAAAAAAGACGATGGACGATGATAGTGACACTACCGGTTCAGGGCGAGATGATGTGACTTCAAAATTTAAGGAAATCATTTCTTCCATGATGCTTAATTGCTAATTGGTGACTAAAATTAGCAAAAAATCTGCACGTATAGTGGAAAATGTTCACAGGGAAATCAACGTAAACGCAAGAGGATATGATTACTGCTCCATTGAATTGTGTTTTTCTTTGAATAAACAACAATTTTTAAATTCAACTATTTATCAGTTACTTATCAAACCTATTGAATCACGCATTGCTGCTGCCAAGTGTATAAGTGTTGTTCCAAGAGTTATCATCATCATCATCATCGGCTCGACAACCGGGGTCCGGTACTTCAACAAGTCTCTCCACCTATCCCGGTCTTGAGCCGACGCCATCCAGTTGCGCACCCCAATGCTTCGGGCGTCCTGGTCTACGCCATCTCTCCAGCGCTCTCCAGCTGTTCCAAGAGTTGGTGCTGTCAAATATCAATTTTTTCAAAAGAGAGGTAAATCAGAAGCATGATCAGTGTCGGGAGGTATGGGCAACACTAAAAATATCTTCTTACATATATTACGTAAAGCAATCTTTCTAAAGGACTTACTACATGTTAATTTATTTCCGCAAATTTTTTGTCAATCCCCTGTTCTTCAAATAATTATGAATCTTGAATTATTCTTTATCTATTTTTAGTAGTGAATCAAAAGGCAGCCCGGTTTGCAAAAGATTAATTTAAAAATTTATTTAAAACAATTAAAAGCAATACTGGAAAATAACAACTTTTGACTGACTGAATACACAGTAATAAATTTAAAACTATTTGGAAAATAAACCTAAATGTTGATCTGATCAGAAAAGTAAAATTAGAGCAGGTACCAATTTCCAAAAAAAGAATTAACAAACAAAGATACAACACCAGGATTACTATGTAATAGGGCAATCCTATACTCCTTTAACATGATAATGCCATATAAAAGATTAACTAGGACAATATTCTCAAAAAATCACAAACCATGAATCCTAAAGGTCAACTTTATAGGCACCTATTACTTGTACGTATACACACGTAACTCCCATCAAATATTTCTTCTATAGAATATCTACCTACATGGATATGAAAGTTGTAGATACCTAATAATGGTGATGCATAAAACTGTCATGTTAAAAGGACCAACAAAGTACCATATAATGGTTTTATTAGATATAGGTACTCTTCTCTTATCACAAATGTAATCAAATTATTTCATATCATCCTTCTGTTCCTAATTGAATTACCTTCAGACAAAAATGCAATTGAAACCATCAACATCAACATTCTCCATCAACAACAAAAAAAAATGGATACCAGTCATCAGCCTTTGACATTTTCAGTTTCACTCTCGCCAAGCAAAAGAAAACAAAAATGTGAATAAAAAGGAAAAAGCTGAACCTTAAAAAAAAAATATCATCCTCATCACCATCATCCATTTCATTGTTATTTCTCGCAATCCAAATGTATATTTTGTCGACCAAAGTTCATAAAAATCGATCCAATTTTTGGGGTTGTGCTCTCTCTTTTATCCTTTTTAGAAAAAAAAAAACACAACAATAACTATACTGCACAAAATAAAACATTTCAACCAAAATGTATAGTCTCAATAAAAGAATAAAGGAACCCAAAACAAAAAAAATGCTCCGATACAGTGTTTCTTTTACCAAAATAAATAATTTGGCGCGCATTTCTCCCGCCCTTTTTAATGCGCTTGTTCCTTTTTTCATCGAGTATGCGTGTGCGAGTGTTCGTCTGTGTTTATGTTTACACAACAGAATTCCCTTGTTTATTTATATTTCTTGTTCTTCTTTTTTTCTACTATCAATACTGCTGCTGCTCCAAATGATAGCAGGAGGAAAAATGGCAAATACACAATAATAATACAATGTGCCCGAAGGCACCCTGCCACAACCCTCAATGCTTCAGCTTCATCTCTGATGAATGCGACAGCTTGGGCGAAGCGAAAGGAAAAACTCAGAATTTCGCTTGATATAACCACCAGCACCACACACTGCGGCATGTTCGAGTCAAGCTGTCCATTTTAATTTCCCAAACAAATAGAGTAAGAGAAGGTTATGGACAAACTATAAGAGAGTGAGGAAGAGAAAAAGACTTGGGCTGGGGGAAGTGGAGACTATTGTGGGAATAAATGTGCGCAGCGCATATATAATATTCGAAACGAAACGAATAACGCATCACAGCTTGCGCCAAGTTTGTTAGAGTTCAAAGACCAGGAAATTGTGATCCCTCTTTGCACCACTAAATACCTCCGTGCTCCGTTAACCATCATCCCATCTCTCCCGCTTATTTTCTCTCTAGCCGGAGCGGCTTAGAACGTTGTTATGTTAGCCTTTGAAGAGAGGCAGAGTATGGCGCCACTCGAATATTCTGTTTCTGTTCGTGTTTCTGTTCGTGTTTATGTTTACTAATATAGAAGGAGAGACACCCTTTATACATTGCATTTCTACATTCTATCTCCATTCTGGCCTAAATGGGAGAGAGTTTGATTTTAACGATTCAGCTCGGTAATTATCGTGTGTAGTAAAATAAAAGCACATTTCTTTCCATTTCTCTCTGCTAGGGTGTTTAAAAACTGGTTGATTATTCCGTATGGGAAAAGGATAAATGAATTTGCATTGTTGTCTGGTTTAGGGGATGGTTTCTAGTCCCGCGCTTATATGTTTTATCTCCAAACACCTCCCTTTCACAACTTCCTAGGTCCTAGATCCTAGTTTTAGCCCTAAAATGCTAAATTCAAAGGACAGGTACAATATGGAAATGGAACACATTCATGCGCGCCTTTTTTTGAAACTTGTTTTTGCTTATTTTTCGTAACGAACAACAAACTGATGATAGTAAAACAAATTTCAACTACAGAAGTACTGCAAATACGAAAATAAATATGACAGGTACAACGACGTACAAGAAATGAAAAGAAGACGAGAAAATTCCTTTGCATTAAATTTTCCCCGGATGAGCAGCAATTGTCGGGTGTTGATGTTGAGGTCTCATAGTTTCGTCGACTTTATGATGAGAGAAATGGAACGCGAAGAAATGATATTATGTTTTCCACATTTCCTCAAAGTTTTGTTCTCCCCCAGCCCCCGCAAGGCCCAAAACACAAAAAGGAATTCCTTTGGTTGACACTGTGTGTACTTGGTTCCATTTGTACTTCCTGTTCTCGTCCTCTTTTATCTTCCTTTCCTTATTTCTTCTCTTCTTCTATATTTGTTTTGATTAGTTTTTTATTGGATTTTTTTTCTGCAGCTTTTTTGTTTGCAAGGTGTACCAGTACCAGTATCATCCAAAGACCAGACCAGTACTTCTACCTTATACCTCCCGTGTCCCGTCACAATTCTCAACCTTATACTTACTCGTATGCCTCATTTTATAACTCTGGTTGTACGTACCCTATGTTTTTTGCACCACCACCAACCTTGTGGAATGTGGAATGTTTTATAGAATGGTTTTTTGTTGGCCTGCTTGTTGTAAAGACAGAGGTATAGTTCCGCTTTTGAAAAGCTATTCTTCTTCTTCTTCTATTCACATCTCTCTGTAGGTAGGTAGATAGATAGATAGTTGCTTCGAAGATAAGTACGCTTCTTCTTCTGTGCTTCTTTTGGTGTGTCTTATAGCAGGCGCTTCGGTATGCGACATTTAGCGGAGCCTGAGACGAAAAAGGAGTTTTATCTATTTACTCCTCTTCTTCGTCGTCGTCGTCGTCGTTGTCGGTTCTAATGTGTATAGTAGGATTTTGTGTTATAAATAGCTTTGCGGGGAGGTGCGGCGATGAAAACGAAGGAAAATGCCTTTTTACCGTAGGCTCTTGGAATGTTATTAAAAGTTGGTTCTCTGATGGGGATAATATGCCATGTGGTATGGTATATGGTGTGGCGTGGCTTGGTATTGTATAGTCTCGATGGTGGATATAGTTTAAGAATGCAAACGCAAAAAAAAAAAAGAAAAAGAAGACAAATGCAATGCGAATATACTCTTTTCAGAAAAACCAAGATCCAAGAGGTATTGATAGACTGATTCTTCTTTAAATGTAATGTTGTCTGTTGGTGACAATAAAAGATGTTTGATAGTAAGGAATTCGTTTCTATTTTTTTTTTGTAGGTATTCTATTGAAAATAAAAGATTGGTCGAAGGAAAGACATTTTAAAACTTACCTAGCTTTAAGAGTGAAATAGCATTTTTTAGTTCTGTTTAAAATTCAAGTAAAGGTACATATAAATTAAATTAAAATTCTAAATCCCATCTAAGCTAAACCTCATCTTGGATCTTAAAGCGTTGAATGCTTTAAAATCACACTCTAAGTATTGGGTAAACTGTTCAACTAGTTTTTTGACTTTTACTTCAAAATATGTTTTAATTAATTGATGTTGATATTCTGAAAATATTAAAATTTGATTTAAAAAAAGTTCTAAAATCGGTTCACTGTATACCAGGGGTGAACAGAGTGAACCAAATGGTGTTTCAAAGGAATCAATTATGTTTATTCACTAAAATTAACAGTTCTTTTCTTATTAGAATTGTTTCAATTTTCGATGATTTTTATTTGAAATCTGTCAAGTTTGTGAATGAATATGAGAACAAACAATTCTATGATTGGCAATATTAAACAACGCAAGTAAAAAAAATACAACTCCAAAACATTTTTGATAATTTTTGAAAAACATTTATGGCAGCAAAAGCTGAGTAGATTTTTTCGGGGGGTTCAAAATATGGCTGTTATCGAAAAATAAGACCAGGAATGAAAACATAGATTTCATTTTCAAAATGAAATGAAATTTAGTTATTTTGGCAGGTGAAATGAGATAACTCGCCGACTTATCCCATTACGATTGAGCTGTTTAGTATAATGGTCGAAATTCTTTCCGACGAATTCTTGGCACGGAAGATTGAAATTTATATCTATCGCAATGTGTCGTCGCATTTCTGTAAAATTTCTTCCGATTACAGCTTCTTCGAACCGAAATTGAATCTCTGACGAAGGGTGCGTTGCGGAGAAAGTTCCGCTCCAACGGTTACATACCTCTATAGGGTCGAATATGAACCTATGTATATATCTCACTCATAACCTTAATCTCCAATCAAAAGTTTTTGAGGTAAAAAAACATAAGACAACAAGGCGGCAGCCTCATTTTTTTCTCGGCCTTTATTTAACGTGGGTTAATTTCACTTAACCATTTTTTAGACAGAAAAATTGGTCGTGGTTTCTTTACACTAAATCAGTTGGGAGTTCTTCTTATATTTTCGTAACTTGCTGGCACGTATGGGTCATGTATTTCAAAAACCTAAGATCTTGAAAAGTTTTGAAACAGTACACAATTTAACATTTTTTTAAATAATATTTAATGCACATGGCAGAAAAACCTCTATTTTTGGGAGAATCGAAAATAATTCTACGCTGATCACGATCAAATAATGGCACAAACTCAGCACATAACATATCACCAACTTAATTTTTTTTAAAGTATAGAATAAAAGTGCTCACTCCATTCACATTTTTTTTTCAAATCAATTGAGAAGTGCAAGAGCAAAACCAATTTTTTTTTTGTTTTTTAATCAAATATACTTTAATATGCAAAATATGTATGGATAACATCAAAACAAAAATATATTTATAAAAACGCCTCCCAGTTCATGTATTTCCTTCATAGATGGCGGTCATGCCAATCACAGATTAAGTTGAAGCATTAAAATATTAGCAATATATCAATGTATGAAAGTCACATTGGGGCGTATACGCATTATTTTAATTTTTATATTAAAAGAAAACTCTTCAAACTATGCATATTCATGGTAGTTTAATTTTACTTTTATCTATTTTTTTTTAAACAAAATTAATACGACAAAGCAACGCTACTTGGCACCCGCTAGTAATGTACTCATGACTACGACGTGCAATAAGTTTATTGAAAAAAAAAAAATTACCAATTTATAAATGCCATTAAGGCATTACAAAACATTTAATGTATTGTATGTATATGCATTATGGACATCTATATCTCAGTAAACACGCACAATTAGTTCAATTTAAAATTATCCAATAATTTCCGCTTCTAACCAATTGATTAATCATCAATAATAAAAAAAAATCATTTACACTCTCAATAAATTCTTTGAATCTACTCACTTTATATAAACATATTCTATAAACTCTTTGTTATGACCACCACGAACCATAAGAGTGTCAATATCAATAAAACACACAAAATCTACGTCATATTGCACTGATAAAAATCGAATACAACACATTACTTGTAATTATATGTAACTCCATTAATTCTAATAAATTGAAAACACGTCAGCCAAAGGAATATTGCACGTCACAAGCTGAGCCGGTCGGATAGGTTTTGAGTAAATAAATTATATTTGTTTTGAAGAAAAAATACAAAAAAAAAACAACAGGAAAACAACAAAGTTTAGTGTGCATTATTTAATATTGTTTGTTTTTTTTTTGTATTTACATTTCCATGAAGTCAGTGTCAGTGCCAATATTGTGTTCACTTTCATTCTTAGAAAGTTCTGTTTTCTATAATGATGATGATAACATAAGTCTGTTATACAACTTCCTATACAGACATTAATCGATTCGAATGACGTTGGTTTTATTTTTATTTTTAATTTTTTTTTATTTTTCTTCAATTTTTATCAGATAAATGGGATTGAAGTCTATTAGAGGCAGAGGAGGAATAAAATAAAATAAAATAAAATAAAATAAAATAAAATAAAATAAAATAAAATAAAATAAAATAAAATAAAATAAAATAAAATAAAATAAAATAAAATAAAATAAAATAAAATAAAATAAAATAAAATAAAATAAAATAAAATAAAATAAAATAAAATAAAATAAAATAAAATAAAATAAAATAAAATAAAATTAAAATAAGCAAGATAAAAATTTTAAAAATATGTAAAACGTATTGTTTCGCAGAAATGTGAAAACTAAAAAAATCATATGTAAAAAAAGTATGCAAGTTTTAAGTTTGTATAGTAATTTACACATCAAAAACCGATTTCAAAATATTGAGTTTTTAAAAAAATGATTTTTTTTTGAAAAACCCAAAAAAAAAATTTTTGAAATTTTAAATATGCACTATTTTCAGGATTATAAAGAACCTTTTTCATCGAAATTCTGATAACAATTCTTCAACCATCAAAATCGTGGCAAGTAGTGTTAATGACGGTTTTTTGAAAAATAATTTTAATTACATACTTACAAAACCTTATTTCAAAAATTTTTCAGATAAATCTTAATTTTAAATATAATTTATAATCGATCTTATCTTTTCTCTTTCTTTTAAAAATATAAATGAACACAGATTGAAACAAAGAATTTTTCTATTAACATAACAGGACATATAATTTCAAAAACACTTAATAATAAAAAAAACTAAACCTCATCAACTTAATTTTATTTTTAACACAAAAAAAAAATCTCAACTCAGACATTTTAATAACCTACAAATCTTATCTAGGTCTCCAAAAAACAATATCTTAACATAATATAGCCAAAACATTTCACATACATCAATTTATTCAGTTTTATTCCATTCGGTAAGGCTTGTCGAAAATACAATTCAAAATGTTATGATGAAAACTTCATAAAAGTTTCATTGTTATTGGCAGTTGTTGTAGCTACGAGTAGTAACATTGAACATTTCTTTTATATCATTTCCTCTCTCTGGTTTTCTTATTATTTTCTTATTTTCTACAAAAAAAAAACAACACTTCTCGTCATAACTTTTATGCGTACACAATGGCAGTTCAATATCATAGAATCGAGGCTAAAATAAGTGTTGTATTTCAGCATTCGTCCTCATTTAAAACCATCCGCCCTCTTTCTCTTAGCCACCAAACAACTTACGTGCTCCCCCTTGTCTAATATTTCTCCGTTCTTCAGATGGCAAGTTCAATGCTTCTGTTTATTTACACTTCAAGTCGATTTACTTTTTGGCAGTTTTGGTATTGTGTTTGAAGTAAAATGATTGACACATTTTTGTTTGGTTCTCATATATACTCGAATAGTTTGAAGGCGAATATTTGAAATAAAAAAGAAAAATCACATCTATTCGCTACAATTTCAATCTGTGAATAGGGAGGAAAGATTCAAAATATTTTCCGGGTAAACTGAGAGAAATTTGTGTGTAAAATTGATAAGAAGAATTTTCTGTTTCCACTGTTTTAGAGTTTAAGTAAGAAAACAATCTTAGCAAAATTATATTTTGAAATGGGTCAAAAGTCATGCGGCGGATTTTTCGATTTGTTTTGAATTAGAAATAGACATCTGATGTTAATTCATTATTTTGCCTTTGCAATGCAATTCAGAAATTTTAGGTTTGAAAATAAAAATTAAAATTTTTTTTTTAACGGTTTTATCATCCTGAACTCGCATTTCATCACTTTGCTTAACAAAACTTCGAACTTCGGTTTTATTTCCAAATTTTGGTTTTGGAAAATTTTGGAAATTTTGAAATAGAAATTTTTAGCATAATAATCAAATTGCTTCAGCTTGTATTTATTAATTCGCATTAATTGCAAAATCAATGTTTAAGGGTTCGTATGAGTTTCGCTAATCGCTTGGCTAGATCTTGTGAGTAAGGAAGGTGGTCAACCAGACTAAACCCTAATTCGTGTATTTTCGCTATCGCAACTGCAGAGGTATAAGTGGGGCGCATTGTCTTGGTGAAAAAGAATTTTTTTTCTCTGCAAATGTGGCTATTGTTACCTTCAGCTTGTATACGTAGTATATTCCGATATTTATTTTTCATTTTTCTTTCCTCATGTATTTAGCATTTAATTTTTTTCACATGAAAAAATATAGAAACGTCTTTTCGTTTTTCGTCTTTCGTTGTCCTCGCAATATGTTATTTCATATTTCGTTTTGTTTTTTAATTAAATACATTGTAAAAGGATCATTTCGCAATCAGAATTTTTATTTTGTAATTTTGCATTTGCGACGAAGATTCAGAATTCACATTTTTTAATTTAATATTATTTGACTTCTTTTATTATTTTTTTCCGTTTAAAAACGTATAGAGGTATCATTTCGCATTCACCAAATTGTTTTGCGATCTTCCTGGTGCGGCAGGTTTTTATTTCGCTTTAATATTATTTCGAAAATCATTATTTTTTTTATTTTTATTTGGTATTGTGCATTATTTGACTTTAAAAATTATTAATTGAATTCATAAATTGCAATTAGATCATTTCGCATTTATCAAAATGTTGTGCTGAAAGTCTTAATTTACAGTTTTAATTTTTTTCCCAAAATCAACATTTTCAAGGGCTATCATTTCGCATATTCCACATTATTTTTTTCTTTTCACGTATTTCGTTGCTACATATTTAATTGTATTATTTAACTTATCATGTAATAATATTTTAATATTTTTATATTCATGAAATTCATACATAAAAAGTTTTAATGTTTGAAACAAATTCTTTGAAAAGTCATTTTAATTTCTATAAACGTTTTTTTTTTAGTGTTCTTTATTTTTTATGTTATCTAGTAGGTACCTTAATTTGTTTCCTCTCCCAAAATAAGTTCATTCATAATTAAATAAATTTAGAGCAAAACCCCGAACACGCAAATAGATTAAGCAAACAGCAAAAAAAAAACTCGGTCGAAACAGATACGGGTACGTGTATTTGCTTTTTAGTTTCAGATCATGAACGGAAAATTTTGTACATCCAACACAACACCTCCCCTTCTCCGTCTTCACTTCCATCTTAAAAACATAATCATGGAAGTGCATCCACAGTTTTCTCTCTCTCAAAATTGAAACTGGGGTGTCTAAAATTTTATTTAAAAAATTAATGCAATTTATTTTTAAATTCAAAAATATAATTCACACTTTAAACGAAGAAGAATCATCATTAACACGATGAAAAAATTATATGTACGAGTAGATATAATAAGAAACATCTGCCTCTAGTTGGCAGTTTACCCACGAATTCGGATATGAAAAAATCCATCTTAATGAATGTCAAATTGAAGGTGAGAATGTCCTAAGATGCCATATATAGAAAAAGATGAATACTTCAATATTTCTTCTTCTTCCCCCATCTTGTTCCCTTCCTAATATGCTCAATCACACCACCCTCCTGGTTTTTCTCCACCAAACTTCTCGCAAGAAACGTATTGTTGAACGGAAGAAAAAAAAAATTAAATAAAAATAAGAACCGATTCAGGACATTAAGGAAGACTCAGCACTCTTCTTCTTCTGTTTAGCATAGATATTGCCGCCAAAAATTATTAGAATTGGATATTGCCGTTACGTGAGTCTATTCCGTAAATGTAATTGGTTTTTTGGTTCTTTCTTAAAGGAAAAAGGAAACCCCCAAGACGAAGACCAAAAGACCGAACCGTAACCGTACCGAAGTCAAGGCACTCGAATTCGAATGCTGATTTCAGCCCGAATAGGAAGCAAAATACGAAGAGGTAAAAGAGAAGATGGAAGAAGCAACACCATATCTCAGGAACATATACACCGTGAATTGCGTACCGCATATTGTGTTCAGGAAGTTGAAATGCCCGAGGTGGTTTTATGGGTTTTGTAGATGGGGGTAGGGTGGCAGCAAAAAAAAAAAAAGAAAGACCGGAACGGGAAGGCTATACAAAACGGTGCATTATACTTTATTTGTAATGTCCTTGGGATGTTTTAAGGTAGTAATTTTTTTGCCTTTGCTTTGCTAGCTGTTGTCGTTTGTTCCTCTGTCTCAGGAAAATATAAGGTGAATTTGAATGTGATACCGGAAATGATAAGGGTGCGTTTTGGATCCTAATCAGTAAACGAGCTCACGTTCAAAGAAGTTAGCCATAAAAGCGAATGGGTTGTGCGTATTGTTTTTCATTTTTATATCGCTTTAATGGGATGTTTTCGTACATAGGGGGGGGGGGGAATAAAAGTGCTGAACGGTAACCAATGAGCCGATATATGATACAAATGGCTGCATTAATATTGAAGGGAATTGCCTATTTTTAGCTGAAAATTTTGTTTACTTTGTATTATCTTATGGTGATGCTACTTAAACAACAACAACAAAAAAAATGATGTCTTGAAATGAACACCGTTTGACTTTGTACAATCGAAAGAGATGTGGAAAGGTGTATGGTGTGTCGTGAAAATTATCGATTTTTAAATTTGAGAATAAATTGTTTTTAATTCGAAGGAAATACAAACTCTTTGTTGAACTTAAATGCATATAGAAGAATTCCTTAAAAATTCTGCATTAAAAAGCAAATTTGAAACTTTATTTTATCAGAATCGAGCAAAAATTAAATGAAGATTTTTTTACTTCAACTAAACAAGATTCTAATATTTTGTTGCATGAATTACATTCATTTTCCATTGCCTTCTTCTTATGTAGGTATTCCTGGCATACATAAAATAATTTCACCCTAATATTTTTTTTTGTAAAATTAAAATTTAAGCATAGTTTTGCTTCTATCAAAAGGTTGCTTCATGCAAACTTTAAAACTATGATTTCGAGGAAATCTTGTTCAATTTTCCAACGCATTAATATTATTCAAAAATCAATTTCCTAAAGTTTTATTTGTGAAGGGTCTACATCAAAAAAAAAAATTCCGTTGAATTTTGTTTTAATGTTAAATTTTATGTTAGATAAGGTAAAATAATTTCTTTTCATCCATTTCCATTTCCAAGTAATATTTGTACGAACTTAAATGTTACGTGGAAGTAATCTTACGTTAAACAAAAAATCAATATCCTTTGTAAAGATTTTCTTTTCCTTTTTTCTGCACGGGCAAGATGCACGTACTTACAGTATAAATATAGTTGCATTTGACATAATACATCATCATACATACTATAACCATCATCATCATCATCATCTTGACATATCTATGCTAAAGTGTGATATATGTATAGAGGAAAAGTAATGCGCACTATGACAAGGACTTTACAGTTTACATTATCTATATACCTATCTATACTTTTCTACATTATCCTTTTTCCCTCGTCCTTCTCCGTAAAATCATCAACAACCATGAATGCACTTCATTTGATGGTTGAAAAAAAAAAAAAAAAAAAAAAATTGGGTGGCATGCAAGGACACAATATCAAAAGCTTGTAATTCATTCGACCACGGCTGAGTGTATATTTTGGAAAGGACCTAGAGCCGATGTATAACAACATTTTACATCCCTTTACAAACATTTACTTAATAAATACAAGCATAAAAGGAAAAACGAACTTATAGTAATGACATTTTACTACCCGCACCACCCCCAATGATGTGGAAGAGTTGGTTAAAGTTATCACATTCTATATAGCTTCCTTCATCATAGAGTGGATGCACTATTTCCTGCTTTGTGTGTGTGTAATTCTCTCATTTCTATGGAGAACTGCCACTATCAGAGATTGGCGCAACTCACTGATGGAAGCACAAAAATGAAGGTTTAACAGGAAACTTACTTCACATCCCTTTTACTTTATTAGCTCCTCGAATGTGGCCCTTCGTTACTGTAAAAATACATATTATTACAAGCGAGTAATATAATTCATAGCTTTTCCTATATAAACTTCGGCACGTGTAGTATGCAACTAAGTACATTATATTCAACAATGGTTCCTTGTACTTCTCTCTCACTATCTCTCTTGTTTCCCTATATCCCTCTCTCTCTTTCTGTATGTTTATTCATTCTCTTTCACTCTGTGTTCCATTCGAATTCGATCGATAAAAAGTAAATTAGGTCACAGAAAGTAGCTCATGTAGTTATTACGTCTCTTTTTATGTCACATTTTGTTTCCTCATTTTCCTGAGCTTCTGACACAACTTTAAACCACCCAACAAGGCAACCCAACATCACACCTATCGATATGTTTTTTTGCGTTTGGTTGGGGTTGGGGCTTAGTATAGAAATGTATACACAATAATGTATGGACGAGTGTGAGTTGCCACTTTAATTTTTAACTGAAGCTGATGATGCAAATAAGATTTTTGTTTTAGGTCTTATTTAAAAAGAAAATTAAAATAACTTAGCTTTCATATTTTCGGCTTCAATTTCAAACCCAACCGTTAAGATATTTCAAACTCAAATTCAGGTACCAGGCGTCCGAGGCATTAGACATAACATTGCGTTTTCGCAACGCTAACTGAAAATGGGTTAGTTACTGAAAATTAAAGAATAAAAATTCTGACATCTGAAATTCTTTCACACAACCGTCAAAACAAATTCTAAGTTGAAGTCATGATTGTTTACTTTCAACTTTTTCTAATTATTGAACCTAATGGCCCTCCCAAAAACCAAAGCGAAACATTCGCCGACTACGACAAAACAAGAATAAAAACACGTTGTTACATTCGGCTACGTTTCGGGCTGGTTTTTGTGTTTAATTAATTAGGTACATATTTGAATTGACTAAAAAGTTTTGGCAACGTTTTGGTGTTTTCTAAGTTTGGTACAGATCTAACCAACTAATATTTTCAATAAATGAGATTATCAAAGAAATTGCACAAAATTTTTTAACATTCTACACGTGATACATATGCAACATACACGCGTTGGTAAAACGATAATTTCTGAGCCTTCGAAAAATCCCGCAATATTTTGATTTTCTAAATTTGGTACAAAATTTTGTAGAAACATAATATCTTTATAATGTCAAAAATCGGGAACATTCCGTGAAGTTTTTTTTTAGCATCAATGTAAATTTGACACAAAAAAAAAATAGTAAATTGAATTATTAAGGAAATAAAAATTTGGTGAAATGTATATTTTTTAAAAACAAAATTATTAAAATTAGGAGCAGAAAAGTAAATTCTCATAATTAGTGAATATTTTGCAACACTTCGGATTTTTTTAATCTGAATTTGGTACGCAAATATTTTTTATAAAACATAATTATCAGGAAAATAAAGCAAAAACCTTAATTCTTTTATTCTGAGAAAGACAAATAATTTTTTTGTTCGATATTTCACAAACAATTTTAGAAATAAAGAATAATTTTATTTTAAATAATTTTCCTTAACCATGGAACTTTACAAATTATTAGGTACGTGTTAGGTAAGCAATAGCCTTGTATCTCATTTCACATCGGGAGCAAGTTCGGGCACTGAAGTAATGCATTTTATGTTACTTTAAGTAAAGAGGATGTATATTTGATGAATTAAGTTTAATTACGGGTGCCCTATGCCTAACGACCACTTCTAATTCCTTTACTCCTTTATTCACCCGTGCATCTATAGTTTTTTTTTTTTTTGCTTATGTGCATCCCTTGAGCCTGATTTGATTTATGTATGAGCATTACTATGCACTTTCATAATAATATCCCACCATGACATCGTCCTCGTCATCATCATCATCATCATCATCATCATGATGTTCATGATGTACCTATATAATATAAAATTTGCATTGGATAATTGAAGGACAAGTTGGTATGTGTCCCTTTTAGGGGATGTTCATACCACCTACTTCGTTACAAAACCTCCTCAACATAATGCGCGCTACAGGTTGTTGCGTGTGACATAGTTTTCAGTGAAACAATATTATATATTATATGGTTGACTAAATGCACCACACAAATATGGTTAATGGGGATGTACCTAACCTATACATATTTGTTTATATATTTTTTTTTTTGCTATCGCATTGACGTTAAATTATTAATTACATTTGAGGGTTGATGGATTCAACATTGAGCTGACGTTTATAATGAAAATATAAAGGACTACCTACTTTCCTAGTGACCTACATTCCCTTCATTCGCATCGCTATAATCGCGGTCAGAAGGGCTACGAGGAGAAGACGACGGCGACGTAAAGAATTAAGGGGAGTATAATAATATAGGTAGGTAGAGAAAACATTATGCCAAGGTAAATATCAAATTGTGATACAAAAAAAAAAAAAAACTATACTGATTTTAATCGGTCTAGAATAAGCATCAATAAATTCTTGGAAATAATACGCAGTTTAGTTGAAATTTCTATTTGGCTAAGAGAAATATAAATGGCTTCCAATCGATATCTAGATAATAATAATGGATTTCGATTGTAATGGGTTTTTTGTTTGGGTGGGCATTTTTTGTTTTGTTTCGATAATTCAGACACAGGTTGAATGGTATAAAAGAATTTTCCTTCCTATTTTTACAATGATATGTTTATTGGGAAAAAAGGTTTTAACAACTTAGATATTATAGGTATGGTAAATTGAAGAAGATTATAAACATTTATTTTTAAAGAAGTTCGAAAGACAATTGAAATATTCCGTAGCTTTGGTTTTAATGATAACATACATATTATTATTTTTTTTAAAGTAAGAATTTGATTTTCGCTAAGTTTTTGTCTTAAATATTTTGACGATATTTTTAACCAAATTTAACTTATTTAAAGAAAAATGTTATGTAGTCATTTAGAAGCATATTTTTCCTTAAGTATTTAAATACATTTCTGCTTGATAATGCAAAAAAGTTTTAACTAAATAAATATGTATGATGGTCTCTTAAAGCAATATTAAATGAGATAATCTACTTTATTTCTAAATGTATTTAGGTGGGCACCACCCCTTGAAAAAAATGGGATTTGAAAATAAAGTCCCACTTTTCTGATGATATAATTTCATTGCACTCCGACTTAACTAAAATGTACGCCCTGTTTTCCTAATAAAGTCGTAAATTTTGATTAAAAAAATCGATCATAGGAATCACTGCAAAACAAACAATCTGAGGGACTAGCATCTTTAATACTTAAGAATTTGAAAAATGGTAAACACATTATTAATCATTTCTAAATTTCTGGTCACTTACATCATTTTTTTAGTAAAACCGAATACATCTTTGACAGAGTTACGTTACCAAACGTAACGTTTTTGACATTTATAAACGTCAAAGTGACATAAGACTTAGCATGATACTAAAACGATAAAATAGAAACCTGACAATTTGAACTTTAACAAAAATCCTTTATATTTAGTAGTTTACTATTTTTTTTATATACTCGTAGCATTATACTAAAAATACCTCCTATAACCTTATTTAGATTTAGATTTAGATTTATTGTAGCTAGATTTGTATAATAATTTTTTTTCTTAAAACTAGATTGCACAATTTACAGAGATATGATATGATTCTATCTTACTGCTAAAAACTAACAATTTGTATTTAAATAATAGATCACCTTAAATTCTACGCCATTGCCTTTTATTTTAGATAAACCTACTTCAAACCTTAGTGTTCTTATTGATTAATAAAGGCGCCCAATTCATTGTCTCCATTAATCAATTTGTCTGATAGACTAGACGGCATTAAATTATCTACATATATTCATATTTTAAATTTATACTTAAACAAATTTCCATTTAAAATTCCACCTGTCATCCAAACCATAGATCACAAAGACCTCTATAATATGCGTATTTATTTATCTACGCATATATAAAAAAAAAACCATTATTTGTCACAATTATTTTTAAATCAAAACTAGGAAATTGCGTGCACAGCTGCAATTTGCAACGCAAATCAAAATATACAATCCATAGCCAATTTGCCTTCTAAACCACAATGCCTCTCTCGGGGACGCGACCTTATGTGTCCGCGTTATTACGCAATGATTTTGCATATTGCACATTGCAGTTAATTGACGCATTTTAGTCACTATACCTACTACGCGTCTTTGTTTTTGTTGTCACCATTTAAGCTTTTGCAAGATCAGCAGAATTTTAGGATTTGAATTTTTACGTTCTTTTGTCCCCGGATGTTTTTTTTTTTACGGTCCCTCTCTCCTCTCTCTGTGATGGAAATTGTGCGTTGCTGTTATAATTTTCCCGCGCTAAATTAAAATAATAATGCAAAACAAAAAACTTTATAGGCGTGTGCGTACATTCTTAAACCAGTTCCCACGGACAGCTTTTTTGAGGTGGCCGCGATCCGCGGCCATGTCGCTGCCTATGTGCGTGCCGCTGTCGCACGCATATGCATTCCGTTTAAAGTGTAGCATTCTCGCGCACCGCACAATCACTTACTTTTATTTTCCAGCGACTGACGGATTTACGGCGCGGCGCAGTGCGACGTATAATATCAAATAAAACAAAACCTTTGAAAGGAAAATTGAAAGTGAAGCAAGCCAAGTAGATTTTTTGACGTAATGTGTAATACACAGTTAGACACACGTTGTAGTATAGTTTGTCTCATTACACGATTGCGCCTTGCGCGTCTATTGCTCTGGGGTATCCATACGAAAGCAAAACAAACAAAACGGCGCGCGACGTTTGAAGCACGAGGGCTCTATACTATAATCTAAGTCGCAGCTTGTTGTCTCTGCTTTGCTTGGCTGTGTCTTTGATATTTAGGTTAATGTATTTTCCACCCGCACTGTCTTGACCTGGTTTTTATTTTTTTCTTTTTCGTATTGTATCTTTTATACGCTTTTACAATTTTCTGTGAGTTTTTTTTTGTTGTTATTTTGTTTGTCTTTTGTTAACAAAGAAATAACTTTAATCCAATGTTCATCAATTCATCATTTTATCGAATAAAATAAATCAATAACATTGTTTTGATTGGAATGCTATGGGTTTTTGTATATAGATTTGATTTGTTACGTATAGTGCGCTATGAAAACGAAAAATCTGATGTAATAATATGTTGGTCTTTCTAATGACAAGGCTAGGGATTTGTTTTGAATGATGGCAAAATAGAAAATCCTTTCTCCAAACTATTTTGTAGATTCTTCCTTGAACTGCATTTGGTTGGTTGATGCGATGCTATTTTCAATTACATAAAAAGTTGTGACGGATGGGAGCTCATCAGCATTTTGGTGATGGAGTATGGATTTTTAAAGTGGGCTTAGTTTCCACAAGGAAAAAAGTTGTATCGTACTGAGAATATATTTTCAATTTTAGAGGATGCAGAAATGTATTTCTATGAAAAAAAAATCACACAAAAAAATTTTACAAACCATTACCTTTATGAACATAAACAAATTATAGGAGAATAATTTTTCATTTGAATTTCGTGGTATCACGTATTAATTTACTAAATAGTAAATTTTAATATTATTTTTTAGAGGAATTGTCGTTATGGGTTACCTAATCTTACGTACATACATATCTACATATCTTTAAAGTTTTGAAAAATATTTGTCAAAAGTCTGTTATTAACGGTACTGCCATAGAAACGGATTTTTGGTTTTCATTTTTTTAAGAAATTCATTGACAGATTGGACTATGAAAGAAAAATCAAAAAACTCAATAATTTGCAGGAAGATACCTTATTTGAAGAGAACCAATTTACCTTTTGAACGGTACCTACCTAAAGGGGGATTTGTAGTATTTGAAAAAAAGTAAGTTCCCCAATGTTTTTCTTTTTTGTACCCACATTAATACTAACGATATTTTAAACTCAGTTGATAAAAATATTTTCATATTTTAAGACTGATCTTCTAATACACTTAAGTGTACCTACATATTTGAAAAAATCATTGCCCTTTGGATTTCGCAACGAAAATCTTTTTCGTTCAAATAAAAATATATCCATTTTTGCAGGTTAATTAATGGCAACCATTGCGGCCTATGTCAAAAAAGTCGGACATAAACAACGTTCAAGTACCGCCACAAACCCTATGGCAAGCAAAGCAACAACAATGTCGGACGACCGACGACGACGACAACGACGACGAAGAAAGCAAAATTCCGTTGGCATTTCCGCTGCAGACATCTTTGGACACTAATGAATGAATCTGTCTGCTGCTTGTTCTTCTTCTTTTTCTTCTTCTTCTTCTTGAACACTGTAGATGTCGTCGTTGGTCGACTAAATGTTGGCTGAATGCCCTGACTCATTCATTCATTCATTATTTCGAATGTCGGACTCTCCGTGTGTGTGTATGTGTTTTGTTTGGTTTTATAAATTTTTTTGCAATATTGCTGTGTTGCGCTATTGCTCTTCTTGTAAATGGGACACACACATGAAAATGTGCCATAAACGGGCCCAAGGAATTCAAACCATAAAGGGGGAGTTGGAGGGCATCAGACATCAAGCCTGCATGGCTGTGGTACGGTATGGTATGGTATGATACTGGTGTGTATCCGCAAACAAGACAGACGGACATTGGAATGTTACAATCTAAATTTGCCATTTAATATGCAATGCTAGAGGCATCAGCGGTACTGGCAATGACAGTATTCAAAACATACATATCTACATACATACAAAAAAGCAATGTGATGTACTCTCTTCGGGGTACTTTTTTTCCTTCCGTCTGGCCCTCCACCATCTCCAAAGAAACGTCGACAGAAACTTTCATCTTTTGTAGTAAAAACTCTGCCTCAAAATATTCAAACAGCAACAAGACTGTGTCGGTCTGATGTGGCATCAGTGGCATCAACAAGAAAACAAACAAAAAAAAAACACAAAAAGGAAGCCAGTGCAGGGGTTGACATTAATCAAGTGGCGTCCGGTGTAAGTAATTAAGCCATGTGCCTGATGATGATGCCTTTAAATTCTTTTGAGGACAGATAGCGAGTGTGATGAAAGTGAACTGTACTGTTTTAGAGAAGCACACATTTCCGGGCAAAGTATAAAAGTTTAAAAAATATTTTAAAATTATCATAAAATTTTATTCAGTGTTTTTGATGTACAATAATTATGTGCATTGTTTGATCATGGAAGCTTTTTTGACATTAGTTTAGATGTTTTTTTCAAAAAGAATTTTAGTTATTGTAAAATAAGTTATCTATAAGAAAAAAAAAAGAAAATTGCAGCGCTCTTGATATATAATTTCAGCACTTTAACTGACTGTTTTGATATACATACATACATATGCATTTAAAATTAAAAAAAAAATCTTGAATTGTGTCGATTTTCTTACAAGCTAATTTATTTAATTTAAATGAATAAAACAATATAAAATATCGAATTTCCTATTTATTGGTTAAAAGATAGTAGATATGCAAAAAGGGTTATCTTTCTCGCAAATCTAATTTTTGTATCATTTTTATATGCAAAATTAGCAAAACAAAAAATAAGGACACTGTGGCGTATACGTATTTTTTAAAAGTTCATTCGGTTAATAGTTTTAAATAACGCGACTCAAGTTTATAAAATAAAATTTTTAACTTTCTTAACAGTTATTCGGAAATCGTGTTTTACAACATTAAATTACTTTTTGGTTTGTGGTTTTGAAAAATGATATGAGCAACTTATTAAAAAATGTTTTACTTGATGTCAATATAGTTATGATATTATATGTATAATAGCAGCAACATTTTTCAAAGAGAAAAAAAATAACAAATTGATACTTTCACACAAATCTGTCATTGAATACTTTAAGATGATAGCCTAAAAATAACATACAATATAGATGGAAAAGGGATAAGGTTCCAATGTCTTCTTTTTTTCACCGTAAACTGACTTTTTAAGACAAACATTTAAACAGATTTTTATTTTGTTTATTATTTTATTGAAAAAAATTTTCAAACTTTTCCGGAAACATTTCTCATGCAAAGTTGTCGGGTTTACAAATGCAATCGCACCTAGAAAGATCAGAAAAGATCATGGAATGTTCCCGAAAGGGCTACACCAGGTCAACATTTTAAAATATTTTCCATGATCAAAATATTCAATCTAATTTAAAATTACATATGTAGGTAAGTATATCAATTTTAAATTAAATATAATTTTTATACCAATACCAATTCCTCGACCCTGAAAATTATTTTTCTACCTATTCTACCTTTTCGTGATTTTCCGGGTGCAATCGGTGGTCCAATTTACTGTCACGAAGACTACGCTAAGTCTTTAGTAGAACCAAAAACCATCAAAAAGGCCTTTGTTTTAATTGAGGCTTATATTGACTCATCTACCTTATCTGCTGTTATAGTAACATTCAAAAATTAAATTTGGAACTTGAATAAATTCTCTGCCAAGCGGCGTGTGTCACCTCAATATCAATTCATCAAAAAAAAATCCAATAAAACAACAATCACAATAAAACAACGAAATGACTTCCAACAAAAATCTCTCAGCTAGGAGTCCCTGTTATAAATTTTTTGATCTTCCGTAATGTTTTCTTGGAAAAAAATTCCAACAAAATGAGATCACAAATTTACTCGTGTTTAATTTATTAAAAATACATAAAACTCAACACAAAAAAAAAAGAAGAAGAAGAAGACCAACAAGACACAATATGAAGTAAGTAGGTATACAAAGCTTTTCTTTCCGCAATTCGCTGTCGTGTCAGGTGAACTTTGCACCCAAAATGTTTATTTTTTTTATGCAAAAAAAATACACACAACACACACTCAACGTAACAGTTAAGCAAAATTAACAAAACGTGTCTTGCTGGTTTGTGCACACACCAAACCAAACACCACCCTCCAAATCCCCCAGTTTTTGTATATCTACCGTAATTTCTGCTTAAAAAAGAGGCCAACATAAAGAAGACGAACACGAACAGTTGTATCAAAACAAAAAGCCGACAAAAATAAAAACATTATACATTTCCCTCCCTGTGCAAAAAAAAAAAAAAAATAGTTTGTTGCGCCGAGTGATACCGTAAACCGTAGTCGAATAGCGAAACGCAAATCGATCCATAAACACGATAGAAACATGGGTGGGAGTCATCCATCGAGTAGATGAAGATAGTAGAAAGAAGATGATGGTGTTTTCAGTTTTGTTTATGGTTATTCCGGTTGATATTGTGCCATTCACTTTCAACCCTCTCTCTCTCTCTCGCTGCTTATACGAAAACTACTATTTTCTCACAGTGTCGTAGTGGTAGTCGTCATCGTAAATGTTCCTTATTGCAGGTGAATTAAATCACAGTTTGTGGTTTTTTTTTTTTCTTACATTTGAAGGTACATAATGAATTTCCATCCCCCATCCATAATAGAGGTCGTGGTGAAACTTACTTTCTCATCACTATGGCGTGGTAAACAAAAACAAACACAAAAAAAGCACAATAAATTCATTTCTCTTTGACTAAAGATGGCGTGTGTGTTCGACAAGATTGAATGGTGTTACGAAACTTGAGCAGATGGGCAAAAAAAAAAAAAATGAAAGAAGCAAAACAAAGATGGTGGGAGAGTACCGTATTTTTGCGTTTCAATATTAGAAAGTGAGTCAAGTAAGACATAAAATAAATAAACAAAAAACTCAAAACACAAATAAAAAAAAACGAATGAATCAATTTTAAGAGTTTTATTTTTGTTTTATTTTGCTAACGGATGGAATGTTATATAGAGGTACAGAAGAGAACAGCTGTTAGCATACGAATAAGAAAGATTTATAAAAATACACGTCATGGTCTAAGTCTAACTGTTTATAACGGAATATAGTAACCAGATAAAAGTAATAGATAGACAAAACACGCGCAAAGTTACTGATGTAAACAAGATTTCTTCTTCTTCAGTTTAGTTTTTTTTTGTCTTTTTTTTTTTGCTTGATTTTTGTGAATTATACCAAGTTTCTCTAAACCAAAAAAAAAAACAACAAAAACAAACAAAATAAGTAGGTTAAATATTTATTATAAATTGTATGTAACATGCGAATTTATTTCGGATGAATACAGATTAAATATTGTATGGCGAAATGGAAAATATTGAAGACAAGCAACAAGATAATGACTGTCAACAGCTAATTTAAGACCATAACAAAGGTCAGTCCTTGAATAAGAAAATTATAACAGTTTGAATTGTTAACGATATTTGAAAGGAGATAGGTACCTATGCTTATTTCAAAACGATTCGCATAGAAATATTTCAATCAACGAAGTAAATATTAATGCAAAAAATAGTGCTCTTCTTTCTTTCTAATTTTCAGATGGACACTGGTTTTTTTTCTGGAATTGACGTAAGATTCTTGAAAATTAACTTTCTAAATGTATTTGATATTTCGTGCTTAATGCCGACCGTCACGCCGATGTTTTATTTATTTCTTTTAAGGATTACTTAACAACTGGGCCTAACTTGTAGACGGTGTTCAAGTTCAACCCGTAAGCCATTCCCTATGCTCCCGGAAATTCTGCAACCTTTTTTGAAAAAAAAAACGCCAAATAAATTTCAATATCAATTTCTGGCATTTTTTTTCTAGCTAACTTTCGAGAGTTTCTTTTTTCCAAAATTGTTGTGGCGTTTTTTCATTTAGGTTATCAATCATTGCAGTTTTCAACTTCACACTATTCAAAACTATTCTTCTACAAAACATTCAAAATTCGAAATAAGTTTTATTTTTAATACAATATCTAATTTGTGAAATATTTCTAGAAATCGAATTTAAAGCAGGGTCTATATTATGTTGATTTGCGTTGATCAACAAAATTCTAACACAATCATAGCTTTCTATGTTTATCATTTTAAATAATGTTAATCAACATCATAAATATATAAAATGTTGATCGGCCTTGAGGGTACCCACACCAGACATCATTTAATGGCTTTTTTAATGCAATCTTAGACATGTCTATGAAGGTCAAATTTCACCTCGATTTTATTAATAATAAAAAAATTTAATTTAATTATTTTGCACTCATAAACAAAATCATAAAAGGTATGATTGTGATTTTGTTTAAATTTTCAAATCTTTTATGAACCACTTGAGCCTCTTAATTTTGAAATTAATTGCATTTGCAAAAGTGCAATAAAGCCACAAATTTGGTATATTTATGTCTTAATAAAATATCAGTCGTTAGAAATAATAATTAAATTGTCAATGGTACTCAACTCATAGTCCTATTAAAAAACAATAAGTTCTGTCAATTAAAGCAAAATATAAATTCAAATTTTTATTTGTTTAGCTATAAATTCTACAGCTAAACAAATTAACATTTAAATTTATTTTTCTTGATAAGACCATACAATAACTCATATATAACTCTTTTTATATCGTTTTTCAAAGGTTAAAGAACTTTCTTGTTTACCTCAAAGTCCATTTGTCCCCAATTATCAGAATGACGAGCCATAATAATATGTACGACTTTACTGATATTGAATAACAACCTTTGCTACCTTTGTGACTTATTGTCACATACCTTTGTATAAAATCAGAAGTGTATTTTTTTCACACCTCCCAGTAGATATCTGGCTCACGCTAAAGTTCTCAGTTCAAGTAATTTTCCGTTCCCAATTAAAAGATCAATGGAATTTAACTCGAAATCAATACGGACAATATCAACGTGCGTCGTCCGACTATCCCAAAAATGTAATTTTTATGTATATTTTATTTTATTTCTAGCTAATGACCAAATATTTCACATTTCACAACAATTTACTCAGCCATTGAAATCCATATCCAAATCGCACATTCAAATCCAAAAAAAAAAAATAAATCTAAAGTGATTCACGATTTACCAAAAAAAAAAATTATAATACACAAAGCTTTCCTCTCCCCTTTGACGAGTGGGTTTTGCTCGCAGGAAGTCAAGAAAATGGGCGTTGACCCGTTGGCGATGGCGGAGATGGTGGCGTCGTATCGTCGTTGTTGCTTTTGATGGCTCTGCCAGTCGCACTTCTCAGGAGGAACACTGTTGAATGTGATTTGTTTTGCAATTAATTATTGTTTTGTTTGTAATTTTTTTCTTTTTTTTCATAACAAAAATCCAGAAAAAGTCAATAACCCATGTTCAATGTTCAACGTTCAATAAATTCGTAAATCACAACATGCAGTTATTATTTTGGAATTGAAAGAAATTATTTAGATTTATTTTGCAGTTAATTTGTTTTCATTTGTCATCGCATCGTATGAATTGGTATTTTATTTTTTTTATGAGTTTGCATTACCCTCTGCCTTTCATATACAAAAACATAACACGAGCTTCATTATGTGCCAGCGACCTGGTTCAGTTTATACAATATCGTTTCATTCCTTTTGTTTCTTTGATTTACTGCACGTGTAGAAGGTTGTTTATGTGATTTTTCTAGGTGTAATCAGTTTTTGCTATAGTCCGTCAGTCAGACGATTTCGATGACGCTGATGTAGTAAACATGTTAAACATGGGAATCTGCTTAGCTTAGGTGTCAAATGAACAAAAATGTGAGACGCTATTCGGGGTTCAAGTAAGAAGTGGATGGAAAAATACCGAAACAAGTAAAATGAATGAGTAAATAGTATATGCACGAAGAAGATACTTTAGGGTAAGAAATTTAGTTAGGTACTTACCTACGAGAAATAACATTTCATCGATAAAATCGTCTTTAGACAATTTTTGAAAGATTGCGACACTCAAAGTCTAGAATTTGGATAGTAACTCAACAAAAACTTGAACTAGATCCGTTTGTAGAAGAAGATCTGATATCTTCCCTAGGAAACGAAAAGTTTGCTCGAACCTAAAATAAATAATGTTTTCTAAAAATTTTGAAATTTTTCTCAAACTGATCATGAAGTACTCGAATCGGCCTAGAAAACTGAAGAAATTAATATTTTTAGCTCTAAAAATAACGGTACTTGACAATAATTGAGTCAAAACATAAAGGGTGTTTCTTTAATAGTTCTAGAACTTGGCAACACTTTTTTAACTGGCGGTAATTTGCTGATTTGCGTTTAGTTTGGTTTTGCATCTCAACAAAAATAGACTGAAAAACGCTTCCGAATTCGTTGAATGTTCCCAACAGAAGTGTGAGACCCCCAAAAAAACTGATTGTTTGGTGTGCTTGATGAGGTAGTGGAACCCGATGCTGGCCAGAACGTTACAGCCAATGGTGACCGATATAGAACCATGATTACTGACTTTTTCGTTCCTGAATTGAACAAATATGATGTACAGGAGATGTGGTTTCAACTAGACAGCTAAACATGCCACACAGCTCGTGCCACAATTGATTTATTAAAGGAAACGTTTGGTAGCGGCATAGTGTCACGTTTCGGACCCGTGGATTCTCCTCCAAGATCGTCCGATATTATTTTATCGATGTCCATTATTTCCTTCCTCCGGATTGTAAAAGCGTTGTTGCAAGTGTAGCAATTGTCCGTGTGACCCTGTATACACTATTATCAGTCTCACTTTAATTGTTCAATGTTAGCAATTGTATCACAGCTTACACTACGAAACTATTATTATTAAACTGCTAAAAAATTAGTTTTTTTTAATCAACATTAGAAAGGCTTCCTTTTTTAAATAAATTTTTATTTTCTTGAACCTCAGATGGATTGGTTTTTGAATTTAATGCTTTTTGATAATTTGTTTTTGAAGAATTTTATTTTTCTGTTATCTAAAGTAGGAACTTTAAAATACGAGACAGTTCATGTGATCTAGCCGTGAATCTTATCAAATTCCGACACATTATGGACTTCTTGGCTATTAAAATAATAGTTTTTTAAGTATCAGCATTTTTTTTTAACATTCCGACTTGGGCTAATTGTTCAATCCTAATTACATCTTATTGTTTAGTAAACAAATTAATTCTTAATAGTTTTGTAAGATTCCGACAAACAAAGTTATCAGTTTGTCAAGACTGACCTGACCCTACAAATAGCGCTAAAAAGAATCAAAACAAAATTGCTTCATCTAAACCGCTGACGCTGGCTGCCTTCATATTCCCTCCCGACCAACTGTCCTCGTTCATTTTCATCAGACAAACATTAATAATACAAAATTCTTCCCGCTCAAAAAAATCAACACCAGGTTATTGTTCTATGATGTGGCTTGGGTTATTAATTGGCAGACAATAAGGCTTCGCGTGGTTCTTTTTGTCTGTTTGAAATTTTCGAAACCTTGATCGTCTCGGGTTTTTTTTTTAGTTATTTTTTTTTCTCTTTGTATTTCATTTTGTCACAGGAGTCATATTTTCCATTTTATAAACTTATGTTCGTCCCTGGAGCATGTTCTGTTTTTTTTTTTTTTTTTAATTTTTTGTTGTCTCTTTCGGCCGAATTGAAAAACGTGCCAATGCAGAGTTTAAAGCACCAATACTCTTTTTTATAATCTGATACCAAAACGTGTAGGGGTAAGAAGTCAATGATCGATAAAAGTTTGTTGTGGATTTATTGTTTTTGTTGTATAGTGGCTTCATTGTAGACTATGGTTGGATTTTTTTATTTTTATTTATTTCATGAAGAAAATAGTGTGGGAAATCGTGATCACCATAGTTTGAAAATGGATTTATTGTGTCCCAATGAAAAATATTTTACCAATTAAATTGAAGGATAGAAATATTTAATTTTTTTTTATAAGGATACCAAGTTAGGTAAGAAAAGTCGATTTGAATCTTAACGAAAATTATTTCAGCTTATTTGATGTGCCTTTTGAAAAAAGTGTGAAAAATTATAAAGCATGGTGACGAAATGAAGAAATCAAGTGAAATTTCTAAACACACAAATTGGGGTTTAAGTAAAAGATACATCGTTTCTCTGTTCGCGTGTTGAAATCTGACAGATTTAAAGCGATCTATATCTTGACACCAAAATTATGAATGAACCTTGGTCATCATCATCATCAGCATGAATGACAACCCAGTCTTCTTAAGAATTTAAACAAATTAACTTAATAAAGTTAATTTGTCTATTTTTGTTATTTTTTAACCAATGCTTATTTTTTGAGATAAGAATCGATTTGCAGCAATGTTAAAAAGCCTTCTGAATTTTATCTTAAATCAAAATTTGAAGAAAAAAAATATGATGAGAAACTTTTGTTGAAATTATGCTAATTTGGATATGTTGATATTAAATTACACGTAATCTTATAAAAGTGATGACTAATGTATCTAGCTATGTATGTAAAAAGCCCAGAAGGGCTTTTGGCAGTAATAGGTATTATTTGTTATTTTTTTTTGTATTCTTTTTGAAGATTTTGGTTTTCGGCATGAATCAAGATGAAACATTTTTTTAAAATTGGTTTTTAGGTCATGACCTGCTTACACGTGTGAGAATAAATTAAAATTAAACATTTACATTGTTAATGTAAGCTCATTAATAAAAAAAAATATGAAAAATAAAACAAAACAAAACCCCCTAAAGTTTTAACATGAATTACAGTATGCGTATACAGGGATTAGGACAGCGTTACATTGGCTGTTCGAGTATTAAGCCTTGAACTCTGATTCGCAAGAGAAAAATTTCACTCACCCGTTTATCCTGAAGCCTACTAGATAGACATGTGAAAATCGGAATTTTGGCAATTTAACAAATTTTGCATTTTTGCATTACTTTTGAAAGCGTTTTCAAAGTAATAATTTCGCAAATTCGTCATTTTGCGAATTTTGCATCTCAATTTTTTTTATCGCATTTCATTATATTATATTACTTCGCAAATTATTATGCAGAATTTTGTTGCTTCGTAATATTACATTTCGCTTTTAATTGTTTTATTGTTTAACCTAAAATATCAAACACGAACACATTTTTAAAGCTTAATAATACTAAGCATAAAAAGGAAGATAACAAAACGAACGGAACGAGGAATGGTATGATAAAAAAGTGACCAGATAACGAACAGCCAGATAATAAAATGGCACGTGCGGCCGGCGCAGCGTGTGTTTAATAAATTGTCAGATTGGCCAAATAACAAAACTGGCCAGCAAGTATCGAAATGGTTATTGTAACGGCGAAACAAAATAAGCGCAAGGAAACATTTGCGAAATGATCGATTTGGCTGATTTGACTGATTTGAAATTTTCTAAAAAAACAACTTTGAATCGATTTAAATGTACTTTAATAATTTCGTAGTAAAATAAACAATATCATTAAAATGACTACTTAACCATCAAATGCATTCGAAAAAGTGAATTTTCTCACCGCAGAATCCTTAAAAAGCTTTTGTTGGAATAGCGGTTTTAACGTTTTGTTTATATTTTGACTAAAACAACCGCCTGGTTTAATTTTCTTTAAAACCACCAGTAAGTTATCTAACATCAGGCACTATCACTTCAATTAAGCTTTTAGTGATTCTAAATTGAGCGTCTTGAAAATCTCAACAATGCTATTTCGTTAAAACAAAACATTTATTTAGAAGAGCTTAAATTTCTCCTAAGCCTATAAAAATCTCCGAATAAATTTGACTTTCTCAAATAAAATCAATTCGACAGATTCAACTGTCAGTTCAAGTTCAAGTTCAGTGTCCGCATTTCATGATGACCTTCAATTTCATAGAATAATAACATCGTAATAGTTATCATTTCAAAGTTTGATAAGAAACATACGCCATTAGATTCTTATGTTTTGCAATTATTAATCTCAAATTCTCAAAAATGCAACATCCAACCTATGTATATTTAATTTCAATGTCATTTAACAAAAACAATCCAATGATACCTTAGAAATAACAAAATAGAAAATGTCTGTTTATACACCACCACACCACCGGATGGATGGAATATTCGATTTGAAATCGAAATGCGTAGCATCGTTATCTGATGATGCCCGCACTCGCTTTCAAACCAAACCAAGAAAAATAAATTATGAATGATTTTTCGCTTAATGAAACTGAAGATTGTTTGCATTATACTATATACCACAAATCACGACAACGAGACGTGATACTAGGCCCTACTGCGACAAATAATTAACAGTAACTTGACTATATCGCATTCCCAATAATAAATCGATTGCTTTTCTGGGAATCACTTTGCCATCACAGGTTGTTTGTGGAGATAACAACATTTTTTTCCAAGCTAGTTTTGTTTACAATATTTTCTAACTTCGAGGAATCAAATGGAAAACATCGAATCCAAAGTTCCTTTTCTCTGGATGTGTGGCCTGTGGGATGTCTAAACAAAATATTGATGTTTTGAGTTGATTTGTCATCACAGATTTGTATTTGAACTGCGTGGTTGATGATCAACTGAACCTTTAAGAAATTTATGATTTAATTTAAGGGTAGAGCGCGCGATGGCGCCTTGATTATTATTTGTTCATCTTGCCGACCGGATGCCAATCCAACAAATAGCACTGATAACGACTTTATCAATATTGTTAATTTTTTTCACTTCAAGATCAAAGATTCAATGAATTTTAATTTAAAACATACAAATAATATGATTATTATGGTTATGGGGAATTTCAGTGCTTCTCTTATGAAATAAAATACAATTTATTTATTTGTGTTTACAAAATTTTTTAATCTATTAAAAAAAAAATAGGAAAAGAATGCAGTTTTCTTTGAAAAGGGGTTGCAATTGTGAAATTAATGGAACTTTGACAACAACAAAAAAAAAGAAGCAATGTAAATGACACCCTCAATTTAAAAGCAGTGCGACTGAGTGATGGGACTAGACACTGGGCGATCTTAATAAAAGTCCAATCGTGTACCAGGCACACTCGTGGGCGTTTATAAATTTAAGTATTCTTTCATCAGAGCAGCATCGCGCATCAACATTATATATTGAAGACAGACAGCATCATCGGAATTTTTGTATTCGTACCCGGTTGTTCATTGTACGATTGTATCAAACGGAGATGTTAGTTTTTTCAGTTAACATTGTATGAATGGACAAATTTTTTTTTTATACTTTCCATACGAAAAAAAAAAATCTGAATGCAAAAATATTTTTTGAGATTTTGCGTCTCTATCTCGTAAGAGACCTTACTTGTCTCATTGTCAGCCTTATAATTCATACAGAAAAGGATTTTGAAGCTTTTCCATGAAAAAGATATTAACGACTTAAATGTTAAAACAAATATTTTTCCATCATCGTATGCATCTGCTTCTACAATCTACATAAACTACAATATTGTTCTCTCATATTTAGCCTCTAAATCAAAATCCTAGAATTTATTGCCTTTAATTGCTGCGCATTATGTCAATCATTGATAGATTAATAGGCTTCCAGCAATGTGTTACAATTACAATCGATTAAACCCCCAATAAATTTGTCTCTGATGGCAATGAGAATTTTCCCCTCTCTCAAAAAAAAAAAAAAAAAAAAACAAATGTTTGGTGAAGCGCATGATGAATGAACCATCATCACCACAAGGGCTCTTCCAAAGGCCTCTTGCACATAAAATTCTCATATATGCATGGAACAATACTCCCTCATACTGCCAGTCAGTACATCAGCTGAAGCAAAGGCCACCCGCCCGTCCTATAACTTATTCGCTTCTATCAAAGGTATTTCATCGAGGTATTATTATAATGATGCAATCGTTATCCGTGGCAAAATAGTCACGTATCCAAAATGGCTATAAATAATTTTCCAACACCCCAGTTCTAATCGAAAATAGTCAGCCAGTCACTTCATGTCGAAACACTTTTCGTTGTCGCTGTAGTCTCAGAGCGCTGTTTCGTGTCGAAAACCCTGTTGGAAAAGATGAATGTTCCACGCTTTCGCTCTCCCTACTAAAGTTTTTGTCAATGTTTTTTTTTTTTTGTTAAGAATTAAATTCCAAAGTGTCCATGTCCACGAAGGTTCTCTGCCGCCATCATATATCCCAGATTCAAGTCCCGAAGAATTAACTACATATGTACATACATACATTGGACAATGTTTCGCTTCGATACATTCTCGATAGTCGCTAACAATCGAAATCCATTCACCGATAAAGGTCATTCCCGCCCGTTTGTCCGTCTATCGTGTGTCGTTTGGCCGTCTGTCTGTCCGTGAGTCTGTGTGATGATTAACGATCGTGGACAATGTGTGACAAACAAATTAGTATGAAACGTTTTTATTGCTTCTTTTTAGTGAGAAGTGGCAGAAGCAGAGAGGAGTAGGTATAATTATGTGTGTATTTTTGTCATTGTCAATCGGGTGTGGATTTCAGTTTAATATTTTTTTTTTCCATTAATGACGTTCCTTTTTAAAAATGTGAATGAAATATTTGTGACAAAACCGACGACGACGAACTAGGGTTTATTAATGATTCAAGAATGCAGGTCCATTATGAATGAATGTTTTTTTTTTTTGAGGGGGTTGGATAAGGGAAGTTAATCATCGAATAAAGAGGGGTAAATTAAATAAATCAGTTGGTAAATTGGTTTCATTTTCTGTATATGGCAAAATGTGATAAAAATAATAAAGTTAATACGGATTCGAAGAACAAAAGGCTAAGTAATGCAATGGCATTTAAAAACACGCATTAGTTGAATTTAAATTCAAAAAAGTATGTATGTCAACAAAATGTCAAGATAGTTGATCAAAAGGTCTTTGCAATAGGACATAAATAGAACTGAAATCACTTGAGATGACGACATACATCTGTATATGATGACATATTGGAGCAGTTACAAGACTCAAGACTGTCAAATTGTGATTATAATGACAAGAAGATTGACCATTTTGAGTAATTTCTTTTTTTGACAGATGACTTAAAGTAAATGCCATTATAATACAAGTTTGCTACTCGTGTAAATGTTAAATCAGAGAAACAAAATTTTTTGATCGAAAATCGAAAAGTAGTTGTAACTCTATATCAAGTCAGCCAAACAATTCCTCTGAAAATCATCAAAATTAATATAGATTAGGTTGCTAGGCCAGCCGACGAACATTATTTCATAAAAAAAGGAAATTGTTCTATAGTTTCGGTAGGAAACAACAAACGGATACAGGAAACTTTGAATCCGAGGGTGTTTCGGAGATAGTCAGCGTTTTGGAAAACAAATTTTTCCCTGGACTTTTTCCGCCTCGAAGTTGAGAACTCGAATTAGTGTTGAAGTGGATCTTAGCGTTAGATATAAAAATTATTATATGAAAGGTAACGGTGCCTACCACTAAGCCATTTACAACAAAAAACTGATTTTCCAAAAAGGCCAAAAAAGTGTATGGCAGGTGCCATTATTTTGGGCCTTTAAACAAAAATAAAAAAGGCTGTAAGGATACACGGCCCAAAAAACACTAAATACCAAGATTCACCCGTTTAGGCTGTAAACAGACAGACAAACTTCCTTATCATTGTAATGTCAAGTTTGATCAGAATCTTGAGCTCGATTTTTTCACGAATCTAAAACTTGCCCTACAATACCTACACCCTACAGCCCTACAGTACCCAGAAAAAAATTATTTGTTGCTCTAGATTAAATGTCATATTTAAGGAAGTTTGAAATACTTCCTCCGATTCGAAATACATCCTACGTTTATTTAAAATATTTTTGCTTCCACAATTATTCCTGTCATTAGCTCATCACCAGTCATTCTTTAATAGTTGAATCAAAAGAATTCATTGATGAAATTACTGAACACCCTTGAATGACAAAAGTAAAAAGTTGTTGGCTGGTGTAGTGTAATTCGTTGAGTGACACGACAAACGATGTTTTTTTTTTTTTAATTTTAAATTCGGCTCACTACAATAAGCAATACCAAACAGCAAAACGCCAAAACGCCAAAGTTGCCACAAATAGTGGCGCCGCAAATATTAAAATGCCTTCCTATATTGCATGAGGCCTCATCATAAAACGCTATGGTGTGTTCTTCTAAAAATAGAAATCCACCAACGACGACGTCGTCGTCGTACGTCGTCATCATCATAATCGTCGAAAAGTCATCGTCGTCGTAGTCTTTGTGGACAAAAAATGAAGTCTACTGTCAGAAGAGCAGCCAGTTGCAACTTGCAAATGCAGCACGCTGCAGGCAGCAAGGAGTATAAGTAATAATTGCAAAACTATGAGTAATTCGGTATTCGTGTCCCCGAGCCGAGCCGAGCGCCATCAGCCGCCACTGCAGCAATGAATAGCTAATGGGGCAAACATTAGGTGCACCACATCAGAAAACTCAGTCAAGCTATAAGAGAACTGCAGCAATATGCCTGTGTGTCGTCGTCGTCATCGTTGTTGTTGCTGGTAAATCAATTCACCATAAATGGTAATAAACCAATATTTAGTTTGTTGTTGGTTTTTTTTTCCGATTTGTGTCCTAAGTCAGTTATTATTATCATTTTTCCAATAATGCCCCCGTAATGGGTGTAGAACGAGGTTTCCCATTATATGATGTATGTACGACTGTAAGTTTGATTCTACCTACTTGTGTTTTGGAGGCCTATCTATACAACACACGCCAATGCAATAAATGTTCGGAATTGTGGCGCCAACAAATCGATGCGGCGGAACGTTAACTTCAAGTAGGTAGGTTTTTTTTGTTGTTTTGTAATTTTTTTTTAGAACGGGAAGGCTTTTTTTGCAGGTCATATTTGAGTATTATGTAATTTTCAGATATTGTCCTTATCATTTATTCTCAGGGTCAAATTGAAGCAGGGCACGTTGAAGCACGTTGGAATGTGGATTTTTCATTTAGCTTACTTACATTTCGAAGAAGATTGTAAAGTTATAGAAAATATAATAAGATTAAGCACAAATTGATTTAATGAGTGATTATATGAGGTACAACCGACCTGGTTCTTCTTTTTCTTCTCAGGTGTCCACCGCAGAAGTGTCTTGAGTCCCTTGCTCTTTATTACAGCATGTTACTTTCTGCTTGAGGATAAAGTGACGGACACTAAAGTGAATCAGTTAGGTATTCCTTGCTGACGATGGATCCATCATAAGTGAAGACCAAATACCTATGCTGCCCATTTTATGATCCACAAATACAGGAACAGATGTTCTCAGTTGTGAAAAGTTTAAATATGTTGGATCTATGATCAATAGCGAAGGATATTGCGATGACGACATCAAACATCGCGTGGATTAAAAGGCGGGAAAACTCTGTCATCTTTTATGACCGGTAAAAGCGAGCTAAGCTAAAAGGAAAGCTCTACACGGCAGTTGTTCGTCCAGTGCATACATTCATTTCACAGTGTTGGACAATGTACAAGGAGTGTGAGAGTAAATTGACAACAGCGATGAAGTCTTCACGTCAAATATACCAACTTGCTTTTAACTGGTAGGTACTACGTATTATGTAAAAAAAAAGAAGACCTCAGAACCCAGGTCAAAGGCAATGGAACACCACGTTCCAATAAATAATATCGCAGAAGACAGAAAAGCTCAAAAAAACCCTGGATGAAACAAATGCAACGGCACCGACATTAAGTTGGTCTCAGATATGAAACCATTCAAAGCCGGAAAGCCTGTGATCGTTTCCTGAGGGCCACCCCACAAGTTGAATCCTAGCAGTATGCATCTATAATTCATCTTCGCCAGAATCCTTGATGTAGTTCAAGAAATCAAAAAAAAAACTTCTTCTTAAAACAATAATGAAAGCATATTTTAAATTGAACCGAAATAATAACTCTTAGCAACAGAATTTATCTGCAGAATTAAACAGGCATAACACGGACAAGTTAGTAAAACAAAAACGAAAGAGAGGAAATCCTACAGCCAAATAAACCAAACTAGCGCACCGGAACTTATAACTTCTTTATATCGAACTTCCTTCCTTCCGATTAGTCGGCCTTTTAACAATATATTCAAAGAAATTTTCCAAATTAGATGGACTACTTCCTTTTAACCATATCGTCAACAAACGGCCAACCTATACCTCTACCTACCGTGAGACCCACATTTGTTTTCTATTCCCAAATAAGAGAATAGCTTTTTACCCACACGTCTTGCTCCATCATCAGCTTGCTTTATAACACCATCCGTTTTCGTCTCCAGCTACCACAGCTAACACAGCCGCCGCCGTGCACCGGCCTCTTTTGTTTATAAATATGGTCAAGCACGTAGGCCATTGTTTTATGGGTCTTTGGGAAGCCAAACTTTATGTGCGTTTAGCTATATGTATGATTAATTCGATGAGTAATCTCACGAACCTGCGTCATCAGACCACAATAATACTTATAACTTGTACTCGTAAAACATTTTCAGCTTATAAGTTACCACCATATGTACCAAAATTGACGCTCATAGTTTTGTTTGGTAAAACCAAATATGGTTGTGCTACATGGTGTAAATACTTCCAAAATATTTATTACAATCGAACAATCGACGAGCTGTTTAATATGCAAGATGGTTATTTCTCCAAATGTCATCATTCTTGTGTGTTGCTTGTTGGTGGCAACAACGTCGTCATCGTCGTCGTTGTCGCGTCGTGCGTCGGTCATTCGGATTATATGGTCGTCGGTGTTGGTTAAACCTGTCAAAGGAAAAACCTCCTTTAGTTTTTTGATTGGGGGATATCATTATTGGGATGTAAAAGCCAATTTTATATTTATGACAACAAATGAACATAATTTATTTACATATACCAGCCGCACTTTCGATGATGTATGAAAGTATGTTGCATGTTGTAATTTTAAAGTAGTGGGTGTGAATACTCAATAAGATGAAAATTCGAGAATTTTACGAAGCGGAAGCGACATGATTTCATTAAATCATCATTCATTTAGCTGCCGTCATTTTATTTCCATACTTAAGGTATTGTGATCCGTATTACACAGGTCTTGAATGCAAACACTGGATCTGACAACTATGTGTTGCATTGCTTGGTGGATTGGTGCCCAAGAACTCAAGACGTTCAAGACTCCGGAATCCCAAAATTCGAGCAAGACTCAAAAGAGTCTTCAGAATCTTGGCCTTCTTTATCGTCTTTCTTCGGAGCCTCCCATGTCTTTGGCGTTTTTTGTTTTTGGCATCTTATGGGCGTGTTCGGCGTTTTTGGTGCTTAGGGCTTTGGCGTCTTCGACCTCTTAGGCTTTTTCTGTGAACTGGGCATTTTCAGCGTCTTTTACTTCTTTGGTGTTTTAGGCGTTTTTGACATCTTCGGCGTCTTGGTCGTCTTCAGTGTCTTTTACGTCTTTTTTTTTGTTTTTTTTTTTTATATTTAGCGCGCACTAAAGGGGATTACGCTTTATATGTCAGAGAAACAGTGCGAGCTTTAGGTAAGTAGGATGGGATTTGAAAGGAGATGTCGGTGAACATTAGTCTTGAATTTCGTCATATCACAATGAGAGGGAAAGAATGGTATTCCACATTCGCGTAGTACGGCTAAAAAACGAATTCCTGTACTTGCCAGTACGACCGAAGTTGGGTTCAAGAGTAAACTCATGGGCATTCCTGGAAGCGGGAGTATTACGGTTTAATTGTTTGAGGGGAGGAATGCATCTGGCTATTTCATTAGAGCACTTACCGTAAAAATAACGATAAAAGAGTGAGAGACAGGAAACGTTACGCCACCGGTGCTCGAGTGACGTAAAAGTATCGATGACCATTTGAAGACTCGTCTTTGTATATTGTCCACGATGCTTAAGTTAGTTGCTGGAGCACCAGCCTAAAAATGGGAGTTATAATCAAGCTTTCCACGTATATAACTTTTATAAATAATACCCAGATCAGAAGTGGAAAAGAATTTCTTGCATCTCCAAAGGAAACCTAAACATCTTGCGGCATTTTTGGCGACGTTAAGTATGTGATCATTCTACAAAAGATGTTTTGTGATACACATACTTAAAATCGCAAGCTGATTAGTTTCTTCGATGTAAGTGGCATTCATAGATAACGCCAGGGGGGGGGGTACGTCTCGCTTTAACGACAGAAGGTAGTATTGAGTTTTCGAAGCATTAAATTGTACTCGATTTCTAAATACCCATTGTACAATGCTTCTTTCTAAGTCAGAATTTAATGCACTTATCATATTTAGCCATTTTAGTTTCACGTCCAAAGAGCAGAGATGTGAATCTGGAAACGAATATGAAAAAGCTTGGGTTTCTTTGGCATTTGTGGCGTCTTCAGGGTGTTCGGCATCTTTAGGGTTTTTCTTCGTCCTCTTTGCCATCTTTAAAGTCTTAAAAGTTTTTGGGGTCTTGGGCGTCCTTAAAATTTTTCATTCACTTTCAAAATGGAAATTATGTTTCTCTTCTTTTCTATATATAAGCCCAAACATAAAATCACTTGAACCCAATCTACAAATAAATATTTAACAATATTAAAACAAAAACAAAAAAGCAACCTCAGTTGATTTCATTTTTATCATGTCCAAAAAAGATGATTTATTGTGGGAAACCATATAGATACCTACTCAATGCACAGTACCTACATATTAATCTATTATCTTTAGGGTCATGCCCTCATTATAAATTCTTACTCAAATGTAAACAACAAATTCATTTGAAAATATTATTCAAAAAAAAAACAACTTTAAAAACTATAAACACGTATTTAAAGGATGATTATATATACTTTTTTTTTTTTTTTTAATTTTTCTAAGTGAGATAGCCCCTGTCTATTCAGTGTTCACAACACATTCGTCACGGTTCTATGAATCACCCTGGTAGATTGGATTTCTATTTTAACTTCCGACCAAACCCCACAGCTCCTCCAACCATCACTTTGATGGCCCAATTCAAAAATGTAAAAACCCCAATTATGTTTATATACTTTTTTTTGTTGTTTTGATTGTTTTATATGATTTGTTGTTGTTGGTGTATTTCTATGTGTGAACTGATAGATTTCGTGTTTTTATTTCGCTTGCTTGTTTCGAACATAAAATTTATCACTTTGCGGTTGAGTTGCGATCGCTAACACATGCTGCCAATAAATTTCCCTGTAGGTAGGTTTGTTTTTATTTTCTATATCCATCCATATCCATATTACAGCAAATATCTACACTCTCGAGTGAAGTGAACTACGAGTATATACATAATATTCTTTTCTGATATTAGTTTTTGCTATTCAATTGACAAGGTTGTGAAATTAATTAATTCCTCGTCTTTCCCCTTCTGTGCTTTCTTTTTCATCATCACGAAATAGGGATTACTTAATATAGTTTTTTTTTGTGTTTCTTGAAGTTCCCGCATCGTCTAGTGTGATTGATGGTGTTGCTTAGGAAAAATATCTCACAGATACGCGAGTATCTACTTTTCAGGGACCGCACGTACGGTCGGACGCATTTACAAGTCGCATCGTCGTCGTCGTCCCACCGAACGCCTCCATCTCATAGTTGCATTGGATTAAACTTGTTAGAGGTCGCAGTAATTATAACGACGATGATACGAACGAATGCGAATGCAATGCACACACATTTTTTTTTTCTTTTTTATTGCTACATTGCACTGTGCCATTGTGGTTTGTATAAAGTTTTTGTCGTTTCCCACTGCCGCCATCGCCAGAGTGCACTCGCAAATCTTTTGAAACTGTTTCCCACTTCCCATTCAATTTCCGTTCATTTTTTATGAATGAAAAATCTAGTGATGTTTTTTTTTCATTTGTTTTATTTTCTATCTCACTATCTGGTGAAGTTTTTTTTTACTATAGATACGCGACTAGAGTATCTAGATACGAACTATAAAATACGTATCTATCTATCTATATAAATATTGTGTGGATATATATAGAAATTGCGCAAAAGAAGAGTGTATGCAGTATAATTGCAAAAAATTAACTTTCCATGCAGATTTAGTATTCCATTCAAATAGTAAAAACGGAATAAACGTGAGTCTAGCCTAAGGTAAATTACACTCAGAAAAAAACAAATTTTAATTTTAGAAGTTAAAGTAAAACTAAGTCAGATCCACCAGTGACCTTGTTCAATGGCACAACAATAACAGAAGGTCACTTTATTTAGAGTTCGGCAAAAGTGAATTCTAAAGAAAGTTCTGTACTGCAAATTTCAAGAGTGATTCTAGAACAGATTTAAAAAACGCACTCTTGCCTTATAAAAGTGTTTTGTAATTTTTCTTTCAGTGTTTTTAGCTCGTCACCTAGACACCACTTCAACGCCGCCATCGCCATCGCAGTCGTCGTCTCGTTTGGTTTTAATTGTCGTGTGAAGAGTTTCGCGTTTCAAATATGATGACTAATGAGAGGAACCGGATGTGATTGGAATTTTCATGGCTTGTTTTTGGAAAATCCCATCGCACTTGAATATTTGCGTATAGCTATAGTTAATGCAATTAAAAACGAACTAGAGTTAGATTTATGCAATTTAGTCTGCACTTCAATTTTCAGATATAGTGAATTGTAATTTATGGTTTAAATTTTATGGAATTTTTTTTCATTGAAATTTTGAAAAGACCAGGAATCAGGTAGAGAATAAAAGTACATCCTTAATTATATGGAAAATTTTTTCCGGGGCATAAACTCGTATACATATATGATTACGTCAGAAATGATCTTTTAAAGATTGAATGCAGTTAATTTATTTAAATTTTTTTATATAAATTATTGGCAACTCGAGCGTTATTCTTTTTTAAAAAAAAAGCAATATAGGAGACGTTTGAAATGTTTGACTATTACGTGCGTGAGATATCTCCTAGACGCCATCGATTGTGGAGATGTAATTTAGCTCTAAGATTCTCAGAACGGTAGAAAAGGAATCAGCACAACTCGAAAAGCGTTGGATTCTTTAGTTGTGCTGATTCCTCTTCTACCGTTCTTCGCTAACCCTTGAAGTCGATGAACAGCAGATGAAGTGGTGATCGATATTCAACGTACTGTTCAATGATGATCCGCAAGGTATTAATGTGATCAACACAGAAAAATCGGAATCCTGCTTGTTTGGCGTCGAGTGCTCCCGGATCCCGCCGCCACACCTGCTTGTGGCCGCTTCTGCAGTCAATCCGTTAATTTGATTGCACTTATCACCCCACACGCTACAGTGAAGTTATCTCATCTCTATGCTATATGTAGACTCTAGTTCAAGTTTCCTTGCTGCAGGATGCAAGGTGTTTTCTTACTTAGAACCTTGCCGAAGTTTCTTCGTATTACCAAGTATGGATTTCTTGCGATTGACCAACTTTAAACAGCAGATATCAAAACATTTGTCACAGCACCCCAATGGTTTTCGATGTACTTGAGTTCAGTGCTGCTGATTGATCTAAATCATTGAGAAAGGTCGTCCCCCAGTTGTTGGCGGACTTGCCGGATCCTTTAGTCTATCGGTATTGGTCGTAGTCATTCTGGCGTTTTCTTGAAATCTCCAAACTACATCTGTACGTAACATTATGGTACCAATCATCAGCCATTCCCATGTCTGTATATTTTCCGTTCCTGAAGACTGCTTGTAGATCACCGACTGATCGCGAATTAGAAATCCGTTGACACCCAACTGATTTCGTGAGACGTTCTGAGTTCAAACACTGTTTCTCCTATAACAAGGCAGTTGGTAATGCAGAAATCAAAAAAGCATTCGACACTGTCGTCGTTGCCAACACCATGTTTCTGGAAACATTCTCATTTGGGATTTGAAAAAACGCGCTTAATGAATCCTTTCAACACATCTTCCTAACACGTATTTTTTAGAGCTCCATTGTCAAACCATCATATCACCATTCAGGATTATCGCTGACTTTATCGAACCGTGTGGTTCTCTACTTGCCCTATCACAAATCTGAATAAAATTTTTTTTTCACGCCAAATCTTCTAAAGTAAAACATGAAAGATGACAGATTAATATTCAGATTTAGTACTTCCGGTGCACAAATGATAATTATTATCAACCAGCCTAAGGCAAAAGTTCCCTTTCAAATAGTGACACAAATGAATGTTATCTAACATTGATATCCCAGCAAGCCAATTTGTATATCTTCAATCTTCAAGGGCATTTTACGAACAAAATCGGATATTGTATCTGCCTATTTTTTTTTAGCGTTCACATCCGAATCAGTGCCAGTGTGTGTTCAGTACCGATACCGACACAGTGGTATGTTAACACATTAAAAATTAAGAATCAAAAAAAAAAGCCCAACCTCATCACGACAACGACGTCGACTTGGACCGATGCGATGATCATTTTGTATACATTACTAATTCCATCGCTTTAAGGCACAACATCTTATTATTAAAGAACACAGCGGACGCATATACTCCTATGTACCTACATAAAATAACGATCCTATCATCTATAGGCTAACCCAAAAATAGCTAAGTATCCATCGTTGGATGGATTATAAGATCCAAAGTAACGAGCGATGATATGATGTATGACCTCCAGAAATTCTGGCCAGATATAGTCAAACCAAAAGATCATTTCTGCTGTGATCATTTTCGAACACCGCAACGCCCGGTCCCCGGCCCCTGCTCCCACCTACCGACCATACCGTCCGTGTGATCATTTGTTTGGTGTGTTCAGCTTGATTGTGATCGACTCTCTGTTGCTTGTCATTATTGTGGTGGTTCTGTGAATGGGTCTGTCATGAGTGCTGTATATATCGTGGAAGTAGTGGAGTTTGACTTTTCATGAATGAATTTTGTTTGCCCACAACAAAAGCTTACAACACAACAGTCCCCGGATGTTTGTAGTACTATATCCATTCACAGTACAATGAGATCTATAGAAACCCAACTCACGGCTTAGTGATGCCACCACCACGACCGCCAATAATGATGCCCCGCGTGGCCCCACTACTCCGCCGCGTAGACAACGACAACGACAACGACGACGAGCGACGGCACCAACCAACCAACCAGTCACTCATTCAGTGTAAAGTGTGTAATGGTTCGCAAAAATACAGATGACGCCGTTCAGCGAGAATTGTGTGACTATGTCATTGTCATATTGACATCGGCTGGCTATACCTACACTAAACATCACGACTTTGTTGATGATATGATTATTATTATTATTATCATTGTTGCGTCGATCGTCGCATTGTTTCGTTGATGAGCAAAGCTTTGTTGCTACTTATGGTAGTTACATGCTACACTGAAGCAAATCGAGGCTTTTTTTGTACATACCAAAATTAAACGATGATGATGATCATGATGATGTTGTTGTTGATTGGAGATGCTGATGCGTGCAACAATAACTAAAAAAAATTAAGTATTTACCTTTACCCATGTATGTACTTATGTGTGACATTAATATTATTATTATTATTTAAATAAATTTAATTAAAATTTCGAACAGGAAGGAGGCGTATGAAAATGACTTTGATATAGCGAGAGTTATCTTTTGTGTTCGAGTGTGTACGAGGAAATTAACGACTCATTAATTGTTATGATGAGATTAAAAAAAATTTAATTTTAGGCGACCGATTAAGTGGGCAGTGATGGTGGTTAATTATCGATAATTGACAGGTAAGAAATGTCAATTAAATATAATTTTTGTTTTGTTCGTTGTTGTTGTTTAAATGTCTGATACGTAGATTCCATACACGTAATATATAGGGTAGAGAGTATAAGGGTACTTGATTCATTCAATGTCTAGTTGGAAATGTGTGGTTATGCCTCATTTAAGGTTGTTTGTTTTTTGTTTGTTGAAAAAACCTTGCTATTATTTTGATAAACAAATGAAATTAACTTAAGGTAGGTAAACAGTTATTTGTCACGGTACAATGGGAAATGTGGTAAATGATTGAAAAGCTGAAGGATAAATAACCTAAGCTTTGTGAGCTTGTTCATAATGTGGTAGAATTTTTGCAATATTTAGACTGTGGACCTTCAATCCGATAATTCAAACAATTTTCTTAATGGAAACTATGTACTTCTAAGCCTACTAATTTGTGTAATCAAGACAAGGGACAGACTGGTGTCGAGATCTAGCTAATTCGATTTTCAATAAAAATAGATAATTTATTAAATTCAGACTTACGCTTAATTCATTTCACTCGTCAAAATGCCATGAGACGAGAACCGAAACGAGACTTGCAAAGGTTGTGAAAAGGTCTATGGACCGATTTCATTGCTTCTTAGTACTCATATCTTCTTCTTTAACTGACGATTGTCATGACCTCTAGTTTCTCAAGCGGGACCATAACGTTACTGCTTCCCCGTGTTGAACTCAGAACGCGTCCACAGTTGATGTATTGACTTATTCTCTTGTTTTTAAAAATGTCGTAACAAAGAGATTAGTTCCATCATTGAATTGAAGACTGACGGTTCCTCCACAGCAAAAAATTACTTTTGAAAAAAAAATGTCTTAAGCAACTTGACTTTAAAATATAATTAAAGAATGGATTTCTTGCTGTAAAAAAGTCATAATACGAGACTTTGTCATTGTTTTTTCAATATTTTGTTTCCATACGGATTCTTGAGCCCTCCCTTGAGTAAATGCAATCTACCATTTGGAATTTGCTGAGTAAACGAAAACAAAGACATATTGGCAGACATTCCGGAAATTTTCTAACAACTTAAGTCGCTTTTGCCATCCCTTTTACATTTCCTTAGCCATCTGCCTTTGTGAAAATTCTCACACTTTAGGTAGCTTTATTCATAATGAAACTTTTGAAAAATTAAAAATAATATTTCAGAAGATTTAACTGAATTTTTAAATAAGAAAAATAAATTGACAAAGAAATTGGCTTCGTTTTTAAATATTTAATCTACTATGGATAAGAAATAAAAAGAATGTATCAGCAAAATTTTAATCATATAATGTTGACTTAAAATAATTATTTATTGCTCATCTGAATGCTGATGTTTACACTATCAACCAAGGTAATTAACCACAAAAAAAAAAAACAATAATATTTTTATGTTCTTTTTTTCTAGACTTTTTCTTAGAATAGCCGCCTGAAAAAATAAATAATTTCCAGTACTTTGAATCAATAAAAAAGCTAATAAAAAACGACCAACACCTTTGCCTTTTCATCTTATGAAGAAGCTTCCATATTACATAATGTAATCCATACAACATTTATTTTTCATTTTAGTTTTTGAATATTTTGCTGGAATTAATAAATTAGTAAATATTCGTTAATATTTGTTATTATTTATCAAAATTTTTAAACATTCGCCAAAGTTCAATAATTGCTGTACGACGACGGATGTCATGCAGTATACTCCACAATTAGCAATATCTCACCTCATTCCTTGATAACTTTTGGCACGTCCGTATGCCTACGGGGGAATTCTATTATCTTGATAGTAGTTCCCCCGTGCATGTTTACATTTTATTTATCCTTCCTCCAAGGATCACTTTGACTTCAATTCAAATTCCCAGTTTAAGAAGAAGATGTAAATTAAAGGGGGGGGGGTAATTTCCACAGCAAAAAACTTCGTATTAATATATCTCGAACTAACTTAACATTATCTTGATTTCGCTGAATGCACTCATTCTTATTTGTTTCGTTTATCACAAATTTCTTTCACACTACTACTTTAAATAAGAACAAAATGTTTTATTTTTTCAATGCTCAAATCCCCCAACAATAATTTTCCTATCTACGGTCATTGTTTTTTTTTTTTTTTTTTGAAGCGACTTGAATTGTTTAAAAGTTTATTGACGTATTATTTTGCCACTTAATTGCACTCTATTGTATACTCGCTGAATTCAGAGCTTAACCAGCATAAACACTTTGAAATGCGCGTGCATGGGTCAATAAATGCGGCACGTGTTGCATTCATTTTACCTACAATCTAGTGTTTCCATGTTTTCAATGTTTTTGTTTTACTCGTAGTTCTTGCCTAGTGCTTGTTGTACTTATTTCTACAAAATAAATTTAATAATATTGCAAAACTATAATTCACTTCTGATGATAAACAATGTACATACATATATAGCTACATAAATTACAATTTGTATGCTAAATTTATAGTTAGAAAATAGGAAACACGCGCGAAAATTCACTGCACAGCAACAAACAAATTTTCATGTAGGTACAGTGAGTGAATGAGGGGGATCGTAATTTTACATTCATCCTTTCTAATGATAGATTCTTTTCTAAGGCTAATGCCAAATTATTTATTTTGGTGTTTGGTTGCAATAATCTCATCACATGGCTAATACACGTTTTGTGCTATTCATGTACATTCCTCAAAAATGAATAATTCAATTTCAATTCGTTTGTTTTTTTTTTTTTTTTGCAACAGTTTTAATGCTAAAAATATCGAATCCACTATTTTTAGAAATGCGAATGTACACGAGGCAGTTTTTAATAGATTTTTCGGTAATTAGAAATAAAAGAATATTTTTAGTTCGGTTTGCCTATAGTTTATACGTGAAGAATTTATTTGTTAGATCATGTTGATTGCTGTTTTGGGATAAGCTATGTGAACTGAGCGTGTTGAACTCATTAAAATACGATTTTGTTTATTCACACCACAAACAAACATGATATAATATGATAGAAAACTATTTTAAAATAAGTGGATGATGACTTGCAGTTTTTAAAAAAAAATTTTTTGTTGGATGTTTAAGTGTGACTCAATAAGTATCCAGTGTTTTTTATACTTTTTTATAACAGCTTTTTTTTAATAGTCTTTAAACTGTCATAATTAATAAAGAATGACTTTTTAAAACCAAGTGTACATACATATGTAGTTGACCCAGTCGGTGTTGATAATTCTCGTGTAAAATACAACAAAAACAAAGTCTATTGGATATCGCTCTGCACAGAGAATTCTCGGGGTTTTAATAATGCTCGGTTAAACTATTTTCATAGCTGTTATCGATAGTTTGTAGGGAAACACCATTTTTATTTCCAAGATGCCGTTGCTCAGCCATGGCATCTATTTTTTTATCAAGTCTTGAATTTTCGACTCAAAAAAGTTTTATCATTCAACTTTAATAAAAAGACTTTTTTTTAATTTGTGTGGTTTGTTATTTTAATCACCATTGATATGCTTCTCTATTTTGTTTTATGTTAGGTAAGGTATAGGTATATCAATTAATTATTTCCGGGAAAAAATTCTTTTTTATTTTTTTCATAAAATTTAATTTACATTTACATATTAATGTTGCTAATGAGTAGTTCTTATCATATTTTTCTAATTCTCTAAATTCTTTAATAATTAAATTAAAATAATTCCTAAGAATTTGATTTGCAACACTTTAACGATAAGCGAAAACAATTTAAGTTTGTAAGCTTAGTTTATTTGACAGGCACACTTTTATAATAACAATAGCATCAATCAAAAAATATATAATTTTATGTTTAAGAATATGATTATGAATAAACAAACATTTTGAAATTATTTAAAAAATTATGGAAATCGATGAAGAATAAATTTCTTGAAAATTAATGCAAAATATTTAATTTATTTTAGTTATTTATTAAATTGGACATAAGACTTAATTCAAAACAACAACTTGCGATGTAATTAAAAATTTTAATGAAAAATCTGGGTAAAATATTACTTGAAATCGAAGTCTTTAACGAAAAAAAAACAGCCGTTTTATTTAAGCTATACGCACTATCACTGTTGATTTCTAAATAACAATTTAAAAAAAAATATATTATCTAGTTACTTATGTAAATGTATAAGACGCACAAACAATGTAGGATAAATTATCCGGACAACCGGGCATCGCGAGTTTCGGTGTGAACACAGTCTTAAAGAAAAAAAAAAGTTGGGATAGAGAAAGGCGCTTAATTTTACTTAAGAACAAATATGCACCTTGACAATTTTGCTTTAACCCTTCTGAAAGTAATGGTGGAAATTAAACAAGCTCAAAGTCAATTCTCGAGTTTCACAAGGTAGCCATTTAGGCCCTATATCCTTTTCAATTTTTTTTTAACGTCGATAAATGTAACAAAAGACGTAATATAAAACACGTCATTCAAAAAAAAGCCTCAGAAAACTGTTAACAAGATAGAATTAAAAATTGAGCAGACAAATTAGGAACAAATGACCTCATGGTTTTATTTGGGCGTGGTAATTATGGAACACCCTGTATCTGAAACACAAAACATATAAATACTATAATCAGCAAATAAAAAGAACTTAGAATATAAAATATCTAAATCCACTAGCAAAATACAACAAGCTGTTGAAAAATCTATTGACATATATTTATGTACCCACTTCACTTAGATTTAACTCCCCTCAAAGGAAATCTTATTCACTCGAAATAATATAATGAAAACGCAGTTTTTATTATCATCCCCATGATTATACGTAGCATGGCACAGCGTAAATTGCGATTCACGATACACATTAAGAGGTTAGTAAGGGTATAGTGTTTATCATTTAATTCAAACAAAAACCAAAACAAATATACGTAATCATAAAAATCGCAACCAATTTTACTCAATCTCACCGAAATCATATAAACAGTAGCTCTTGAATTTTTTGCACGTATCATCTTACAGATAATAGTATAAAGTATAATCCCATATAATATACATAAGTATGTAATTCTTCAATGTGGGTCAAAAATTGCAGGTCTACATCATAAGAATTATCGTATGCGACGCTCAAGACGGAATATTGAATATAATAAAAGATACAAAAAATAACTTTTTCTAGTCTAGAACGTCCAATCCCTCGAAGCTTAAAAACTATAAAATATGAACTGCGATTCATCATTCTTTTTAATTGTACTACATTTATTACGAATTAAAGCTAAGTACGTGATTTCGTATAGGTATAGCGTTTCAATTTCATATTTTCGATTATTATCAATTTTAATCGCTCACCAAATGCCACTGATAAATCGGACAAGTGGTCACACGATGATATTACAATTTTTTTTTTTTATTTTATACAAAACGTAAAACTATAAACAATTATAAATACTCATGTAGTACTGATTCGTTCATAGTAAAATAGTATCTGCGTTGATTAAATAGATAATAAAATTACATTTGTACATACACTCTATAAAAAAAAAATACAATGCTATTAAAAAAAATGAATGCGGTCTTTGTTAATTACTTAAAAATGGAAAATATTTTTTTTTGAAGTTAAAATTTATCAAAAATATTATCAGAAACCGTTTTGGAAATATAGATGTTTCAAAAAGGCATAATGTTTTTTGAAAAACGGAAATTTGCACACAGAATTTTGTAAAAAAAAACATATGCCCAATTTACAAACTTTTGAAATGAACATGAACTATAAATATTTCTATAGTCTAAAATTCTGGAAATACCAAATTGTCTCTCCAAAAACTCTGTCATTCAATATTATTGCACCAGTTTGTTGTAGGACATCTAAGGTGCCCGTGTTAACTCAGTTTTTGGAGGCAATTCCTAGCTCACACAAATCTGTTGCTCCGCAAATCTATGTTGGGAAAAAAATGTTTTTTTTAAATTTTGGGAATACAAATTTTACTCTTTAAAACATTTTTGTTTTTCAAAATATTTTTTTTTTTAAATACAAAACAACCGACAGTAAAATTGCTAAAATTGATCAAAAATTTAATTGTGAAAAAAAGCATTTAATTAAAAAAAAATGTTTGTCATAATAAATTGTGAAAAAAAAGTTTTATCAAATAAATATTCAAGAAAAAAAGTCTCTGCTCAAAAAAATTGTCAAAAAATTGTTTGTCGAAACCACCAAGTGGAAATTGAACCTTCTACCTAATTATTAACTTTATCAATATCACGAGTTCTTTTTGATTTGTGGGTTGCAGATTATTCAATACAGAATTTCGGATAATTGGAGATTGAATTTTGTAACTTACTGAATTATGGCCTCAACCCTTTCTTGTTAAAGATGTAATAGAGCAGATGATCAACAGGAATATACTTTTACGAATGCAGGACTTCATGAAAAGGGTCTCCTTTTCCTCTCCCATCAGGTATCTAACGCTGATCAAAAACTCTTTTCAACAAGTTGAACCAAGTCATTTTGAGATTCCTTAAGCGTATCATCAAGACAAAGTCCCTACATGCTTAGCATCAGCTTTAAAATCTCTATCCTTGCTTTTGGATAAACGAAACTCTATGTCAATACAAATTTCAAATTTCTAACTATTAATTAAGTCTCACGCATCTTCCAAACGTTCAAAAATTATTCTACAAAACCTTTTAGTCGGCATAATAAAATTAAAAATTAAAACAATGACTTTGCACAAAATCAAAAAGCCTCGTATGTAAACTTTATTGACTTTTATTAATCGATTTCTTATTTGCGTCGTCAGCAGCCGCCACCTTCGTTTAAACAACCACCTCACATCACCTGAAGTAAAAGTCCCATATTGCTTTATTTATCTTATTTCATTCAATAGGATTCACGCAATTGGATGATTGGGATGTGAAAGGTTTTTTTTTATATTTTACTTTGCTCGTTGATCAAGACCGTATTAGCAAATAAATACAATCTTTGACGTCATCAGACAGCAAGTGGTTTTTGTAAGAACAGGTCTTACTGTTCGAGTGCCTACTACTTCTATTGGATTGTGTGCCGCACGCTCTTATCACGCGCATCTATTATTAGACTCAATAGTTCTTAACGATCGTTCATCAAGCACCGGCAGCTTTTATTGTTGTTGTTGTTAATTTTGCCCTCGTGCTAAAAGATACTGCGACAAACGAATCCACCGACAACAACGACCACTTCCACTACGAAGTATCTTTTTTGATGAGAGTGATAAACTAATTACGATGGAACAAAGCAAATTGTCGAGGCAACTAATCAACAAATAAAAAAAAGTGCGCATCAATTTCGTTGATCGAAGAACAATCCAAAGCGTTCTGCTTCCACTTTCTATACAATCATAGTCTTTGTGGCAAGAAGCGTTATGTCGTTTATATTTAAGTCGTGTGATAGCTTCCCATTCCCATCACAAATAGAAATATTCTATACGCTCTCAATTCAGATAAGTCATCTGCTCGCTATCTAGCTAATGTTGATGGGATTTCAATTATAGGAAGACAATAATTGAAATTCATTTGTCAACATTTTTTTGAAAAAAAAAAGAAACTGCGCAATATCTGCTGCTAAACTTTGCTGGTAGCGCGCGCAGATAGAGTATAATGAATCGGGGAATAAAAATGCGACAGGTGATAATTGCAGTGGCGCGGCAAATGTTAAAAGTACCTTTCATACACATTTTATTCGACTAAGAGGTGTGGGGTGGTGACGGCGGGCGCCAGCAAGCGGTGGTTGATTTGTCGTCGTTTCGTATACCAGTGACTTGTGGTTTTATAGACTTTGATCGTCTGATACGATATAGGTATCTTCCAACTAACATAAACATTATCAGTACAGTTTTGCAGCAGTTGGAACTTATGTAATAAAACAATGATGATTAAGTTGTTTGAAAAGATGACGAAACGGGTGGGGAATATTGTGAGGAAGTAAACCACATGACTTACATGAGCACAAGTAAGGTACTTTTATTTTTTTTTAATTTAATTGCGACGTTTTATGTTGGTTATCTTACAAGTGTATGAAGAAATATTTAAAGGTGGCAAATAAATGTAGGTTTCACGACCCTTATCAATATAAAAAACAACCCATTGAAAGTTTAGTTCAAATTGCATGAGTGGAATTTCCGTTACATGTAAATTCATGGAAAAAGGAATTTTTATAGAGTGTGAGCAATTTAGAAGATAAACTTTTGGCTCCCTCAAATTAACTAGAACATGGACTTCATTTTTTTTACTCAATCGAAAAAGAAGCCAATTGTCTTTGTGATGAGCTCAGAAAATTCTTAATCCATAGATAACTTAACCCTAGAATAAATTCCAAATTTCAGTTTTTTTTTTTCTTCATCAATATTTAAGAATTTCTTCTAAAAAATCAACAAGAGTCTGGGGCCTTGGGAAACAGTAGCCCATCTTATTTTTTGGACCAAAACTTAACGAAAGTCTGGGTGTTCTTTGAAAATAATTCAAAAATATTTTTTTTTAATAAAATTGAATATTTAAACGTGACAGTATCTAGATTCAAACTGTTGTATGTCATTTTTTCTCAAAAACAGCCGTAAACGAGTTGTTACAGAGAGTTAGTTTTACGAGACCGATACCATGTTGAGATTGAAGTTTTCCAATTTTAAGAAGACCGATATGATACTTACAAAAGTCTTATCTGTGAGATTTAGCTAATTTTGAGTGCTTATAAAGTTTTCGTTTCTTTCGTTCGTTTTCTCCGTCTTTCAAATCTTCGATAAATTCGAACTTAAATTTCACTAAACAGCTAAATCACTGTTTTTTGCGAATAATGTTAGGTGAGTAAGCAAGCTCGTAGACAGCCCTAATATGAGTAAAGGCAGCAATTGAAAAACCTATTATTTTGGTCTACTCTCTCTACTTAACAAATAATGTAAATTTTAAACGCAGATCTTCCAAATAACATGTGGCAGGAAAGGAAAACATATTTTTTTCCCAGACAGAATTTTGAATTCTAAGCAAACACAATTTTGAAATACAGAATTTCTTTGTTACAGAATTTAAAAAAACGGAATTTCGAAATGCAAGATATTGAAAGGGGAACTAACCCCACATGGAATTTCGAACCCAAGTTGCCCTAAATTTTAATCCGAAAATCAAAACTTACGAAACACAAGAAAAATACAATTTTTTTATTTCATATTATGCAAATATTATATATTTATATTTTCAATATTTAATTCAATCTTTTGTAAAATTTTCAAATTGTTCATAATTATAGCTATTTGAAAATAAATAAAAAAAAAAACATGCTCAAAAATTTCTAAAGAAAAAAGATTTCATCATCTTTTAAATAGAATCGACCTTAAGTTCTTCTTGTTAGTAAAATATCAATCCCCTTAATTTTTTTTTTTTTTATAAAATTATTAGGAATGGCAATAAAAAAGTTAAATGGAAATTGAACATTAAAACTGAATATCTTAAGTGAGTTTTAAGAATTAATAAAAGTAATTAAATTTAAATTAAAGACAATAGCTAGAAAAAACTATTAAAAAACTATTAACAAATTTTACGACATAATATGAATTATACATTGCATATGCCACGATATAATTATACATATACACATACAGTATACACCCTTCTTCAACATAATATGAAGGAAATGTTTTTTACCCTCTTCGAATCGAAAACAAAAACATAAAAAATAAAATTTCAATCAAATGCTATTAATGATGCTTTGCTTGTAATAGCTCCAAGTAGTTTAGGAGATCACTCTGTGGTAACTTTCGTTATATCTTGTTGGCTTTTGAAGAGATTTCCATAAATCGGTAGCTTAAAACCAAACATTTACAGAATTGGTGGATTACATAGGACAAAGTTAAACATCCGAAAGACACCTGGTTTTTAGTTTTAAGACTTTAAATTATTCACTAAATTCGAAAATAATACCTACTAAGGTAATATTTTGAAGAAAATTACTTTGAAAGAAACCAATTTTTTTCTTTAAAATTTGAATTTTGAAAATTAATTTTATGAAAACACTCTGCTTTGAAAATCTAGTTTAAAAGTTAACGCAACTCTTAGCAAAACCACGGTAAAAAAAGACAATAGCCTTGGTGCCTCGTAATAATTAAGACCTAATAATAATATTTCGAAATTGGAGTTTCTGACTTCGTAAGGTTGTGAAGTTAGAGGAGGGGCCAAAAAAACGAGAGTTTGACCCCAATAATTCGGTGGGAATTAGTTTATTTGGGAGCTATGTTCTTATGTACACCTTGGAATAAATATTTTCCGAGGTGTAGTTCCCTGAACTTTTTTTTTTGTTTATAAATAAGGCAGAAATAATATTTCCCCAAATTTATCCTAGACGCAAAGTGCTGGTCCATGGAATAAATTGGTTTTAACTTAATTAGAAATTTTAACTCTACCACTGAGTTAGAGTTTTAAAATGGCAATGCATTCTAATAATGTCATGTCTTGTCATATTTCAAGATTACATTTATATGTGTATTCATTCCCCTTTTATAAACTCTCAGATTCCGCCCACTTGACTTTAGGCCAACCGATTATAGCCAACACGCGCCTCTTTTTTTTTTTTTTTTGATTATATTCAAAAGCACCACCCGTTGAAAAAGAAAAATGTCTTCACCTTCATTTAAATGGCTGCAAAAGAAAATAGATCGACGCACTACGACGCATTACGATGCCAACAACCAAAGACCACAACGAAATTGGTAGGTAAGAAATTTGCAATTGTATTTTCCTTGAATTTTGTCGTCACTTTTTTTATTTTCTACTTTTTCAACGAACGTATTCGTATCTTAAGTTTGATTTGCGCAATAAGGTTTTGTTTCGACAAGCAGCAGCAAAAAAAAAAAAAAAAAACGAGAACCTTATCTTTGACGCACTGGCTGTTGGATTTTGTGGTGGCTGCCAGATTGACAATTAAATGTCAGGCACGTGTTTACATTCAAGTTCACTACTTATCGTGTTGTGTTGGTATTATAAAATATCTGTTTCTGTTGTCTCTGTTCAAATAACGTGTGAAATATTATAGATTGCGATTAAGCAGGTTCTAACGCCTTTTACCTGTCTAATTTCAATAGTTATGGACTTAATGTGGAGCATTCATTCTCGTGTGTGAATTTACTTTTCTTATTATTTTTTTTTTTTTTGTTCTAAGCTGAAGTTTATTTGCTTTTAAGCGCCTGAGTGACGTTCTACATTTGGAAAAAGCTACACATTCATAAATGAACGTATAATAAATTTTTGTATTTATTTAGTTATAATTTGTTTAATTTTTTTTTTTTTTGTCAGCAAGGAAGGTTATAATCAGGTAGCACATTGGCGCCAGATATGATTGCTTATGTTATTATTGTTATTATTAATGTCTGTTGCTTATATATTTTTTTTTTTGCTGCGGTTTGGTTTTATCTATGATAGATTTTTTATTTTTCAATATTTTATTTGTTGCGAAATTATAGATACATAAGTTATTATTATGGACAATGAATATGCATATTCAATTACAAAAAAAAAACTGAAGATGAATTAGAAAAACAAAAGTTTCTCGGAATGAAAATCAATAATTATTTACAATAACAAATGTGTTTGTGTATAATTGGTGGTATTTAATTGATGCTAAATGATATTGATTATCTGAAAATCTAGGGAATTAAAAGCGCTGACCACGAGAATGAGACGAGACTAGCTTCTTAGCGTCCAAGATGTGTCCGATACTAGACTGTAATTTGTGGAACGATAGTTTACAGTAAAGAAAATCATTCAAAATTGTGTGTTTTAAAAATAAAATTTTAAATATTTAAATGTAAAGACCAAGACGAGACTTCTCAAGTCTCGAAATTACTTGACATAATTTATTAAATTTTAAAATGTACTAATAAAAGAATTTCTATTTTATGAATATTTTTCGGATTCATTTAAAAAAAATGATACAATTGCGTTGCTGTTGTTGTTGATGTAGTTGATGTGTTGTTGCAGCCAAAATCAATACGATGTTTATATTCCAATAATAAGAAGAAGAACCATCAGACCTAAAAAGTTCACGTTCCTAAAAATTGTAAACAAAATCTTTTGAATGAGTGGTATGAAATGAGTTGTTATCAATTTCAAGTCTTGTGGTTTTTATTTAAACATTTGGTCAAATTTTAAATTTCGATTTACCTACACAAATCGAATTTTTTTCATAACTATCTAATTTTAAAGAACTTTTATTTAATAGCATTTTGTCAGCATAAGCACAAATTATGAATCCACAATAATCACGATTCCTTTTGGTTTCCTTTTTTTTCATTAACAGAAAAAATGTATAAATTGCTGCTGATAAAATCATTTTTTTTTCTGTTTCTTTTTTATAAGGTAACTATGTGTTATCATAAAATGTTCTCTTTTTAACAAGTAAGCATGTTGAATAAAAGCTTGAATGCAAGTGTTTTTGAAACGTTAAATGATTTCCAAATAAATTCTGTGATAAAAATTTGGGTATTTCAGATACTATTTATGACGTCAATTAATATTACCAAAATACATTGCCTCAATTGTATTTTCCAAGAACTATCAAATAATTATCGTATTTGTGAAAATATGGTACAAATTTTTATTTAAAAAAAAATTAATTTAAAAAATAAGAATTACTTTTTCTAAAATTAATCGGAAAAAATTTTTTCTAAGAAAATACTACTGATCGCAATTAACAACAAAAATGTTTATTTTTAACTCAACGAAATTATCGTGGTGAACATAATTCTCGGCTCGGCTGTTTCTGTGGCTAGATTCGTGTTTTTTTCATGTGTTTTTCTGGGAATTACATTGGCAATGGTTTTTTTTCCAAATAATAAAAGCGATAAAAATGTTTTTTTTTTCTTCTGAATTGCTCGGATTGTGACATTTTTTTTTTAACTTGATTGTGATTTCTTTGGAAGATTTTAAAATGAACTCTGTGGTTATCATCCCAGAAGAAGGTCGTATTGAAATTTATTATTTTGACATTTAATTTTATTACTTTTGTCAGTTTTTCGTTTTAGTTACGTACTAAGCAAATTTTGGACTTGTATAAAAAAATTGATTTTGAATTGAAATTGAAAACGCGAAGAAAAGTCTACCAATCTGTCCGTCTGGACATTGACCTATGGCTTAAAATTTCTAAAGCAATTTTCTTCCAACTTGGAACTTATGTTTTGTAGGTAACTCCTTAGTGCGAGATTGGATTATTTTTACCTCCTAACGATTCATTTCATTTTCACGATTTTGATGAAATTATTTGGTGAAAAAGTATTTTCAAAGAACCGAATATTTTATTTCAATTTTTTTTTATCGATTTTTTTGAAAACAGGTGGTCTTTTTTTAAGTTTTTTTCTAAGTGTATGTTATTTGATATGTTTTCTAAAATAATTTCAGAAATACAGTGGCTCGTTCGGCAAAAATACGAGACGGCAAAATAAAATTCAAAAGTTCTACTCAAAATATCTTTTTTTCCAAAATTCTTCAAAAACTTTGCTGGCAAATCTATCAAATGGCTAGAATAAAAAGAAAATCAGTAAAAAGATTGAATTTTAATTTTCAATTGGGCACTCTATTTTTATCACTGTATTTTTATTTCCAAGAAAAAATTCCTTTTATGATATGGGATTGTTTTCAAGTTCAACAAAACCCTATCACAAGTTATTCATAACTTATTTTGTAAAGCTACCTATCTTTTTTATAGGTTTGGAAATAACAGGTTTTTACTTTTTATCTCCATTGTATAAATATTTCCGGTGGATAAGAGCGTTTTGTTTAAATTAGTGTCAAATTTAACAATAGAATAATATGAATATCGTATTTATTGGTTTCTCTGATAAAACTAAAGATTTTTATTTCTTGATTACTTTTCACTAACTCATTGCTTGTAATTAAATATTTAGAAAGTTTCGTCAACACTAAATATAGACATTACCAAATATTTCAAATGAGTTGCAATATTTTCGAAACCTTCTGTATTTTTTATACCTCTATGGGCTAAAATAGCAATAGCCTACTACACAGGTTGCTTATTTAAAAAAAAATTTAAAACAAAAAAAAAACGTATTTGTAAACACTTTAACCACATGAGTACGTTTTTCCGCACGCAACCTATTAATTGATTTATTATTGAGTGGAATGTTCCAAGAACTACGCGTAAACACTTGACAGTTAAGCGGTTTGTTGGCGCTGCGCTTTTCCCACACCCCAAGCTCCAACAAATCTCTAGACTCTAGGGGTTGCGGCTATACCTCGTATTGAAATTGATAAAACGATGATAGTATAATATAAAATTGTGTATTTATATCAGTTTGTATTTTTTTTTATTTTGTTTTTGTTTATTTTGCTTTTCTCTTTTATTTTTTTGCGAACTTGAAAATATAACCACTTTATCACATAATTGTGTAATTGAAGAATTTCTAATTTTAGATACAAAACACGACAGAAAAAAAAGATTGCTATTATTTTGTTTATAATTTATTTATTTAATTTAGTTTGCGAATAAAGGCGAGAATAGAAAATATGGTGATACTGCACAAACAAAAAGTAAAAATAAAACAGTCAATTGAATTGCACGAACTTGCTATTGAAATTTTAGGTTAAATTCTGACTGAGAATTGAATAGAAAGCGAAGTTATCAATAAAGATCAAGTTTAAGTTTCATAGTTTAGTAATTGATAGGTTAAAAAGAATTGGTCCGAACTGACTACTTTGTGGGATGCCATATATTTTGCAATGATCTTACCTGACTTACTTGCTCACGAAAATCGAAATAATTATTTAAGATAAAAATATTTCTGTATCTGATTCTACAAATTCAACTAAGTAAAAGAAAATTATGTAGAAATATCGAGGCCAAGTTCTAAAACGGATAAAATTTTGTGCGAAATCAAAACCTTGTCTTGTTGTGGACTCCAATGCAATTTCATTAAAGTTGCATCTACCACAAAAATAGAATCTTGTCGGAAATTTTCCGTAAACAACACAAACAATGCCTTGAGAAGCTTCTTGATAACCCAGAACCATATTCTCTGTACTGAATAATCAATACGATAAGCCTCATTGAACCTTAAAGTCTTATACTTTCAAAAAAATGTATGATTTCACTTTTGAAAAAAATATCATCCGATAAAGTCAACAACAAATTCAGCTTTGTAAAAATAGTTTGTGAGTCACATTTTGACATTGGCACCCAAATTGGGGGCAAGAGTTTAGTTGGTCTCCCCTGGCTTTGGAAATCAGCATTCCTACATTTCTAAAATGTTTTTAATTTACTTGGTCCTTGGGTCGTTATACTAAAAGTGAATACAACTTTTGTAGAAATATTGCATAAGTTTTATTTACCTACTGTCTGAGAAATGTCTGATTTACTTTTACTGCTGTTTTTTTTTTCAAATGATGAATTTAATCATAAACTTGTGCTAATATTAATTTCTTTTTGCATTTAATTTAAGAATTATAAATAAATTACAAGCACATGTTTCCTTTATTTATTTAAAAACAGAAGTTTATTTATCATTTTGAACAATACTGAATGGTGTTTTGACAAATACGAGTGTTTTCTTGAATTTTTTTTTTATATTGCAGTCCATGTTTTTCGAAAACTAACTAACTAAACTAAAATTGTATACAATTACACAAGACATTTTGTTTAATTTTAATTGTGTACTTACTGTCTGATAAATGTCTGATTGACTTTTACTGACGTGTTTTTTTTTAAGGGAAACTTGTGTTGTTATATTGATTTGTTTTTGCATATAATTTCAGAATTATAATTAAATTACAAGCACACGTTTCCTTTATTTATTTAACAACAGAAGTTCACTTGTCATTTTTTGAACAATAGCTATATATAGTGAGGTTAATGGATCTGGAAGAGTGATGTTTTGGAACAAATTAACAAATAATAATAAGCTGTTTTTGTTTACTTACACCAAACAATTAGTTGTTTTTTTTTTGTTTAAGCTTGCGTCAAACGATTCAATGTTTATTTGTAGGACAAAAAACAAGATTACCTGCTTTGTTTTTTTTTTTTTACTTCTAATGTATCAACAAATGATCAAATATTATTGTTTAAATGTGAGACACAGAGCTGCTTCGTAAACAAATATGTTGATAGTATAGGGTACACGAAGCTGATAAGCGAACTTTGAACTCTGTGTATTTACTGCAAAACAAATCCTAAAATATTTGTTGGTTGTAAAAACAAATGTGTACTTTTTTTTTGTTTATCTAAATTGCATCAGTTGTTAATATTTATTTTCATATTCAATTGCGTCTATCTGGCCGATAATTCGGCGTATGTAATGTTTATCAGTTTGAAGATACAATAATTAAGCTTCTAATAATTTTAATTAAAAACCTTAAAACTGTCACTTTAAAAATCTAAAATAATTGAATTGAGATGAAATTCAAAGAATTTTAAGGCTTCTTACTAAATTTAATTGAAAGATCAGGACCTAAGTGATTTACTTACTCTCAACCATTCCTGTGTGTGTGTTATGACCGGAATTTTGATGTCGAATGCAAATGGCTATAGAGGGAAGCACTTTCTTCTTGACAAGAAATACTCTGAGAGAAAACGACAATCTCTCCCAAGAGGTAGCAGCCTGGGAAAAAAAACATTTTTGTTTTCAGATGAACGAATCTGGGAATCGAACCAATACCTCCGGCATGACAATCCTAGGCACTAACAGCTTTATGTCACGAGCTACTACAACTATTGCTGAGATCTAAAATTTGACCAAAACAATTAGAAAAACATGATGCTTATAATATTTTAACACTTTTTATCTGAAAAAACTTGTCTTGCATAATAAAATCCATGCCAAACCTCTAAATGTAAAAAGTCCTTTATTTTTAAAATCTTCCATAAAAATTCAACCACCCTTGAATGGTTTCCACTAACTCGTAGGGGCTTCATCCTAAAACAAACGAGTTCGAATAACGAATGAATTGCATTGTTACATTTTGGTTTTTGTTTTCAAAATGTCACTAACTCACCAATTTTTGAAGTTGAATAGTGTACCATGATTTAACGTTCAAATCTGCTCTTGAATTTTTTTTAACGCTTATAGCTCTTAATTTTTGAGGAATTTTTATTCAACTTGTTTGAAGAAAGGGGTCCGAATTCATTGAAAATATAGTTAATCCATTACAAATTAATAACAAAACATTATTTTTAAGTTTTGAAAACTGCATTAAGCAAAGAATAATTGGTTCACTGTTGAAAAGCTCACCCAAATCAATTCCTTCTGAAGTTGAACCAAAATCTAAGTAAAATTTACTTTTCATCTCTTACAAATATTTTACTTTTTGGGAAATCATTCATGCAGAATTTGCTGATGCCACATAAACACGAACAAAATATTTAGTTCGCATTTTTTTAATAAATTCCAAGACATTAAACAAACAGAGTTAATTAATAACTCATCGTTACGGCATGCATTTCATCGCAAAAACTTGTTGCAATTCTTGAATTCTCACCTGGCAATTTCCCATTAAATTTAATACATCTGTTTTTAAAATCACAAATAAAGTCAATAAATTCTAGGTATGCATGTCTACATATATGTATAGTTTCCAATAATCCATCAAAGGAATTTAAAAATAGTTCAAATCTCAACTCTCGCCCCACCTTACCGGTCCGGCACACCAACCCATTTTGAATAGCTGGGCTTCCCAATAATTGCACACTCATTTGTTATTTAATATTCGACTTGTTGTTATTATCCGCTGTTATTTTTATCCACAATCTCACAAAAATTATATCTAAAAATGACTCAGATACCCTCTTTAATGCCATATTATACAATATACATACATATACCCGATGCCTTACACAGGTTTTCACCTATAAATTTATGTAGTTTTGTGTGTATAACTTTGCTAAATGTTTGCCAGTCGAACAACAAACAACTATAGGTATGCCCAACCCGCACCCACCCAACCATCATCGTATGGTTGCAAAAAAAAAAAATTCCCAGAAAATGCAGAGATATTTACCGTCACATCACGGGGAACCCCTGCTGCACAGAGACGCCTAGCAAGCGCGCGGAATGCGCGCGTACGTTCACAAATCAAAAAATAGTGCAACTATGCCAAGGTATCCAATCCAAGCGCGCCTTCCAATACATCGTTCCGTTGAAGTAGAAAAAAAATAAAGTATAGATACCTCTCTCTCTGCTTTAGGTACGTAAAAGTACATTTTTACACTATGACAAGCACGTAAAAGGGGCGGAGGCCGATTGGCCGGTGCGGTCGGGGCTCAACGAGATAAAACCAAAATATGACTCAATGAGAAAATGAAATAAATATTTTATGAATGAAAATGGCATTCGGTACCCGAACAACTGATCAAAAGCGAGTACGGGGAAAGGCGAGGTACCCTTCCACTTTACCTCCCAGCATGCCAGTCTTCCCCCCAATACGGCCCATTGTCTATTGGGTGCATTGGAATATTGTGCATGAATGTAAAATGAATCTAGGTCGACTGCTCTAGTTTTGTTGAATTTGTTTTGTTTTTTTTTTTTTTTTTTTGTTTCATTTGATCGATTTTGAAATTGCTTTGAAAAATCTCTTAATAAATTTTCAAATATGTATGTATGTACATCAAAAGTACATATAGTGTTTGTTTATTTGTTGTTGTTTTTTTTTTTTGTTTGTTAGGTTTAAGCTTTTGGTGTACCTATGTACATTACATTACATTTAAACAAATACGAAAATGTAGCGGATCAGGGTTAAGTAATTTGTGTTCATTTCGATTTGTAAATGAATGTCAGTAAAGGTAATGATTTTTGTTTGAAATCTCATTGATTTAATGGACGATCGAATTCGAATATTTGAACTAGTTTAGAATATTATACAGAGGAACTTTTAGTTTATTTAACAAAATTCCAAAGTGAATTTGATTGCTTTGAGTGCATTTTTTTTTTGAAAGTAGTGGCTGATATGTCAGTTAAAACAAACCTTATTAGAAAAAAAAATATTTATATTAACTTAATACGCATCTTGAAATCTTTGAGAGTATGAATAGATTTTATTGGATAAGGTTTAAATATTACACACATCAGAAGAATTGTTAAGCAAAAATAAAGTAAGGCTCACGTAGCAGTAGTGACCATGTGAGACTTTTTTTAACAACTTGCAAACTCATCCTGTTAAAATTAATTTTGAGTATTAATCTGAATTTTTTTTTAGAATAACTTGAAAACTCGGTAATAGCCCGTGGCATAGTGGTTATGGTTAGTGCGTAGGACTGTTATAGCGGAGGTTTGGGTTCAATTCCCAGCCTCATCCATCTAAAAACGGAATTTTTTTTTTTTCACGGGCTGCTCCTTCTTAGCAGAATAGAATTGACAAGTTCTTCAAGATTATCATTTTTAAGAATAGAGTGCTTCCCATCCTAGCCGTTTGGATTCGGCGTAAAGTTGTTGGTCTCCTTCATTGCTGCCATAATACTAACACATGATTAGTTGAGAGTTGTAAGTAAGGCTCTGGTCCTTCCTTCATGGATTGTCTAACCACCAATTTTTTTTATTTATATTTCTAATCTAAGCTGAGTTTTGGATCCTTAGCTTTGAGTGATTTCCGTTTACATTTTTGAAAAATTATTTCTTTTTTCAATTTCGTTAAAGTTTTGATTTTAAAAATTTTGTTCTGCTATTTTGAAAAAAATTAAAATTCTGTAAAAGTGTGCTTTTTTGATTTATTTAATTTATTGAAAAAAAAATTATTTCTGGGTTAATTTTGTATATTTTTTTTTTTTTGCTTTAGGAAACTAGAAATGTATATAGAGTATTTTATTTTACTTTTTTTTTAATTGATTTTATCAAAAATTTAATTTTGATGGTTTTCAACAGTCCTTCACTTATTCCATCCAAGAAGACAATTTTATTTCATTAATTTTTTCCTTATATTATGCACTTATAAATATAAACAATTGAATTAAAACAAGTTTTCGTGTCACAAGCAATAAAACAAAAACAATTTTCTTCATTTCTGAGAATAAAAAAATGCTATTAGACATTTTGGAAAATAAAGTCTTCTCTAGTTAATATTTATACATACAACTATTAGCGTTTTTCCAAAAGATAATCTCACGTATCATTGAAATCAAAATATTGTTTCCTTAATTTCCCTTAAGCTCTAATTAATTAATAGTGCTAAATTACAGTTCTATACACTTGCTGATTATCAGAATTAAAAAGAACTTTTTAACATTCTTATCTTGTCTAGCCGTTTTATTGGCGACACTCGCATTTCTTAGAAAACCACTGTCATTAAACCGGTGTCTATTTACAAATTTGTTATTTTGAACCAAAAATATTTGTTACAAATATTTCCAAATAAATAAACTAAGAGTAAAAATCAAACCAATTTAATTTAGTTTTTTTTTTATTTTAATGGTCATCGATTTCAATAACATGACAATAATTATATTTTTATAAAGTTTTCTTTGACCTTGGTAAAAGAATTGCGTTTTATCTTTATCAATATTGTACCAACCAGAGCATTTTTTTTTCCAAGAAATGATATCGCTGAACTTGAATTGAATTGAAACTGCAAATCTCTATCATCAATTATTATTGTTTAATTTTTGTTTGTTTACTTTGCCATGAAAGTTTTCGATTTCATTTCTAAAATAGATAAAAAAAAATTATTTTTTTACCGCACAGAAAACTTTAAAGCAAATACATAAATACAAAAATAAAAATCTACGAGCACATGACAAATTTAACATTTCCGATTGCATTTTTTTTTTCGATAACGATTATTTATTTACTCGTAGTTTAGATATATTATGCGACAATCTTCACATTCCTAAAATAACTGCCACGCGAAGCAATTAAATGTTGGTAGGTATATATTGTTTGTATCGCACCCCCTCGCTAAATTATTCTAAAACCACATGAACTCGTGCCCTCCAACACTATATACATATCAATTTTCTAGACTAAAGATAAAGATAGTAAAACCATAAATAGAATTGATTCTTTTTGTAAGCTTTGAACTATGCTTCGTCATCGTGTGTTATACTCCTTTGTGCTGAAAATAGACAGCAAACAGCCAAAAGGGTGTTATTTTTAGAAAAATAAAATTTCTTTGAATTTACATTCAAAATGAAGAAACAGTGATTATTAGTTTTGTATCTAGATACATCTAGTTTAACTTTAAACATTATCGAATACATATTTATGAACTTCTTGGGTTGAGCGGTGAGGTAGGAAGAGAGGAAGTAAAATATGACAATAGAAAACCATTTTTAAGTTTATTATATGTTTTGTTTTGTTTTGACAAAGAGACAAAGTTTTGCAAGTAACTTTTGTCTTGTACTATCTGTTTAGCTGTTAAGAGAGATAGATATTGATCATTTTCTTACCATCACGTCAAACGCATCCTGCACAATGATGATACGGTGGTGGTGCTGTGCTCTCTGTCATTAACCGGAAGTCGATTTATCATTCAAAAAAAAACTATTGTATACAAAGTTTTAAGCCAATTTACATTTTGGCAACAAAACAACACGGAATACAGAGAGAGGGAGCAACTAATTTGTTTGACAAAGTGGATGGCGAGGTTGGGTTTAAGGGTAAATGAGCCATGTGAGAAGTGACTAAATTTATTATTGGCTCGCAGAGATATAGAATATAAATATAGATAGACATTTAAAATAGAATGTCAACATTGGAAAGGACATTGACTGAGTTTTTTTTTTTTTGTGTCTGGGTTTTGGCGTTGTTGTTATTTTTGTTTATAATTGTGATAGGGGGAGAAACACGGAAAAATAAAAATCCTGATGCAGAGAGGTGTAATTTTATTTGCTTTGATTGCTTAGGCTGGTCACAGGAACTAAAATTTAAAAAAAGGGAATTTTAAAAACACAAACAATTTTTTAGATCAATTGAAAATTTTATTTTTAATTAATATTATAATAAAGGAAGGAAGGATGAAGACATTGACCTTGCATATTTGGATTGCTGGCCGAGTTCCTCTGATTAGCTTATTAGATCAGTTGCACCAAAATAATATAATTCAAATCTTAGTTTACGACATTTTTATACAACTTGGAAAATTGATTTGTTTTGAAAATCGATTGAAAACAGTGGTCTCAAAAATTAATTAACTAAGAAAACATTAATTGCTCCTAAGCTTTCGCTATTACTGATACCAAAAATCACAATTTTTAAACTACTCTTGTCTCTTGTGCAGTCGTGTTTTATTTTAAGCATCCATGACTAAAAGTACAAAGATCTCATATCTCATAAAACAACACCAAAAAAAAAACAGAGCTATAACTTAAAAATTCGATATTGATATGTTAGGACGAGAGGATGAGGACAACGAAACCAATCGAAAAAAAAACAATATCGACTAAGACACGACACCCACGCGCAAACTGATTACATGCATGCGATGCGCGACTCGAATTTCTCCAATGGAATTTCAATTATTTTCACTTGGATGCAATGAGAGATGGCGCCAATTGAATACAGCTATCCCATCATCAGCATAGCAAAATATAAAACAACTACTGCCTGCTCCATGTCTGCATTGGACCCTGATCTGATGATGATGATGATGATGGTGTGGAACCATGGGAGCTATAATGCTACATATGTGTATAGGCATATATGCTCCTAATATATCCGAACATTGGCATGGCTCACTTATCATATCCACCCACATACTCGGCGAACTGATGATGAATGTCGCTGGCATTACGCCTTCGTGCAGCACGAGTGCGATTTTTTCTTACAATTTCTGTTGCTGTTGCTGTTTTTGTTGTTTTTGTCATTGGATGTATATTAGCTCTGGCACTGGCAGTTGGTTTTTTTTTTTGGTATACTTCAAGCAGCAGTTCTTTTATATGGAGATCTATATTTGCCATTAAACTACTACTTATTTACTCCAGCACTGACATGTCATTTGGATTATCCGATGTGTCAGCCTACGCATCTGTGATCCAGAAAATCAGAAGAAGAAAAAATAAAAGTAAAATTGTCGTCAATGACATGCAGCTTGAGGAAAATTCCAATCACACTGTACCACAATCGCGACACCCTATACTACTACAACTACTCGTTTGGACCAGTTGGCGATGCCATTCATTTCTATTCGAATGCGGTGTGTGTTGTTGCTCATGATGGAACTGAATTGAACTGAAAATTTCCTGAACTAATTAATCACTGGTATGCTAATCGCTTATTACTAGCACAAAACCCCAAAGATGATGGAGAGAGTGAAACATCCGCAACTTTTCATTCTTCGCAGATTGAAGTGATGTGTTTATGGTAATTACAGACTTGTTGATAGATACCAAAACATACAATTTATTTACATTTAGCCAGTTTAAACCGCTTTGCTGTTTAATTTTGTGTTTTAGCTATTTTTCATATTTTTTTCTATCATTTTTTTTTTTCGTAAGATTTTTCAATTAATTTATTCATGACTTCTTGGAAGAAACGATAATAGTAATATGATGATGATGATGAGGAATGTTTCTCGCAACAAAAAATAAAAAAAAAAAACAAATAAAAATATATATATGTATGTAATCCTCTAAGCGTGGCTAAAAATGAAATTCGTACTAATCATCATCCAGTGTTTTATGTTTTATTTATATAGATTTTGGTTAAATGCTTTCACGTGTGCGTTTTGCTTTTTGGATATATTTAGAGTTTGAACGTTTCTTTTTTTGATGAGATTAATGTTAGCTCAAGGCTTGATTTTAAATAAATTATAAAGCTATTGATTAAGAAAAATTGTCATTGGATTTATAAATCATGCATGGTCTAGCAGGTGGTTATGGCGTGAAAGAATATAATAATAGATGGAATTCCAGAGGGCCTTCCCCGCGTTTTTTTTTTTTTTATGAGATAAAAACTTTTAAATTTTATCTATAAAATGAGGTTATGGAGCTTAAAATTTTAATTGTATAAGATTAAAAAAAAAACATACAATGTGGTGGACAATTTGTCCGAAGAGGTTTCTCACGGTCCTTTTTTTTATGTTCGACATGGAATTGTTTTGTGGTTTACACTTAAATAGTTGTTGAGAAATTAATTTTAAGTGAAACTTGGTTTGGAGCGTTGATTAGTAAAATTTCAAAGTTGAATTTAAGTCTCGCGAAAATGTCAAGAAAAAGTGCGACTCTGACATCAGCGTTTACTTAAGTGGGGAAAGGAGGGGTGAAAGAACAAAATTTCTGTTGATAAAATAATTTATTTTATGAGGCAATATCTTTGAATTTATTTAAAGAGTTTTAATTGCTTTCTGGTGTATTTTCATTAGATTTTATGCATCTTAGTAAATGTAGCTGTTTTCCCATACTCCTCTCAAAAAAAATATAACTATAAATGTTTTACAAAATACATATTTAATTTCTTGAACAAAATTTTAAAATTCCAATAATTTTTAAAACATAACGGCAAAGGGAAAAAATTAATTCCGATAAAGCTTTAAAAATATCTTTTTGGAAATTTACTGCCATTTAGTTCTGTGTTTATATGAATATTTGCTGACATATTTCTGATCAATGAAAAAACTGTGTTTTGTCATTCAAACTCAAAAATTTCCAACTCAAAATTTGCTAAACAACAAAAAATCGTCAACATTAAAGCGGAATAAAGAAATTATCTGACGAAAACAAAAAATATAATTATCTTCAGTTTTTTTTTTTAATTTTTGGTTCGTGCTGTTTTTTAATTGTTTTTTAATTAGTTTTATTAAAAAAAAATATTCTAAAACAAAAATTTATAACAAGAACCATTTTCTGTGTAGATATATTTCTTCAAAAAAAAAAAAACTAAAAAGAATGAAAAAAAATTAAACAAACCGAGGGAAAAATGCTCTACCAACTAGCTCCTAAATGAATCAACTCCCACTAGCCAAAACTAAAGAACGAAATTTTGTTTGGGAGTTGGTTCACTTGGGACTTCATTCAATCAATCAATCAATCAATCCCAATGAACTATTGTGAGTTAATTCATTGGGAGCTACATAGTTAATTTTCGAATTAGTTTGTAGGGTCGAAAAAAAGTATTTTCAATACTTTAAGGTACAAAGTTAACAGTGATTTATGTAGCAATTGGTCGCTTTCATTATTGTTAGTTGCTTCTGGCTCATTCCTTAGATTACGTGTTTGATTACACAAAACTGCTCTTTATTCCAAAATGTTATTATTATTATGATATTTTACTGGCCTTAATGCCATTTACTTTCTTTCTGGCATAGTTTCCAAATTTGTTTCCTATTTTCCAGAGAAAAATTCTATTATTTTTTTCAAAGAAAACAACAGGGAGTCATAATGTTGGCACATGCTCCAAAAAGTGTTTGCATACTTAAAATTCAATTTTTTTCAAAATCTGCAAAAATAAACTCACTTTAATGTACTTATTTACTTTATCAGTATGTAATTACATTAAAATCCTGATCGCATCGAAATTTTTACTCAATTATCTCTTAAAAAACATTGATAATGGTTTTTTTTGCGACACCCTAATATGGTAAAACTATTACGTTTTTTTTATTTACTTTATCAGTATGTAATTACATTAAAATCCTAATCGCATCGAAATTTTTACTCAATTATCTCTTAAAAAACATTGATAATGGTTTTTTTTGCGACACCCTAATATGGTAAAACTATTACGTTTTTTCTAAAAATTCCCGCGTGGTGAACTTTCTGTATACTCGTACCTTAAATGGAATTCTTCCAAAAACTGCACAAAAACACAATATATTTTTTAAACAACTTAGTATAAAAATGTCGACCTTTTACTTCGAAATTCCAATTTCCGTTAAATGGTAATTTAATTTTTTTTTAAAATTTATAAACAAACTATAATGTCAGCATTTTTTTGGCTATTTAAAAATTACACAAGTTCCCCTTTTGGCTCATCAAGAATTTTCAACATACATATTCAGCAAAATAAACATCCTGTTTAAATTCAAAATGACAAGACTTCGCAAAAAGGGATATTTCGATTTAATGGCGAACAGACAACTAAAATATTTGCCAATATAATTATTTCAAAAGTCAAATATCAAGTTGTCCACCTCCACCCCAAATACCCAAAGTCATATCATTATCTCCTATATCTACCCCCCAAAACTAAAATAGCCTAATTTCCTAGAAATGTATAAGTATACTTGTAGTTTCGCATTACCATCCCATCCTCTCATGTTGATACACTATCAAAAAGCCCCCCAACAAACAAGAAAGCACACATTAGAGTGAGTTGGGGAGATTATAATGGCTCCTCTTTCTTACACGTCCAGGTATAGGTTATTTTAGGGTGAATCTTATTAAAATATGGAGGTTTCATTTTTTTTTTCGGTAGCTATAGGATACTTAATATGTGCAGTGCATGTTAGTTGTATCTTTAAGTCTGTGGGGTTGTTGCATGGCAAACAAAAAATACCTTATAAAATAAAAGCAACACAAATAGGTAGGTGTACTGTTGTACACCAAAATACAGTGCATTTGGAATATAATTTTTTGGCTATATGGCAAGTGGGACGTTGTGGCGCCAGCATTTCAGTTAATTACTGAAATTTAAGCAATTTTTAAACGGAAGCTACCTACGTAATTTGCATATTTTGGTAATTAAGGCTAACATTTAGCTTATATTTTTATTCGTACCTAGTCGTATTGTACCGAAAGTGAGACAGCCGCTACGCCGCCGTGCGCCATATACCATTGGGTTAAAGGCGAGGCGCACTCGCCTAAATGGTAATATGTTTGAGGTGCTATTATAGGTGTCATTAGCTTATCGTTTACGTCAGGTGTGTTTGTTTTTATTTTTAGGAATTATAACCTTTTGTTTGGTTTATTTTTTCAATAGCGTTATTTTAATGCGGCTAAGATTTGTTTTCAAATGCAATTTAGAATTCAGTTGGTGTAGGTAATTGTTTGGAAAATTTTTGAATTTGTGGATTAATGAAATATGTTTGTGAATCTGTATACAATTTTGATTCTTCTTTATAAATAATATGCATATATACTATGTAGTCTTTTAAGCGTTTGTTTGAACGAAAGTCAAAGATAATAATAAAATTTAATATGACAATATTGCCATCGCTCCTTTCAGTCTATGCAGCTGTTCAGCTGGTGCAGAGTAATTTTATATCATTAAATTTAACACCGGAAGCTTCTACAAAATTTTACTTGTTTCTAATATTCTCAGAAACACACTCTGGATGGTGTACCTACACAGTGGAAAAAGAACCACTTAATAGAAAAGAGAAACTATAAGATTTCTGTATGGTTTTCATCCAAGAAGAAAGTCGTATTAGAACAATGGAGTAAATCTTATTGACTTTTTTTTCAACACAACCAATTTTATTCAAAAAAAAAGTAATTTTTTTAGAAATTTCAATATCAAACTTTTATTCTCTGTTTTAGTAATTTAAATATGCTTTGTGAGATTCTTCTTTGCGGTTTCTTCTCTGTCGCTGAACCGAATTCCATCGTGTAATTTGTCTAAATCTAAACCTAACAATGCATGAGGAACTGGGTTTGGCCAACCCATTTGAAATTTCATAAAATCAGTAATTCAGGAAATGCTACTTGCGATTTTGCTCGTAGCTTTAAATATGATGCTTGGCTCATACCTTCCTTTATTTAAACACACACATAAATACCAAAATGAAATAAATAATCAAACCAAACTATACAAAACGATCAAAAAAAAAAAACAACCTCACATTAAACATTATAATAAACTACCACTTTCGTTTGGAAAATAAACTGCATACAACCATTTTAATATATTACATACATTTCTTTTCAACCAAGATAAAAAAAAATATAATAAAAATATAAAACAAACTTTTCAGCTCGTAAATTACAAAATAATGTACCTACTCTCCGCACATAATCTGCAATCATTTAGCATAAAATTCTCATTCGAATGTCCTAAATAACCCTTCGAAGAAATAAAAAAAAAAATCATATACACAAATGAAGAAAAAAAAATGAACAAAATAAGAAAACAGATTACACAAATTGCCATTGCAGATTTTCTTTCAATAGGCAGCAAGCAGCCAGCCATTCGGCCGCCGAGCCATACAAAAAAAAAGAAATAGAGAAAAATGTTAAAAATGCACCCGCACCCGCTCTAACCCTTAGCGTGTTCTTCATTCACTACTATATGACTTTTAATAGTGTTCACAGTATGTTCTTGTTATCCTGTACAGTGTACACCCAAGCTTACTCACTCTCTCTCTCTTTCTCTCTCTCTGACATGAACAGATTCTTGTCCTAAAGGACGACGACGACGTCTACATAAGACATTTTATACAAAATACGACGTGCAAACATGGTCCACCCTTGCGATATGCCTCCCCTGTTTTTGTTGTCGACCATCATCATCATCGTCTTACACAACAACCTTAAACAAGAAAAGCCTATAAAAATAAAGTTTGAAATTATTCCTCTCGATTGGGTGAGCAAAAGGATAATAAATCCTGACAATGGCTCGCTGCTAGGCTATAGATGCCTCTTGCCCACGCTTCTTTCATTTCGGTCGTTCTGCTCCACCAATGCAATTTGTCGCAACATTATTACAAAACTACTTCGGGAGCACGAGAGGACACATGACCTCCCTGTTTATTGCTTTGCTTCACAACTCCTCGATAATGTCCTTTTTTCGTCCTTTCTATTGTTGGTAACGACGCGTTTTTCTTGGCCCAAAACTTAAAAAAAAAAAAAAAAAAAACAGTTAGCAAAGGAGAACAAAATACCCTTTTTCTTTTCCAAAAGCTAACAATCCCAAGCAATGATTGAAAATATTTTCCATTTCATGTACAAGTTACGTACGTATCGTGTGTCGCAACTATAATACTTACACAACAAATTGTCAAAGACTCTGTATGGAAGATAGGGATAGGGACGTGAGCGCGGTATAGTGGTGCAAGAGATGGAACACCAAAGGACAGTGTACTTAGGTAAGAAGCATAAATGGGAAAAAAAAACTCAACAAAAATATTTATTGGCGACGTATTTTATAGCCTACGGCACTAATGTCCTCGATTGTTATCGCAATAAAATTGTTTTCCTTGGAAACAATACTAACATTAGGAGTAGCAGCTATAATAAGTACAACATGGATGCAAAAAGGACACATGTATATATGTATATAGATAGCATTCCTGGGTTATGCTTGAAGAAAAAATCTAAACACGCTTGTTTCTAACTTCAGTTACATGATGTAATAAAACATGAAGCTTGTAATTGTCAATAATAAATGTATATATAGTCCTGAAACGTGTCCCTATATGTTTTTTTTCCCTTCAAATGGTACATTTCGACTAGTTTTTGCTTGAGATCTGCAGTTTTTGTGACTTTTCTTGTTCAAAAGGAGTCCCTTCCTAAAGGGACTTGCATCATTCCAGCTAAACAAAAAAAAAAAATACGGCAACATTTAACATCCTTACCTTTCCACTTTAGAAAAAAAAAATAATCCGGTGAAAGCTTTATTATGGTGAGGTTTGGATGAAACACTCCAGAAAGTCAGTGTCCACATAATACAGGGTGGTCGTATAACATTTTATATTTTTCTAATATTTTTTTAATGTACCTGGTGTAATAGATGTTCAACATGTCATACAGTGTAGCAAGAGAAAAACAGCTAAGAAAGCTCAAGCACAAATACATATCCATCAATAATTAAAAATCTGTAAAAAAAAATATACACTATGGCGTATACTTACCTTTTTTTCTGGAGTCTTGCAGGAACTATTGGACCACCAGTCACATTTTCAAATTTAAGAAACATGAGTTTCAAATTCAATAATATAATTTTTTTTTTAAATTCATGATTGAATAACATTCATAAAGCAAAAACACCCTGTTCAAATATATATACTACCTAAAAAGGTGTCGTGAGCGTGACTGTTGATTGTTTTGCATGCAGCTGAAGTGACTCTAATTGCTGTCGTTTAAGGAATGTCTGCAAAAACTGCGGACAAAATGTCAGATATATACAAGAAACAACTTCATTTATTGCCGCACAGTATGACGTTGTTATGTTGCTGAAGTTAGTAATTTTTGTTGTTGTTTTTTTTTTTCTTATACGTCATCATCATACTGCAGTAATTGAGGTAATCACATGGTTTGAATAGAAAATTCATTTGGAAATTATTAAACTTTTCAAGTATAGGTACATAAATGGTGTTTTGGCCACGTTAAATAAACTCGTTCTGCAATGTGTAGAAGGAAAGGGCTGCTCGCGACACTAGACTTACTTTAAGGAATATGTTTCCTGCTCTGAACTCTATTTACTTGAAAAAATGCAGTTTTCATTCTTATTCCTCGTTTAAATTTACTTAAATTATATTTAAGAAACTAAACATCTTAATCACTTATTTCCTGATACCTTAAAGGGCCTACATCCAAAAATCAGTTTGGACCTAGGACTCTTACACGTTATCATTATCATTAGCCTGGGAAAAACTAATTGCCAACCCCAAAATTTTAAAATAGATTTTTTCGAAAATGTGGATAATTCAATACTTTCTCGAGTTTTAATGATGAAGATGTAAAATATTCGGGATAAGTTTTTTTTTATGCCAGTACTAAATTTTGTACTAAAAAAATTGTTTTTACGAAACCATTTGTATTAAACTTCTTGTACTTGGTACTAACATGTTAAAAGGGGCTATACTAGAAAAACGACCAAGATAGCTAATTCCTTCAAAAACACATTTTAATCATCAAACTGATGCACGAACACCAATTTGGATCAAACATAAAAAAAATCTAAAAATTATCTCTTCTGACAGGGTGCATCAGAATTTAATTTTTTAATGATGATGACCTTGTCCAGATGTATATCGTAGCATATCGAAAGACTACCATTTATTCGTCTCAAAATTAGATACAGTGGATAACTTCAAAACAAGTCAACAGCAGTTAAGCTATTAAAAAAAAACATCATTGGCAACAATAACATTCTTAGAAGCGACACTACTCAACTGACCGACACTTTACATACATAGGTGTATAGGTACTTCCACTGCAACCTATTTAGTCTACATTATTTTATTGCATTTTATGTGTAGGTGCCTTCCGGACCACACTATAGTTTATACGCTCAGAGTAATTAAATATATTTCAACTTCCTTTTCGTCTCAGCTTGCTAGATTGAGAGGGGCCGACCATCAGCACAGCGGCTGGTGGCAGCGCGACGCGGCGCCTGCGGTGCGGCACCTACCCAACTCCGATGGTGGGCCTTGTATGAAGTCACCTGCCAAATGGCAAAGAATAATCACACTTCGCACCCCACGTTATTACTTTTACACTGTAAAATATACAAACACACAAAAGAAGTGTATATCTGAGTACGCATTCAGTATATGTTTACTGCCCACAAACTGTAAGTATGCTTGGTGCTTCGAATCACAGTTTTTTAAGCCCCCAATACTTCTTTGGCCATTTTGTTAGGTACCTACATATATGCCTTCCACCAGTACCATTAAGTTGTACTAATTTAAAAGCATACGTATTGCCCCATAACAATTTAGGGCGTCGTTGTTTTCATCGTTGTAGTTGTCGTCGTCGTTGGCGGCGCGGCGTCATCGGCGTTGTTTCACTCTCATGTTTTATTATGTGGATTTGAAGTACACGCTTTTTTACCACCATTGTGGCACCTCCGGAACCCTCCGTACGAACTCTTCTAAAAAGCCACCAAGCAAACTACATGCCAGTGTACCCAAAACGGTGAAGGGAAGGAGCAAGTTATTGACTCCAGAAAGATACCCATAAAGGTGGACTCAATAAAAGTGTCAACCATATCCGACCGCACTTGGTAATTTACGAGAGCAGCAGCGATTATTTCGGCCTTTCTTCCTCGCCACCTTATTCTCTTCTCTTCTTTTTTTTTGTGTTTTGTTTTTATTTTTTGTTTACTTCTGCGACTTGTTTGCTTTAAGATTTTTTTGTTAACTCCTTTTTTAGTGTGCCCTTTCTTAAATCCATTCACTATCAAATCAAGAAACGAATGCTGCCTTACCGACATGACACCCGGTCGGTCGGTAAGAAAAAGTAAAGTAAATCGAAGTCCAATTTTTCGAGTACTACCATAGATTTTTTTTTTTAAACAAAAGATAGAAGTAAGTATTAATATATGTACCTGTGAAAGCGTTGCTAATGTCTACTTTTTTGTCCGCAAAATATTCACCACTGCCTTGTGTTACTTTTTCGGACGACCAAACGGCGACGATGAAAAGATAAATATTATATTTTTGTTTGCCCACGCGTCATGTGCCCACATATCCGTTTGTACCCGTTTCCAGTTGTTGTAAGACTTTTCGAGCAGTTTTGCTGCAGTCTTTTCACCTTGACAGCAGCAGAATGTTGAGAGTAAAAAAAAAGGAAGGAAAAAGAAGGGGGACTTCAAAAATATGTACATATCTGAAAATTGCAAACGAAGTGAGAGAATAAATAAAATAATTTTTATTTTTTTTAAACATTATCTTAATTTATTGAAGGTAATGTCTACATTATTGTGTTGGGTGCTACAAATTATGCAATATTTAACTTATTGACATTTTTGTATGTACTTAGTTTTATTTTTTTAAAGTAGGTTGTTTTTTGGTTGTGAAATAGTCAAATAAAATATTTCCGGTGGTTGAAAAATAAAATAAGACACCGAGTGGTATTGTTTCATTTTGAAAAATGCGGTCTTATTTTGTGGACTTATTTCCATCCTAGTGAACTTCTCTTAAGAAAATATAATGTGGCGTATACGTATACTTTTATTCAATTTTTATTGGAGATTTAAGGCGATTCCGACGACAAAAAAAAATCGTACAATCCAGAACCGAGGGCCTGTTGGCACAAATTTTCTTTCTGCTATAATAGACAAATTCGACAGTTAATTTATCTAATTCGACAATTTAATTATTCAGATTCCATTGGTCCGTTTATTATCGGGCTCGATTTTTGAATCAGCTTATTCGACAGTTTTTTTCGTGGATTCTGCCACAGATTTTCCAGGTTCGTCAGTTCATTTCCCAGATTCGTCCATTGATTTGTCTAGTTCAACAGCTGATTTGCCACTTTTTGTCGTTTTATTTGTTGACATTTTACCGTTAATTTACCTTATTCTTCAGTTTATTTCCCTGATTCGCTAGTTGTTTATCGGATTCATCAATATTGATAGTCATTTCTCCAATCGCTTTATGGTAAATTTAGCAAAAAAAAAAAAAAATAATACCAAAAGTCCTAGATCGCCAAATGCCAAATCTGGTTTGAGAATTTTTTCAAAACCTTCCGGTTTTAAACTTTCTGACTTATACATTAAGGTTTCACTAAATGTTTTAATTAAAATTTTTATTAGTAATTGATCGTAGCAGGTTTTGCGTGGCTCTTAAATAACTACATTTTTGAAAGGGTTTATAAGCGCTTCTTTTTCGGAAAACAAATTCGCTTCAATAAGTCTAGACAATCCAACCCTTTTTTGTCTGTGTTAATTGACAAATAGAATGGCAATTAGGTCTTTAACCCCTTCGAATGCTGAGATGATGTGGATAAGGGGATTGGCGCTCTTCCCGAAATTTCTTTAATTAATTTAGGACTTGAATCCACTTAATATTCTTTAAAATATGGTTACTTCAATAAGGAACTGGCAAAAGCACTCAGGCTTGGGTTCGGGTTCACCCCGCACAAAGGCACAACCCTACATAACAGCATAGGTATTCAAATTAGAGCCACACAATTGTTTGTGCGATGCGGTGCGCACACCATTATAATATTATTATTATTGTAGTCGTCGATGGTTTTTGCCACACAGTGTCTCATGAAGCAAGAGCAAGAGCTGAACTCATTCAAATTATAAACGAAGCTTCAAGTTGGAAAAATGGATGGATGGGATGGATGGATGGGATGAAGGATGGAAGATGATAGCGAATGATGTTCCGGGTTCCGGGATATGATGTCTCTAAGGAATATCTCATTAAATTTTTTGTTCTTCGTCGCATGGCAATTTTTTTTTTGCATCATTTTTTCCGTTCACACTTTGTGAATAATTGCGAAGAATAATGCGGCACAATAAAGTGGAGCGCATTATAAAGCAACAGTGAGGACACGATTGTTATGCGTTTTTCACACTTTTAAAAAGAGTGTAAAGAGTGAGTGGTTCAGTGTAAGGAGGTGTCATAACTGCTGGCAGTATAGCAGTGGCGCTACAGGAGCAAAAAAAAAAAGGAAATGCAGTAACTTGAAGCAATTCTTTGTAACTTAAGCAAAATGTACTCTTGTATACTATCTCTATCCTTAGTAGATTAACATGTAAATTTAAAAGGGTGTAATGACATTGCGTCATCGGTTTCAATTCTTCACTTTTAATAGGTGTGGCGATGGCGTCGTTATTATTTTCCGCCAGCGCCACCATCACAACGTGTAATATGGGAAGCTTAAAGTATATGCAATGTGAAAGTGTTTAGTAAAGTATTAAATCGTGGCAATAAGTTGTCAGCCAATTTGAAATGTTGATGGCAAAGGGTGTGTTTACACGAGTCCACCGACACAGTGAAAAGGAGAGGGAGTAAAATCGTTGGTAATAAGTTTCTCAGTTCTCCCCGACACTTTACTGATATTAGGCACGGAAATTAAATGCATAAACAACCTAGGGGTCAAATTAAACTAGGGCACTTGCAGAAGTTTGAACCGAGTTAATTGCGACAGACGACTATAACACGGAAACTATAATGTAAGCAGTTATTAATTGCTAGAACAACATTATATAGGTATTGTATTTAAATGTTGTGTAAATGTTAGTTGAAACAATTATTGTGTTGGGTGGATAGGAGGGGGAGTGATGATGATGATGATTGGTATAATAAGAAAAATTATGAAACATTTTGTGTTATCATCAGAGATCATCATTCCCCCTTTCTATATGTAGGGTTTTCGAATTCTAGAAAATTTGTATAGGGTGTAATGAAATAAGAGCAAGATGAATTTTTAAAGTTCACATCAAAGTGACTTTGTTCGAAAGATAATCTTTTGGCAATATAATTTAAATATGATTTCTAGCTCAGACGTAATTTAATCTGGAGGTCCAATATTCGATCACTTTTTCCTCCAAGTGATCGTTCGTTTTGGCCTCATCGGAGTGGACTAGCAATTTCACTTCTCGAGGTGTTAGATCGCAAGATCTTATAGGCCAATTCACGGATCCGAGACGTTTCCTTATCAATAAATCAACTGTGGTATGAGCTGTATCACATGTCGTCTTGTTGAAACCACAGTTCTTGCAAATTATGGTTGTTCAATCGAAAAACGATAATGTCAGTAATCAAGGTTCTATAGCGGTCGGCATCTTTTTCACTAGCATCGTTTTTAAAGAAGTAAGAACCAACAGCCCCACCAGCCCAGAAAGCACACCAAACAATCAGTTCTCCTGGATGTAACGGTGTCTCAACATACCCTTTAAACTTTAATTCCTCTCAAAATTCACGTGCCAAAAGTTTTGCAAACAAAACAAATAAGCGCTAATTCATTATTCCTCACTTTCCTTATCACATTACAATGACACGTCCATAAGCTCTCCTCTCTTCGATAACATAATTGATTTCTTTTTTTAAACACGTGTAGCAAAAGCTCTCACCGACAGACACTATTAATCCGATTCCACTTCCTCCCTTTAAGATACACACGCTTGTTTTCACAAAAGATACCTACAAACATTCATACCTTCATGAAATATATAATAAAAAATTACGTTGCACATTCCAAGACTGCACAAGCCGCACATCTCTATTTATCTCTGCCCCCAAAACGATTCAACCCGTTTCTTAGCCCATCCGATATATAACAATAGAGAATCTTTCCAAGCAATTAAAACGCCACACGTGCCACGTGACATTCGCATACAACACTATTATATTGTGGCGGACACAGTCTGTCAGTTGTGCGATGATAAAGCTTCCGGAACCTTCTGTCTCATTCCCCAATATAATGTTCCACTTTATACCTACATACCTACCCATATAGAGTATACACAGGCAAACTCATGCCATTTTATTATAAATATGTATCTGAGAACTTGTGCATTGCATAAAATTGAATAAAAATAAAAAATCAAGAAAACTTGGAAGCTGTTGAGACTTTCTGCCTCGTGGACTCGTGTTGTATATTGTGGGTATCTATTTTGCCAGTTGCACTTCCATGCAAAAAAAAATATATCTACACAACTAGCTGATGATGGGTTAAATAGCAAAACTGCGCAAAATTCAGCCACAAACAGCATGCACCTACCAACACCATCGGGAACTACCCACTCCCTCTTATACATCAAATATCGACCCGAAAAATTGTAGGTACCCATTGCACTTTGGTTTTAAATCCCAACTACGCAGCTCAATTTAACACAAGCATGGGATTTCACAACATTGCGATATTATTTCCAACCACCATAAACAACATCAGCTTTAGGAGTAGGTTCCAATATGCGCCTATATGGTAGGCGCCCGGAGACTTTCTTTCGCCTTAAATATTGATTAGCCGCATGTGCTGAATAGAAAGATACCAGATGACTGATGTTTATACCATAGGATGCCTGGCGGGGGCATTCCTCTCCTAAGCACACTATCCTCCTCCACCCTCCCACTAATAGTGGGTGTTTTGACTCTCTATACTTTGCCAACCAACCAACCAGCCGACCAACCTGAACGGAAGATCTCATTTCCGTGCATGCTTGTTGCACGCGTAGGTTGTTGCAACTTTTTGAAAAACAAAAAATAAAAAGAATAGAAACAAACAAGCTGATTGCCATTCACCGGAAACGAAGCCATCTGTAGTTGCAGCAGCCAGCGCAGCAGCATTCAATTCACCCACGATATTATTTCACACCATTATCATCATCATCAATACCATACAGCAAACCTACTGCAGAGTCCCATGGAGGAATATTGTATGTATAGTCAGTCCATCCGTTTTCCTTTTGTGCCAAACAACAGGATTTATACTTTCTGTCATTATTGCCATGGTGATGATGATGATGATGATGATAATGGTGATGAGAAAGAGGAACCGGAGGTCGTCGTTACAACTGACATTTTGAACTGTCAAAGACATTTTTGACAGTGAAACACCTACAACAACTCAACTACCAACTTAACGTTCCATCAGCTACAGTAGCAGCAGAAGCAGCATCCGATTTTGTAACCACTCTGTAAACTTCACTAACTGTGACTATGATGGCGGTAGTGCAGCGTCGGTGGCGACTGGCGGGTGATGTTGGTGGTGGCGTTGGTTTTCTAGCGACCACCGATGGCGTCAATGACTTTTAATTGCAACCACATGACATAAGGCTCCAACTCTCCATATCCAGAGTTTAAGTCACACACCTAGTCATAGCACTGGTGAACGCATGAGTTCGTATATACAATGAGTCACATCTGTGTTCTCTCTGTTTGCGCTGCGCTGCGCTGGCTGTTGGCTGGTGGCTGATGCGGGATAAACAAAACAAACACTAAAACCACGTTGAGCTGGTTCACTGTATTCTCTCCAACTTGGATCGGAATGTCATGTAGAATGTAGGTAGATTATATTGTTGAATGGAATGGGTGGGTGACTTGACTTGACTACTGGAATTTCGTATGTAGAACGGTATTTTCTCGTTTGTTTCTTCTTTTTTTTAATTTATTTCTTGTGTAGATACATACGGTACTCGTACATATATTGATCGTGGGAAAGTGATCGTTAATTAGTTATTTTAAAATATGTCCATTTTTGATCTAGTTCCCGTTCCATGTCGCGTCGTCGTTGGTCGGCCGTCATCGTCATCGTCAACTGTGATTGGTTAATTTAACTTGAATTATGAATGAGAACGGATAGGTATAGATAGAAGTATAATGTCATACGAAACGCATAAGAATGCGTTCAGTTATGTAGTCGATTTGAGAGTTTGGTCTTTTTTTTTTAAGTTTGAGATGGAAATAAGGTAGATTGTAATTTGAGATGGTTCAACGATTGCACTTAAATTACGGTTTAATGATTTCGGTGGAATAGTATAAAGATATCGGCTTTCGAATTATCTATCTATACCTATGATGGCTTGAACAACCGTGTGACTTTCTTGATGGTGATAAATGTCAAACATGCCGCATTTAATGTATCGAATTTATGTGTTGTAAACGTGAATTCGCTTAGTTACCGCCATTATTTTTTTGATGTCATGCATCAGTATGCATGTAGGTTGTAGGTTAGGTATGCGTTTCGGAATTGGATAATTGATTCAACAGCACAAAGTATTCAACTTTTCTGTACATGTTTTTCATAGTTATTAATTCTTTCTTAGGTTAGATTGCACAAATTTGTATTTTGAACCATGGTTCAGCATTTTTATCTATGTTCCGAATTCGACGATATTTCTGATTCAAGGTTCTAGAACAGATAAATATTGACAGATATCACAGCTCTTTAGAAGCAATTGTAGAATTCTCCTTTTAGCTTAGGGAGCATTTTTCGATTACATAATGTTTGATGTCGCATTAAATGATCCTTCGCTATTGATCACAGATCCAAGATATTTTAATTTTTCCTACACGGGAAGCACTATTCCATTCAAATAGATGCCTTCAATAAGTCTGTGTAGATGTAAAAATGGTCAGCAATGATATTCGGTTTTCTTAGTGCTAGTTCGGTATCCATTTTCCCTCGGAACATCCATCCATACCATCACTTAAGATAGCTACATCGTCAGCAAAGTTTCACTGGATTTACTTTACGGTCCGTCACCTTATCTTCAAGCAGAAAATCAAGAACTGTAACAAATAGGCAAGGACTGAAGACGCTTCACTGGTGCACTCCTAATCTTCCTACTACCTGGAACTCTTATGTATTTGCTGCAGAGAATCTTAAATTTGTTCTAACTTGCTCGTGCGTGTTCATGATCAATATTGTACGTATAAAAAAACAAGTATACGACTGAGTGAACAAAACTGTTTAACTGTCTGTGATGTTCTTCCTTTCAAATACTCTTTTACTTACATATTATCTTATTTTGTTTTTCGGCTAATTTGTGCTTAAAATTTACAACATACTTTAATGTACAGAAAAATGACCACCTAAACTAAGAAACCCGTGTTTTTTTATTAAGAATTTTCTTGGAAACTATTTGTATGTAAATACACATACGTAAGTGAACTAAAACTTGCTATCCGCATACAATTGCCAAATGTCAACTTATTTTACTTCTCAACTTGTTTATCACTTGAAAATATTCAAACAAATTCCCCAAAAATATCAACATCATTTTTTTTCCAGGGAACTCCATGATTCATCTCATGATTCTTCTTGCAATTTTAATCATATTTTTTTTGATTCTCAATTAAATATATACCGTATCACCAAAATGAACAACAATTCAGTTCACTTTCTATAACTGACTCATTGTTTTGAATGTATCAAACTCTAATTTTGGTTTTCTCAAGAAACGAAATAACGTCAGCAAATTTACTTGAAAGAATTGAGAGGAAAAAAATATCATTTCCATTTTAATTATTTGAACAAAAAAAAAAAACTTCGATATCGTGACTGCGTCAAGAAGTCTAAACAAAACAGCGTCCTTATTATTTTCTGGAACAAAAGCTTCTGTGAGTTTCAAGGAAGTCTCATTTGTGTTTTCTTTTTTTTGCATTGGCAAAATAGAAAAGAATCCATTACATCCTCGAGGGTAGGTAGATGGGTGTTATTGGTACCTATAGTTATAAGGTACACACATAATACCTACCATTTATTCTGCTCTATAAGTTAATTAAATGTGTGAGCCCACGCACTTACATTAATGCTTAGTGGGTAGTTCTGTTGCGCTAGCACTTTATCCAACATCAAACGTATAAGAAATTACTTGCAACGCAACGCACCCATTTCTCTAAAGAGGCGTATAAAACATATGGTTTATAAAACTCAAAGGCTTCGCTTTGAGAAAAGCTTTGTTCTAGTAGTTGGTGTTGTGCCTTATAAAACAACACCATAATAATAATAATAGCACAGAGAGCACCCTTAAAAAAAATTCAACCCCATAGCAAATTGCGTCTTGATACGGACTTAATTTCGAATGACGTACGGTGACCATCACCCACTACCTATACTAACTACTACGATTGGGGTTTGTTGTCATCGTCGCTCGTCGCTCGTCGACGTCTGTGTTGTTAGTCGTTAACTTTCAATTACAACCACTCAATCTCGTAATAGAACACAACCGTTACTAATCCAGACATGTAAAATTCGAATTAGTGACGTAATAAAGCACCTCCAGCTCCATACCAAAATATCGTCGTATACCAAAATTCGTTCTACTTTAGCTACGAAACAATGACGTCACTAGAACGACATGCGCGCCTGCTATTTCTAGAATTTATACAAATAGATATATATACCTACTTATGTATCTATAGTATAATATTTTTTTTTTTGTTTGAATCCTCTTATCGTATACACCACTACCACCTGATATCCTGGTGGTTTCAATGTAGTACATTGTGTTTAGTTGTATGTCCTGTCCTGAGCCAAAAAAATATAGAAGGAAAAATAAATGCAAAAATGGCAGAATGAAAGCACACAACTGACAAAAAGACAGCACCAGCAGTGCCTTTCTTTTGACTGGTTTGAGTGTGTAGGCTCCCGTTAGTAGGTTTGTAGTACAATCTCGTAGGTTCTGCTTTTTTCCTCTCTTCTGGTCTTTGCTTCTTTCTCCAAGAGCGATGGCACGTGTATGAATTTAAAGGAGGTCACCAACAGCATTGCCAGGTGCCATTGACGAATTGAAATTAGCGAGGATCTGAGGTGTTAAGTGGCATATGGGACATGACTAGCAAATTGCAAAACGGTCGTGAATTTTGACAACTTTTTCACACGAGTCTTCACCGACAGCTGCGAAGTACATTATAATATTATTCGCAAGTTTGTGGAGCGCTTCCTGTTGTTGTGGATAGCAAATTTGCATTTGACTATTCACGTCGAATTTGTTGGTGGTATACAAAAGGTCAAAATGCAGTTTTTTTTTAATTTTAAATAAAGAACATATGTCACAGCATAACAATTTTAGTGTCATTCTAAATCTATAAGAAACTACGATCATCAATTCTGCATCACAAATAATTCAGAGGGAGGGGCGGTGCATTGGAGTGTTTCATTTTTCCGAAAATGTGATTTTGTGATGAAGTGAAATCAATGTAAATCGAATTTCAAAAATCAATTTTTTGTTTGAAAACTAAATAAGTATATCAAGAATTGCTCTGTAAGTGTGTTTGAAATTTGGAACCAAATAGTTTTTTGATACAATTTTATATATTTTATACAAAATACTCAAACTCCTTGAAATCAGCTCCTTAAATGTTGATAGAATCAACAATAAACAATTTTAAATTAAAAAATTATTAATAGTTTTAATTTAATCTCTTTTTTTATATTAAATTTTAAACTTTATGTAAATGAGATTTATTTATTCCAAGCTATGTCTAATGTTCCAACTTCTTTGATATTCTTCTGGGTGCAGTTTTCAATTTGAGGTATATCCACAAGCTTCCCCTTTTCTCCGAGATGAAGACAAATTTATTAATTATTGAAATCGCTAAATGCAAATTAGGAATGTTTCCATAAAAAAAAACCCATAGCTCATTGCCTACCCTATATTTCTTGTTGATTTCAGCTTAAACTTCAACGTGATAATAAAACATCAGGTACTTTTATTAACATTTCTAATTTACCACGAAACTAATATTTTTCTTACTTAATTGATATTTTCTCTGTAATAAACTTATTCCATCAAATAGGTAGTATTTAAAAATTAACATCTTTTATCTCGTAGATGCATATATCTACAAGCACATCTACAGATACTTGTTTTTAAATGCATGTGCAGTTACTTTATTGATCAATAATGCATTTTAATTTATTTATGTAAATAATGTGCATATTTGAGTTAAATTGTGACATCCCTGTAAAATTTTCCTAAAACTCATCAAAATAGGAAACTTTTAAATCAATCATATAACCCAATTGTTAGTTAGTTAACCCCACAAGTAGAGCTTATGGGTAGAGTAGAAGAGTTATTGTCCCACTAGAGATCATGACAATAGTCGCGTCGATTTATAAAGAAGAAGTACAAAACATTAGGATTACAATCTTCAAATAATGCATATCGAAGAGGGGTGGGCAGGATGAAAAAAAAGCATTTCATCACTTTATTTTTAGCTTTTTTTTCTTAATTAATTCTTTGGTCCTTCCCTTTGAATTCATTATTTTGCCCTTTGGAAAAAATCTAGTCTTGCCAGTTTATATATTCTTTAAATTCAGTCAAATTTTTCAATACCATCTGGAAAATAACAAAAAATATCATTTAACTTGTTGAGTCACTGATGTCTACGTAATATCATAACGTAACTAATTTATTTTTAAGACACTTGAATTTTAACAAACACTTCCTCTAATTTGAGTTTTCCGATATAATTATTCTCACATTTCCATATCTTAATATGTATGACGTATACCTACCATAACTTATTACTTACCTAAAATATTCACGTCAATACTCTCTGGCAATACTGTACGGTGCCTTTATTATAACTACGATGAATATTTTCCTCCTCTCCGTCCTTCTCTCTGTTTTAATTTCCGATTGTTCTCAATTTCAACCAACCATCTGAGCTGATGTATAAACCAACCAGCCCATCCTACCCCAACTCAAATGCAACAAACAACAACAGCAACAACAAAAAAATGCACCCTCTCTCCATCATGCAACTGCATGCATTCGTCACAAACTATACTCCGTACTACGTTCCATTTAAACCCATACTATCTAAAATTTTCACTATATTTACCGTATACTATATTCTTCGGCGCACTATCTTCACTATCGTTCCCGTTCATCATAATAGTTGTATATCTTCTACCCTTCCATCGTCGTCGTCGTTGTCGTAGTTGTTGGTTTTGTGGTCCTACTGCAAATTTCTTGCATTGGTATGAGTTGTATGAGAGTTTCGTGTGACTAGCAGTAAAATATAGTTCGCATCGCCACTATCCCCACGACCACCCCACGCCACAACCGAAGGGTTGTGGAACGGAAAATGTGCAATTTCATATTTAAATTGTTGTTCTGTGGGAAAAAGCTTCACACTATAACCAGCTAGCTAGCTTGCTACGACATCGACACAATTGTGTGTTGCTGCAATATTTAGCTCTCTAAATAATAATAGTACACGACACGAGAACGGTCCTCCTCTTGGTGCTCTTGAACTTGAATTTAAACATTTTTTTTTTCTTGTTTTTACAATAATAAACAAATAATAATACAAAATAAAAAAAAAAAATTACAAAATAAAAACATATCGTGGGACATTTTTTTTTATAAAAAAAAAAAAAAACATCGTGTACACTCGGGCGTATGCGTGATTTTTTAAAATTTTATTTAATTAATTATTCATGAACCGTGTGTGCGATGCACATTAACTGATTTTTCCGCCATGTTACGTGTGCATACTGTTATTGTTTATTATCTCAATGTGTTTACACGGCAAAACGCGTAGTAAAAGCTGATTCTTTACAAGGTCCATCCTTATGTGTATACAATATTTTAGCACCCTGCGTGACGACATAGTTTTGCTGTAAAATCAGACAAAAAAAAAGGGAAAAAAGTTCTTACCGTACGTGTGTCGTATATTATAAGTGAAATCGAACAGGATAACAGTGGAGTCCTTTATGAAGAAAAAGCTTAGCCGTTTTATCAGAATGGTAAGCACCAATGTGTAATATATGTAACTGATGATTAGTTTTATGTGCGACGTAATTTTTGTATTATCTATCGCTGACCTTTCATATTGAAAAAAAAAAAAATTGAAATCGATTGAAAGGTTCTGTTTGTTTTGTTGCATTAAATTGATACCCACACCTGTCGCCCTGTGCAATGACAGATGGTATAAAGTTGAGTTCTAGCAAGTGTGTTATAGTTAAGTGTGGTGCAGTTCAATTGAAATCTATAAATAGTTTTTTTTTTGTTGTTGTATTTATTCATGTTTCATTTGAACATATAGACAGATAGGTATGAATATAAGAAGAAGAAGAAGACAAAAAAAAAGCAGCAGCAAAAATCAATACGAACAAGGACAGCTGTTTGGGTTTGTTATTATATATTTTAGTGTGCTATGTGTGTTGTGGCGTTAGTGCAATATAATGTAACCTTTTGGTGATTACAAACATGCATAGTGGATTTCTAGGCCTTATTTTTTTCAACGAAGACGTTTGGAAAATGGAACAATTGGCATTAAATTTTGTTTTGTTTTGAATTTTTTTTTTTTGTTTTTGAATTTTAATTTGACATTGACTGCGTAGAAATGGAAGACAAATACAAAATCAATTGAGATTGACTTTTGAAGAGCATAAATAAGTAGAGCATTACACATGTGTTTTCATGTAAGCGTACACATTGTTGACATAAACAAATTGTTGGGATTTTGTAAAATAGGGTGGTCCAAAATCGACAAATTCTAAATCAAAAAGCCTTCATAAAAATTTAAGAACATTATCAGGTGGATTTTTTTTTAAATCTACTAATCAACCAAGTTTATCCAATCTGAATTTTGTGTAGATTATTTGATCCTTTAAAATTTCCAAATATTTTGTTTAAATATTTGAACTACGTATTAGGGAGATTTAAAATCAATGACAATTTTACGTGCTCTAAGGGCCAAGTAATGGCTAGATGAAAAATTTGATACTTTTCTTAAAATAAGGACTATGCTATTATGGAGAAGTCCAAAGAGTGATTTTTGTCATGGTGTTTGTTCACTGGGTTGGCCACTGAAGTGGATTTAATTTGTGAGAATTTTAGGAACTGGCATAGTGGTATTTTAATTTTACGATAGCTTTGGAATCACAAACTTTAAACCCTATTTTGAGTTTTCTTGATGTTTCGCCAACATAAAAGGACACTCTTTTATTATTCTCTTTTTTACCTTTTCTGTTCCGCTAATGTATTTCTTGACCAAAATCATATTTGATTTTATCAATTTTTTTTTTAAACGAATCATAATGCACACTTATTTTCCTAGCCTTTCTTTATTTATTGAAATATTCGTTTCTCTGCTTTTATTGTATTTAAAGATATGTATGTTTAATTCAAATTGGATCACCCTTTATTATTTCTATCTAAATTTAACGGTATCCATAGGTATGGCTAAAATGATAATGTTCTAAAAATTTACTCAGATGCAGTATCTATAAAAATATATTTATATACAAATCATTATCTGGTACTGTGGGTTTTTTGTCTGCCAACAAGGTTATAATAGTTTTTAAATTAACTTGCTAGTCAAGTTATCTCACTATACCTATTACGACTGTTTTTTGTATGCTATTATATTATTGTTAGGCAAGGTTAGGTCTGTCGGTATTATATTAAAACTTCAAAAACAAACATCTTTACAGAGAAGTATTTTTAAAATAAAATGCGCATTTTATTAAATATTATGTATAAGTATGCCAGTTTGTTGATTTATTGATGTATTTATAAATTTTGTGTTTTTTTTTTTTTGTATTTTGTTTGTTTCATTACGCTCTTAAATGTGTATGACGTTTTTTTTATTGCTTCTTCTTTTTATCTTAATAATGAATGATGAGTTAAGATTTTTTCTGTATCTGTATCTGTATCTGTTTTTTTTTTTTTTGTTATTCGGAAACTGCGACGTAAAATTATTAGAGATGAGAGCGAGAGATAGAAATGTTTTACTTTAGGTCAATGCCACTAACTTGTAATTTTTTTTTTTTTTTAATTATTGCTTGCTTAACATCAAGCTATTGTGCGATGCTGTGAATAGCAGAAAATTTCAATTATATAGAGCTTATATTTTTATATTAAGTTAAATGATGAAATTTTTGTTAGTTTTGGAAAGAAGGATATTTTCTATTGTTTTGTAAAACTTTAAGGAGGATTATTTTGTCATTATTATGTCCACTTAAGTAGACTTAGTAGTTATATTCATTTTGAGGACATTATACATAAAAATATGTATATGCATGTGCATTATGTAATTACCGCTGCTTCATAAGCAGTTTTGTCATACATACAACAAATATTTAAAAAAAACATCACACTTTTTTTCTAAAAAAAAATTAATTTTAATAAAATAAACGTATAAACAATGTATATGTGTATACATAGATTAAAATTGATTTTCTCTGCAGTCATGAGAATGCGATGATTCAGTGCAGATACATCTTAGTCATGGTTTGGTTAAGTATGACAAATATTGCCTTGCAGATTAGCTGAAGATGAATTCGAAATGTGGTGTGTCATATACTTTGGACTGCTTTATCCAGCAGGTAAAAATGTTAATTTGTGCCCAAAAGAATGAATTAAAAAACATAAGAGCATTAAAAAAAACCTATCAGCGCATTGGCAAATAATATGTTTCGGGGTGGAGGGAGTGGTATCACAGAGATTGTCAAAATAAAGCAAACTAATTACATAATTGTGTTAAAATAAACTGAACGTGTTTTTCACCATTGACTTAAATCATATTAATAACTAGTTGGTTGTGTCAAAAATAAATTTGTCGGGGAATCATGTGGAAAATATGAAAAGGTCGAAACAAAAGTTTTGGGAAAAAAAATTGTTGAAAAATAAAAGAGCCAAAAAAAAATCTCAAACACTTATTAAAAGAAAAATATCTGGTTAAAAAAATTGTCAGGGAACAACCAACGGAAGTTTTCTGAAAAGCGAGAATAAAAATTGTTGAAATAAGTTTTGTCGTAAAAATTTTTGTCCTAAAAAAAATTCAAAATAGAAAATTATATCAAAAAATAAAATTGGTCAAATTAATTATCAAAAAAATCGTAGAAAATTTTTTTTCAAAATTTTTGTGAAGAAAATAAAATGTACGATTAAATCGTACGTATTCGCTCTTATTTAAAGTACTTTGGAATAAACAAAAAAAAAAAAACCGAAAAAAGCATACAATTCATTGTTTAAATTGCTAAAATTAACCAAAAAAGAAGTTTGGGCTCAAAACTGAAACTGAAAAACAAAAAATTCAAAACCGTTAGAACCATTTTTTTTACAAAAAATAACCACCACTGAAAATAGTTCATCAAAATCATTGTAACCTTTTTGTTTTCGAGATAAATGTGTTTTTTTTTTTCAAAATATTTTCAATACAAATTTTAAATTACATATTTAAACTTTTGTACACATGTCCCACATTTACACAACTTAACTAAAAATAACAATTTTGTATTTCTTATTCCCGTCGTCGGTCAGTTAGCAATAAGTAGTTTATTTATTGCTAACACGTGTAACTATTTTAAAATCTATAAATATGAAATAAAATGCATACATTTTAACAATTAACATAAAACGTGTTCATATAAATTGTTTGTTATTAACAGAAACCTTTGTTATACTGATATTGGCTCGAAATGACTCCTAATTTTATGATTCTATTTTATTGTTTTCTATAATACAGGTGAAAATATTTAACGATCAAATAAAATAATTTTTTGTTTCAAAAACAAAAGTGCTGTATAATTTATCAAGCATCAGACGTAAATTTGTAGTTTTTTTTTATGGTTTATTTCGTATGTCTACCTTGAAAGGTTATAGGGTTAAACATATCAGCAACAACAAAGAGTAGGTGAACACATTTTTAAATTTGCGCGTGGTTGACTTAAACACTGCTAATTTTTTTTTTTTTTTTATTTTGAACTTTAAATGGAAATTAGTGATGCATATTTTTTTACGAGATTCAAGTGAATTTATTATAATTTAGGTCAACTTGACAAAATTGTAAAATCAAATTTTTAATCTTGCATTTTATTTTAATATGTAGGTTTGGATGTTGGATCCTTAGTGTCTTGTAAGCTAAAACAAAATTAAGTAATACTGTGGCCAGCGGCGAAAATGTTCAAATCAAAGTGGATTTTTTTTTAGTTTCAATTGGCAAACATTTAAAAAAAGTGTGATAAGGATTTAAAAAATTGAAACGAAAAGGGCTTTAAATTTAAATTTATTATTTAAAATGTAAATGAAGCGAAATCTCTTAAAAACAAACTCCCTTTTAAACCAATAAATCCAAGATCAACATAAATAAACTACACTTAAATTATTGAGTTAATTAGGTGTACCGTGTGACACTTTATCAGAAAACTTAAAAAAAAAAACAATTCAGCCAGATGAATATACATAAATACATATGTACTTGTTTGTCACTAAATTTTTGTCACATAAAACGTAGGGAGATGCAGATGTTTTTTTAAAAAAATTACAAACCGCAATTTTAACCGGAATACTCGGAAATGATAACAAACATGAGGTCGTGTTCATTTCTTAGAATTTTGTAAGTGTTTATTTTTTTTTCCACGAAATCAAATTAATATTTTACTGAATAGTTTGAATATGATTTATAATTATAACTTACTAACTGTTTGGATTTTTTGATGTTATTTTTTGGTTTCCTTTAAAAAAAAAACTGGGGCTTTGATCAAAATCAGCACAATTATGAGTTAGAATCATAACACTGCTCGTTTTGTAACGTAACGTTTCGACCTAAAACGATATTCTTTAGATAAATTAATAATTGAATAATAATACTATAAGGAACAATATTTAGTCTCATGAGTAGATTTAAGATTTGTAATACTGCATTCTGTTAAACTTGAAAATACATGAAAATTGAAATCCGGTAACTTCTGAAAAATGTGGAATTTCTCTATAAGTTACCAAAAAAAAACACAGGTGGTCTAGTGTTTCCAAGGTAATTAGTATCAAAGATTTCTTAACTTGGACCCAAAATATGTCCATTAAATTTATTTTTCCAAAAAAAGACAAACATATATGAATTTTTATTATATTCTAAAGTATGTAGGTACCTACTTTTAAATAGAAGCAAGCTCGTGCGATCCACCTGTGGGTGGTCAAAGGTGGGCATTTAAATGGTCGTCTCTTAGCAAACAAATTTTCTTTATCTCAAAGCGGATTTAATACTTAAATAAATTGAAGTGTGTTCATTTGAAAAAAATAATCTATAATCTCATATTCCATTACATTCTATTATAGAATCAAAAAGTTAGATTTTTGAAACTTCTTCAAATTCTCCATTAAGGTTGAGAATATTTCAAACTAGTAAATTTAACTGTAAACTCCCATTTCATTCATTTGAAATTTTAACCTTTAATTATAAAATTTTATGGATCAATATCCAAACGTGCCGTCTAAACCTACATGTTGCTTAACTGATTTTTTTATCAAAAAAAAAAAACGATCAAATAATCATATTCAAAATCTCATGCTTGTGTCTTAAAAATGCATTAAAATAATAACCAGCTGATGCTTGTTTTATGAATTCGTTAAGTTTATATGAAATTTGTCTCTTTTTGATTCATTTTTTGCCAAAAAAAAAAAATAAATAAATAAAACACAAGTCATTTTCAGACATGGACAATCGAAAAAATAATGATAGTTTTTGAAACCAGCAGCCACATGTGCGAATTCTCACTCATTCACTTTTTGAATCTCTCTATTTGTAGTTAATGGCAATATGTTAGAAATTTTGTACTTGTTTTCTTGCTCGCGGGGCGGTGCGCGGCATCGACGACAACAACAAACATAATCTAGAATTCCGAGAACTCTATTTAATTTATGCATAAAATTATTGAAAAAAAAACTAATATTGGCGCAAAAGATCAGATCGGGCACGTAATAAAATACCACACAAGACATCACATTCACATCACCATCAAGTTGTTTAGCAGCACTTAACTGGTTAAAAGTGTAAATGCGGCTTCTCTCTTTATCGATTGGCACATTATCATCTTTAATTTTATATTGGCCCATTCTCCATATATCCCATTTCCATTCACATCTTCTACCAAATAAAGCTTCCATCGAAAAAAAAAAAAATTATAAAATCTGAAGCAAGTTGAAATCCGCAGACAGAGTGACTACAAGTCCCCCCCTTTTTTTTGTGTTTAACAAAATCCATGCCTACATCTCTATATATTATATAAAATTAAGAAAAAGCTTTTTTCAGGTATTTCTTATCCATTGTGGGTAAGTTTTATTTTGTGTAAAAGACCTCCAGCAATAGAAGACATGGAGGCATTCACTAAGTGGTGGACTTATGGAATGTCTGTCTGATAATGGTGATGGTGTTGATCAAGTAGAGCTTATCACATAGCAGCAGAATTCCCTATGGGCTTTCCAATGTGGCACAACGATATGGTGGAGTGTCGGTCGGCCAGACCAACAGTCCGCGTCCGCCACGCGCATAGATGGGAAACACTCTTTTTTTTTCTATATATTTGTATATTAAGCTTGACCACTGGAATTCGAGGTCATTATGAACAGCAACAACAACAAAAACAAAACAAATTAAAAAAAAAAAAACTTAAAATGCTAATGGACCGGTTGTTGGTTTTTCGAATGGTTTCATTGACGTAAGCGCAACACAGAGAGATTCGTGGCAAGTTTGACGACCTACTCGGGTTATAATGTATTGTGTATGTAGTGTATCACTGTATGAAGGAAATGCCGACGAACGTGTCGTCGTCGACGGTCGGTTTAGTAGTTGTTGTTGGTGTAACTAGTTTATTGTCATTTTCGCTGTTGAAAAATGTATCACTTTCAAAATTCCATCCGTAAGTTTTTATTAATTGCTTATCCGGGATAACAAGTTTGCCGCCACTGGAACTTTGAACGATTTTTGAATTTACACATTTATCATTGTCCCATTTTACAAAACTAAAATGCTAAAAATTATTTCTGAATCGCTTGTAGCTTCAAATTTATTAGGGAATTTCTGTGTCAATTTTTTAAGCTACTAGGGATTCAATAATAATTTTATTTGTGTTTTAGTTTTATGAAATGGGTCTGAGGAGAGAAGTTTTTAGGCTTGGTATGGGGTGTGAGATCATACCAGTGAACATACACACCAAGTCAACCCATAGTTCATACCGAAGGACACTTCATACCGACAGACAGTTCATACCCAGGGACCGTTCATACCAAAATGCGAAATGCACTCAACATCGTACCTGTACCAGGTTGTAGCCTCACTTTCGCATTTAATTTTTTTATTCTTTTGGTATGAACTAACTGTCCGTGGATATGAAATGTCTCCAGTTTGAATGGTGTGTACTGGTATATGAACTGTGGCGGTATGAACTCTCTTGGCATGTACTATACCCGTCCAATATTAGTTGACGTTTACCAAAAAAGTGTAGAAGCACTCAAAAATTCAATTTTAGAACAATCTGTGATATTTTTTTATTTTATTTTTATTTTTTAGTTTCCAGCTTTCAGGTGATTTACTGCAGGTCTGTACTTTATTACATAAGCTTTATTTCACCTTAATGTGTTAAAATTTGCGAAGTTATGACTTTTCAGCCATTACAACTTTTTGACCAAAACGCAGCTATACAAACTTTGTCATAATCTGTCATACCGAGTCAACAAGAAGGTTGTCCAAATCACAGTTTTTGTTTAAATTATTTTAAAGGTTTTTTTTTTGAAAACTGATGACGACTTGATAATTATTTGAATTTATATTTATTTAAAAAGTTATTGGTCATTTAAAAAAACACTGAAAGTTTTGTCTTTGAAATAAATCAAGTCATTAAAGAACCATTTAATTTGAGTTGTTTCTTGTGATCTGTTTACTTTTTTTTTTATTAATTAAATTAAGAATTTATAAACAAAACATTCAAGTTCAACAACCGACAGTAATTCAAGTGCAAAGCTGACAAAAAAATCAATTTTTTTTAATCACTTATAACACTTTGAGACATAATAATTTAACTCATATATTATCATTTGAGAACAAAATTTAAGATTTATAACCACGAACATGGCTTAAGCTGGTTAAGCAAGCTCGAACAATTTGAAGTTTCTGTGTTTGAATCAGTTGTTGTCAGTTAATTAGGCAAGTTGCATATTGATGAAAAGAATATAAAATAAGTTATAAGGTATGTATGAGTTATGAGTTTTAAACGATGAACTCAAATTATGAATGAAAAATACAGTTCCATCAATGTAATATTTTTTTGGTTTTTAATTTTTCAGCATATTGAAAACGCAAAAGCCAAGTTTTGTATTCTTATTTCTTTTTTTTTATTACTTACGTTTTTTTAGAAATGTAAAAATAAAAAGCGCTGATTTGTTTTGGCTTAGTGACAACTAAGTGATAGAAAAAAAACACGAAACTATTATTTAAATCAAAAACAATGAATAGTAATTTTATATTATGTACATATATATAGGCTCGTGAGTAACAATGGAATTACCCATTTATAAGAAATCACCCAATCTGGTAAAAAAAAACTTCGGCAGTATTTTTTGTCGTAGATAAGTCAATACATATACAATTGTTGGGGAACTACAAGATTGATATGATCTTATACTTTTGACGTCTGCTTTTAAATTCGCATTTCTGACTACACTTAAAATAAAAAAAAATGTGTACAATTGCTGACAGATAATATTATAACTGTCTTAGAAAATTCCAGTTTGTTGACAGTGGTATTAGTTTCTGTTCCTGAGATATTAGGTTTCGAAAATCGAAAAACCCTTAACTGACTAACTTGCCCACTGAAAAATCAACAAAATTATTTTGACCATCTAGAAGGCTACCTACTTCAACTCTATTACATTCGAGCAATAAATTAGTTTTTAAAAATATATACATGAGTATTTTTATACCTTACCGGCTACATTCACATAACTATAGCATACCTTACTCTGAGTATGACTAGTTAGTGGCTAGAGTCTCAAGACTTCTAGAAAACTAGTTCTCAAAAGTTGTATTGTAAAATATATTTATTCAAGGAAATTTAAATTCAACAAATGTACCTACAGAAGTATCTTCTTATCATCCAGTAGGTAAATTACCTATAATAATTTTTAATTTACGATTAATACGCAAATCATTTTGATGATGGCCACCAATAGAGATGATGAATTTTAATTTACTATCGAAATACAACAAAATAAAATAAGTTTAAGAATTTTCGTGTTTCATCACCTTGACATAACATAATATACTTATGTACATATTATGTACTTTGGGTTGGGGATTACTTTTAAGGTTTTCGTCTATAAATGTTTGAGGCGAAAAACCTATGTTTTGGGGCATCTGGTGGGGACTGCGGAGTTTTCGTATTGAAACATCAGTTTTGCCATTGCCATTAATGTCCGTTAAGGCAGTGACATCTAGTCTACATCCGCTCTAATCCACTCGCGTCCTTCATCTGCTTTCCAAGCTCCAATTTTATTTGTTAGAGCTCACGACCGTAGCCAGGAATTAAACAAAAAATATGGATGGTTTTAATTCCCTTCAAATGTGAAATAAATCCCTTTTCTAGAGAAGAGAAATGCAAAAATGAGGCTTGAGGATTGAGAGAGCGCTATCGCTATGTCCCTACGCCTCTGTTATTGTCATTTAATTTTTGGAAACTAATTCCCACTTCATATTTCTGAATGGTGTAGGTACTAGGTTCCAATAAGAATATGAACTTCTTTCACGCCATTCACGGGAATGGATATACATAGTTTCCTGGACTAGTGGAATGTCGGTAGTTAGGTATGGTGGTAAGCATGCGGTCGATCACTGTTTTTCCTTTCACTTCCCATATACCTACATACATATCTACCTAGGTAGACAGCTAATTACATTTAAAATAGGTATTGGTACCTCTAGTCTACCTAGTTTTTATGGAATATGGAACCTAAATTACCACTGCTTAGGATTATCGGTAGTTTATCTTTCACCAATTTCCATCACTCGACCAAAAAAACATTTACCTACAATAGCAAACAAAAACAAATTATATAATTTCAAAAATTCCAACAAACCATCCACTTCTACAACATTTCAACTCCCTAACTCCTGGTCTCCACTGTGCCTGGGCCTGGGCGCCACCTATGCTCCCCCTCCCAATATAAAATTTAGCACTAGGTATGCAACAGTAAGAGCTTGCAGCGCCGCCGAGCCAAGTCGAACCGACCTCAATTTGCAAAAGATATATACAATAACAACAACAACAACGAAAAGAAGTAAACAACACAAAATGGCAAACTATCCAACAAGGAATGAACAAAAAAAAAACACTCTGGACAATGTTTGCGAGGAGAGGGCTGGTTCGGCTGGAGTTGGATTATCACCAACAACAACCAAACCAACCATCCATCCACTACATCACAGCAATATACCAGCATTTACCCTACCAACTATATCACCATCAAGCGCAAAGCGCGCGCAAGTATCTACCAACGGTATTTTCACTCAAATACTTTGCTCCCCCTCTCACGTTGTAGCTATAACACACAAAAGAGATAGGAAACTTAAAATAAGAACAAAACAACAACAAAAAAAAAAGTGGAAGAAACACACTAACAACAAAAAACAATAATAACAACACTACGTCCCTCATCCAACATGGACAAAAATTAAAACGCAACAACAACAATAACAAAATAAATGAAACCAACAGCATAAGCAAAACGCAAAGTCCAATGATTATTTATTTTGTTTTGTTCGGGTTTTTCTTCGTTCATTTGCTATTGCTACACATTCTTCGCGACAATATTCAACAACGACGACTTCTTTTGCTTCTCACTCACCCTCTCACTTTCTATCTTGTCATGCATGGGTTTGAATTTTTTTTTTTTTTGTTTCTTTTTATATGGAATTGTGGATGGATTTGTAATTGTTTTTGTTTTCATTTCATTTTCGTGGTCATTGTTTTTCACCCTGTCCCTCTTGTGCTATGTTATCAGTGATGACTTCTATGGGTAGGTTTTTTCTTCTTTCTTTCTTTTTTTTTTTGCTGATTCGGTGGGGATTTTGTCTTTGAATGAATTATGGATCTTAATTAATTTAAGATTTCGAATTTTCGATCAATGGCCTTTGCAAAAGAAGGAGAAATCCTTCGAATTCCAATTTTCGCTCATTTTACAAAAACAACTATGTACAAACTAAATACATATTACACAGCAATGAATTGTAGATGTGGATTGTATTTTGTTAGCGCCTTCGCCTTGCCTAGAAGCTAGAATATAGTGTACGCATTTATTTCCAATAAGCGTGTTTTCATCCAGTGACACAGATTTTATGATACACACAGTTTTTGTAACGCGCGTGTATAAATTTACAAAAAAAAAAAAGAACCCAAAACAAAACCCCCATTCAAAATGCATTCATTTTAATTTCAACTATAGAAAATCATTATGTTCCACAAGGTAAGTTTTTGTTTCGTGTTTGCATTACTAAGAACAAATAAAAAAAATAAATAAAAATTCATTGATAAAAAACAATGAATTACCCCGGGAAGGCGAGAGAGTGGATTCAAAAGAAAAAAAAAGTTTCATATTAAAAACAAACATAATGAGAAATGAGATCACATAAGGGAGATAGAGAAAGAGAATATTAGTTTCCAAACCATTCCACAAAATGAATAATATTGGAAGCTCAACTGCTCTGCTAGTGCTAAATATGACTAAGAAAAAATTAAGAGAAAGAGAGAGAAGAAAACAAATTGGATGAATTATTCTCACTATATTCCCATTTTCCACATCAAATACATACACAAAACAAATGCTAAAAACCATAGAAAACGGGACACAAAACCGTAGAGCCAAGCACCAGAGCAGCAAAAAAAAAAAACTGATGGTGATGGTGAACTTTTTGAAAATAGTAAAATATACGCGCACACAAATTTCGATTCTTCACAGTTTGTTCGTAGGCTCTGATCGTCGCGGTCATAATCAGCGGATGCACTTTTCTTTATTTTGAAAATACAAAATATATTTTCAAACACAATAATAATAATATTGTATTTCTCTGTTTAGTTCTTTTTGCTGTGGAAATCGGTTTTATTTGTGCATTATTGTTTATCCAAAAGTATTAATAATTTTGTATTTTAAAATAATAAAGCCTGAATTTGTATAATTGAGTTTTATGCATCCTAAATGATTCAAAAAAAAAAACAACAGCTATAATACCACTCAAGTGCCCCTTCCAAATAAAATAAAAAAAAAATTGCAAGTGTAATTTGCAAAATAAAAAGTGCAGCTATGAAAAATTTATGTTAAAATAAATTTAGAAAAACAAATAGATTTTTTTAAAATTGAAAAAAAAATACTTAAAGAAACAAAAGGGTTTTGTGGAATACTCCTTCACATAAAAGATATAAACACCATTCGCAGAGTGCGCGAAAATAAAAACAAACAAAATATAAAACTGTTTTTTATATTTTTATTAAATTTATTTTTTTGTGCAAATTGGTGGTAAAACTTAAAGCCTCCTAATGAAATGTAAAAGTTGGTTGAATGAATTCAACAATTTTGTTGTTCGTAAAGTGAAATCAATTAAGGTAAGATTTTTTTTATTATGAGAAAACAAAAACAGTAACTTTTATGTTTTTTCTTGATAGAATATTTTTTAATTGCATCTTAAAATAAATTTTTGGAAAGGATTTTTTCTTATAAAAAAGTGTTCTGCCACTGAATAACCGATGAAAAAAAAATAATTTTGTTAAAAACTTTTAGAAGCATCCACGATGAGATAAAAAATTTTTAACGGTAGAAGGGGAGATTTTATGGCGCAAAAATCAAAAAAAGTTTAAATTACAAATCAAATGAAATAATATTTTGTATTTTATTTAAAAAAACATTTTTAAGAATTTAAAAAAAAGAGGTGGTTGAAAAGTCATAACACAACAAAGTAAACCTGAAAAGTTTTCAGCTTTAAACTTTATATTTAAAAAAATTCTGCATGCCATACTAATTATTGCTTTTCTTTACCTACGCTTATCGAAGTGAAGCAAAAACATTTTGTAAAAGAAAATACGTTGTACAAAAATTTTGTCTTAATTCTATTTGAACGCGCAAACTGTACTTAACACAATAATTTTTCTTTTAATTTGTAACTATGTACTTACCTAGATTTAATAAAGTAGGTAAAATATTTAAATAGGTAGCCATATAATTTTTTTTAAACTACCTATAATTAATTTTAATCTCAGTGAAAAATATAAAGAAAGTCAAGATATGTATTTCAAAAAATGGAAATTGTATGAAAAAAATGGCTAAGTTCCGCACAATATTTTCGGGTTTTAAAAAACTACCCTAAACTTTGTTGTTACTTGAGTAACTTAGTTTCTTTATCTCGTAAGGATGTGTAAATTACATTTTCAAGTATACCTAGGTAATCCATTTGATCCATTTAATAAAAATTGCAAATAAGAGGGTAATAAATACGTAATTCAATAAAATAATTACATATGCCTTTCGGTCTCTAAAAAAACGGTTCTATTATTTTTTTTTTAAAGATTTTCGCCATATTTTGTCCCATAGCCAGTTTTCAATTTTCCTTAAATATTATTTATTTACCTAACTAAAGGCCGTTCAATAAAAAAGAAAAAAACTCCAATCAAATAACTGCAGCTACCTTTCACTTGCAGTGTTTTGAATTATATTTTGTTGTTTTTTTTTTTTTGTCTTCAATCTGTGCAAGTTTTATTATTATTTTTTTTTTTTATTGTATCAAAGAAGAAAAATTCCATCTATCTGTTTTGTTTTTCTTCTATATTTTCTTTCAAATTATTTCCTTCTCTCAAATCTCCTTCGATATTATGTTCTGTTATGTTTATGTTGTTTTTTTTTTTATTTTTATTTTGGTTCAGCTTGTTTCATTTCCAATTATTTCGTGAGTTTTTTTGGTTCTATTTTGTGGAATGTGTATAGTGAGCAAAAAGTGGAATATAATGTAATCAATACTCTACTATTCACTCTCTCTCTCACTTGTGTGTGTCTCTAGAACTGGAAAGTCCACAAAATGAATGAAAAAAGCTTAAATTATCCCCTCCTTTTTTTCGTCTTAAACTTATTTTTGGTTTTTAGAGTTTTGATTTGATTTGGATGATGGTGGGCTTTTTCGCTAAGTTCATTTTTTTTTATGTAGGTATTCATACGATCCACATGGATGTGAAACAGATAAAATACAAAATCTTTTTCAAGCTAGAGTGGATGGATGGAAAATAAAAATACAAAATGAATTTAGTCGAGTTCCCCCCTTTTGAAATACATGTAGTCTCATTATAAAACCCCTTGGTTAAACGAAGGAAAAAAATTAAATTTAGAAGAAGAAAAAAATAATAAAATATTATGCTGAGTGAAAATAATAGTGTTAAACTTATTATAATCAAACCTTAAAAGGGGGAAATATTAAAGTGCGAGAAATTTATTAAGTTCTATCGCAAGGACAATAATAAATAATTCGAAACAAATTTAGTTCAATTTTTAGAGTAAAATTACATATTTTATAAGAAGTCAAGTGAAGAAAAAAAAATAGTGTAGTATCCCTATTCGTGTCTGTTGTCTCCTTCACACTGCCGGGATTTTCAATTCGCTCTTCAACAATACAACTATCTCATATTTATGTGTATATAAATGTAGAATGATTGTGTTCAGAAATTGAAAATAAGAAGGAAAAAAAAGAATAATAAATAAAAGAAGGTAGCTTTTACTCCTACACTTGTGGATTTTACCGCGCTGCTTTGAAAAGTTGTTTGAAAAAAAAAAAATAAAGCAAATAAAAATACATACCTATAGTAAAATCGCCAATTTTGTGTTCATCTGTTTAATAAAATAATGTTTAAAAAGTGTCAAAAGCTAAATTGTTGTCTTAATTAAAAATGTACGTACATTCTGGTAAATCTTGATTTTTTTTATCACAAATACCGTTAGCGTAATATAAATTTTTTCAGAATTACTCACAATTTCCCTTTCTCTGTAGCCTGATTATAATTAAGATAATACCTAAATTCACTAAAAAAAAAGTACAAATTTTAAATTTAAAAGTGTGGTTTATTTTTACACTAAAAATGTCATGGCTTTGCTAGGAAGGAAGTAAAGATATTCATCTGTTATGTGAACCTAAAAAATCATAAATGTACAGCTATGATTTGTTTTTATTTCTTAATTTTCTTACTTAAAAAAAAATTGACGGTAAATTATATGTTTTGACGGCGGCGGCCTCCAACAAAAGGGGGGCGTTGGCCAATAAAAATTTATAAATTGCTCATTTCTATATCAAAATACCTTTAAAAAAAAACTGTCGTCTAGACATTGCTTGTTCTTCTTATTTTATTTTTTTTTCCATCTATTTTTATTTTATTTTTTTTTTTTCCTTTTTGTTTACTAAAAAGTCTACATCACCCCTGTTTTGAATAGAGAAATCAAGAGGAAGATAGATATTTTTTTTTTATAGAATTATTTATTAGATTTTATTAATGATTTTGTTTGAAAAATATACATAAATTCAAACCAACCACAAGCTTTATACGTTCCTACCTACCATAGGTAAAATTGTTATCATTACATTGTTAATTTATTGTTTTATTTTAATGTTTTATTTTGTTGAATTAGCAATCTTATGATATATTTTTTTTTTTCATAAATTTGCTTTGGAATTTTCCGTGATTTCAAATACATACATAGGTGTGGGTTTATTTTGGTGGGTAGGTACCTTATTTCTTTTTATCAAATTTATTTGATGCAGTTAAAACGATTAAGAATGATTTTTATCTCTTATTTGTCAGGGACTTTGATATTTCTTAACATGCTGTAGGTAGGTACGTGTTATGTTTATTTTTAACTAGGTTGGGACTTACATACCTACCTAGTTATTGGTAGGCACTGTAAATATTTTAAAAAAAGCGATAGCTAGCAGAAAACAATAGACTTTGGTAGTGGCTTGCACCATTTGAAGAGACTAACAAGTTTTTCTACTCTCGATAGATAAACTTTGCTACAATTTTTTATATAGTTTCAAGTTTGCGTTAATATAAGTCCTGGAGCAGACTTCATCATTTATTATCGATTCCTAACTACATATTATTTCTGATATTCCTGCTGATAGATAGGTTTTGATTTATCTATTTGTCAGTAATTAGGATTTCACTGATTTAAAACTAAAACTCCTAAATCTTAATACAAAAATAAAATAACAAAATATTAAGTAGGAAGATAATATTTATAATATCTATCTAATTACATAGTTATGCCTACTTCAGAAGTAAAAAAAAAAACATGATATACCTACCTACCTAGATAGGTATCTACTTGAAATGTTGTTAATTATATTAAAAACTGAAGCCGTATGGCGCAAAAGAAAAAGAAAACGTTTATTGAACCTTATCCAAACAAAACAAAAAAACAACAACAATCATTTTAAAACGTAAAACCAATAAACCACACATAAAACAATAATTATTGAAAATCGATCACTCTACTTGTGATGTGTGATTATTCTTTATAGATCTCTCACTCTAATGAGTTTAATCACATAAGGGGATATAGATAGTCCCTCGTTTTCGATTTAAATTAAATAGATATAGACTTTCAATTCGTTTAATGAATATACAATTTTTATCCATTAAAAAACTTAGGAAGCAGGTTTAACTACGTAAATAGGTACCTAAATGTGAAGTGTTTTATTTAAACAAAAAGAAAACAAAACATTAGTTTAAAAAAAAAAAACAATCTCATCACAAAATTGAAAAAAAAAACAACGTTTGTACCTACACCTATTACACTATTACTACCACTTGTGGTATATTCAATTCACAGAGAGCTGCTCACAGCATCTCGCAGTGAGACACATATGTAAGCAATAAACTGTGTTTGTTAAGGAGTTAATGACCCACTACCTATTATATTTCTCGCACTCTCAGTTGGAGGCCAAGTTACTTAAACTGGTGCGCAGTGTAAAGTATGATTATGATGCTAATAGTTTTTTGTGTTTTTTTTTTTCTTTCTTGAAAACGAAGAAAGACGTGAGGGGGCAAGTGTTACATTAATATCAACAACATCCTTGAACTCTCAAGAGTTCATTTTTTCTTTTAATTTTGATTACCTAGGAACTTGCAAAAAAAGCAATACAATCTACATACAAATTATGTCAGAAAATCTAATTTTTTGTTTTGTTTTTTTCTTTATAGATAAACGGTCAACAACAAGTTTTAAGTAACACAATGCCAGCTATGCCAAAAGAAAAATCTACACCCGTATCATTGAGTGAGAGTAATTTCTCGGAATTGAAAATGAAAGAACAATTGATGATGGCCACATCAACTCAATCAACTGTACCAACATCAAATTCCACAAACAATAGCAGATACGGTGGTGATCATCATCATAATCATCATCAGCAATCACATCACAGAAATAGTGTTTGTGGATGTGGTGCTATATCGGCGCCAATTGATACAATAAATCGGATACCATCAGCTTCAGCAGTGTCAGCTTCAAATGGTATGTTAAAAATATGTATTTATGAAAATTTTAACTTCCCAAGCCGAAAATTCCTATTAATTCAAAACGAAAAATGTGTCGCTTTTACTTTCTTTTATTTTATTTCTGTACCTACCTACATACATGTACATACTACATATATATATAATTATAAATATAATTAATAAAAAAAAATATTTTATTTTCTCCAGGAACAACATCATGTTCACCAACAATCAACAATACAACGACTTGTTCGAGAAGCAAACAACTTCAACATCATCATCATCATCACCATTCACATAATCATCATCAACAACAACAAAAACAGCAGCTAAATGGAAAAACAAATCTCACAACAGACTCCAATAAACTTTCATCATCATCGTCATCATCACCAATAAAAACAACAACAAATACATCTACATCACCAGCATCATCATCAACTCCACCAACAGCCGGAACAACACCACCAAAGAAATCCCCAAATGACTTTGTCTTTGGCAAACTTATTGGCGAAGGAAGCTTTAGCACAGTCTTTTTGGCAATGGATGTTCACACAAAACGTGAATATGCAAGTAAGTCTCAAATCAATAAAATAAAATTTATAGGTATACCCATTATAAAACAATTTTGAAAGTAGCAAACTAGTTCAAGTGTTAATACCTACATCCGAATCCAATGCAAAATAAATTCGCAAAAGTCTTTTGTTTGTTAAAAAAAAAAACAAGGTTATTTAAAACCAACAAACAACTAAGGAATCGGAAAAAATAGGTATAATCTAGACAGAGAGAGATACCTAGCGATGTGCTGAGATAGCGCACAACCAGCTGATCATAATAAAAAATTTTATGCGTAGAATAAAAAAAAAAACACGATCACACCTCATGATAGCTGCAGTAACAAAAACAACAACAAACCAAACATGTATATAGGTATTTTATTATTTTTAAAATCTTGTTTATTTATTTTTCTGTGGTTAGTTTTTGCGAATCAGAAAAATACATACCTATCTTTTTTATTTCAATGTTTATCAATTATTTATAGAGAAATAATTTGATGGTCAGTCCAACGTTGAGTCGAGTCGTGTGGATTCTATTCTCAAAGAGAGAAAAACAAAATCACTTAATGATCGAGCTATTAATAAAACTACCAAGCTCATTTATCTGTCACGCTTTAAGATTGGCATCTATATTTTTTTTTTACTACCAATGTGTTCGTTTGCTGGAATTTCTAATATGATCATAAACTTACTCTGTGTTGTTGAAGTCATATATTGCTCAAATAGTCATAGTCCACATAAATAAATTGGAATCAATCGTATGGAATTCCAGCAACAACTGAGAAGATTACCACCATTGGAATGTAAATTACTTAACGATGTTAAAAAAGCAGCATAGACATAAAAATCTTGATTCGATTGAATATCTACTCCATCTTTCTATTTAAGTTGAATAGAATGAAAAATGATCACATAACAAAACTGTATTTTTTTGCGTGTGTGGATCGTAAGTGAGTTAGTTTGATTTTAACCAAATGTCACTTGATCCATTAGTAATAAAAGTTTCGCTCTGACTATGATTAATCATTTTTTTTGTTTTCTGTCTTAATCAGCGACACGTGTGAGCGATCATATGGAGTTACGATAATTCTAGAATTGTATTCTTTATTATTTTATCCACACTTTCCATTGACTCCAAACGATTTATGTTTCTTTTCTTTTTATTTCTTCTACCATAATATGAGCTGTCTAGATGCGCGCGTGGGTATGATAAAAGCCCCTCCAAATAAACCATGATTGCGCAAAGAATTTAACTTGGTTTTCAAATTAAACTAACGCCTTCAGACGTTTATAAAGATAATAATAATAATAAATAACATAAACAACAACAAAATCACTATCAACACACGCTAAGGAATGTGGGAAATTATTATTTTCTGTTAAAACAGACACAAAAAAAATTCGAAACGAACATAAATCTTTCATTCATTCATCAATTCTTTGAACTCTCTCTCTCTCTCTGTCTTTTTATGTATCTCTAACTTATGGGCTTTTTAAGTCAAAGAAACTCCACCTCACCGCACTTTATTTAAAGGGGTGTAGGTACCTATTATAGTACATACATATATGTATGTATGTTACGGAACTGAAATAATAATTACTCTACTACTGGACTGATAAGGTAGACAGACACGAGTATGATGAAATTTTTTGAATAATTGTTCTGTGGTATCTATACGTGATGATTCTCAAGAAAATGTTATTCAAACACACGCGTAAGCATTTGCTAATTGAAGCGTACGTACATACATATATGTTTGTGTTAACGTACATTGTTATAAAGTCCAACAACATGGCGCTGTGGAGCAGGCGGGTAGATGAACAGCGATGAAATAAGAGTAAATATTTTTATAATAATTATCACAATGACGGAGCTGATTTTCTGTTGTGTTGTTACTTCTTACATTGGCTTGGAAAATTTTGGTTTTTAATAGGTATAGGTACTTACCTAAGTTTTGAGTGATATGTATTTGGGAATAGTTAGGTACAAGTAAGATAAAATTCCTTAGATAACATTATTGGTTTTAGTAAAAATCTTTACAAATTCCTTTTGGAGTATGTCAACTTAACTATTTAGAAAAGTTGTGCCATTTATCCAACAATGTTTATTTAAATCTTTCAATAAAAATATTCCATCTCAATTATCCTTAAAACCTATGTCAAGATGTCCCATAAAAAAAAATGTCACCTTGGAAGCGTAGTTCTATACCGCACACGAAGTGGTATATATTTTGTTAACAAACCTCCATCATTACTTGTTTCTTATTTTTTTTGTTTCTCTACCTTTCACCTTGGCAGATGTTTAAATGACCTTAAAATTTTATTTTATTATTACTTACCTGATGTCCCCTATTTGTTTAGAGGTCTAGACATTATTAAACACACGTGTTTCTTTTGAAATATCCTTTAAAATAATCTTAATAAGCATCTGGTCCTAGATCTTGTGTTATAACAATGAACTAGAAATATTCTTCTAATTTTCTCCTAAGAACAGCAGAATTGGACGATAAATTTTTGTTCAATTGTTGAAACCATATAAAGTCCGGTCATAAAATAAAGAATTCATCAAATAGGTACAATATGAGAAACAAGGGTAGTTAAAAAAGCCTATACAAAAAAAGAATAGAAGTTCATGGTCGAATGGTTTCTTAATAAACTAGATATGTATTGAGTAAGCCAGATGAAAATAAACTTAACAGATCATAAGTAGGTAGATTGTAAATTAGAGAGGGGATATTATACATTCATGATTGAACATGTTTACTACATCGTGTCCATCGCTGTCCATCTATTTGAAAAGTTCTATGTGGATTCAAATGAAACAAAACAAAATTATATTAACACAAAAAAAAAAGCTTTCAGAATAGAAATATGCCATATGATGCTCATTTTTATTGATGAAAGCTTTAATGATGGCTGATATTTTCAATTTTTTTTTCTTGTAGTGATTTTAAAATTAAAAATTAGAATGGGTAGATATATTTTCTCAATAAAAAGTCAACTATCACACAGGCCCAACAAAAAAAAAGGGATCAATGATCTTAAAAAGATTCTATTGATTCTTTCCCATACAAACCAAAACAAAGCCCCTTTAGACAGTCTCGAAAATTGTCATTTATACGATGTCAATGACTACCTGCCTACTTTAAGGATAGGTAGGTACCTAAAAATACAATGTTTGCCAGGTGATAAATTTTGTAATCCATAAAATGCATTTAAAGAAGGCAGATGCAATGTTATTTGTTTTTAATAAAATAAAGTCAGGCAGGCCCAATGTCTCCTTACATAAATGGAGTACATATGTACCTACATATATGTCAACATTTTTTTTTTCTAAAGTAAGGACATCTGTCGTCATCCTTATGCGTCTTGATGTATTTCTTAAAACAAAACGAAGAAAAAAAAAAACACGTTATTTACCAACAATCTTTTTGAAACGAACCAATCACCTTTCGAGGGTTTGGCGAATGTGTAGGTAACTCGATTCAACGAAATTCGTCAAAAGTATTTAAAAAAAAAAAAAAAAAACCCTGAAGGACAAAGGACTGCATAACACACCAAAAATTGCAATGTGTCAATAACCTCTATAAATTAAAGCCAGACACAACAAAACAAAGGGGTATAACTTAATGCACAGCTCGAGACGGTAAATAACAACAAGAAAAAATTGGCGCGAAATAAGGACAGTAAACAGAGGCACGCTTAACTTTAACCACCTGGACTTTTACACAATAATCTGATGAGGTACCTACATACCTCTTGAGTCGTCTTTGAGATTCCACCTGCCAATAATGCTAAGCAGATGTGTGTGAGTGTTTTTTTTTTTTTTTATTCAATTTCTAATCAAGAAGTTCGTCCTTATTTTTGGGTCTGCTTCAAACAAAATTCAAGCGGCATATGGTCATGGTTGAAGGTTTTTTGTGTATTTTTTTTTTTTGGAAAGGGCAATAAACTCCATATCGATGAGTCATGGATAAACTTCTTAATAACTCTTCAACCATTTTATACATCCTTTATTTGATGTCAAGGGGCGTAGGAGAGTATTGGACGCCGAACATTGACCTTCCTTTGGTCGTGTCGTCGCGTGTGTAGGTTTTCATTTTTTTTTTTTTTGATATAAATTTATGTTTCGACTAAAATAGTGTGTGGGGGGAGTAAATTAAATTTTTGGTGTCATACAAAAAAAAAGGAAGAACTATAAGGGTGTCTGGACATTTACCAATATACCTACCCACACAGTAGGTACACAATACAATCTTTTTCATAATTTTTTGTTTCACACATACAGAGGCTGTTTTTGGCATCGTTTTATTACAAGCCAGAAACAAGTGGGATATTTATTTGCATTATTTTCACTTCCTACGCCTACTTGTAAGATTTATTAAAAAAGTTTGCAATGGCGTTATATTACTTTTTTTTAACGGCCTTGTGTGATATTTTATTCAAATTATATTGCTGAAAGAGTCAAGAGCTTGAAAAAAACAGAATACTTTGATATTTTATTTAACTTACGATCCACACTTTTAATTTAATACAATTCATTGAGTTTTTCATGATTTTTGTAAATAATATTTTGAAAATTTAAGTAGATATGTAGGTGTGTATCTATAATTTCATATCTTTAATCTAAAAAGTCCGAGCAATATGATCCACAAACAATTTTTTCGAATGATATTGACATTTAAATGATGACATATCCGGAGAAATTTATAACATCATCGAAAGTACACACTTTTCTATCTCCATTAATATTTGTTGTTGTTGTTTATTTAACTTCTTTATCCTTTATACTACCTATACAACATTTAAACAACAAAACGAAAAAAATACACTCCAACTTCGCGCTGCTGCTGGTTGTTGTTTGTTGTGATCTCTCTTTTCCAAACCCATTAAATGTAACATTCTTTTTTTGTTGTTGTTTATGTTGTTGTTGTTGTTCCCAACATTTTTCTATGGTTTCTCTGCTTTTTTGTGTTGTTTTTATTTCTTGATTTACTTAAGCATTTGGCGGGAAAAATATTTCTTTTTAACTTAAGTTGCTGTTGTTGTTTCTTTTGTTAAAAAATATCTAAACAACTTGTATTTGTATACCTATGTATAGTATTAAAAAAAAATGTTACATGCCGGAGGAAAGAATAGTTCAAGAACCTTTTTCTTCATAAAGACAAACTACTACAATATGGAACCTGATTTGTGCATCGTTGTTGTCTGTTGGTTTGTTAGTTGTAACGCGCGCGTTTATTCCTCTCTTCCGTTTCATTATGTTCTGTTCTTATTTTTTTTTTTTTTTAGTTTGCTGTTGTTGTTCTAATGTTCATCTTCTTTGGTTTGGTCATGGTATGGAATGCAATCATTCGGGATTTATGAACAAGAGTGTAGCAGGAATTGCAACAGAATCTATAGGAACGACTTTTTTTGTTACATCGAATGCGAGATTCCTATAGATTCTTTTTTAGAAATGAAAAAGGGGTAAAGAGTTTCTAAGGTCGAACTACAGTTGATTATGTCTTGGAATGTAACTTTTCAAGTTTCGCTAATAGATAGGTACTGCTTCTACGAATAGTTATATTGTACCTATAGGGATTGCATAAAAGAATTCAAATGATGGAACGATATTAAAGAAATTTACAAAAAAAACAACAGCAAAAGGATGGAATAAGTTTTGTATTTGCATTCAAAAATTAATGGTCTGTGGGCTATCACATTTCTTACAATTTGAAACACAACAACTGTCCTTACAACTACATACATATATTGTTCTATAAATCGTTTTCGTTTTTCGGAACTTCCTATTTATTAAGGCTCAGCATACTTACGATCCACAAATACATTTTAAAACTGACAATAATTTTGTAAATCAATTATTGATAAATTGAAAGCATTGCCACGTATGCCTGTAAACTTAAGTTACATGCCAAGCTCCAACAAAACGAATTGCTAAATCAATTGCATTCCTTTCCCAAATCAAAACGAATCTCACACAGGTCAAATTCTACACACCTAGGCTCATCGTTAGATTCACTTCTTTGGAATGCAATTATACCAGACTGGCTTGCTATTGCTAAAAATAGACTTTTCCTGTTTTTCCCCACTCAAGTGGAATTTCACATACTTATAAACCTTTTCAATGAAAACGAATAAAAACAAAAAAAAAAAAAACCAAAGAAGAGGGTCAGAGAATCAACTAAAACAGATACTCGAGCAGAGATATAGCTTCAACAACATAGCCGAGCTCTAGCTCTATACAACAAAAACAGAGAGCTCAGAATCAAAACACAAAAATGTACAGAGAGCTAACTAAGGTCACAGACCAAAGTCTATTATATTTGTTTCGAGACGACAATAACGACGACGCATATCAAATGTACTCGTCGCACAGCACTATAACATTCCAAACAACAACTTGGAGCTTGTGAAGCAGCTCCATAAGAGGCCAGAAGCAATAACAGCGCGCAACAGAGTCACAGAAGAGGCCTTGTGCCCAATAAGACATTTTTCTTCTTCTTCTGCATTTTGCTTATCCCCTATTTTTGTTGTGTAGGTATGTTGTGTTTGTCTGTTTGCTTGGATTTTTTTTTGCCATCTTCTTTCCTTCAAAATAATTTTTGCATTTATTTATTATTTATTATTTTTTTTTTTATTTGGATTTTTTAAATCTTCAAAACGAGAAGTCTGGGAGAGGAGGTTCTTCTCTGTACAGGAAAAAAAAACAGGCTCCTTGCGCAAAATGCAATTTTGTATATCCACATTCCACAAACTCGGATACACACGGGCAAAGAAACAGAGAACAACAACTTGTTTGGAATTTTTGTCTGGAATTTGTTGTGTTTTAACCGCATTTTCATTCAAATGCAATGCAACATGCTGTACAACATTGCACTGTTGTGTATTTATATTTTATATCTACCTTCGCAACTTAGGCAAATTCATTCAAAAAGCACAGACTACATATTTTTGAATAAATTTTTTTTTTTATTGTTGGTAGGTAGGTATTTAGGAAACAAAAGGTTAAACAAAAAATGTTTGTATTTTACTTTCACCTTGTTCAATTTTACTGTTACTTTATCTCCATAATGTAGGCTTTAACGAATTGCTTTAAAAATTGGACTTTAATCATACCAACAACTTTTTAAAAGTACCTATACTGTCTCCAACGTTTGGCTTTGTCTTCATGTAGTACATATAATAATTACAATAACTACGTTTAAAATAAAAATAGATATCTACATTGTCGTCAAAAATACTGAAGACAAAAATAGGTCGTAAAATTGTTGATTTACATTTCCACCAAAAAAAAAAAGAAATAGCTAGGCATACAGAATTAGAAAAAAAAACAAACTGCGTGAGGCGGCGTCAGTATGTCGAAAATATTAAGTCCAATCTACAATAAGATTTTAAAGAGTCGGGGTTTTATTTTATTTTAATCAGCTGTGAACGCACAAAAGACACCCGTATTTCTCTCTACATACATACTCATATACCTGAACATATGTACATATGTATGTATACAAATACATATACATATCATACATACAAACGTAGATATAATACATTTTGTTTCCATTCTATAAAGCTGCGGCTGGTTTGCGTAAGATTTCGCACAAAACACACACCCAAGGCCGTTTCTTTCAAGCTAAAGTAAAAGACTTGTTTGTTGTTGTTATTATTTTTCGTTTTATAATAGATAATGTGGTTGGTTTCGTTTATATTTTTTTTTTTTTTGCTTGTTTGTGGCGGCTACGGCAACGACAGCAGTGTCTCCTCGCGGTAGCAAAGAAGAGACAAAGTAGGAAAGGAATGGTAAAGTAGAAAGCACTCTGTTTTTTTCCATGGGTGGTTTGTGTTTTTATTCTTCCCACCGTTGTTTTTTTGTTTTGTGTTTATTGAATAACAGTGATTCAACTTTAATTTAAAAAAAAAGTGTATTGAAAGCTTTTGATAAGATTATCAATGATCATTTTTAAAAGCTTTCAGTTAAAACTCCAATTAAAAGATTTTTGATTCTAGTTTATTCTAAATTGATGCATCTGTGATAAAAGCTTTAATTGAGCTAATCTAAGCTTACCTATAAAAAGCTTTTATCTACTTGAAAAAGTATTAATTCTATGTTATTCTTTGGGAAATCGTATTTAAACCATTTTCTAAAAAATCGAATTTTTAAACAGCTTTTAAAGCTTTTACGATGGATATTGATGGTAAACAAATAATTTATTTCGTTGGCCATTTTGGTCACAGTAAATTTTTAATTTAATTTTAATGTATTTAAATAAGTTTGATAAAAAAATGGTTCCAAATCCTTTTTTGTTAAAAATGGTTCTAAATAAACTTTTACCTTAAAGCTTCTATTTCATAGGATTTTTTTTTAATTATGAAGCTTTTCAAAGCTTTTATTTCCTATATTTTTTAACAAGTGGATGAATTGGAATTCTTTACTAAAAAAAAACACAGTTTTTACTGAATTTCAATTGTTTAATTAGTTTACTAATACCAATAATCAATAATCATTAAAATTGCTTCCCTTTTTCCACAAAATGTGTACATTAATTATCCAAATAAAAAAAAATCATGAATGAAATGATAGCTTAAATTAAAATGCTAGTATTTCTTAGTTTATTTCCAAAAATAAAATCAACGATAACATGATAACATGTATGGTAAGACAAATTAAGTATTTTTCCAATCATTAATGCAAACATTGTAAATTCATTTATCAAATCGATAGTTGTTTACAATCTGACTTCAAAAAAAAAAAAAAAATTGAAATTAAATACTGTTCGTTTCGTTCACTGACAGCATTAAGTTCAAGGCTAGTACAACCAATATAATCACTTTACACTCAAATGACAGCATTCAGGAATTCTACATTCTTCTCTAAACCAATCGCAATCAAAAGAAAAGACCCCAACCCAAGCATTAAACATTTTCGCTATTTTGTAGCGAGCTTGTTGTTGTTCATATTAGGTGTGTATTTTTATTTTATTATAAATTCCCCACCACCACCCATCGCAAAGTTGATTGTTGCTGTGCAGCACCAAAGTGGTTAAAGAATTTAAAATTGGCTTCTTATGGTTCTTGATATACAGCTGAGACTGGCTCTCTGACTCTGAGATACTGCGAGAAGTTGTTTACTTCGAAAGGCCTGTTTTTTTTTGTGTTTATTCGAAAAAAAAAAACATATAAGGTGTTTGTTTTTTTTCTATCTTTCTCCATACACTCTCTTTCATTCTATCGAAAGGCTTGGTTTTCAACCTTTTAGATTAACAGTATTTAATTGAAATTTTATTGCAATATGGAAAATACCTGACTGTTTTATTTACTATCTGTGTTTTTATTTCTAGCGTTATAATCAACGAACTTAAAACATGAAACAAAAAAGAGTATACTCACCTCTTTTGTTGGGTTATATTACAATTTTAATTTATAAGTAAATGTAGATGGTGTCAACGGGATGAAATGAAAAATAAATTACTGATTAAAGAATTTTTTTTTTATTTGTTATTTGTATCGTAAGACCCATTTACCTAATAGAAATACGTTTTAGATTATTTTCTAAGTACGAGTAGTTTAAAAAAATATTTTTATCAAGAAAATAAAAAAGTAAAAGCCAGCAATAGTTGTTATGAAATTTTGGATTTTGTAACTGACTCTATAGGTTGCTTAAATACAATTTTTTTCTTTTTGGATTCATAGACAAAAAAAAAGAAAATATTTATTTTATTCAAAATTTCTGGTATCGTAGGTTCCAAATATTTTTCTCATTTCTCAAAGGCAATCAGCCAAATCCATTTTAATTCATGGCTTATTCAAGTTTTCCTAAGAGTCCAAAATAATGCCAGACATGAGTAAAAAAAATTATTACGTTGACAATTTTGTGTTCTTTCGAGTCCTATTTTTTTCATATTATTATTAATTTAATTGCCAAAAGTGTCCACAGCAACACAGTATGTCGTAATTGAATCCGATGATGAAGGTAGAAAGCGCAAATATTTTTTAAAAACAATTCTTTTCTATGTGTGTGTTTCAATTGCCTAAGTATCTTTATAACCACAAAAATAACATGTAAAATGTACATAGTGCCGGCCTGTGCTGCAAAATGTTTTTCATTGTCGATATAGAAGAACATATATTTTTAAAGAGACAATGCTTGCGAAAACAAATAAACAATAAAAAAAGAAAATAGATGGACGACTCAAAATAAAATAGCGTGGATTTTAAATTATCCGATTAATTAAATCACGAAAACACGAATAACTTGCATAATTTACAAACAAAATTTGTCGAAATCAAAAATACAAATAAATATGTACTTAATTCTTTATCAAAAACTTTGAATTGCAAGGTTAGGATTTGTTTATGCATTTTTAATGGCGCCAAACAATCGCAGACTGATATAAAAATTTATATACATATTCCCCGATTTTCTTATCTCTCTTCAGAGCTATGACGTTCTTTAAAAGATTTATGTTTGTCAGTTTAATTTATATTTTTTTTTTTTCGTAACTTAAATACATTTCAATAACAAAAAAAAAAAAACAACTTCAATTAAACGTGAAAAGATAAGTAGTCAGAGTCTTAGGAATAACAGCGGTTACAGATACTATCAACACTGAATAAAATCATAAATTCTTTGGGGGAAAGTTTAGAGTACTTTTTAAATTTGGATTAGATAACATTTAAGGAAGACAATAATTATCAGTTGAAATTCCTGGTAAATTTTGACTTCAAAAAATATAAACTAGAACAAACTACAAAATTGTGGTTTTTAGGAAATAGCATGATTATTGAATTTGCTCGAACATACTAAATTTTCTTATGAAACTTTCAAAATTGATTAAATAATTTATCATATATTCAAAAATATTCAATGGAAAATCCTAACCAATCTTTGTTTTGATTTTTTTTTTCCAGTTAAAGTCTGTGAAAAACAACACATCATCAAAGAAGGCAAACAGGAATACATTAGGCGTGAACGTGAAGTCATGAATGTCATGACCAATGTGCCCGGTTTTGTGAATCTCTCATGTACGTTCCAAGATAATCGTTCACTTTACTTTGTAATGACCATTGCCAAAAATGGTGATCTCCTGCCGTATATAAATAAAGTTGGTTCCTTCGATTTGGACTGTACGCGTCATTATGCTGCCGAATTAGTATTAGCCTGTGAGAATATGCATAAACGAAATATTGTGCATCGTGACTTGAAGCCCGAAAATATTCTACTCGACGAGAATATGCACACACTGATTGCAGATTTTGGTTCGGCGAAGATATTGGATAATAAAACATCATCATCAACAACAACAACAGTTACATCATCATCTACCACCAATAACACCACACAACAAACATCATCGACACCATCATCACCAGCATCAAGATCGTCATCGGGCGACAACAATCAACAGCCTGGTCAGTTTCGTCGAAGGAAAAATAGTTTTGTCGGTACTGCCCAATATGTTTCACCTGAAGTGCTCCAAAGTCAACCCATCCACCGAACAGCCGATTTGTGGGCATTGGGTTGCATAATTTATCAAATGATATCTGGCTTACCACCATTCCGTGGCAATACTGAATTTATGATATTCAAACAGATTCTCAATTGCAATTTGGAATTCCCAGATGGTTTTGACAAGAATGCCGAAGATCTAGTCAGAAAATTGCTGAAGATTAATCCAAATGATAGAATTGGCGCTCATGATAAAGTTGGATGTTACGAGAGCATTCGATCACATCCATTCTTTGATGGTGTAGACTTCGATGGAATTCGTGAGCAAATACCACCCACAATATATCCATATTTGCCAGGTGTTTCCAAGGATGAAGAATTCCGTAGTCAATATCGTGTTCCAGATGATTTGGAACCAGGTCTAGGTGATCGACAATTGACACGATTGCTTGGAATGGAATACGGCACATCTATGGATGGCTATGAAATAGAGCGAAAGACTGTTAGAAAAAGTGAGTTAAACATATATTTCTAAAAGAGCATTGGGAAAAAAACTAATCATGTTTTATTTTATTTTTCAGATACATTTGATCTGTCCGATAGTGAAAAAGAAAAACGCCTCGAACTACAAAAGTCTGACAAATGGCATCCGTTTGCCAAAGGTGAAGTTATCCTAAAGAAAGGTTTCGTCAATAAGCGAAAGGGACTGTTTGCTAGACGTCGTATGTTATTGCTTACAACTGGACCACGATTGATTTATATCGATCCTGTGCAAATGATCGAGAAGGGTGAAATTCCATGGAGCTCAGAATTAAGAGTTGAACCTAAGAATTTCAAAATCTTCTTTGTGCATACGGTAAGTTTTATTTTTTTTTACTTTTTTTCTAAATTTTAAGATTCGATGAGAACATTCTGATTTTTCTTGTCTATCCAAACATTTTACTAGGAAAGATTCTAAAATGCAAGAATATTTATTTTTATTTCAAAGCGAATTTCTAGATTCATAAAAAAATAAAATCAAGTTTAAAATCAAAATTTTATTGCAATTTTTGTTCTTAAAATTCACGTACAGCTTTGTTTAGCCGAATTCACACCATCCTATTTAGACAGAAAATTCAAATAAAAAAATTAGTTTAAACAAAAATAAACCAGCAAAACAACATTTCACTTTTTGGACTGACCCACGCAACGTGCATTAATATTTTTTTAAGACCAGGATAACCATCTAAACAACAATAACAACATTATTATAGCAAAATGATTTTTATGTTCCGTTGGAAATGGTTATATTTTTTTTTTTTTTTTGCAAAGTTAATTTTTATGACTGCCACAATAATTTGCAAATCCAGTTTTGTTTTTTAGTTTTTTTTTTTTTGTTTTGATTGGATCTAAATTTAGATTATTCAAATAAGAGTTCCAATGAAACATGAATGCAGTTTGAACACAAACACGAAAAGTATCAATTTCAATTCTTTTAGATAATTTCTGAAAACTTCTTAAAAAATGATAAAATTTTCAATGATTCTTCGCTAAACAATTGAACACATTACAAACTTATACTTCCGCTTATAAGTTCAATGAACCAGAATCTTGATTTCCTGACAGTTTTAGATAAACTATTTTTATGTATGTACGTCTATATAAAACAAAACTAGCTCAGGATATTTACTTTTGAAAATGGTGTCAATTTGCCTCATTTTCTGTCATTTTTTTTTTTTTTTTGTTGATGGAAGAAGGCAAAATATTTTTAATACCGGAACAAACTTTCGTGTATGCTTTATCATATATACAATATACATTATGACGACATTCGTTTGCCTTATTCATTTATTGTATATATCCACCCTCAAAAACCCTCTTGGGGGCGCGCACTAACAACAATTTATCTATATCCATCCACACACCACTCATATCTATCTATCCTCAGTGTGGCGTGTACAGTACATAGACAGAAAAAGCACTTAACCAGCTCAACAATGGCGACAGTGAGTGTGGCACGTGTAGCCATGTTGACATTGAACTAGGCTATATAACATCAGCAGCACTGGGTTTGTGGGGGATGTTGGGTGGCAAACAGCAGCAAATCAGTGGGATGTTTATATCATGACAGTGCAAAGAGAGAGAGAGACTTAAGAACTATTACCTAATAATCTTTTTTTCCACTCTGCCATTTGCCTCAGAGTATATTTAGTGTATAATGCATGCAAACGAAACAAATTGCACGCGCTGCAATCATTAAGACATAGAAACACATAAAAACACAAATAATATCCATCATCCTGTGAGTAAAAGTAAAAATCTATAATAATACAAAAATTATTTTAAAAATAACCTGACGGCACAACGACGACGGCGACGCCGCCACTGACTGGCAACAGCAATGATGGCGGCGACACTAACTACATAATTATTATAACATGGCAGCAACTATTTGTCGCGACTTACATAAAGGTGTACCTACTGTTGTGTTCAGTTTGATTTGATTTTATATATTATTTATATAGGTATCTACCTATGACCGACGAAACAAAAATTGTAGACAATGGGAGTGTATAAAATTGGTCGTCGACTCAACTTGGTGTAGACTAGAATAGAACTCAACCTGATAATTGCAAGATCATATGGTTTGGTGCAGAAAATAGAATGGATAAAAGTGGAGGAATGCATTTTACTCTCCCTCTCGTCTTGGCTGCAAGCCAAAATGTCATGTTAAAATGTAGGGAAATGCCATTTTATATGGTCAAAATTTGCTATTTTTGTGATAAAAATTTATAAACCATTAAAACTTGACTGGGCTAAAACCATTCAAGTATATATCAGATTCTTAATCTAGGAAGAAAAAATTAAGTCTAGTTTTTTTTCCAATATGCTTAAAATTTCAACAGTTTGTAACAAAGACTAAGAAAGCTTAGATTCCCGATATTCTTCAATAACTTGCTAATTAAACAAAAAAATTATAACAAAATGTCATTCCCAACATTAAAAAAAAATACTTGAAACAAACTAACATCTGCTAAAAACAAGTATTTTCTATAAATACAAATCTGCATGAACAATTTTTAGATTTTATAGTATTAAGTTTCACCTTGTGTCGATGATGAGTGTCTAATGATCATTATCATCATGATTCAAGAAGCTGCGCTAGCAATTTGTTCTGATTTTAATGAGAGTTAGTGACAACCACAAGTGTTTATTATTGCAAACACTTCTCTCATCGCCACCAAAATGTGTTTAAACAAAAAACAAGGAAAAACAAAAAAAAATAAAAACACTACACGCGCCAGTATCGTAAAACAAAACAATAATAAAAAAAAAACTATATTCTAAGTGCTTACTAGGGTAAAATGGAAATTATGCCACAAAACTATGTGTGTGTTTCATTTTGTGAAAACAAGAATTTTATTACGAAGGTTGAACGAACTAATAAACCACTCACGTGTACTTTTCGTAGTTTATTTGTTTTGTTAAAAAAAAAAACTAAGACACGAGGAGGGTTTTATTTGTATGTGCTTTTTTTTCTCTTTTTAGGTCATAAGCTTCATACCCAGGTCATGTAATCAATTAAACTTTGCAATATGTAATGTTTATTACCTTCCGAGGTTACCTTTATTTCACAATTTTATGAAATACCCTTGAAAAGCTCTGTGTGTTTTTTCTCACATCAAAACTATGTTTCATTATTTTATAGACTCTTCTCTCTGTCCAGTATTCAAATGACCAAGATGTAGGATTTATAATATTTTTTCTTGATGTCACACATCTTGTGTGAATCAGTTTAGACTAGTTATGAATTTGCAGGTTTATGTTTACGTCGCTTGCTTAACTTCTTAGAAAGTTGTTATTTTACTAAACTTAATGTCACTAAATACAAGGTTTGCATTCAATTGGTTTCGGATATGGCATTTTTGAGGTCAAGTCAGTTGTACATTGAAAAAAAAAAATCATAAATTCAATTTACCTTAAACTTATCGAATCTTAAAATATTGCCTCTTTATTTCAATTAAATAAATCAAACTAATTTATATATTTTTTTTTTTTTCATTTTAGCCCGACCGAACCTACTATCTTGACGATCCCGAAGGTTATTCACTTGAATGGGTGAATGCCATTGAAAATGTCCGTAATTTAACTTATAGAGATCAGCAAGACTCAAATAAGAAAACATCGTCGTAACTTAAAAATGCACATCAAAAAATAAAAAAACAGTTGCATCAAAGGCGCTCTTCTTAAACAACAACAACAATTGAAATAAAAAAAACCTTTGGCACTTTGATATAAGCATACAACAAACACTTTTGTGCGTACTTGTGTGAGTTTCTAATCATTGATAGATTATCAAAAACATGAAATAGAAAACAACAACACCAACAACAAAAATCCAAACATCTGCTATTTGAAGTTTAAACAAAATATACTAAATAAATTATTTAGATTATACATTATTATATTTGTAGGTAGTCTCAATTTAATAAATTATATTTACCTCCTTTCCTTACCTACCGCCCTTTCATAACCATTTTCCTCTCCCATTTCCCATTAAATATAGTAAAATATTAAGTCCTACATCTCTCCTTTTGATTTCCAAACCAAAACAATTTTGGTTTGGTGTAAATAATTAAGAATAAAACAAAAAACAAGAATTAATTTAAATCTAGAAAAAATACACTAAATCACAATGAAAAAAAAATGCATCTACATGTACATAATATTAATTGAAAGCAAAAAACAACCAGATAAAAATAGTAATTTAATTATAAACAAAAAACAAGTTTGCCCTACATAGAAACAAATAAGACTTTAAACAAAATATTTAATTTTAATTAAAACAAGAAGAAAAAAAAGTTAAAATAAATTAAAAAATAGTTCTTAAGTAATTTTAACTGATAAACTTAAAAACAATTTTTAGTTAAAATTCAATTGTTGTTTAAACCTTAAAAAAAAAAAACAACAACAAGCATCTCATTCTCTTTTTCTTTGTTTATATCTCATTAATTAAACTAAATAAAATAAATAAAAAAACACTGATCAAAAGCTAAATAACACTTACTTTAAATAAATAACTTACCTAAAAATAGATAAAATAGAAAAAATCAAATGATTCATCTCAATCTCTTTTTGATTGTAGACTCAAAATAATTTAATTATGTAGAGAGAATGTAAGATTTTAGAAAAAAATTATTTAAACAAAAAAAAAAAAACAAATCATAAAATGTGTTCAACTGTTAGGTGGTGTGAAAACTTTGTTTGGCTAGTGTAAAGAAAACGAGAGTGAATGTATTTAAAAAAAATAACAAAAAAATGAGCGCATAAATGTTTCTTAGTGATTAAATTTGTTTAGCTAAATTAGCAAAAAAAAAAAAAGAAATACATTTCTAAAAAAAAAATAAATAAATTGAAATTGAGGAGAAATTAAAGTGATTTAGCACTGAAAAGAGGTAAATGAAATGCATAGCAAAAAAAAACAAGAATTTTTTCTTTAAAAAAAAATTAAATAAATCAATAATAATTAATACCAAACTTGAAGATACATGAAAACAGAAGCATTTCTCAAAAAATATGTTAATTATGAATAATTAATTTTCCTATACATAAAACACCTTTTTTGTTCATGTTTGTTGTATTCTTTTTTGTTTTAATTATTATTATTTTCGAAAGGAAAAAAAATATTTATAGTTGTGTATCGTAGACGAATTCTTTTTTGTTTAAATTATTATTTTTTTTTGTTTATCATATTTCTCCTTTAGTCGTAGACTTTATTTAATTGTATGTATATAATAACAAAAATGTGAGAGTCTCTCCGCGTGGAATAAATAAATGAGAGACGCAGAGAGTGAAAAGCCTAAAAAAAATTCGAACTTCAATTAAAAAAAAAAAATAGAAAATTTGACGCATTATCATAGAATTATTGTACTTCATATTCCAATTGAAACCTCGCTAATTATTTTTTTTAATTCATTAAAATAATAAAACAAAGAAAAACTAAATTTTATGATTTTCTCAAACTTGCAAAAACAAAATAAAAAAAAAAACTCAATTTATCGTTCAATTTCTTGGCATTTTTTACACACTGTGTCTTTATATTCTGCGTTCAAGATTAGCTCTCTGCAGTGTATTATCTTAAAATGGTTATAAAATGTAACAATATTACGAAATAAGAGAATATTTTTCTTGTTCTTAATACTAAATTTATTTAATTTGTTTCTTATATGCTGTACATATATACATATCCTAAATGATAAAAAAGAAAACAAATAATAAATTATATATTATAAAAATAATTAAATGAAATAATAATATTAAAAACATTATTTTCCTTTATATCATAAACAGTAAAAAAAAAAAAAAAAAAACATTATTTATATTTATAACAAAATTATGTATTATTATTTCAATTCGAAAAATTCATTGTATATTTAAACATAACTATTAATATTATTATTATTATTTTGTTTTCTAGTTTGTCCTCTTGTTTATAATTTTACTTTATTTTATTTTTATTATATTATATATAAAGCAAAAATAAATGAATATTGTCATTTGAATTATTAAATAAATGCAAAAATTAAAATAAAAAAAAATATATAATATACGATTTACAATATAAGTATACGTTGAAAAAAAAATTATTAAAAATTGAAAAAAAATCGAAAGCAATTAACCAATTGCCAAAATATATTAATTTAAAAAAAAAAAAATAAAAATACAAAAAATACAAAATTTATTGATTCATAAAAAAAAAACATTTCTTATTATTTTCTCTTTTCTGTTGGACGTTTTGTTTGATTTTAGTTTCTTTGGTGAAGTGAATTCTTTTTTTGTAGTTTTTTTTTGTTTGCCTTAGAGTTGGAAGAATATTTTGTTGTTTCAATATGTTGGTGGAAAATTGAATAAAGGAACAAAGTTATGATATCTTTGATTTTAATAAATTAAATTTCAATGAGTTAATATAAATTACTAAAATTGAGATGTTACCGTATTTGAAAGTCAATATTTGTAACAATGACCATGAGAAACGTGTTCCTTGAGTTTAAATCAAATCTAATTAAATACTTTCAATACCTGAAACATGGAATTTGTCGTTAATTTAGAGCGAAGCTTTTTGACGATACCTGTGCATATTTTTTCTTACAAGTTACAACTACTCAGATCTGACTGAAGAAAAAAACCAGAAGTCTTCTGTGTGTTGCGTTGAATACTTTGTAACTTTCCACTGAGCCAAGCAAAGGAGTAGGGCAAATTTCAAATATTCTTACAAGAGCACGGAATAGATAGCAAATATTTTACACCAAACAATTTAATCATAGTTGGATCAATGCACTATAATTGGTTTTGGTGGAGTTAACGCATTTCGGCGTTAATTTAATTAATCTATGTGGGTTCTGGGGTATTAAGGGTGAAAATAACTTGAAATTTTATTTCAACACACCAGCCAAGGGCCCTTTTCCTGAAAGCGAACAAACGATATCGCTTTAGTAATAGATGTCCATTGTTTTCTTTGCGAATATAATAGAGGCAGCAATCGTCAATACGATATTGTATGATCTCTTACTGAAATAATTATCCAGTGGTCAATGGCATCGGGAATACGTTTTTTAGAAAAACTAGTTCATAGAACTTAAAACCACACGTTAAAGTAAAATGTATATCTTTTATTTTGTGAACATTTTGTAAAATTTCACAAGAGGTGCAATTGCTACTTATATATGTACGTATCAACGTATTCATCCTAGAAAATAAAAAATAGGTCACTTCGAATTCGCTCGAATTCTAGTTATTTCCATTTTTTTTTGTAAATCGCAAGTGAAGCTTTCTACCGTTTTGAATATGGTTATAACCGATTTTTCAGTTTCTTATAAAAAATCTTAGCTCTTACTTTTTTTTTAATTTAATAAATTTTATTTTATTAAAACAAAAAATAACTAATATCGGATAAGTAACATTGTTTATAATTTTGTAAATAGTGATGTATAGATTTAAAAAAAATGTATACTCACAAAAAAAAATTATATTAATTAAACAATAATGTACCCAGCGCTTTTGACGTATTGTGTTCAGTAACAAAGAAAAAAAAAATAAACAAGATATTCATTTATTTTTGAAAAAGAGAAAGAAATAAAACTTTTAAAATATATAAAACTTCGCTAAAATTTATATTGATTATTTATTATTTAATAAAATAAAAACAGAAATAGAATTAAATACATTTAGGGGCAGTAGACTGAAATAAATGAATTCGTAGTGTTTAGTAATTTAGAATTAGTTTACTAAATTAAACTTACACATTAAAAAAAAAACTGAATAAATAAAATATATTATGATTATTGTAAACTAATTATGTGGCATTAAATGTAATTTTTATCATGTAAGTTTTTTTTTTCCAATAATTCAAAAAATATATATTCTTATTTATAAATGTCATTATTTGATTTCAATATTGTTATAAATTATTCTGTCATCACATTTAATTTAGTTTTATACGAGTACCTACATAATAATGTATGTATATTTTTTTTATTCTATAACTTAATCTTAAAACATCTAAATGCTAAATGGTGGTTACTAGAATTAAGTTAAATAAGGAATAATATGTTAAGGCAACAAGAAAGAGAAAAGATTAATACAAAAATATGAAAATTAAAAAAAACATACATAATGAAAATCATAGGAACCTAGATAAAAATTTTTGAAAAAAAAACATGTTAGATAAAAATAAACCGCTGGAAACCAGGAATGTGTAGCTAAAACTATAAAAGAATTAATTAAAAAAATATTATATAACTGTGAACTTAAACTAAAATTTACAAATGCAACCAGCAGAATTAAGGATTATATTATAAGTTTAATTATAAATAATAAAAAAAAAAATAAAGAAGTATATTATAAAAATGGAATGATTGAAAATACCATACAGAATAATGTTCGAGAAAAAATCTACACAGTGAGAAAAAAATGTGAGAATAAAATATTTGGAGATGGAAAGCAAAACAAAAACAAAGTTTTTTTAATTTGAATGATTTGGTTGACTTGACTTGGTCAAAATGTCGATTTTTGAAAATATCGAATTGAGCCTCAACCGTGCCTGCATGCGAAATTGTTTTTGTATAACTCGTTAAATTAATTTCAGGTCCGGAATGGTAAAACACATCAATTAATATTTCAGCTAATTCTTTTTTTTTTAAAGAAGCTGTTTTTGAAATAAACTTATATGTCTTTCAAAGTACATACTTATAAGCTCTAATACCGCATGGATTTCATAAGTGTTTGCCTTTAAATTGATAACAGCATTGAATTTTGAAAATAATGGTAGGTACTTAATAGCGTAAAAAAGACAGTTGAAAAAAAAATTAGCAGATAGTTTAAACCATGATACTTTGAGTTGTTAATCATGGATTTAGCTAATAAGCCAATTTCGGCTAATTAGCGCCACTTAACCAGAACATATGAGAATTATATCAGAAACAAATGGCTTTTAGGCTGGTTTTCAACGAACCCTCTTAAGTTTAAGAGCCTCTTAACTAAAAATATCCTCCCTTATAAGTTGAAGAAAGAGAAATTTGTACGACCTGATGATGAATGATTTTTTGAGTTAAGAGGCCCTTTAGCCTGGTACTCTCTGAGCCCTCTTAGCTTTAAGGCTGGTATTCACCAAGCACTCTTAAGTTTAAGAGCCTCTTCACTCATGAAATTGTTCCTCATTAGCTCATAAAAAGAAAATGGAGTTTGCATACAAACGAACGATAACACGTAGCTGGTTTTTTTTTTTTAAACAAATGTGGGCATCGCTTGGCTCAGAGATTTCTCGGGCTTCACCTGTACCTGGATAGAGATGGGTCGATATGTTGATACTTGTTATCGATAACATGTATTGAAACTCTATTTATTTCCCAGACCTTTTGGCAAATTAAAACAAAACCCACTTTCTGTTTTACTATGCACATGATCTATGGCATAGATCATCATGAGATGATACAGCTATATTCTGAACCAAAATATACTTTCGTATGGTGGTTCAATATCAGTATTTCAGTGCATTTGGTCGATTATTGATTTGTGTTGTGTCGATCAAATACGATGAAAAACTCTGAAAAACTTATATAGACAAACCACGCGAGTGAAGTGTGCTGCAGCCTTAATTTATGTTCGAAAAACAAATGAAATGAACGAACACGTTACCAATAAAACAGAAACTCACTCACTCACTTAATTTCCGTTATATAAGCGGATTTACTTCAGAAAGATGTTATTATTGCACAATTATTTTCTTATTGAAGCAAACCCGTTTTTATTTCATTCAGTAATATAAGTACCACAGCGAAAAAACAAATATTTTTTTAATTTGTAAATGGATCCTTTGTATATGAAAACTATAGTACTATCATGGCGAGTTTTTTTTAGGGTTGCAGAGGTCCTGGTGGTGGCGCTGCAAAATGTGAGGTGTAAAATTCGATTTGTGGAGTCTTTAAGCGTCGAAAATTGGTGGTAGGGGCAAGAGTAGACTATTTTTTGGATTATTGCATCCAAAAAATAATAATAAATATCATTTAAAAACTCCATAAGCTCTCCGCAAAAAAAAAAGAGTAAGGGTTGCATAGGTAAATTAGATGTCGCCCCATTCGACTTCCACCATGATAGTACTATAGTTTTCATATACAAAGATGGATCGCAAATTAGGTGAACTCATTTAGCCAAACATAAATTTGAATTCGATTGTGCACCAGCTTCATACATTTAAAATTTCTCTATGAGACAGAAAGAGAAAACAACAATGAGCTATACAACAAAATTAGCTTATTTGTTATATGATCGCTTTCATAATATGCGAAATTACCTCATTTAAGCAGCACCTCATCTCGATAATCCTAAAACTATGCAATATAATTTATTATACACTAAATGTGAACGTTTCCCAAGAAAACGAAATGCGAACACGCCCTTAAACTCAACACGCCTCCAAGCTCACCACTTTAAAAACAGTTCAGTGACCATTTCATAGCCGCCATCTTTTCTTTACTCCGAATTTCTGACATTTCGGATATTTTTCGTTAAAAAAAAAATGTTATATGTTGTCTTCTTGTTTGACATCAAAAGTCGTCTGATGGTGGAAAAATACGAGTGCGTAAAGTTTTGCCCTTTGATTTGTTCGACAATAGATTTTCTCTTCTTGTCTAGAACTGAACTAAATTCAAGAAAAATTCCCCCAAAAAATTAATTCCGTATAATAAACCGTCGTGAATAATACAATTACATATTTGTTGAAAAATAATTCTACAAATTACAATTATTGTTGTGCTTGTGGGGGCGAATAAAATTACAATAGCAAAAAGAACCTCATCGATTTGCAAATTATTTTTCCCCGACAAAAAAATGTGAATAAAATAATAAAACGTATAAAAGAATAAAAGTGCGCAATGAAATAAAGTTACAAAATAAAAATTCCATTTACTAGCCGATATTTTGTGTTTTTCTCCAACGCCAAGAAGTGTCAAAAGTGTTTTCAAAGTAAAATTTGAAGAAGTTGAAAAAAATCCACAAAGTTCGCGTCTGCAAAACCAAGCTCGATTTTCCTTTTTTTTAAAAATTTATTTTTGTTTATTTTGTTTGTTATTGTGTGATCCGAGGTCACTTCATTGCCTTCTTCAGGGTAAACGGGGTCTAAGACGACGACGCCTTCGGGCTTTCAATTGTTTTTTTCGTTTTCTTTATTTTTTTTTCATTGGGTTTCCATTGAGTGGAAACCAAAACAAACATCTTTCAAAACGCTCGTCATTGTAGTTCGTCGACCAGCTCGCAGCAAGTCCGTCGCCGCCAGCAAAACACGAAGGTAAGTGAACAAATCCGAAAGTCTGACCAAATTCCTATGAAAATGAGACTCCCCCTCCATTCGGCGGCGTCTTGATTTTTTTTTTTGTTGACTTCCAGAGTTAATTTAGGAAGCATCAACGCTGCAAATTACGAAATCAAGAAACATGTGTTCCTCAACCTCTGACGAGTCTGTGTTTGTTGCGAAATAGATTAAGGAATTTTTATAAACTTTGAGGAAAACATGAGGTAGATAGAAGAGCATAGCTTAGGTAAACAAAAACTGGTACTGGCAGCAGTTGTTGTTGTTGTTATTGTTGGTGATGATGCGATACTAGAAAAGCTGTAGGTATCTCACATCAGTCACGCACGTCACTCACGGACATTATTTGTCTATTACCAGTTTGGAGTGTTGGCTGTTGCAAGGCTACTGGAGCCCGGAGGTAGGTGCAGCAGATGGCTGACACTAGCTCCTGTCCACCTACTCTGCATCCTACGCACCCAATCAGAGAATCATTCTAGTTGATGTTTAACATCTTGCACAACAAGGTGTACACTATGTTCGGCAATTTAAACTACAATATTTCCAGGCAAAAAATAATGCGAAATTTATTAGTTTAGTTTCTTGACCAAGATTCCGATAGTATGAATTAATTTTTTGGAATACAATTTAAAGTCGAAGCGTTCTGATTTATGCCATCCGCGCTTTTATTCGACATTAAACTGGCTCTTGTAGAGTTTTCTGAACTAATTCGTTTCCATCTACAAGACAGGTAGCAATTACATCGAATTTTATATAATTTTCGTTTTTAATTCTAGGTGCTAATTAAAGTGCTAGCCAATTCACATAACCGTCAGATTATTTAATTTTTCAATCGTGATCTTATTTTATTTTGAAAATGAAATTTCGCGCGCTATCGTATCATTAATTCACATTTACACCCATTAAAGAAGTAATGCGTAGGTGTGCTCGAAATTTATAGAAACTGAGGCCTAACTGTAATTCGATTCGAAAATCAAATCGTTCGCATTCAAAAAATATGTTTAACTGTGAATAAGAAAAAAAAACTTTCCAACAGTTTTTTTCATTCAAGGGTTAGGGCCCAGTGAAAGGGTTAGGAAATTGGGATTTGAATAAAGGAGATGCTGATGCATATGTGCATATTGGTTTTGAATGTCTTTACATCGTAATGGGAGAAAAAAAATAAGTCTGGTAAAGCATTCCACATTCATGTGCGGCGGCTAAAGAAAGAATCTCTGCCCTTAACAGTACGTCTGAAACCGGACTCAGGGATGAACTGATTGGCATTTTCTGTAGAGCGAATTGTTTCAGAGAAGGAATGCAGCTGGCTTTTCGCTAGAACATTGCGTAGTTCTACATATAAAGAACATACTGAGACGTTTCAGACAAAAGATCATTGAGGAAGAGAGTCGGTGACAAAACGGAGCCAACTTTTATTGGCGTTCTTGAAATATCAAGTGCAATAATGTTACTTTCTTTAAAATGATGCAGAGATTTGTGACACTACTGCTATGAAGCAGTACTGTCGGTCATTAAGAAGCTTTTGTATTCGAGATATTTCTTAAGCTGACGTTTAGCTAGAATTTCCGTGACCTAGGAAAGAATGGATGCATGTATGTATGCTAGATGGGGAAAAACACCGCCTTTTTTAAAGACGGACTGGACAAACGCTCTTTTCTATCCTCTCAAAAAAGTTCAAATGGAAAAGCTTCCATAGAGGTTTTGCAAGCGTTGAAAAATACCTGTTCAGAATGATGGTGGAGCTACTGTTTAGACCAGCGGGCTTGTAAGTTTTGAGATCTTTGAGGACTCTGTCAAAAAAATTAAAATTATGGGAACTTAAGGGAATAAAGAATATCTTACATTTCTTTTATTTTGCCCAAGAAATTTACGTAAATATAATACAAATTGTAAGGCACTAAATTTCCAATAATATGATAAATTTTTGAAGATGATATCTGTTGAAATTTATTGTTACATAAAATTGACAGCGTAATCGGTTAAGCAACTTATTACACGTATCCACCCATTCTAAAATTACGTCGATGTTTTTTGAAAATCTGGTGACGCTTTATTAATTTTTTTCACTTAAAGTATATGAATCGCTCAACCATTTCAAAATTTATTGGCCATTAAAAAAAAAAGTATTTCGTGCATTATGATATTCCGAGAAATTTCTTTGAATTTTTAGAAAAAATTTGTCTCCGTGTCAGCCTACGAAGAAACATATCAAACAATTTGAAAATTAGTAAGATTTAAGGTTTTCGCATCACGCTCGCATTAATTCCTTTATCTTAATTTTGATAAATTATGTGTGTCATAAAAGTTTTGTTAATGTTGTTTAAATTTTGATTTTAAATGTTTGTCTCTATGTTTTATTTTTTTAACAACTCAAACGATTCTTTTTTTTATTTCAAGTATTTCAGCTCCGGATGGTAAAATTTGTTTAACTCCAATAAAATATTTGTTTGGTTTTTTATGTTTCATAATTATGAGAATACAATTCTATGCCACATGAACTACAAAAGCAAGGTGGATCAACCTATTAAATTGCCAAATTTCGAAGAAAGATTAAATAAAAACGTTGATTTGCTCAATAAATTTTTACGTAAAACTTTGAATTTTGTAAAGATTAGCTTGGATTTAGGTTAATATTTTTCATGTTTCACAATAAAACAAAAAAATCGCATAAATCATAGGGTATCGCACAATACAATCCTTTATTGTTAAGTTGCTGTTTGTGTTGCTTGTGTTATGCATGTTTTTTTATTTTTTTATTTTCAAGCTCATCCTCTTAAAACTTAAAGAAAACCAATCGAGTGTGTATTTCCTGTAACCTAGAAAAAAAAGGGTGGCTGGCTGTGTCGGGTATACCGGTACTGGAACACCCCTTCTATGGCTTAAGCAATAACCACCCATCAATGCATTGTAACTGAACCGCACAAGCGGCACAGCAAAGCACTTCTTACTCACCGATGGGTAACATTTTTGATTTATATTTGTTTTTGTTTCTTTTTGTTTTCGAGTGGGCAGCCATCGGCAGAGTAAACAGCATCAATAAAAGTCATCAAAACAAAACCGAGTAAATAAAAAAAAAAATTGGAAACAAAAATAAAAGCAAAGTACATATTAAAAAAAAAAAGAATATAATAGAAGAGCAAACATGTGTGACAGAATGGAGGACACAGCCAAAGAACATTTTTAAATATGCATTCCATTAGATCATAGAATAGAAAATGACTTTTATATGATTCCACATAGGTAAATCATGCTCTAAGCACCCGTTCTATTCCTGTTTCTTGAGTTGGGTCGGGTCGGTTGGATGAACCGACCATCTATGCAATGCAATAGGAAAAGACGGGAATGGGAATCAAAGAAATTGATTTCTAAAGAAAACAGTTGGGTGCACGAGCATAGAGACACTCAGCGTAAATAATTCAATGAGCAAATCTCTAGGATTGGATAGAAAATTCCCCAGATGCCGATGTTTATTTTTTTTCTTCTCCTTCTTTTTTTTTTGAGATAGGTTTTGGGGGGAGAGAAGAAAACACATTCCTTAAGTGCATTGGAAATGATGAGCATATACGGATGTGTAAATATTCGTGTATTTTACTAGAATCGAGGATTTTAAGAAATATTTTGGATTTATTTCCATTTTTGGTGGGATTTTATCGAAATGAAAAAGTTTTTTTTTTTTATTATTAGAGGGTATGTATGTTATTTGAAAAAGTAATAAAACTTAAATAGTGAATGTTATCCGATCGAAGAGTTCTAAAATATTCACCACAAGAATTCTAACATACAAATTAATGGAATTTAAGCATAAATGTTGAAAATAGTATCTCAGACATGATGTGTGTATCTGTATAGCATACGATTATGTTAATTAATATTGAAAAACACAAAAGCTTACATTGAGACAACATCGACGACGATGCGACTAAGACATTTTTATGGCTAATAAAATTTCAAGATTACCATAAATGTGAAGATGCAAGTTGATACTCTAATTAGATGCATGCTTAATGCTATCTATGGTATTCTTCCGGCTGATCAACGAGATCAAATTACAAGCTGATTCAGACACCGATATGTTGAGATATGTATTGATTGCTCTAAAGGGTTATGGATTCACATATTCCCATCAGACATGTAATATGGGGTAAAGAAAATTAAATCGTAATTTTGTTTGCCTAGGAATTTTTGTGTAGGTAGACTTGACAGTTACAGGTTTTTTTTTTTTTGTAGTTGGAGTGTGTGTTTAACCACATTTTTCATATTTTATTTTTGATTTTTTATGTAAATTAAAAATTAAAATATGTATTTTTTTTGTTTTAGAAATTAGGAGGAAATAAATTAATTTAAAGAAAAATTATAGATGCACTAATTATTCAATTGTCAGATAATCATTCAGTTATCTGACAGAGGAATGTTCGTGTTAAGCCTCAATAAATTCGTAACTGAGAACTTTTTTTTTTAACAAACTTAAATGAAACAGTCTGGTGTTTTAATTAAACACCATATACATATTTATTCAACTAGATGCGAATTATGAACTGTTATACTATGCCCAAGCGTGCATATTGCATTGTTATCGAGGAGGGTTTTAGAATCGTTTTTAAGATGTGTTGGTCCACCTGTTTATGCAAAAGATAAGCGTAACTTAAAAATATAATTTTAAAAAATCACCCATTTTTAATTCATTGGTTTTTGAAATTTATCTAACATTCGTTAAAGACGTTAAAACTTGTTTTCAAAATATTAAACCCGTTCTTAAAATTTAAGTTTTGATACAAAAAAAATGTCGTTGAAACTCTCTTTAGAAACTAAAAACTGGATTTTAAAAAATGCTTTTAAATTTTAAACCCATGTTCTAAAAATTAAAAACTTGTTTTAAAAATTAAAACTCCGCATACAATTTAAAAACATGATTCTAAAATTTAAACCTAGCTTTTAAAATGTATTTTTGTGGTTCCTTTAAAGCCGCTTTTAAAATCTAAAATCAAAATTTGTTTGGCCACACAAGAACTTTATTTTAAAGTTTAACGAAATAAAACAAATTTAAGAACTTTGCTTACAGTTATCATTTAACGACTGTTTTAACTGACATTAAATCTTCCCTGGTTATTTTTCGGGTTAAATTAAATTCATCAAAATTGACATACATATTTGTAAATAAAACTAAGTAGATATCATAAAAATATTCAATTGAATACCTGCTTCAACAATCATCGATCAAAGACAACCAGCTTCAAATAGAAACCTTGAAATGCAAAATTATACATCACACACCTGCATTCCTTTTTTGATTCATTTTCATTACTTCTCTGCTTCTTAGAATCAATGAACGGTCCTCCAGAGCATTTTTTCCATATTCCATACACTAATTGAAATTCTACAAAAAAAAAAAACCTGCACATTTTATTCATTAGTTTGGGGGGAGATAATGTCAAAAGTCCTCAAATGGCGTGAACATATACAGCTTTCTTCCGACCATTTCCATTTTTTTTTTATTTTCACCTCAAATTTAAAATTTATATTCAATCTACATAAAATGCACTTTGACATGCAAATATTCTCTTACTCAACAAGGCAAAAAATATACCATGCATTTAAAATGAGAAAAAAAAAGAAAAACTTTCCATCATTATTACCATGAACACATCTAAATATTTGGGGATGAATTCCATAAAAAAATAGTTTCGGTTTTGTTTTATGTTGTAGCGTGTTTTATTTCATTATTAAAAAAAAAATCATTCCGTATAAAATAAAGTTTTTTTTGTATACATTACTTAGATTGGGCGTTTTATTTTCTGTCAGTACCGCAAAAAAAATAAATCCAAATGAAAAATGATATCTAATTGAATAGAATTAGGGTAACTTTCGAAATGATTTTCATTTTAACTGGTTTTTGGTGTAAGGTATAAGACTTTTATTCGAGTCTTGAAAAGGGAATAGTTGAAAGGAAATACCTAACCTACTGACTGGATTCCTACCATTATTGTACCTTTTTGGCCCTAATTGAATGCAAATTTATGTCAATGGTATTCTGACTCTTACTCTTATAATATTCTTCTCTCATGGGAGTTGTTGGTTGTGTTACCTAAATACACTAAGCTGAAAGAAGACGAAAAGTTGGTAATCAATGCAAAACATTTCACAGAATTGGAAGTTTACAAGCAGTTGATGAAGGATCTGGAAAAACAACTTAGAATATTCTATTTTAAAATAAATTTAGGCAAATTTGGCATTAGTTAGAGTGTGCATTTTATTTTATTTTTTCTCTCTTTCTCTCAAATTTGGTTTAGTTAGAGTGTAATTGTTTTTCTTTTTACGTGATTCAAGAGCAAACTGATAATCCAGAATCTTGTTGAGTTGCTTTTATGCTGCAAAAGAACATTTTGAAACATTTTATTTGGTATTTGGATAGATACATTATATATTTCAAAATTTGGAAGCAAATTTCCAAAACTAAGTAAAAAAGGCTCAGCATGAAAATGAACTAAGCCAAAAATAGTGGGAGTTAGGTCCTTATGTTATGAAGTTAGTCCAAGTAATTCCCAATTTATAAAAAAAATAGTTTTTGAAATGGAAAAGTGCGAATAGATATATGAATTGATTCAATTTGGTTCCTACGTTTCTTACTTATCATGAAGAAAAATTATTGCATTGGCGCGTGTCATAATAACGCAGTGAAAATTAAAAAAAAAAATTTGACTTCCTAGGAATTTTTCGTTGGGCGCCATTTTCAGTTTTAGGTAAAGTTTGTTACTGGTTTTTTCAACTTTCGACAAATAATGTACATACATATATGCAAAAAAAAAAACTTTAGTCTTTTGTATTTTTTCTCATACATATTTTCATCTTATTTAAGACAATGGAGTGTTTGATCATGTAGTTCAGTACGAAAAAAAAATGTCATTTTTAAGTTTTCGGCCTTGGCCGTTTCTATTATGCCGAACTCGGAATAAATATACGTATTTCAAAAAATTTTCCTTTTTTTTCAAGATCGTGGCCTAGCAAATTTTGTCTTATTATTTACAAAATAAAGCTCAAGAATTTTTTAATTTTAATTTAGATATTCCATACCTTTTTAAGTTTTTTCCTTTTTTATTTAATGTATAAAGTTATTTCTAAAAACGTAGTTGAGAAAAACTTTTATTTATTTATTTATTAACGTTTTCGTTTTCGTTTATTTTTAAATTAAGCAGAACTAAATTTTTTTAAATATTAATTGGCAACTAAAGAGAATTTTGGTATAGGAAGGACTAATTTGTGAAAATCAGAATTATGAAATCAGAATTTCGTTCCAATCCCGCTTGATGAATATAATTTAATTCTCTTGGAAAATTATATAAACAAAAAAAAAAAAACAATATTCTTTTCAAATGTGAAAAAATTATACTATATACATAATTATATTTTTTCATAATTTTCAATATAAACATAGATAACAAGGTAATTTAACGCTTCGATAGATTTTCATTTTGAATTATTATAATTTATTTCCCCTTTTCGAATTAGAAATTTTAGCAAAACATTTAACACTAGCCGAGCACTGAATTCTTAAAATATTTCACATTAAAATACTTCACGTATCTCAAAACAAATTTCACGGTGTTGATACAGATTTAATTGATTTTGGTTTTCTTTGCGTGGGCGAAAAACTTTTTGAAAACTGATGTAAAAAGCCCTTGGATCTCTTAAAGAGATAAATATGTTTGCTTTACACATACATCATGATTCTAATGTCCATCAACAAAAACGTCTGTTGATTTTGAAAGTTTTTTTTATTCAATTCCCTATAATTAAATTGTTAAAAAATCATTTTTGGAAAAAAAATCTCAAAAAATCCCCCAACTGCTGAGTAAACATAAACAACTTTCATTACATCAAATTTTATATTGCATTATTACAACATCATACACCCTGTATAAAAGTCAACAGTTAATCCCGATGAGTATGTGTACTTTTGATTTTTAATAGTTGCACTGCACTCACAGTTAATCCCAGATGTTGTTCCAGCTGGAAATCTATCAATCGATATACCATCATCAGTTGAATGTCTCAGTCATGTCAGATGTAGCAAATTTCCCGCTGACAATATACATCCTGACGCCCGCTGCAGCAGAAGTTGAAGAGGTTCTTGTGTTGATGCAGCATCTGGCTATTTGGAAAAACCGTTTTCCAATATGTTATGGGTGGCGTGCAACTTGTTTTGTCGACAATTAAGTGTTTTTATTTCGGAGTTCTTTATATATGTGAACACAACCCTCCATTGATTGCGGGTGTGTTCAAGAGAAGTAGCAGAGAACAGTTTTGTGATCAATGACCAGGTAAATAAACATTTATAAAAAATGTTTGTTGATGGAAACGTTCATTAAAAAAAAAAACAATTTCATTCCATGAATTAACTACGTGAGTTTGGCGTTTCTGTTCTCTTTATAACGGACTGAGAGAGGGTGAGGTTTTTCTTCATAGGAAAACGTGGATATTGCATTATCTGGAAAAACGGAAAAGAAGGTGTACATCGGCATCGAAACTAGAAGGGCAAGTTTCAATAATGAGTTTTTAATGAAAGAAATAGCAGGATTTTACTTTCAATCAGATATAAATGAAATATACGATTATACGAACAACAAAGTTGTTTCATTGTTGTAATACTATACAAATAAATATCAATCGATTAGAGAGAGAGAGAGAGAGAGAGAGAGAGAGAGGAGGAGAAAGTATTGTTTGTAAATAATCTACAAAATTATAGATATGCGCGAACATGCACAAAAGCAATTTGTTTTAGAACTATTAGTAAAATGCAAAGAGGGTGGAAACTCATTTCAAATGCGGAAATTGAATCAAAAATCAAAATAAATTTATAAATATCTTTAAGTTATGTAGGTACACAAAGGATATTGAAACCTGAAGGCGAAATATTTAACGTTGATTAATGTTTGGATTCGTGTTCTTTTTTTTTGAATTTTAGTTTTTATTTGATGAATAAATTGAATTTGTTTGAAATTTAATATTCATTATTAGTAATGTCTAACTGGGATTTGTCATCGTGAAAATATTTTACGGGCTGGACTTTGTATTTATTGTTCCTCAAAGTCTAAAGCACAATAAACAAAATTTTGCGCTTTTCAATTTTGTAAAAAAGTGTTGCGCTTTTTAAATGTGCTTTCAGAACTTTAATTTTCAAAATTCTGCTTCTAAAATTTAGGTTTTACAAATGTCTGTTTTTTTCTACTTAAATTAATCTTTTTGTAGTTAAATAATTTTTTTATTTTCATTTCTAATGGTATTGACAAAAAAAAATTGGGAAAAAAAATTTGTAGATAAAAATTTTCGTCTACAAAAAATTATTTTCTGAAAACAAATTTTGTCAAAAAATGCTGAAAAATGGTCCAAAATAAAAATTTTTTAAATTTATTTGAACCTCCAGTTGTAAGATAAAAATTTTCGTCTACAAAAAATTATTTTCTGGAAACAAATTTTGTCAAAAAATGCTGAAAAATGGTCCAAAATAAAAATTTTTTATATTTATTTGAACCTCCAGTTGTAAGATAAATTGTAAAAAAAAAAGATTGGCAGAAAAAAGTTCTTTTTTTTTTGAAAATTGATTACAGTAAAATTTTGTCAAAAAAAATTGTCAGTGAATGAGAAAGTAAAAAAAAAACAAATTCAAAAAATAAAATTTTTTGAATAAACGCGAAATTCTGCAAAAAATTAAATTTATTGAAAAAATGCAAAAGATAAAAATTTTGTTCAACTGCCAAAGTAAAGAATTTAGTGTCACCTGTTGATAATAATTTTAAATTTAGAAAATGAGTATCAAGTGTACCATATTGGGCACTTAAGAACATCTTTTGCGGCTTTAGTATTACATATAATATAATACTGAGAACATTCCGTGGTTTTTTAATAAATGGTTTTCCATATTATTTTAACGCTCCTTCCTCCATGTATAATAAAACAACTCCCTTTCGTCTTGAATCGTCTTTTCTTTTCTTATGTGAATCACCCTGTATACTCGAATATACTCTTACTGTTTGTTCGTTTGGTATCCGTATAATTTATTTAACAACAAATTTAATAGCACCCTGTTGTACATTTTTCCTTGGGAAGCATTGATTGTTTTTTTTTTTTTTGCACTTCCTATGTGGGATACCTACCTTCACTGAAAACCATTATACTTTTTCACAATGTCACTACTTATTGCTCTAAATCTGTGGACAAAAAAAAATAGGAAAAAAGAACATATTGTCATTGAAGAGATGAAGATTGACTTCCACGTATTGGTCTGGTTGAGACACAGAGATAGAGAGCCTTGAAAATTGCAAACAAAACACACAGCGAAATGTGTGGATATAAACAAAAGGATATATGGGCTTATAAATACAATTTCACATATACAAAAGACCAAAAAAGAAAAACACGCCATGCCATACCGTTACAGTACATACTCGTATACCAGTCTATCGTAATTAAGGTGAAGGTGAATCCTTAAGCCACAATCTGAGCGGAAATCCTTTTATTTCTAGGTTCTATATTTTTTTTGTTGTTGTAATTTTTGTTACCGTTGTTGTCTTTCTACCTGGATTGTCAATAGTTTTACGGTGTTGGGTTTAAAAAAAAAAAAAACAATGAAAGATAGATATTTAGAGGGTGGCTCTTCTCTAACAAGAAAATGTACCTATATCCCTTCGAAGTGCTTTGGCTGATGATGTTTTCTGTTTTTGTTGGAAAAAGATTTGTTGACGACCTGTTTGGTGTTGTTTTTTTTTTTTTGCGTCTCCCATCTCCCTCTGTCTTTTATTTTATTGTCAAAAGATTTTACTTGCTGTAAAATTCCATTTTCGGGTGGTTATTTATGTACGTACGTTCATGTTGAACTGAATTGGTCATTGTTGGACGATTACAAGGTAGTAGGTAATAAACGGCCTCTAAAGGTGCTAACCTGAATATTTTATATGTATAGACAAATAATTTCCAAGGATGTTTTGTGGTGTAAATTAGGGTGAACGAATGTTATTTCTTTTTAACCTTTTTTTGGTTTCTGTTTATTCTTCCTTTAATTTGGTCTATTTGTTTTTTTTTTGTGTTATTTCAATGTATGTGTGTGGTTTGAGTTGATTTTTTTTTATTACAAAGTCTACAAACTTTTGTACTATTGGGGTTCCATAAGAGTATTCTGGATTTGAAGTTACATCACTATGTTTCTATTGTGCTGCCAAAAGCTATTGAATGGAAATCATTTTTTTTTCCTTTGTTTGTCTGATAAAAAGTCATAAATTCTAAACTGAAATTGGATATGAGGTGGAAGACATGGAAGACAGTTTGGCAGAGTTCGACAAAAAGATTTTCGATTAACTATACCTACATACCTCCACTTTTATAAATGTTGTCTGTGAGGGCTATGACATTTTAATTGCTATTCGAGTTGTATGACAAAATTTAATAGATGTAGAATGATAGTTTGTTGGCGCAGTGCATTGATGATTTAAAGTGAGCTAAGGTTTATAAAAAAAATGGTTTCAGTATAATTTTTTCCATTAATTTTAAAAGTATTAGAAACTGTGTAATTTTTTCAAATTATTTCCAAATTCATTTACGTTGTTACAAAATAGGGAATAAACTATTTTGGGGGTTGATTTATCCCAATTGTCCAAAACTGTATTTTGTATTGCTTTACAACAATTATTATTTGGTAACTTTTATTTCTCGATCAACGAACTCTAAATGTCAATTTTTAAATCTGAAAAAAAGTCTCAAATATTTTTTTAAATACCAAATCAAATTATAAAAAAAAAACAGAACATCCTGGTCCACTTTAATGTACCTACATTGTACATTTTTGTTTCGATGTCAATGAAATTTATTGTGACCATATTTTAATTAATTATAATCAAGAAAACGAAAAAAAAACCATAAAGCGTAGGTTAATTAACGAATTCAAAACATCTCTGCATCTACATTTTCATATTTGCAATATTTTTGATCTACGACCTCAGTTCAGAGAGTCTGACTTTATTTTCCCGAAATTAAAATATTCTGACCATTAATTTTATAACTCTCAATAAAACCAAAAAACCCAAAATCATGGTCCAGGAGGTTGTTTTATATCTGTAGTTTATTATTTTGTTGGTTCATAAATAAAAAAAAACTACATTTATATATTAAAACGAAAAACTACCAACAACACTTGAAACAGGACAGCAAATAATAAGTAAACCATCGACCGACCACCCAATGCAATGGGTACCGCACAACCCGTTTCCCTCACACTTATATCGTATCACGTTTCGAATCAAAACTCATATTCGATGTAAACATTGAGATTAACCTACTTTGGTTGCATATTGTAGCAATATAAAAAAAAAACCGAATAAATATAGTATACCCCAACTGCCCCGAACTGATGCTAGTGAATCTGCTTTTTTTTGTTGTCTCTTGCTAGGTACGAGTATATAGTGTTTCAAGCAAAGCTAACACACAAATATTAAGTTTGAAATTTAAAACCCCCCTGCTCGAACGACCGACCAGTAGAAAGGAACGTAAATTCAATACCGACATTCATTTTAAAAACAAATGCACATATAACTGTTTACTATGTTCCAGAGTTTGTTTTTGATAGGCCATTATAATGGAACAAAAAAAAAATTAAAAAATAAAACTAAAAAAAAAAAACTGGCATAGTCGCAGTGACAACAAATGTATGTGGTGATGGCATTCATGTGAAACTAAAATTTTTTTTAAGCTGATGGTCGTCGTGTGTCCTGGTAGATGGAATTTTTTCTGCAATTCTGCATTGAAAATAACTGCCACCAACACGAAGCTCCTATTATCAATTGGCATAAGGTTTTTTAGTTACTCATGTTTCGAACATAGTCGTTTTTATATTCAGTATATTCAGTGTTTCCTATTTGAAAGGATTTATCTTTATTTTATTTTTTAGTAAGTATTGTGTTTTTTTTTTTTAAGTGCACCATTTTTATATAAAGTGGTTACTCTATCTCATATGTTTTGGCCAGGTTGGCAATACATAAAATACATCCCCACAGGGGCGGCAATCAACAAAATTGTTTTATAATCAAATAATTTTACGAATGAATTTCAGGGGGACTCACGCGATCCACGATCCAAATTCAATGCGGATACTTTTAGTTTAAAATTAATTTAGCAAATAATTGTTTTGCGTTCGAAAAAAATATATTTGAAATTAAAACAAAAAAATAATTAAAAATATACCTAGAAACACTACTGAGGAAATATTTATTTAACTTTGAGTTAGAATATCACAGAAAAAGTAGAAAAAAAAAACATTATCATTCAAGTAGAAGGTTTTATCAAAATAATAGAAACAAATCTTATTGATAAAGTTTTTAAGATAAGCAAATATTTCTTCGAAGATATCTTATTGAATATTGCTTACACTTTGTGTTTGTATTCTGAATTTTTCGAGGTTATCTTAAAATAATAAGGATTTCGTATTTAAAAAAAACTAAAAAAAAAACTTAGAAAATAATGCATAAAAAACATTCAGCAAGTAGTTAAGCTATAAACTGTTCATAAAATGTTCTGACCCTTTCCGACGACGACGGTGTGCTTACTTTCATTGCTTGAATCCAAGAAAATAAATTAATTTATTTTACATGATAAGTTACAAAAGCTCTATGTAAAATTGAAAATATAAAAAGTCAGAAAAACATAGAAAAACACAGAAAAAACATAGAAAAAACATAGAAAAATCATAGAAACAATTGCCCGAAATAACTTTAACTACCGCAATTCAATTCAATGTAAGAATTTCAATACTTTTTCATAGGATGCTCCACTTACTTGATTTCGAGTTAACAAAGCAGCAAATAAATATAGAAAACATTGAACTACAAGTTTAAAATTCACAACAAATACCACAACTTTACCAATTTTTGTCCCTGTACAATAAAAAAAAAAAAAAACATTTTCAACAATTTAAACTTATTGTTATCAGAAATGTTCAGCACAGCTCTGTACTTCATCATTTTTTTGTAACAAAAAAAAAAAAAATATCAAAACAAAAAAATTCTTTGAAAACTTTTGAAAATTGTTTTCTATGTGGGCTGTAGAATTGCAATAATAACATGTCCCAGTCCATGTCCACTAACATAAGCAATCGCATTAAGCGTCAAATTTAACTTTTACAAGTAAGTTATAAGGACCCAGCATAAACTTGATGTCCGTGAGTGTAATCAAAAGTACGACTATGGGCTATCAACCTTAAGGAGAATAAAACTTTTGTTCACAAACTTTAATCAAATTGGCTTCCATTCGAAATAAATGTCCCAAAAAAAAGAGAAGAAAAAATGTAGAACAGAAGGAGAGGGTGATACCTTACCTACCCGCTCCTACAGGATAGCCATAGTCGTGCACGACTACGCGGTATGTAAGCCAGAAGCAAAGTAAATATTATTTTTTGCAATGATGATGATATTTTTATTCTCTTCTGAGATGATTAAAAGTTTTTTTTTTATTATTATAATTTTTTTTTTTGTTTGTCTGTCAAAATTTATTTTTATCTTTTTTGAAACAATTTTTCTTTTTCTCTGATTGCCTATATATGTATATATGTTTTGGACAGGCGATGAAAAGAAGTATATTTTTTCAAGATATTAGTTTGGGGGATTTTGGAGAAATCATTTACTTGGTGTTTGTTTTTTTTTCGGATTCACTTGTTATCATGAACAGATGAATAGAAATAGAAATGTCTTCTTTTTTTCTCGGAATAACAGTTTTTGGGGTTACTAGGGCATGGTTAACAATTTATGGTAGACTCTGCTTTTAAAATATAACATAATGAAACTAATGAGAACAAAAGTAGGATTATAATTGAATTTTTGGGTATTCGTTTAAAAATGTAAAAATGATAAAACTGAAAATTAAACCTAATTTCTTAAATCTTTAATATTATTTATTTTAATGATACAGGAAGGTTTTCAGAGAAGTTTGAAATTCAAAGAAGGGTTAGACAGGGCTGTATACTTTCACCAATACTTTTCCTGTTAATGATTAGTGATGTACTGCACGGGCACGCAGCTTTGTCGAATAGAAACGGAGGTATTCAGTGCACTCTGCAATCGTACCTCAAGCACTTGAACTACACAGACGACTTATGTTTACTAGGATCATAGATCTGCATTAAATGACAACAATGGTGGAGTGAGACGGAGAACCACACATTGTTTTGGGCTAAAGATAAAAAGTATCACCATTTGAACTTCCTCATCTGAGGATTGCTGTGAAGTGATAAATTTGTCCAAACATCAAATGTTCATAATTCGATTCTGGATTTGTAAAAAAAAAAACTGAATTTAAATATCAAAATTTAAAGAAAAAATTCACAAGTATTAAAAATAAAAAAACATTTTTGTAACTAAAAACATTTAAAATTGTTTCAAAATATCAAACAAAAAAGAAAAAATATTTTAATATTCATTTTTATTAAAATGTTAAATTTTTTTCGTTTCCAATTTATTTTATAATTTTAAAATGCATTTTTTGTTAAATGAAAATGTTTTGTTTTTTGTTGTACACCCTGTATAGGTACATATTTCAGTAATAATCATATCAAATTCGTATTTATTTTTTGTGCTTTCAAGAGAAGTTTCGCGACTGATAACAAAATAAATTTTATAGATTAAATTCTGGTATTGAATTAAATTTACATGCAAAAGTTTGTTTGCCTTTGTTCAGCGCACTCGTGTTTACCTATGGCAAATAAGATACCTTTCTTTTCGTTTCATATATAGGTATTTATTCATATGAACGTTATTAAATTTTCTAATTAATGAACAGAACTTTCATATTGTAATAAAATATCTGCTGCTTTCGTTTTTGCTGATTTCATTAAAAATGTGCATATTTATTTTTTTTCCTCTGGATTAATTTATTCTATATAAAAAACAATCTCATCTAAAATTTCTTAGAAAATTGAATTAAAATTCATTTTTTTATTTTCTCTATTTTAATTGCAATTTATTGATCAGAAATTTATGACACATGCAAAGTAAATTAGTGATTATAATTATCTGTAAAAAGTTATCAATTAATTTTTAATAGAATTGAGTGATTTTTATACTATTGCGATAATAAATCGTGTGAATTTTTTTTTTTGCATGGTAGGTACAAATTATTATTATCGCAAAACTTTTATCAGTTGATTATGTTAAACTCACATTTGAAGTAAATGTATTATGCAGTTGCTTATTTAATAGACAGCGTATATTGATTTAACAAAGAAATAAAATTGGGAATTTTAATTTAAAAACATGCTGTTGGATGATGCATATTTTTAAATACTTAAAGTTCAAGTTCAGTTGTGTTTAATTTTTTTTTTTGAAATCGATTTATTGCTTACACGTGCCATTGGGCCTTTGGCATTTTATGTTTAAAATGTATTTAATTTTTGTGTGCATTTTACACCACAAAAAAATTCTGAAAAGTGTAAAAGTTGATGAAAAATCTTCTATGTAAATCTGAAGGGGCTACTCAAACGTCGGCTTAAAGTGGAAACCACAGCTTTTATTTTGGTTTTGTAAATAAAAAAAAAATGTTTAAAAGTTAGATGCAGCTTAAATTGGCACAATATTTTATTGGTATTAATATCGAAAATAAGCTACATTCGAATCTTTTCCTTAATTTCTCAAAAATATTTTTGTAATGCTATTTTCTTTAGCAAAAACTGAAATGCAATATTTTTCAAAAAAAAAAAAATATTAAAAATAGTTTATAAATACCAAAGAAAAGTATTTAAAAAATATAATTATGTATAAAATTAAGATAATGGCAAAAAAAAATTTAAAATAAGTTATAAGTAAGTTTTTCCGCTGAGAAAGAAAATTTTTCCTTGGGCTAGTTTTGAGGAGAAACTGAAAAATTACTGAAAAACGAAATTTTAGCTAGAACCATAATAAACAGACGTAGTCTAAAGTCAGTATCAAAAAACACCAAAAAGCTTTTCGGACACTCAAATGCATTTACACTATTTTGATTTATGTAAATAGATAAAGTTCACTTTCGCAGAAGCACTTAAGGAGCGCTCTTGATTGATCAAAAATACTTCCCCACACAAGCAATAAGTTTTTAAGACAAAACTGAAAATTAGATAGATTCTGAGGATGATAAAAGGGGCGTGGTTGCTCGAAGTTCTGTTTTAATCCGTATCTATGCCAATAATAAAAATTAAAAACTGCCGAAATTTTTGTAGTTTAAAAATTCTACGCCAAAAAATATGCTTTTACTCATTTAAAATAAAGTGTTTAAATATTTTCTTGCTTCTGTGCACTTATTTATTATTTCTTCAATTTAGTACCTACATCTCCCACTTGAATCTGAAAAACAATAAACCGCCATTGAGGCAGCAATCCTTAATTCTTTTCATGTTTTGTTGTCAATTTCAACAACAACAAAAACAAAAAAAAAAGGATATAACATTTCAAATTCCAACAAACTCATCATAATGAAATATACACTCGAAACACATTGCGTCATTAAAAACTCTCTTTGATGCTTGAAAAAAAAATCTACTTAAAAACGAACAATAATTAAAACAACAATAATAAGCAATCTTATAACACAAACTTGTGTGTGTTGGTATGTAAATTATAAATTCATCAACGTTTTCATTATCCCACAAAAGAGTTTCTTGCAAAAGTCAGTGAGAATTCTGGATTCAGGAATTCTAGAAAGGTAGGGTAAGGTACGCACATAACATAATATTTTTCTAAGAACATCAGCTCATTCCACCAAAGTAGCATCCACGTGATCTCTTTTATCTCATCAACTCTCATCGTTTATCCTTTGATCCTGTATTCCATTTATCCCATTTTTTTTTTTGTGTCGTTTTAATTTTTTTTTTTTATCCCTAACTCTAAAGTGGTGGCTCTCCTTTCCATTTTATAATGCCTTCTCGCTTTCTCTATTATCTGTTATTGTATAATGTCTGACAGCTTTTCATGATTATCACTCAATAGGACCTTTAGTATCCTATAGGTTGTCGGTTGTTTGTTTTTGATGTTTTTTTATTTCTTTACACAAACACCCACATTTTCAAAGTGATGGCGACAAACACAACAACAACAACAAAATAAAATTTTCATTGAAGATGCATATGTACAGCAATTTGATGTGATGAACAAACAACATAGCTAAATTGACGACAAGTCTGCGTCCTGCCTTATTTTGTGATGTTGAATAACATTTTCAAAGATGGCAGAAGTGCAGCATCTCCAAACTGATGACATTTTGTTTTTTTTTTTCGGCTCTTGCATCATCAACAGCATCGTCATCCTCATAATCATCGGCAACAACATCAACAGCAGTGAGGTCCTCGTCGCCGGTTCTAAGTCCTGATATAAAGTCTTCCCCAACTACAAGGACAAGCGCCTCCACCTTGCTTGCGTTAACAGTGTCGGCGTCAGTTGGTGGCGGCATCTTTTCAACTGTCATGGTTAAAAAAGGATGGCGCGCGAGGTCTCATTTACAAAGAGGAATTTTTCGACGCTCTTGAACTCGTATCCTTTTTGGAGCCATTTTTTTTTCCGTCCGTCGTCGGTATGTGCATTGCATAGGTATATGCACTCAAGCCAATGATTGCAAGTTTTTACATATTTATGAAAAGCAAATAAGGAGCTATGCACACAGAGCGAAAATGGTGGTTGCAGGATAAAGTATATATATGCATGCAGCAAACCAGAATGAGTGCATTCAGCTAACGATGATGATGATGATGACGATGGCGGCGAATGTTCTGTGTGTGTTGGGATAGTAGTAGGTATAATAAAGTTGTTTTGAAAATGCAAAGTCCTTCAGATAATAGAGACACGAGTCTCGGCATGTACCTACTGCTTCTTGCTGCGTATGTCCTTTTCTCAGGGTGGATTATGTGTGTACCACCAAACCACTTGCGCGCTTTATAGAAGCGAACATAATATGTACCTGCGAATAAGAAGAAGAAGAAATAAGTAGATATAACCAGTTATGTATGTAAAAAGAAGAGAAGCAAAAAAGTTAAGGAATCCTGACAGTAATTAGTGTTAATTAATATCAAAGAAAATTACGAAAACCAAAGGAAGCACTATAACGGGAGTGGAGAAATATAAAAAACCTAAATAAAAAAAAAAACTAGAAAATCCTTGCATTTGCCGGATAAAGACTTTTACGAGTGGGGGTTGCCAGATCTAATTAGATAAATTAGACGAGAACTTTGCTTTATTTTCTATGATATGGCCTTCGAGTACCTACACGTGCATAATACATAATAGTGCTGCAAACCTAGATTTTTCTCTTCTTCTTTTTTCTCTTTTTTTTTTTATTATTCCATTATAATGGGATGCTTTTGTTCTAGTTAATGATTTTGTTATCCTTTTCCACTTTACTCATATAAATAGGTGTCCTGCATTGTAGGTATTTACGTTGAACAAAAATTATTTAAACTTTAACCGAATACTGAGATATTTATTTCGAGTTTAAGTATTTTTTTTTTCAAATAGATTTTTATGGTTTAAACTTATTTAAGTTTTTTTTTAAGATTTTAACGAATGACACTGTCCTCAACAGAATTCAAGCATGCTGAAAAGATAAAAAAATATGCTAGGAACCTTGGCGTTGAATAATTGTTGTCACAGTAGATACATGAAATTATCGATGTCTCATTGAACATAATTATACACGACAGACCACTATTTGTTATAAAATTGAAATCCAGCCGGGTCGAAAAACTTACGTATGTATATATTTGAATTTTTTGTTTTTGAGAAAATTGACATACCTTGTGTTCAAATTTTACTTACAAGTACTTCGAAGTAGTACAAATAACATCACATTTCTTATTAAAACCCTAAGGGCTACGAGTACAAATTCGTGCAATCCAACGTGCATTTTATTTATTTTTATTTGAAATGAGTTTTGTCATTAACAAAAATATCTGAAAGTAGTACACTGTGACGTATACGTACTTTAATTTTTTTGTTTTGTTGAATGTCATGTACATTGCGCAAATATTAATACATCTTTGCAATAACACGTGTATTTTTATTTAAACGTGCATTTATATTAAATCGTTTATCTTATCTTTTTGTATTACGAACAGCATTTGAGTGGGTTGGATTTTATTTTTTATATTATAAATGATGCCCCGCAAAAGACAACCAAGTTCTAGAGTTGATTTTCAGTCGATAAATTCGTATATCGTTTTTTGATCTCCAAATTCTTTCTCGTCTTATGTTAGCAAATTAAATAATTAATTTTATGTTTTTCATATTTTTCTCTAATACATTCTTGTTTTCATATTTTTTTTTTTGTTCGCAAGACAGAAGAAAAATTCCTTAGTCGTGTCTAAATTTTGCATTTGTTAGGATTGTTTGAATAAATAATATATGTACATACATATATTTAATTTATATATATGTACATATACATATACATATTTTTTAAATAAATTTTTAAAAATCTTATTAAAATACCATAATTTTTTTTCATCAAACCGATCCGATTTTAAATAAAGAATATTGGATTTACAAAATTTTGAAATACAGAAATTTTGAGTATGAAATTTTGTAATCTCAATTTCGCCGCTAAAAATATTACGACCCATAAATAACTGATGTTCTCTTCAAATTACTGTTTTTTTTTTTTTTGGAATTCATTATCAAATACGTATGACTGTATGTATGTAAATTAAATGAAAAAAGGCTTCATTTATAAAATACAAAAGAAAGTAACTGCTATATATTTAAAAATATGAATATTTAAAAAACTTATATTGAAAATAAAAAAAAATAAAATCTTCTGCAGAATAAATATTTAAATTCAATAAATTTTGCAGCATTATAACTTTACTCTATTACCTTCACTTAGCATTAAAAATGTTCAAATTTCAAAGCGTTGCTCTTAAATTCTGTTTTTGAAAATTCTAAAAATAATATAAAAAAAATTTAGTGCTCACAATACGAGTACATTCCAATGATAATTCCATAACAATTTTTTATCTAAATGAAAATAAAAGCATTTTAGGAAACAAATCACAAACCAAATTACATACGTGTCGTTTTCGTGCATTTTTTTTTTCAAGCTCAGAAATACAAAAATTTAGTTTCGATTGAACAATAAATCCAACATAACAATGCATTGCTATGGTATACTTCTACCAAATTTTAAGCAATGCTTATAAATATGACTAAACTTTTTGGATAAAATATTTAAATTTTTCATAAAATATCTAAGAAAAAATAAATACATATATGTATGATTCTATGTATGACATGTATGACAAATAATGGAAAAAGTTAAAAATGTCATTAGCATTTTTCTATTTTTTTTTCTTAGAATTTACATGTGGGGTTTTCCGAGTTTTACATGAACAAACAAATTTGAGGAGTTTCCTGAAAGTTGATGATTGTTAAAAGAATTACATTTTTTTTTTCCTAGAAATTAAAAGCTGAATGGCAAATATTTTATTTTCATAATTTTTTAAATAACTTTTTTTACTTTCAGGTAATTAAAATAAAATCGTTTGATGATTTTGCTTAACTTTTACTTCTGTGACATATCCAAGAGCATTAACTACTTTGATACCCGTAAGTAAATCATTTTCTTCATTATCATTGGCAATCTCATGCAATTATCTCATGCGTCGAACTCACACTCAGACTGTAAATAAACTCAATGAACGTTAACTTTTCCAAATATCGTAAAAATTTAATTTTTTTTTTTTTAGTTTGTGTCATTCAAGCCAAAAACCGCATCACAACATTTTAAATGAAAGAAAAAAATTAATTGAATGGTTTTCAAAAAAAAAAAAAAACCCAACCTCCAAAGTACTTTCAAAATGTAATTATCTTCTAGGATGTCATTTCGGCAACTCTTTCGCAAATCGTTATTCATTATTTTTACAAAGAGGAAATTACATTTTTCTTTTTTTTTTTTAAAGAAGATTACGTGACCAATTAGTAAAGTTTTCAAGTTAATGCTTTGCCATTAGCACCATTCCCCATAACACTTTCATTTTGCTCTCTTAGCTTTCGGCCCAAGGAAATCCTAAATAAACTAAAAGACTCGGTGCTATATAGTTTTTCACTTTTCTAATTTACTTTCTGGCCACACAGAGACAGAGACCTGGAGACAGAGTAAGAGTGAGAAATGTAAGTGGGCAAAGAGTCTGTTCATGAATATTTTAATTAGTTTTTAACCTTAGAAAAGAACGCGAGTCAACAGGTTGACTTGACACTTTGGGGTTTTTGAACTGTGTACCTATATATTTTTTTTTTGTTGTGACTAATGCCCGGAAATAATCTAAGTAATTTTCTACCTCTTTTCATTTTGTTGATTTTTTGCATAAAAATTTAATTATCAATATATCTTTATAAAGACAGGAAATTATTCATCTACCTATCGACTATGGCATCATTTTCATCATATAAAGTGATTTAAAATTCTTAATATGCCCTAGAGCCGTGTCATGTCAAGCGTATCACGAACTAATTATGTCATCTATATGTCAAAGCGGATGCTTGATTGAATTGACTCTTAGCCTCTGGGTGGGGGTGGCAGTAGCAGTTATGATGATGATGCCTACCCCACTCCCTTTCTCCCAGTCTCCTTAAATAACAAAGGAGTGAATTTACATATTTGTTTGTTTTTTTTTCATATTTTTTTTTTTAAAGTTTGCTCATATCTGCGATTGAAATGAAGCGCAAAGCTAAGCGTAAATATAATTTTTTTTTCATAAAAAAAAACACATCATGCGAGAACTTTTTGTGTGAGAGGCATTATCCAATGAGTAGAATTTATCTAACACTACAAGCGTTTTGAGATACACCATAGATAAGCATCTGAAACAACCCTAATAGAGGAGAACGAGCAGTAGGAAACATAACCTAATGCAAGGATTGAGATAAACGTTCATCCTTTTAAAGAGTGAGTAGAATTTAGTTGAAAAAAAAAAACAGTTTTATGCTGATGTTGGGGTTATACGAAAGGAGTGTTGTTAAAAACAGTGTTACCATTTAGCATTTTTTTTTTATCGAAAACATTGACTTTGTATTATTTATTTTAAGGTTTCATATATTTTTCTTCTGTGGATTTTATTTTTGTTATAAAAAAATTGAAATTGGTTCATTAATTAATTAATACACACTACGAAAAATGTGGAAGGGGAAAAATCTGCATAAACTTCCCTTGACAGGGTATTTTACATTACCTACTTAAAAAATCGCTTTACTTAAAAATCGCTCTGCTAAAAAATTCGCTTTACTCAAAAAATCGATTTTCTTAAAAATCGTGTTGTTGTTTAAAATAAAATAAAAATTAAAATTGAAGAAAAAATAAAAATAAAAATTGAAGAAAAAAATAAAAATAAAAATTGAAGAAAAAAATAAAAATAAAAATTGAAGATAAAAATAAAAATAAAAATTGAAGAAAAAAATAAAAATAAAAATTGAACAAAAAAAAATTAAAATTGAAGAAAAAAATAAAAATAAAAATAAAAATAAAAATAAAAATAAAAATAAAAATAAAAATAAAAATAAAAATAAAAATAAAAATAAAAATAGAAATAAAAAGAAAAATAACAATGATATAAAATAAAATAAAATAAAATAAAATAAAATAAAATAAAATAAAATAAAATAAAATAAAATAAAATAAAATAAAATAAAATAAAATAAAATAAAATAAAATAAAATAAAATAAAATAAAATAAAATAAAATAAAATAAAATAAAATAAAATAAAATAAAATAAAATAAAATAAAATAAAATAAAATAAAATAAAATAAAATAAAATAAAATAAAATAAAATAAAATAAAATAAAATAAAATAAAATAAAATAAAATAAAATAAAATAAAATAAAATAAAATAAAATAAAATAAAATAAAATAAAATAAAATAAAATAAAATAAAATAAAAAAGATGCAAGAGGGATTTTTTATTCCATTCGGTCTTTTTTTTTTTAAAGAAAAATTCGGCTTGACTTTTTATTCTCTCAAAAAATAAATACAAATACCATAAAATATATGTAGCCACATTTTATATCAATTTCAAAAATAATAATACAAAAAACATAAATGAATAATATAAATACATTCCTTTTTAAGATCACGTTGAAAACATTTTATTTATAAAAGTTTTTTTCAAAGTTAAGCCATCAAACAGAAAGCATAACCAAAAATCTCCCTTAATCGATTAAGAGATTAGGCAACATAAATTAAATACAAAAACAACATTTTAGGGCTACAAATCCCAGTTGTAGCCAGATGTTACCATAAAAACTGCTCTGAAAACTAAGTTATTAGATAGCAGTTGTTTCACACAACGACGACGACGGTTACACTAAACAAAAAAGCCACCAAAACCATCCTGCGACAAACATCTCAGCAAACAATAAAAATCGATCGAATTGATGTCGCGCTGAATATAGCACTGGCGTTCTTATCCTGATGCTTTATACATACATATATATATTGGGGCTAGCTGGGTGATTTGATTCTTTAGAGATACAGTCTCCAATATATTTTATTTTGCTTATTTATCATCATCTCATGACACTTAAACATTCGATTTAAAAACCAGCAACCATCAGGCGGCAGGGTAGGTATAAGTACCAGCCCCATCGTGGAAGAGCTCACTAAACCCTTTTTTTATTTCTGCTGGCTCGGCTGGTTTATTTTCGTTGTCGTTGTCATATCAAAAGAAAGTAGGTACCTCGTCGTCGTTGTCGTTGTTAAGAACGAAGCCGAAGGGTGGTTTAAGTTGGTTTTTGGGTTTTGTCATTTTTGTTTTGGGTGATGCGATATACTAGGAATGGGTATAGGATTTTCAAGAGCGCCAATATAGAGGAAGTTATCAGGATGAATTTAATCAAAAGTACGGTTATGTGTGCTAAGAGACTCAACAAGACCCAGTTTAAGGATAATGCGCTCTCCATACAACTGTACACTGATGCTGGCTGATTGAAACCCAAGATAATATAATATCCTTGGTGGATAAGTGTGCGTGTGTAAATAAAAATGAAAGTATTTTTGAAATGCTTTTCAGATAACATTTTGAATTGAAGGGGAGTTATTGAATGGTTTTATTTTCTATATAAATATATATGTATGTATATATGTCGTACATGATGTGGCCCTCAAGAGATATTAGAATGACGACTGAAGCTTTATTATTGTATATCATATATATACAGATACACTATCATCATCATTGGAAACGATGATGATTGAGAAGATGAAAAAAAATAGATCCTATTTTTTTTTATTGATTTATAAGTGATTTTTGTTGTTGTTGTTATTGAATAGGGAAAGAGTTTATTAGTGTAATTTAGATAGTAAGTCATAAAGTTATACTCATTGAGTAAATCAAACTTAAAGTCCATAATACAGAAGGTTTGATCTTTTTTTTAGGTAAAAAGGTTAAAATTAATTTGTCAATTCATTTAGATAAAAATATTTGATGCATAAAATGTTACTTCAATTTCTTGTCCACTTTACTTTAATAGACGATGTTAAGAACAGAAATGTGTTTTGATTTTTTTTCTTTTTAATTTAATTAGAATAAATAATTGATTTTTTTTTTAATTTTTCTCCATTGGCACTTGTACTGTTCTTACACTAAGCGAATCATATGAACAATTTATTTTCTTATTTTGACTGAAATCACGCCTTCCTTAACTATTCACAAAATTATTTTTTCTAAAAAATTTATTAGGAATTTTTCATTTTATTAAATAAAATTCCTGATCGATAAAATTCAATTGATGTATTTTCTGATGGTGTCGGGTTTTCAATTACAAATAAATCAATTACAAAAAGGAAACCAACATAAACATTTGATTAAAAAACCACAACGCTGCGCGGCTAGGTATCTATCTTCAAATATTTACATTCTTACCATCAAATATGTTATGCTAGGTTTGTATGCAAAACAAATCTCCCATAATTGGAATAAAAATACTTTTATTTTTTATTAAATAAATTTTTCATAACATTCAATTTATTCCAAATCAAATGTGGATACATACATATGTGAAACCGCACAAAACGCCCGAATTTCATAGTCATCAAATATTTGATATGTACCTATGTAAATATGTTGATATTCAATTACACATGTGTGTCCTTTTGGAAACAAAAGCATACAATGAAAATGCTGGCCACACTTGAGTGAGTATCTAATGCAATAGGAAAAAATAAATATTTTTTTTTTGGTAGGAAATAAAATTCCATTTTATTATATAAATATAAATTAATAATTATTACTGTGTGACATACATATAACGAGTATACCAGAAATGAGATTAATTTGAACGATATGAGGAAGGATGCGCATCATGGGTACAAAAAAAAAATCAATTATATTAACTGCATCATCAAATTAAAAATTTAATGAAACTTGCGTTAATTGTGTTGGCATGTAATTTAATGTAAGGTAGGTAAAGGCTAGTAATTAAATTGCCGTCAATATATGTACTTGACATGAACATTAATTTATTATTGATATAAACTTGAATTAATTTATTTTTTTTCCCCTTTTTCTTTTGCTTCATTACCTACTGTGAAAACAGTGTTTAAATTGCATAAACGAATGTATTTAGTTCAGTAGCATGGCAAAAAATAATAGTAATAGTCAAGGAAAATAATACTTACTAACAAAGTTGTAAAAGATTGTAAACTTTGTGAATGCATTCTTTATCATTGAATTCAACTTAAAGAATGCATTCATTCATTCTGTTCTAGGACTGCGATTTCAAACTATGCAATAATCTTTTTTTTTACCTAAAGGAAGATTACAATCATCCATATTTGATTTTGGTTAATTAATTTTAGCGAGAGTTAAGGGGGGTAAAAGTCTGCAAAAGTACTTTTGTAAATTATAATTCTCTCAAAATTGTCAAAACAAAACAAAATTGGTTCTAAGAATCAGACATACAATTAAAAGGAGTATAGGATGTAATACATAATTAAGTAAATTTATTTCTTGTTTTAAAAATTTTGAGTTGGAAAATTTATTTTTCATAAACTGTTAATAAAACGTATAAAAAATACATGTTTGTCTAAAAGAAAAACTATTGCCTGATTTTCAATTTTAATTTTAAGTAGTTGTAGAATTTTGTCCGATTTTGGATAAGTACCGGAACCGGTTAGTGATTAAAAATTAATTTCAAAACCTTCTGTTGCAATTTCGCGTGAGCGGGGCAGTGCCCAAAAAAATTGTACCCATGAAAAGATACAGGCAAAGTACATTTTATTAAAAAACTCCAAATCTTATCGGTAAATTCTAGAATTTTCACCTTTTGACTTCTTGCAGTTGCATATAAATTATCACCCAAGGTTCGATGTTGATACTAATTTTTGACTATAGTCATGGAAATTTTGACAAATAGACATTTTTTAAATGAATCTTTTTAATTGTTTACCCGTTAAACGAAGCGGAAAGAAGAAATGAAACGAACGAGATTTTACTTAAGACAATGTAACTTTGTTTATACATGCTTAAACTAAAATACTGGTAATGCCTTACAACCAAAGAATAAAAGAGAGAGAGAGAGAGAGAGCAAAGTAGAACATTATAACAGTGTGATACAAACGCATTCGAACTTTATTACAATTCTATCAATCTGTCACCTTGACATTTGTGTGTCACAAGATACTAGTCAACTCGTTACCTACCAATTTGACACCTGTCACTTTGACATCTGCCACTTTGACATCTGTCGGAACAGGCGTTTATTTAAATTCGAGCCAAACCAATTCCAACCCTTCATTTTTGTTTACTTTAATGTACCTAGAAAAAAGAATCGATACTGCCTAGACACTTTTTCAAAATAAATTTAATTTTGTGTGTCACACAACATTTTCATGTTTACCGATTTCTACAGAATAAACATTTTATTCGATAAATGTTTTCAGTATATGTATGTAGTCATGTAAAGGTATAGACAAAAAGTAAACATTGACATAAATGACCTAAAGATTACATTTTATACCTCAAATAAATTTCAAATCTATCAAATTTACTTACTGCCATACGAGTAAATAACAAAACCAAAAACCAATTTTAATATTTAACCTATAAATTCACTCAAAATCAACTTAATCTCTAGAAAGATTAATTTCACCAATATCCCAAATACCAAACAATATAAATATTCAAAAGAGACAGAGAGAGACAGATCATATAAAAATAAAAATGCAATGAACCATCAAGTCATTGAAGACACATCAACGATTTATCCAAAGAACCAAAGATGATAAATTTATATTATTTAAAGCTTTTTATGCTCAGTGAATTGTGAATAAATGAGTTATCAATTTATTTTGATTTTAATTTCAAAAATCTTCATTTAATGTGTATGGTATAGTTATCACCCTCCATCCCTTTCACAGCTCTTCTGAAACCAGTTAAATATATCAGACACAAAAAGTTGGTATACTCGTATATATAGTATGAAGCACGTCATCAAAGAAATAAATTACCTCCTCAAAATGGCAGGATTATTTATGTCAAGTCATTGCCGTTGATGAAATTAATCTTCTTTTCAAATGCTATAACAGCAATACCAACGATAAAAATGAAGAGTTTTTTTTTTTTTTTTTAAACTCAGTCAACACAGTGTAGTGTGTGTGTGTGTCAAAGGTTGTTCTTATAAGACAAATTTAATATACCAAGCATCCTCTCATCTTCATTTGGAACTTTTTCTTAAAACGTTTTTTTTTTTTTTTTTTCTTTTGCATTTCCGTCTTCCTTTCAAACAAATATATGAACCTACATAAAATGTGTGTTCAGCTTTCTCAGCAACATTAAGATTGTTGCATGTGTATGTTGTAGATAATAATTCACTTTCGGTTTTTGAGTTCCTTTGAGAATATAGATAGATATCAGCGATTTAAGATCTTTCATGTTTTCTTATAAACTTTTGACTTTTCTTTTTAGCCTTCCCTGGAGGAAGTTTCTAAGAACTTTACCCGGTAAATCTACTAAATACTGTGACCTGTTATAGTGTCGTACATTCACAGAGCACGTCCCCTTGAGATACTCACGTTTCATACCACTTCTCCCCACTTGACATCGCAACCACAAACAATGTTTGCCTCTATTTAATATAGTCCAGTGCAATTATAATAAATGACCCAGTAGTTTCTGAGTCTCATTAGGAAAAAAATATGCAAAAGCACAAAGATGAAGGCACCATCTGGTGTATCATAAAAACTCGAATTAAAAAAAATCAAAATCATCAAAGCTGCTTTTCCAAAAAAAATATTTTTTGAAAATTAAAAAAAATTGGTATTTACTCAAAAGCAAAATTTCGAAAAAAGTTCAAAACCAAAATTTTGTATTTCAAAAAACCTACAAATTTATTTGACAATTCGTCAAATAAATTATGTGAAAAATTGAAAACCAAAAATCCTGTTCTGTGACAGGTACAGTTGATAACGGTTTTTTAATAAATTCAAAATAATTCAAATTACTTAAAAAACCGCACTTAAAAATTTCATCAAAATCGGGAAAGTGATTTTTGAGATAAATATGTTTTGTTTTAACGATTATTTGACTGGAACCTACCGTAGTTTTTTGAGCTAAACATAAAGTTAACTAAAAAGTTCCAAGATTGAAGAAAATCAGAAGTTTAATTATTTATATTTTACAGATAACAGCTGAGACATTTAATAAAAAAAAACTAAAATCCAAGATGGCGGCCAAAAGGAAAAAAAAAAACAGATTAATAATTTCCAATCTTGCTTCTAATGAGAGAAAAACAAACTGCCATCCATATAAACTGTTTATAAATGCACTGGACTAATAAACGTCTATACCAAGACCAACCAACAACCAACCCCACCGTTATTTAGACGGCTTCGGGTTGACGGTTAATTGCGATTCTATAATAAAGTAGAGATAATATATCAAATTTCAACGTATCCTTAAAATTTATGTGTGCAAGCGTTTTGTTTGAGAGTGTGTCATGCATGTCGCCTTCGTTTTATATTATACAGTGTGTGGTGCTGTGTGGTAACACCACTGTGCTACGAGGACACATCAGGAAAGAGAGCAAACACCTCAACGTTCCAACACTATAAACAAGAGTGTCGTCTTCTAGTGAACTATGTGCTATGCAACGGCAACAGCAGCAGGGATACCTTTAACATTGGGGGTTCAAGGAACCATTGAAAATGATAGCACCAGCTAGCTATATAACCTACCATCATCAGGAGGATCTAGAGAGCGGCAAAAGCGACCACTGCCGCCACAATTCTGAGTCAGGAACTGCCATTTGGATAATTGCAGGTTGTCCTGTCCTGTTTTCCCGGTGCGATGGTGATAGTGCTTGGCTTTAGTTGGTCCCTTTTGGTCGGTCAATCACTCGATATTAAGAGTGTTGTGGAGAACGTTGAATGGGAGTGGTGTGGAATATAAAGGAATTAATATGAAATAAAATTGATTTCTTACGACCTGGCGTTTAAGTTGAATGAGAGGTGTGTGTTTGTGTGCTAGGAATAAATATGTGTGATATAACTCCCCCGATACCGCCACCGATGCGAGGGTAGTTTATATTTTTTTTTTTATTCTGCATTTTCTTCGTCATTGTCGTCGTCCTTGTGTTAATGGGCTTTCCCATCGAAATGGGTCGTTTTGATGCGTGGTTTATTCTTCTTTACTCACACTCTTTCTTTCTCTCTCTTTCAAACTTTTTTTGATACGAGATTTTAATGAACAATGAAAGCTGGTGGTTTCAGGACTGATTTCATTAGAGTGTCAATATGGTTGTGGGCGGATTGGCATACCGATACGTATTCTTGTACGTCAATATATGAACCAAAAAAAAAAACGACGCCAAACGACATCGTAGAAGATGCCGTTGGGATCAAGTTTGGTGAATATTGGTTTTACGAGCTTAAATTTAAGTTGATTTGTGATCAAAAAAAAAAAAAAAAAAAAAAACGAAACTTTGTGCAGGATTTCGATTCGGATTTGGATTGGGGTTTGTATGTAAGGTATACTACAGCTGGTATAAACTTCCAGTTAAGTTCCTTATTTGTATTCAATAAGTGATTAATTTGAAAAAGTTTTTCCAATAGAATGGCAATGAAAGTACCAATACGACCTAAATGGTTACTTTTTTTTTGTCGATGTTAATAGTTCATTTAGGGAGAAGATATTTGGGGAAGAGTTTTAATGGTAATCGAAAAATGTTGGAATTGGTTCCATCAGTTCATATATGTATGTAGGTGATAAAATGGCAATTTGAGTTCTTGTTTGCTGTGATGGGTATACGTACTTAAGGTAAAGTGAAGTTGTTTTCTATGTAATTAATTTCGAAAACGTGCTCATATAAACGTTAATGGGAAAAGTGGAAACTTTTTCTACTCATTATGCTCTAGAAATATTTAATAGAGAAGATATGAAGGTAGTTCGCATGACCTGTCATTGAAAGAACCTAGAAATCTTAAAATTCTAGGAAGTGGTGTTCAAAATCTGAGATTTCTTTTCGGTTGAAATTGAATTCGTTTTCTTAATTTGTATATTACACATAGTCATTATTTTAATTTTAAGACATCCAGGATAACTTTATCCGTTTAAGGTTGAAAACAATCATCATGTACTGATATTATCTCACTTTTAATTTAAAAAAAAAACTACAAAGTTTGAAAGCATAGAACCAGTTTTTTTTTGATTTTCGATTTTTTTAAAAAATGTTTGATTATAAACAAAACTTTTATGCAAAAGCCTCTAAAATTTATAAAAAGTATTCAATTCTTAAATTTTCAAAAAAAAAATTGTAATTGAAAAAAAAAGTTATTGATTTATATTTCAAAAATGGACCAACAAATATTTTTGAAATTTTGGTGCAAATATATCTTTAAAAATTTGAACAAAAATTTATTTTACTTTTTTAAATAACGGTAACTTTCTCAAATAAAAAAATGTTAAAAAACCATTTTCAAAAATTTCCCAAAAACAGCACCGATAATTTCGATAACTTTTTTGAGTTTATTAGTAAAGAGTGTTTTTTTAGAAGTAGAGAACTTTAAGTTGGAAATTCTTTTTTTTTGTAGAACCATAAGAGACTTTTGATCTTCTTCAAAGTTCAAGTTCCCCCTTTAAACTTCCCTTATGTGGAATTCTGCTTATTTTTTAAGGATTAAAAAAAACTTCGTCCTAACCCCATTTAATTTTCATTATTTTTCCATATTATGGGGTTACTATTACTTCAGTGAGACACTTGCATTTATATTAAACCACTTAAACTTATTTTCCCTTATGCTTCTTATGATATTGCTAAATATTATTAACTGCACATAGGGGATTTAAAGAAAAAAAATATTTGTAGATGCAGAATGCATCCTTCCTAACCTTTTTTACCTTACATATATCATGCAAGAGGACTGCAGTCCCCACACATCTTGAAAAACTTTGACAAGTATCCTCTTGGTAGCAGCTATACTTTTATGTAACTTTAACTATACAAAAAAGGGTTGGTAGGTAGGTAGGTAAAGGCGACGTAGGAGCAATAAAATAGTAAAAATAATGTCAGAATTAAAATTTCTTGAATAAGAAATAATAATCCTTGAAACTTGATCATATATGAATTGATTGCAAACAAAAGTTTTTATATTTTATTTTTGAGGTAAAAATATTTTTCAAGAACTTTGCTTGTTCTAAAATAACAATTTAAGTTAGCAATTTTAATAAGCATGATGTGTGACAGTATTTATGTAGTTGAAGTTTGAGTTCGAGAAAGTAATTGATTGTATATTAATTAACTAGGAAAACTATTTTATTTGTTGGTCCTCTAAACACTAAAATAAAAGTTGTGTATGTAGTTAAAAACAAACTGCTTCAGTAAAATTATTGACACGGTTGTGATTAGGGCATTTTTTTTGTCAGGATTTGGGCGTTCTTTCCTACCTTACTTTTCAATGTTTTATTTTATTTTTTATTTTATTCACTATAATAATTTTTTTTTGTAATGCAAATAATTTTCAAGTTGCTTAATTTTTTTCTAAACGTAAAATTCATTGTTTTTGCATTAAAATGTATACAATCCTGAGCACAATTTACTGAGTTTCCCAGCCATTAAAGAACTTTACTTTCGCTTGCATCATCATTTCGCCATGAAATTATAAACTTTTCTCATTACCTTTATCTTTATCCCCTTAAAAAGAGTTGTTTTTTTTCTTTGTGGCATATTCTTAACTGTATAATTTCATGAGGATGCACTTTCATTAATTTATTTATATCACAAAGTGTTTGTTAAATTTATGAATGCAATTTTAATTCTCTTTTGTGATCATATATTTTTTTTTTTTTTGAAATTTTTGAAGACTTAAATTTACAATGACCTCTAGACACATCACTTAATTTAAGATCCTCTCCTCCTACCGTTGCAACTCCAACATCACACCAACTCAAAAACGTTGAAGAATTATTTTGTATTACTGGAGTGGATTAAAAATTTATATAAAGAAGCAGTTGAACTGTTCTGTGCAATATAAATTGCTTTGTAATGGAAGGAACAATTGAAACTTTATCCCTATAGGTTTATGTATATATACCTACTCCACCAGGATACTATATTGTGTTAGTTTATATAGTATATTTGTACATAGCTATAAAAGTGGTCGTTTGGTTGGTCGATAGAGACGCCACAGTTACAGTGCAGTCGCAATGGCTTAGAAGGACTTAACAAAAAGCAGCAGGTGAAACAAAGAGCTTTTTACACAGCACAAAGTAAAATTTAATTTGTTTTGTATTTTATTTTTATTTAATTTAATTATTTTAAAAGTATAATTTTTGTGTTGGTTTATAGATGTTATTTTTTAAAAGCAGATTTATGTTTTATTTTTTTTAAATGAACACCACACCACAAGAAAGTAGAGCGTAATTTATTTGCTAGTAGAACAATTTCAAAACTATTTCGCTTTGTCAGTTTTAAAGTTTTAAATACAATTTATGTTTTGAAAACAAAAACTATTAATATTTGCAATGGTTGCTAGTTTTCTAAATAGAATTTATATTGAATAAATTTTGATGGTGTCTCCATGTTGTGGTTAGGATGATAAATAAACCAAAAAAAATGTGATTGAAAATAAATAAAAAATCAAAAGTATTTTATGTACGTAACATAAATTGATTTTGTTTAATAATTTTTTTAATAAATAATATCACACCTTTTTTTAGGTTTGTGTTTTTTTTTCATTTTAAGTTTTGCGACAAGTTTCGGAGCATACCTTTATCATTGGATGAACTACTTACGAGTACATAATGGAATTACAAAAAATATAAAATTTCAAATAGAAAATACGATTCAAAATAAAAGCTGTGATGTTTGTTAAATTTATTGAACATTTTTTGCTGAACAAAATTAATTTATATAAAAATATTTTTTTTATCATTATTGCAAGCAATAATATGTCTATTTAATAATTTGAAAATTATCTGGTTGGAGTAATAATTCTGCGTGTGCCAAAATTCGGATTAAAAAATTCAGTAGGTATACATACATATTTTAAAATTCGGTATTTCAAAATTCTGCAAATCAAAAATTCTGTAAATGCCAAAATTCAGTTTCGAAAAATTTGTATTTCAATTCAATATAGAGTACAGAATTTTTAAATACAGAACAATGCGCCGTTTCCAAAATTTTCACCACTTGAAATTTTTTTTGTGTATACATTTTTACAGAAAATTATTAAAAATTGTAAAAAATTCACTAAAAATTTCACGTAACCAAAAATACCTAACAATATAATTTTCTAAAATAATTCATAAAAAAAAACGTGTTGTCTTCTCTCTTTTTTTTTTTTTTTTTTTTTTTTAAAAAAAAGCAAAATCAAAAAGAAACACTCTAATATTTTATTTGATTAATGATGGCCTTTTAAAGTCATCATCTACTTGACTTACTGACTTAATCTCAATCGGTTTATATTTATTTACAGCTAATAAACAGAAAATCCGCGATACACTTTCTTTCCACCTTTTCATGCAAACTTCCTTTTAAGTATTAATTTATGCCCATAAATGGGTTTTTTGCCTCTTTATGTACCTACCTATAGCATAGCAATGTGAAGCTTCAAACATTAAACAATTCCATGAGAGCTTAAACGTGATGGGATTTCCAGCGAACTGAATCAAGACGACATTCTTTTGTATGTATTTTAAACGGATGTACTTACACCTCCATAAGGATTGCCTTATTAGTTGTTTTCAAATTATATATATTTACATCTATACCAGTGGTAAAATTATGATGTACCTATAGCAGAAATCCACCATGAAAGATTAATGTACATAAATAGCAGCTTTAGTGTACTGTATTAAATATTGTATACAACAATTCTTGTCGCGTGTATATCGTTATCGTAATGAGCATCGTTTGTTTGTGCGCGATGTAAACAACTGGCATTAAGCTGTCATTATGGTTTGATTACATTGAAAATCTATTTGAAATGAAAACAAAGTGCTAATAATGTCTTTACCAGGGAATATATAGTGGTAGAAGTAGCAGCTGTTACTGCTGTGTAATTTTTGACAGCAAGAAGGTACCTCATGTACTCATACAAGTTTTCTTGATTTTTCTTCTTCTTTTTTTTCAAAGAAAATCGGATTAAAAACAAGGAAATTCGACGAAGATTAGGGAACTTATTTGAGGGAGAAATGAATTGTTTCAATTAAATTAAAAAAAGGTACGTATGTAGGTTCATTGAATTGATTTGATCACGAAATAATTTTGTTTTATGTTTACTACTCGTGAAGAATGTTGACAGTTGAAATTGAAAGCTTTAAAACAACCGTTACATTATGATGGCCGTATATGAAATATGTAGGGTAAACCAACCACATAAGCAATCATCATCATCGGCTCGACAACCGGGGTCCGGTCCTGGCCTCCTTAAACAAGTCTCTCCACCTATTCCGGTCTCGAGCCGACGACGCCATCCAGTTGCGCACCCCAAGGCTTCGAGCGTTCTGGTTTACGCCATCTCTCCAGCTCAAGCATGGTCTACCACGCTGCCGTCTATCATGTAACACAAAGGACTTTCCGAGCCAGTTCCTCTTCGCTCATGCGAGCTAGGTGCCCTTCCCACCGGTAGCCTTCAAGGTAGATTGCGTACAATTCATGATTGTACCGTCTCCGGAATCGTCCTTCCTCACATATGGGGCCAACAATTCTCCTTAAGACTTTTCTCTCCAACGCGGCTAAGAGGTCGGAGTGTCTTTTGCTAAGCACCCAGGTCTCGGATCCATACGTGAGTACTGGCAGGACCATGGTCCTGTACAGCAGCAGTTTTGAAGTTATGGTGAGATTTCTGGATTTGAAGAGCTTTGACGGACTATAATAGGCTCTGTTGGAATGAGCACCCACCCGCGTATTTCTTCTTTTATATTATTATCGGCTGCTATTATTAACCTAAGATATTTAAAGGACTGCACCACTTCAAATTCAAATGTCGTATAAAAAGGAGAAGTCCTGAGAACCCAGTTGAAAAGGCAATAGCTTTATGGTGGAAGAAAAGCATGCGCAAAAATTTCTGGATGAAACTAATCCAACGACACTTGCATTTAGTTGGTCTCAGGCACAGAAAAATCCAAAACCGGGAGACTGGAGATTTTATCAATATTTTGGTTCTGCAAAAGATAACTTGTTTTCTTTAACTTAATACAATTTTTTTTTCCAAATATAATCTACCTACAACTTTTAAAACATTTCTAGTAAATTTTTTTCTTAACCCCAAAAATCTTAGAAACCAATGAAATTGAACTTAAATCTAAATGAACCTAATCAAATCACCCTTTGACTCTATCATTCTACTAATGAATAATGTTTCACCAAATTTACTTAACAAAACACAGTGGAATTATAAATAATGTCCTTGTTATATTTCTGTACTTTCCTCTCGTAATTCTCAAAGTGTTCGTATTAACTTTGTGTGACCTCAAAGTCCCCTCCACTCATAATACCACAATATAAATCTCCACAAAATAGAAAAACAAAAACCAAATTTATTAAGCTATCATAGTAAGAGAAGATTTTTTGAAGCCGTCGCGTCCGTGCGTCGTCGGTCGGTCGGTGGCTCAACCTCGTCCTCAAGCAACTCTAACTAATGAACTTTAACCATGATAAACAAAGCTGCATTTGTTGCGGTTTCACTGTTGAACAGAAATACAAAACAAAAATGATCTGGTTCCACATCAAGTATGTATAGTACAAAAGAGAAGTGTAGTAACAATAAAATATAGCGCACAATATCTGAACAAAACTTTGCTGTGTTGAATAATTTTATATCCCACAAACATTATTGTCTCCCAATCCCAACCATAACCTCCCTACTGTAGTGTGTTTGTATAGAGAGAACTTACAGTTGCCGTAGTACAGCCGTACAGCCCATTAGCTTGGCTGTAATAAACCGTAATAAATGTCAACCAATTTGCACCCCGAATCGGATTGCACCAAAACACAACAACACACTTAACTCTGTGCTACTGAGTTATGTATGGCGAGGTTTGTTGCGTATAAAGCAAGCAAGTCGGCATTCGGTAGTCAGGAATCAGAATTCAGGAATCAGAAAGGACTTCACAAATGTATGTACATACATAACAACAGACAGGACTGCATTAATGAGATACACTTCGATTGAATTTATTTGCAATGATGCATTCATAATGAGCTATCCATGCAGTATTATGTAGATATAGATATAGAGCCAATCAGTACCTACAGCAAGGATATACCTACTCGATGGTATATGTATTCCAATTGAGTCCTGCTGCAGGCCACTTATAGTACCGCTTTATGGAAATCCCAGCGGAAACGTCGTCGTCATTCCATATACAAACGTGTACATTTGTATTCATATGGTTCAGAATAAATCATTTTTTTTAGCGAAATAATTTTTGCTTCTGTTGAACTTATAAAATTAAGTTACGTAGATGGAGCAAAATCAACGGATTCCATATTATAGTAAACAAAGTTTTTTTTTTCCCTCTCGAAAGAATCACGAATAACGCGCGTATAATACTTATTTATGCAAAAAACAGATTACTCCTGCGTTCTTACGTACTTATGTCTACCTACTTGTTTAATTAATTTTTAATTAAGTAATTTAAATTGATAGCCGGAGAAAAAGAGGGAAGGAAGAAGCAGAGAGATACATATACCTACTCAATGAGATTGCGATCGAAATCAAAAGTCGTCGTTACGGATGTTGTTGTTCTCGTGTGGGAAATTTTTATTATTATTATTATTTTTTTTTTTTTAATGAGAAAAATCCGTTGACATGCGATTTTCAACGTTTTATTATTGTCAATTGATTCAAGCATTTCATACTGTAATTTAATCTCAAATCTGGTTTCAATGTCAATGCGGTATATTTGTGGTTGTTTATTGTGAAATCTCATCAAATAAAAAAAAAACGGTAGAAGATTGTTAAAAAAAAAATCAAAAATCTCATAATCGTTGTCAAGACAGACTGTCATCAAGCCAACGTTTTCTTTATGTATTTTCAAAACTTCTACAAATGTATTTTCAACTTTTCAAATACATAATTTACTTTAACCTACTTTATTTCAAAAACACTTTCTTTTAAATTTTCAATCATTTTACCTGTATTAAATTTTCAATATTTTTTCTCAATTTTTCGATTATTATTTTTCATTCTTTCGTTAACTGTTTTCAAATCAATTTCTTGTTAAAATTGTAAGATATTTCCTTTTACTTAATTTTACCTTTTTTAAATGTTATTTTATTTAGAAAATAAAATTGGACAATTCCAAGAATATTTCTTGTTTTCTATTTGGATTTCTGAATTCAACCCTTGAACCGATATTTATAATTTGTTTTGAAGATAACAATCCTAACGTAATCGGTGAAAGAACACAGACATATTTTTTGAACAATTTTTTCTCATAACTCGAAACCACAATGAAATCGCTTAGTATGCTTTACATTTTGTATAAAGATAGGTTTTTTGATATCTGTTAAATAGTTTTCGAAATACGGCTTTCTGAAAGTGGCATACCGCAAAATTATGTAACGTTTGAAGCCATTTCTCGAAAACTATTACAGGTATCAAACAAATAATTAAAAAAAAATTATAAAAACCTCTCAAATTTTTTCGGACAGTGATATTTTTCAAACACAAGAAGCATTTCCCGCTATTAAATCTGAATTTGAATTTGAATGGCGCTAAACTTTTTGAAAAATATTGAATGTTTTTTTTTTTTAGTGAAAGAATATATAAACTTGACCTTTAGTTACTTAATTGTTATTTAAATTTTCATCATTATAATTTTGTATTTTATTTATCATACAATTTGTTTTTCTTTTCAGGTAAATAAAAAGAAAAAACCCTTACATCGTTTGTGCTGTTTCCAAAAGGATCTTCGAAAACTCAATAAGGTTATTTAAATTTGTTATATTTTCCCTTAAAATATTCTTTTTTTTGTGAGAAGAAAAAATGCCCGGGAAATCTAATAAGCTTTCAATGTACCTTTTTTATTCATATTATTTCTAATATCAATAAAATAAAGTATTACCATAGAAATGTATATTGTTAAATATCGTTACTAATCTTGCTATAATTTAGAGCACCTTTGTAAATAATTATGTAGGTACCTAAAGCTTAGAAAAAAGTAAAAGATATATTTGAATTGAACATGTTTCGGTTAATGTTCATATATTGTATTATAAGTGGGTACCGGTACCGGTACAGGTATCTATATATCTATTCATCCGCAAAAGAAGCCACAGATGCTATTTCAATTTTCATATTCGTTCTTTTTTTTCCTCTCTCTCTCTCTCTCAAGACAACCCACCCAATCCATATAAACCACTTTGTGTCACCCACTCACAGTTGAATGCACATCATAAATTGAATTTATGCTAAAGAAATAGAAAATCAAATTTTCTACCCAAAAAGATATCCTTCATTTATATACATTTCCACATTGTTATACATGCCTAAGTACAGAAAGTAGGTACTGAACTAAATATATGTACAAGTATATGGATGAAGAAAAAAGGACTTCCTTATGGGAAGTGCCACCAATTTTTGTGCTCACGTTCCAAATGGGATGTACGTTCACGTAGGTATAAAATATATAACGATACCTATAGATATACAATATTTATATCCCACTGCGGAGGATATTTTAGATAACCCTGGAGCCGGGCCGGGCTGGGCTGACTGAGGCATTCACCACGTGCTTCAAATTTTCTCCTTTTATATGCTAAATGCAAACACACACGTGCACTTATATGATGTGATGGAAATGGTAAATGCTTTCGTTCGCTGCTACTTCTGCTGCTGCTAATGCTGCCGCTACTGCGGAGGCAAAAAAGAGGCATTTTTAAAAGCCGAAACGGATGTGGAAATATTTGACAAACGTGGCGGTTAAATTTTGTGTCAAAATTTGGCAGGCAAAATGTAGACAAATACTCGTGTATTAGTTTTGGTAGGTTGGTTGGTTGGCTGGTAGGAATAAATATATTTGTTATGTTGTTGGTGTTATAAATGAACAAATAACTCGAAGATAAATGAGCCTTAGGACCATTTTGTGTTGAGCTAATGATTGATTTCAATAAAATTTATTGAAAATAATAAAAAAAATACTTTGAAATCCTCTGGGAAGAAGACAAAAAATTACTAGACTCCTTCGCACGTGAATGTACTTATGAGGTTTTCAATTCCACAGAGACATACCCACATATGGTAGATGTGAAAAATATGTATATAAATTGAGACAAAATAACAGTGGAATATTTAAATAAGGGAATGAAAAAATAATGCTTCATTTGTTTACAATCGATTGATTTTCTTTAAGATAAAGTTTAAGCGTCATAAACAGAAAGGTATGAGAATTAGTTTTCCATAAAACAAATAATTTGACTTTTAAAATTGGGGAAGATTATTAAAAACTTAATAATCCACAAAAAATTTAAATTTGTGTTCCTTTAAAATACGAGTTAAAACCACAACTTTTGATCATTCACAGTTCTCAAAAAAGTAAAACACTCGAAAAAAATTGAGGGAATGATTTCTTTTTAAAAGGCTGTATCTTGTGAAAAATTGAGATGAAATCTATAATTCTTTTTCTAGTTTTCAACTTTATTTTTAAATTGTGTTTAAATATTATGGGCAAAATATTTACATCTAAAGAAAAAAAAAATCGAAAAGCTGCATTTTCTTTAATTTTTTTTTTTGTTGAGTTAATTAAAGTCACAGCAAATTTTATGTTGTCCTACAATTCTTGGTTTCAAATACATTTTTCATTTTGCATCAAAAACACCTTTTATATTACAAATATATCAACAAATATTTAAAGCAAAAAAAAGTAGACTGCAGTTTTGAAAACGTGAGTTCAATAGCTTAATTTCTTAAAAGGGTAAAATAATAAATCTTTTTCTGATCAGAAAATATTGACCACAAGACGAAAAACTTTGAAATGAAATAAAACAAAGATGAATTTTTAAAATTGACTTGAAATTGACTTTATTCGAAAGATAATTTTTTTGGAATTATGATTTAAATATGATTTCTGGCATATGACAGTCACGACTGGCTTGGGCGTAATTTAATCTGGAGTTCCAATTTTCAATCACTTTTCCCAACATTTTTGGCTGTATATAGTCAGTAACGCGGCGAATATTGTCCTCCAAGTAGTCGATCGTTTCAGACAAAAGTAGTTTGCCGGCGTTATCACACGATCTTGGAAGCCATTTCAAGGATCCGAAACGTGGAACTATGCAGTTATCAAACGTTTTCTTCAATCAATTGTGGCATGAGCTGTGTGACATGTTTCGTTGTCTTGTTGAAACCACAGCTCTTGCACATCATAGTTGTTCAATTGAGGAAAGAAAAAGTCATTAATCACGGCTCTATAGCGGTCGGTAATGTTCTGGCAAGCTCCAGTCACCAGACCGTAGAACACCAAAAAACAGTGAGTTTTCCTGGATGTATCGGTGTCTCAACTTCATCACTTACAAAAAATTCTATTACGAAAATCGGTATTGGGATATATTTGAACGAGTGTTGTTCTGGCGTCAGACTATTCATGTTGAAGTGCCAAACCAATGTAAACACAAATCAAATAACAGCTGCTAAAATGGCCGCCAGTTAAAAAAGTGTTGCCAACTCAGAGTTCATGGTACCTCTGAAAAAAAACACTATGTTAGTATTTGGTTTAATAAAAAAAATAAACTTCAAAAATTCATTTAAATTGATTCGTCAATGATGAATGATCAAAATCTTTTTTATATTAGAATAAAGTATTAAAATTTACCTAAATTAAAATAAAAAAAAATTTACTACTCGATTTCCATTCCTTTAAAATAACAGCAATTTCCTCATTTTTTCTTGTTTTCTTTCACCACCAGAGCAAGTTTTTTAAAATCATAATCAAAAATGTATTATATTTTGTTTCACTTACTTCGCTTAAAGTTTCTTATAAGCAAAGTATATAGAACAATATATTTCCCCAGAGGGCTTTTATACAAAATCGCCTCATAAATAAATCAAATTCAGGACTTTCAAGTTATCCGGGATAAACATTGCCAACACAATTAGATGTCGCATCAACACTTTCTCTCGAAAACAATTTCTGTTTTGAAAATTTCTTTTTAACTTCTTGTAGAGAATTTAACAATTTTTTCATTCTTCTTGCCCATCAGAGAGGAAGAGCAGAAGAGGACCTTTTAAACTTTCCTGTTGCGTTAGCGAAGAAACTCCAATAGCACAAAATTTCCCAAAAAAAAAAAAACTAAATAAAAATAATGTAAGCTCGTAAAAAAGAAACCAACAACAACTACTATAACACACAGAAACAAAACAATACGAAATAAACCAAACCAAAAATATAAAAAATAAAAAATAAAACAAAACAAAAATATATAAAACAAATCTGAAAACTCGTAAGTAAACTCTGTAAGAATTCGGAAACCGTTTGCAGAAAGTTAGTTATTTAAGTTTGAATTGTTTTGCGTTATTACGGATGGCAAGCTTGTGCTTCTGTTCCTTGTTCCTGATGTTGCCTGGTGGGACTTGGTTCCTTGTTGTTTGGTGCGCCGCCGACGACTACGACGATGATGATGATGACGATGAATTCGGTGTCTTTGTTGCTGATGTTGTTGGCAGTTTCAGTTTCTTGGTTTCCGTTTGAAAAAGAGTTCGTTTTGAAGACGGCTGTGCTTTGGCGTGGGTTGCTTTGCTTGCCTGGGTTGATGACGAAAACGACAACGACGACAATATGAGGTTGAGGACGACTGCAAGAATTGCCGGAAGTTCAAAAAGTTTCTAGAGTATGCTCCTTGCTTCTCCTTGCCTCGCGCGGGCTGCACACAAGTCAGGCGTAACTTTTTTTTTTATTTTATATTTTATACTTTTTTTTTGTTGTTGTTTTGTTTTTAAGGGTAAAGTCGTAACACATTTTTGTATACGAGATATGCTCATTTTGGAATTTTGCCTCGTTTTCGTGTATACGATTGTGTTTTGCAAAAGTTTTGTCATTCCACAGGCTCTCTCACAATATAATTTTAAAGCAATGGAATTAGGTCGATTTTGTTGCCTCCTTAGAGATGTTGTTATAAGTGGGGCTGAATCGCTGAATACGCTCATAATTTGTTTCAACCTTTTTTATATTGGCTTATTTTTTTTTTGACATAATGTTTGTTTGGTTTGCCATAGATAGCACTGGAGTAGGAAGATCATTACTATTTTTGTTGTTGCTGGATAGGAAATGGATTCAATTAGATTTGTTTTTCTTTGAAATTTATAATATACGAAAAATTACTTCATTGTTGATTTTCACATTTCATAGCTAGAAAATTGTAGATCGACTTTAAGACTTTCTAAGCAAAATTTTTAAGTAAAATTCACTCAAAACTGCATAGATTTTGGAAGTGTTAACTAAATTCAATGAAATTTTGCACATATTTTTTTTACTAATCTGATTTAGTAGGGAAGGCGAAGAACTTCAAATAAAAGTGAAACCCTGAACTTTTTATGTAGGCGTCTGTTAAACTCCTTTCTCTTACGTTATTTAATTTTGGTTAAGTCCATTTTGACGCTGGCTGTGAAAAGAGCGTCATTTTAGAATGCATTTTTCTACCCCTTCTCAAAACTTTGAATAATGAAGGCTGTACATTTATTTAAAGCATCTTAAATTTATTAAAAATGTTTAATTTAAAAAAAAAAATTACAATAACTTTTTGAAAATTAAATATTAATTTAAAACTATATTTTAAAAATTTGAAAAAAAAAATTAATTTATTTTCGAAAATACTTTACATAGAAATGTTAAAAAACCGTTTTTGAAAAATTAAAATTTCTCGAAAACGGAACCCAATTAAAAACTTGTAGAATTTATTTTGGGTCAATAAGTAAACTGAAATTATAAGACACTTTTAACGGCACGTCCCTTTCAAATGCTATAATGAAAACCCGTTCAATCAGTTCGAACGATTTTTCTTTTTTTCTTTTCAAAATAAATTATAAATTTTTACTCAGACTTTAATAAAACAAGACATGATCGCACATATGCAGAATCAAGTGTTTGCGACTCAATCGTACATTTTATTTTACAAGTTCAACTAGAATATTGTGTTGATTTATACTTTAATAAAAAAAAAATAAAACAAATCTATTTTATTTTTCCAACGTTTAGTTGTTGTACTCGAATTCGATAATTTAAAATTTTCAATTAATTTTTTTTTAACATCCCGACTGAATGCAAAAACCCTCTAATTTAAATTCAAAAGAAAAATTCTTTTAATTAAATTATAAATTCACAATAAAAATTTTTGTCCAGGGTTTATTCCAGTTCCTATAATTAAAAATATAAACGAAACTCTGTGTTTTTGTGTATTGATTAATGGTTATTTGTTTTTTTTTTCATTAAAAAATCAACCAGAGCAGGTTAACAAATTAAATAGATAATATGAAATCACAAAAAAGAGAAGAATAATATGTTTATCACCACAGGTGAAAGCATTTTCCATAATAAATTCACGTTACGACCTCAAAAAATATTAAAGCCTAAAGCCACCACTTCTAAAAAATAGATAATAATTTCTCTCCCATCGCACAACTTATTAAGATTCTCAAGTGATTTCAATATATCAACAAAACCAATCTAATAAATATATCCCAAGACCCACGCGTATCTACTTAAAAATTTTAACTTAATCTTCATTGTAAAATGATAAATTACATCACCTTTCAAAAACCACTTTCCGATAAGCCGTCTGTCATTTAAAAAAAAAGACCGCATTTGTCGTGATGCATATCTATATGAAGAACTATGAAGTGAACATTCATATCTTACCTGGTGGCTATTGCTGTAGAAATCATTTCGACAAAGCTATCGTCCAACCAAACAAACAAACGTGTCATCTGTTGTCTAGAAAAGTCTAGACACCCACAAGAAAAAAAAGCTAATAAACAGTAGCAACATCAGCGGCCAACCAAAGTCATTTCAATTACATTCTACAGAGCTCAACCATGCAACCAAAATCAAACAGATAATAGATTTCACTTCTAGTCGTCTCGAAAGTCGTGGGATCTTTAAAAAGATAGACATAAAATAGTATAAAGAATTTTTAACGATATCTTCGGCTAAGACGATGGACTGTATTGGGCGGCCGCGAGGCGACGACGTGAGGTCACATGAGATCTTTAAAATCATAATTTTTTTTGCAGTATTTTTATAAAATGCTATAAAATGGTCGATTAGTAAAACTAAACGCTCTAAGATAACTATGTACATATGCAGAACTTGATTATCAAGAAAAATATGTTACAACAACTACAAATCTGTCCGAAGACCAAAGATAAATGTTTGAGTGTTACCACTTTCTTCAATTGAAGTTGATGCAATTTTTTGAATCCGAAGGTCTTGTTGAGTATTCAAACAAAAATACGCGACATTAAGTTCTGTTTTTCTTACACCATTAAAAAAAAAGTGTTTAAGCCATCAGTATCCTTGGAACGCCTCGTACACAAAATTTTATAGGTTGAGAAATAATGTGTCCCACTTTTGGGCCCAAAGTTTGGCTGTTCACTAATTAAATTAGTATCAAATGAAAAATGACGTTAACGTTATGTGAGTCAAATATTTAAAAAAACTTTTGAAGGCGTTTTTGAGATCAAGACTGATTTGATCAAGATTATTTTTAACTTTTTGGAAATCAATTTTTTTTGGTAACCTTTTAAACGCCTATATCTTAAAAATATCAGCAATTTAATTTCATATCTATAAAATCAAGATGCAAATTTATTCTTAAAATGGCAACTCTGACATAAGTATTATCTAGGCCATCATTATGTCCCCACGAATGCATCTCCATAAGTTTACTCTATATAGCAGTTATGTTGTATTTTTTATTTTATTCCGTCGAGGCGTTCAACTGAAAACGCAAACAGACTGACAACAATGACAACAACAACAACAAAAAGTGCAACAGCTAGAATGAATTTGTATGTAATGCACTCATGCGAGTATACTTAAATATATCTAGATAGATGATGTTTGCTGGTGCTAATGCCAGACTGTGTGGTACTCCCTCGGGTGTTTGGCTCCTCGCAGCCAAAGCTGGTAGAGCAGGGCAGGCAAGCAAAACACAGCGGGTGCGTATGTACTCAAATCGACGAAGCAATTTGTTCCCTTTTTTAAATATGATATGATTGTATCAGATATGTAGTGCTTTATTTCTTGGTGAGTTTTTTTTTTTTTTTCTTTTGCATTTTATTTTCTGCATATTCTTTTGTTCACCGATGAACGATTAATTTATCTAAAGTGTCATGCAATTGGAATGTTAACACTTAGCATGTGCAATGCATTTAGAAAAAACTGAAGACAAAAAATAAAGAGGGTGATGTCGATGAGAAGACTTCTGGAAAATTTAAATTCAAATGCAAAAGAAAGACAACTTTCATTGAGAATAGTTTTTTTTTTTTAAGTTTTAAACAATTGATGTAAAATATTGTTGAGATGAGAATGCCATAAATAATAAAATTAAGGTTGCATCAATTTAAGTTTTTATTAAGTTATTCTATGGTTAACAAGCATGTACTTGTAGAACCGAAACAAAAAAAAAATAAATAAAAAAAATATTTACTAGTATTGTTGATTTCTTAATCAAATATTATACATATTATATAATTAAACTAAAATATAACTCAACCGATCATCAAACCTTTTCATATTCATTTCAATTTAATAATGTTTGCCATCACTCAAAAATTACTCATACGTCCCGATATACTTAATTTTTTTGTTTAAGATAAAAAATTAGTTTTTAAGAATAGAAAAGCTTTTTCTTTTTAATTTGATATGCATTTGATAGTTTAAAAAACAGCTATTTAATTTGCCAATGCGTTTTTACGAGAACGGTCACACTTTTCACTTTTAACATTTTGATTTATTTCACAAACTAAGCGAAATTTGAAAATTTTCATTTCAATCACTTTTTCCAGAGAATAAGATTTTCAATCCAAAAACTTTTGATGGAATTAATGAAAAATTTGAAAATTTACAATTTTTTACGGTTTTATTAATTTTTCCTGTTTTTTTTTTTTATAAAATTTTTAAAATTATTTTTTTTTCATAGAAAATCTTATTCTTCTTATTTGAATTTTGAAATTTGGCTTAGTTTTCGATTTATACCAAAAATATTTAAAAGTGGCTAATGTGGCAAATTTCTCAGAAACGCCCGAGTAATTTTTGTAGCATTTTTGTTTTTGAAGCACTCTAAGGACCCACCACAACCATAATCAATCACAAAAACCCTGCGTAGAAAAATATTACTCATACGCCACGATGTACTCGAATTTAATTTTCTTTGAACGTTTGGTCTATAGAACCTACTCAAAGAACAATCGATTAAATATGTACATCAGTCCTTTTTATTAATTTAGCATAACTCCAAAATTCCACCTGTAAAATCCAAAATCAACACTCAAAGTTACACTTTACAACTAAATGATAAGTTTACCTGATGCCATTATCATATTAGCTGATTCTGTTATTCTTTGGATGTTATTTCATAACCACTTCGTTATATAAACACACTTTTCAATTTTCCCAACATACTCCTATAGTTTTGCCAAAAAATAAAACCTCCTTTTCATTCAAAATTATGTAATTCCCAAAGTACACATATTTCCACACAGATAATTTAAGAAATTAATTAGCTTTCAAATAATAACATTTCTGCTTCCATTAGCCATCTCCTTATTTGCAATGATAACATTTTTTGAATGCTTCCAAAAATACTTAGACATAGAAACACACACAGCCTCCACTTCCAGCAGCAAGAATCTTTTGTGTCTATCTCTACCGCCGGCAAGCCCTCAGACAGACATTCTACTTACGTTTGGATATAAAATTTCCAAAAAGCCACATAAGATTCTCTAAATGTTGAATGGAAAAGTTTTCTTCAACTTTAAACTAAGTTTTTTTTTCTCTTCTTCTTGTTCCTTCATCATCAGGATCTTCCTCTATAGTTCCTTGTGTCAAATTTTATGCCATCCAGGAAGGAAAGTGTGCAACAATTTAAATTTTATAAATGAATTTAGTTGTACATGGCCTCAATTTCGTTTGTTTTACACTGCGGATCAGTTGGTTGTGTGAATTAAAGAATTTTTTGTTTTTTTCCAAAAATCTTTTACGAAAAAAAATTCCGAAAAAGTCAGTTATAATTTAAAAAAAAAATAGAAAATATTTGTTACAATTTATTTGAAAAAAACTTAGTTTCATCGTTTTTAAAAATTCTTTTTTTTAAAGCCAAGTTAAATGAGTTTTTATTTTTTTAATTCAAAAACTTCATTTTTCTTGTCTAATTAAGAGACCCGTAATGTAAATCTATGATTTTCGGTAAAAGAGTCGACAAGTTTTCAAAAATCCTAGACCATAATATTTTCACTTTGCAAGGCCGCAAATACCACCATACCCATACCATAACCGCGAACTCCTGCATACAGACACAAAGTAAAAACGCCATCTACACATAGCCAAAAAAAAACAGCAGAGAAGCACTTTATAGTGTATCTACGTACAGAAATGTTCAAAATCTTGAATAAAAAAACCTAAAAAATATAGTTGCATAGATAAGCATATTTTTTGAAGAACGACTGACAAAGTTATATCTTTGAAAAAAAAAAAAAAAAAACTCCAAATAAATCTCGAACTCATCCTCTATGTCTATACCAACTCTCTACTCTGCTTCCATTGAGTGACCTACTTGCGCTCCTTGAATGCCACAAACAATATCTCTCGCTTGATTTTTTTCTTTTTTTTTTAAACATTTTCATTATTTCTTTTTTGGTAAAAGAATATACATAAATACAGAAGAAAAAAAAAAGCCGGATGGGCAGCAGCGAGGTATCCATTTTCCTGACCCGGACTCTCGGAAATTAGCAATGCAATATACCACCACCACCAGGACTGGCAAACAACATAAAACAATAAAGTAGAACCAAAAAGCGGAGTCGTCCTGGGAAGCTCAAGTTATACAATACTCCAGAGCCAAAAAGTGAAGTGTACGAGTACATGCAGCTGGAAGATATATGTCGGTCGGACGGTGAAGTAGCAGAAAGACCATATAGATCTTCTTATTATTTTTATTATTTTTTGTTTTGTTTTTGTTTTTGATTCTTTAGTCCTTTGTTATAGAGTATAGTTTGTATCGATTTTTGGCTTTGCGTCATCATCGATAAAGTCATCATTGCCATCGTTTTGGATAACAGGATGGATAAAACTCCTGTAAGAGGATGTCCCTTCTGTTTTATTTATCCTCATTATTGCATGCATAGATTCCAGAGCTGTCTGTGCTGTGTATGTGACGTAAGTCCTTGTTTCTTTTTTTTTTTTGTATTTATTTATTTTTTTCGGGGGTAAAACGAAGAGGAAAATGTCAGAGTGCGGAATATGGATGGACGGACATAGCCTTAGTTGATATTTCGATTTTCTCTCAAATTTTTGTGTATAAGCTCGTGGTGGTGGTGGTGGTTAGAAGGATGAGTTTTGGTTATGTCCTTATACCTCTGCTCAAAATGTTATTAGAACGTAGAGAAGAGCCCTTTATTTAGAGGGGGAGGGAGGTGTGATTTTCGGTTTTTTTTTTTAAAGAAGATTGTTATTTGGGAAGCAGCAGTATCAAGTATCTGTGTGGTGTGGAGAAAGCTTTCAAAGGATAATGGCCATTAATGTTGGTCTTTTCGGTATAAATATTTTTTTTGTCTTTCTATTTTTTGGGGGTTCTATCGAATCCCGGTGTAGCTAGTGTAGAAGGAAGAAAAGTGGTTTAGTTAACAGTTATTACATGAGGCTTTTAAACATTTGCATATAAATGATTAGGCGGTAGCAAATCGGTTTCTCGTAATGTTTTGATCATCATAGACTTTTATATTCATGGACAAAGTTTTTTTTTTTTCTTCTTTTTTTGGTGGCAAAAAAGAGAAACAATATTTAATTATTTTCAAACAAAAAAAAAAAACACCTTCTTTCATGATGGGCAGATTCATAATGCTGCCTGCTACATCTCCTCAGTGATGGAGAAATAATTTGCTTTTTGATGTGAGATAAAATTAAAAAATGTTAGACGGTCTGATTATATTAAAAAACGAAGAAAAAAAATATATGTACATGGATGGAGTGTATGCCTATTCTAGCATTTAAGCGAGCATTGAAGAGGCGTCTGTTTAAATTTGTTTTATTTGGGATGAACGTCCAAGATTAAATAAATTTAAAGATTTTTTTTGTGACATTTTTAAAGAGGGGCGTGAATTTAATATATCATTAGGGGACCATTTTTAAACAAAGATGTCTTTGAACTTTTATGATAACGGAAAAAGTAAACAAACTTTAAACTAGCGAAATGTCAAAAAAAATGAGCGCTGGTCGCTTTAGACGTTAATTGTGGTAAGCAGTGCTTCGGTTTTTTAAGGTAGTTTTAAGATTTTAAATTGTATACCCTCCCTTGAACACTGAACAGTTTTTTTGGTAGATTGTGGTTGGTTTTAGTTCCTTTCTCATGTTATTGCAAATAATTTTTGCTTAATTAAGCTATATAAGTTATAATATACAAATTGATAACCAAGTTTACAAGCTAATCGGTTGTATATTCTTTTTACATTGATTTCTGAAGGTGAAATCCCTATGTCACAAAAGTCGATAGGTGACATGTGACAATTTGTGAATATTAAACTTGACAGTTATCAAAATCTGGCCATCAAATTCCATTTAAAAATTGTCATGACTGCGACAGTAAATTGTTATGAAACTCTACTAAAAAAAAATTGTAAGGATTTTTTTCGTCCGGAACTGAATAAAAAAACACATTCTGAAACCTTGAATTTTTTTTTCAATTTTGTACGGAAAAGAGCACCCTGTCATTTTAACTAAAATATCTTCGTTTTCCTTTCATTTAGATCTTGAGTGGGAATAAGATTCTTCTGTGCCTTAGAACACTCGCATTATTTTTTTTTCTTCAGTTGGAGCTATTTATTAACTGCTTAAACATTTTTTGATAATATTTTTTTTTATATGTAAGCAATCTAAATAAATAAATTTTTGATACTAATTTAAACATTCAAAAGTACAATTTTATATTTTATTAGGAATTGAAAATATCTTTCGCGTATTTTTTTTTTTGCTTTCTACAAAGAAAATAGATAAAGTATTTTTTATGAGTTTATTCTAAATAAAATCAGTCAGAACAATTTTTCAAATTGTTTTTTTTTCTAGCATTCAGCATTTTTTAACTCAACATATTGTTTTCTAATTGAATATCTTTTGATTTTTTGTATAAGGGTCTGGCCTTTAAATGTCGATGCGTACATATTTAAAAAAAAGACTTTAAATTATTTATTCTAATAGGTAAATGCCACTAAGTACTACAGTAAAAAAATCGTCTTAGGTCCGGTTATTTGTCATATGCTTTTAATATTAAATTCAAATGAATAATTAAACTTCAATCCAATAACCAAACCACCCATACATAATGTATATTTAATTTAAAATCAACAAAAACATAACATTCCACACATATTTCACATCATTTTGACAATAATCCCACCATAATCCTCTAATAATTCAAATTGTTTTGAATGCACACACATTGCTCGAGCGCAATTTATCGGTTTCTACATCAATTACCTCAAGCAAACATTCTAATCTATTTGGACCTGCAACGCAATTAATTGTTCCAATTGAACTACACGCGTGCCCCCTCTTTTCCTATATATTATAGATAATAATGTTTCAATGTGTATAGAACTACACTTTTTTTGTTGTTGTTGTATCTTTCAAGAGTAATCAAAACAGTAATTTTATTATTGCTGGGTTAAATTAGCGCCTACGCATCCTTTTCCCATATCCAAGAGTCAATCCATTCAACTGGATATAGAAGGTAAACAGGGAGAACAAGGTGTAGCACATATCGTTTTGGATGTTTCGGACCATCAGACGGACTGTGAACATTGTGGTTGGAAGTTGGGTAAAAGAATATACGGATATTCCTTTCCCATCATCATGATAGGGAGAAACGGATTGCCTACGCATTTTTTTTTTGTTCTCAAGCCCACCTCTTGAATTAATGAACAAGCCGCCGAGCCGCCACCGCAGATGATGGGCCATGGGCCGTTCCCACTTTTGTTATTATTTTTTTTTTATTTCTTCCTAATCTTTTGTTTTATTTCCTTTTTTCTTCGGTTTTTCTTTTGTTAAAAAATAATTTTAATACCACTTAGGCTGTTTTTATGTTTTACAGCTTTTTGGTTTTAAATTTAATGTAATTTTCGTCGTTTGATTGATTTTTAGCCTAAAATTGAATATGATAAATCGAAATAAAAAGAAAAAAAAAGGGAAGAAAAACAAAAAGAGAACTTGTCGGGCGTCGACAGCACAAAACAAAAGAAAACCCAATTTAACGGGTCATTGTGTGTGCTGATTGAAATGGTTCGGGCTTATAGCCCACACATTTTGACCATTTCTTTTTTTGTTACGGCTGTCATGTAGAAAACCAGAAAAAGAAAAAAAAATGCCACCCAAGTTGGTAAAATTAATGCAAAGTGTTTCGTCAAAAGAAGCATCACTCAAAGCTTACATCTCGTAGAATAAAAGAACGATTTAAGGAAAATCTGCGGAAAATGTTATTGTTATACAACTAATTCCGCATTAGAGAAGCCTTGATGTAAATTAGCCTTAAGGAATCTATTTTCTTCTCTAAGAAATTAAATTGTATTTCAAATAATAGAATGCAAGACTAAATCGCAGAAGCTTGATCTTGCATTTAAAGCATAGTTCAGAGACGAAAAAGAAAAATATTAAAAAAGACCAAGTTCTTATAAAAAAACAAGAACCTGTATGTAATAAGTCAGCCATAAAATGTAATGAAAACTAAAAGTACCCAAAGTTCTTATTTGTTTATTTGATAATCACTCACTAAGACTTTGTAGCTTCACTGGTCGAGTTTTGAAAACCTTACAAATTGTGAGTAATGTTGTGATTAAATGAAAACTAAAATTAAATTCTATAAAAGAAAAGTAGCCAACTAACAAAATATTTTAATTAAAGAAAAGTTGAAAATATTTTAAAATCTTAATAAAATTTTAGGGCGTTGATTTTTTAAAAATTGTCAAAAAAAAATTTTATTAAAAATAATGAATTTTTTTAATAAAATCTAAAATTTTAAATTTTTTAGAAGCACAGAAAATCACTGGAGAATCTTTTAGACTTCTCTATCATTTATTGTCTGTTGGTTTTGATTAAAAACTCGGATATTTTTGTACATTTTTTCTTCTTTGAATGGCTAGTTTGATTAACTTCATCATATAATTTGAATTTAAGCAAACAGCCAAACAAAAACCCAGAAAAAATCAATAAACACATTTTGAAAGCAAATTATTATTTGGGTCTATTAGCATCTTAGCAAATCAACAACTTAAAACTTAACAAACATCAACAAATTTCCAAAATATCACAGCAAGTTAACGCTACAATATTAAGCAGTTAACTTTTTTCTATAGGAAAAACATATTGCCCACCTTTTCGATTATTGCTTAGGTGAACTTAGCAAACTAGCGCAAAACATAGAAGGCATCAAAAAACAAATTCAAAAACGTTAACCTTTATAAATTGAGCCAATCAGCAAAAAAAAAAAAACAAATTCCAATAAACCAATAAATTACATACCTTTTGGATTGGCGAATATTCGCTAACCTGACACTGACCGATTTCTTTGCAGTAGGTATGTACATTGTACATATACTTGTAGTTCTCGGGTAAGGTACCTACCTATTTCATTAGTTAATCCCGCTACTGACTGCGCGAAATGCACTGCTTCTCCGAATATTTTTAATTTTTTGGTTCATCCTTTTGAAATTTCTTATTTTGTTTATTCAAAAAGCTTCCGAAGAAATTATATTAGAAAAATTAATTTCTTGAAATTTCGCCAGAAATGTTTGACTTTCCATTAGCAATCTTTAAAAATTTGAATCAAAAAAAAAAATCCAATCTAAAAATAATCAATTACCAAATTAAAACAAAGCAAAATATAATTTATAACATTTCATGATTTGTTTGTAGAAAATATAAAATCTGTCAGTTAATATAAAAGCATAGCTAATAGAAAATTTATCCCGCTATACATTTTACACAACAGTGACAGACAAAATAAACACATCTCTGTTCTGTAACCCCACTTAACCCAGATACTAATAATTCACTCAATCTCATTCCATATAAATATAATAATAGCCCCATAAGTGTACAAAGTATGCACAACACATTATTATTATTATTTCTTCTCGCTTCTCGAATTCCCCCTCCCCCCCATCTATCAAACTAACATCTTTAAATGCTATCATCTTCATCATCATAATAATCATCACCATCAATTTCGAACAATTTAAACACAAATGAATAATTAAGTTATTAACACAAATTTACAGTTTGTCGGCCATAAAATACTACATAACTTGTAGAAGGGGCTACCAACCACTAAATGCCAAAATAAACAAAAGAATTCAAAACAATAATAATAAAAAAAAAAATAATACAAAACTGACAGACAATTTTAACAAGAAAAACGTCGAAATTCAATTTGGGGTTAAATGCCCTTAGAATGGTTGTCGTCGTTGTCATCGTCAGCAATTTCGACGATGCTCTCCTTTTTTGTGTTTCTTTTTTTTTTTGTTGTTCTGATATCTCATACTCCTTTTATTATATATGTATATATTGTGAACAACATTTATAAGTATATATAATATATATTAACGTGTATAGGGTATATGTATTTTTATATACACTTTGGGGATTTATGAGAAATTAACCCAAGTTTTATAGTCGGGGAGCCCATTACGAACGCGCGCGCAACCCCTATGAAACAAAAATAGACCCAAAACTTATTACCATCCTGCTACTTAACCTATCCCCCACCCCCCTTCATACCCGTCCACGCGGGAAAAAAATATCTATAATCACAGTGAATGAATATGCGAACGCGGTGATTTATATGTTGCTCCCAAGTGAATATATTTCATTTGTGTCAACGACGAAAAACTCCGAAAAAGACAAAAAGTCAGACAAAAGAGAGCATACACAGGATAAATACTGACACACTCGTAAATAAACATGACAAGAATTTAATATTCGAAGGGTTTTTTTTCTGTTTCTCTTTTTTTTTATTATTAAATAGGGTTTGGGGAGTAGGTATTATAGTGTAGGTGGATGTTAGCCCAATTCAAGTAGAAATATTGCAAAAAAAAAAAACATACATATATGTAGGCCTACACAGGGTGTTAAGGGAACTCCCCTATCAATTTAAATAGAGTTTTCAGTTGACAGAAGATGAAAAGCTTTATGCATAACTAATATTGAAACTGAAGAGCTTGGGGAGATAACAGAGGGCAGGAATGTAGGGTATAGACATGGAAAGTTAAATTTTAAGTTGATTTTCGATTTTTGAAACATTTGACAGAACTTGTGGGCAACATATGGAACCAAATAAGTCCCCTAGCTTTTAAAAGTAAAATTAAATATTCAAATATCCTTTGGAATAGAAGGACTTAAAAATAAAATTTATATCCCTATTCAATTTATTTTCAATTTTTGTTAATTGATAATTGGAAAATATGGACATTTTTTTTCTTGAAACAAAATGTTATTGACAATTTACTGCTTACAATGTATTTATTTTTTATTTATACACATAATGCGTACCCGGTTAAGCTTCAGGTAATCGGGAAAGCGGCACTATATAGGTAACTGGAACTTTACTATACCCAGTTAATATTATCCAGACATTCCGGCCCCGGATAGTAGTCCTCTTCAATACAGTACTAAATACTCTTTGAAGATTTTTTGTCGAAAGAGTCGAGTACAAGTTTAACCCTTCTAGCGTTTAGTAGGATTTACCCACTATCCCAAAATCTTACTATTAGCCACGCACCTAACGCAATAATCGAGTACACGTGATGAGGGTGTTCAACATTTTTTTCAGATGTTTAAAACCGAAGAATACTTCAACTATTAACCGCAAAATCGATACAGTCGGGAATTACCCAAATAAAGGGCATGCAGGATGCTGTAACAGATTTGGGTACTCGATTGCCGTGTAAACAATCATCCAAACTATTTCACTGAGTATTAACAACTGTACTTTCAGCATGTGCTATTTTGAGTGGTTAGCCGGGTACAGCCAGTGTTTTAAAGGTAGACGATTATAGGGTAATATCCAAAAATACGGATACCCGGGTTCTGGATAAGTATTTGAGATCGGGTCTTTTATCGTTTTTTTAACAAAACCCCTTAAAACCCGAATAGTTTGTTGATTACCTGGGTACCTGTAAGATTTTGAGGTAGCCGAAGACGATTAGAGGGTAAAATCCAACAAATACCAAAACGTTCCTAGTCATCGGTATTTCCTAAAATATTTCAAAATTATTCAAGGTAGAAAATCTGAACGTCATTTAGAAAGAAAAAAAAATGTTTAACACCCCGTGCTTCGTTTATGTTTAATAAAGTCTCGCGCAATCTAGTTATCATTGTTTCTTTATCTCATCCATTGATGTAGCTTCACTATTATAATAAAAAAAGACTCAGTTCCATATAACAAACCTCATAAATATAACTGCTGCATTGCGCTAAAAGCTAAGTTTTTTTTTGGTTGTGAGATGACTAAACTATAGTTCTCTGTCTCTCTATTGTGTGTTCTGGGATGCAATGGAGGAAATCAATCTCTGACGCTGATGTATCATGACACCCGGTCGTCACCGCCATCACCATTCATACAAAAGAGTGTTGAAATGAATGAGTTATTTCCGGATTGATTCTAATTCGTTTTTACGATGCCAAAGCATAATCTATGTATATTATGTGTGTCGTGTATAGAGATGTTGTTTGAGCCTGGGTTTGAGTTGACTGTAGTGTGCTAGTGTACCGCTTGGATGAGTCCACTACATACCATACCATCATATCTCGTCGTCAATTTTAATTCTTTTTATGTTCATTCGTTTGATCTTTTGTTTTAGTTTATCGATGCAGAAATTCAAAACACTTCGCTGCGCTGTTAGCTGGATGCTGAATGTGATGCGGTGAGAATCCTTATTGAGAATCTCGCTCCATGGCAATGGGATACAAAAGTGAAGTCCGTTTGTGAAATGTATCTGGCCACACATTGATATAGCAAAACTAATCAAAGTTTAGGACAATCTGTAATGGCTTTTAAATGGCATACCTGTGCATAAATAAATTGTTCAATGTCTGTTAGCCAATATGGGTTTTTGTATTTTCTATGGATTTTCAAAACAGCACCTCTGTGTAGGTTTGAGTATGTGTTCATTTTAAGCGGTCGATAGTTTTGCCCTAAAAGCATTTAAAAGGAATATGGTATTTTGGAATGGAGCACATATTACATAGGTTACTCTCATAGTTTTAATGCTATTATAATTCTAAAAGCTTTTTGCTACTGTGAATATTTGACATGGTTATAATTAAAGTTAATTACATGCTTTTATTGGCGTTCCCCTGTCGAAGGTTTTCTAACAACCCACAATTTAAATGCCATTTGGTAACGAATTTTAAATTGTTGGTTGGAGTTGGTAATAAGGTTAATGTTATATAAAGTAGGCTGATGGATTTTACTTTAAATTCCTCCAATAGATTTAAAAATCCATATTTGAATGAAATTAACTTCCTAGTGAAAAATTACCTTTGCTCAACTAGAGTTTTCTTGACTCTAAGTCCTAATTTTTTTGTTTTCTGTTCCAACTAATAATTTTTTTAAATTTAATATTATTCAATACAATTTTTATTTCCAATAGTCAATTCTCTTATCAATAAAAAATCTTAATATCTAAAGCTAGAACAGACAATAACTGCATCGAATTTCTTCCTCAAACTTAACCTTGAATATGTACCATGAAAATTTTTTTTTCAAAAATATGTACGAATGCGAAATGTCCAAAACTAATTCGATTTAGAAAGTGAATGTTTGGAAATCAGCATTGACATCATTCCAGAATAAAAAAAATTCAAGACTGTCAATGTTGGGAAGACTTTTTACTTCATGACAACGAGTGATAGAAGAATTATATTGTTGTTTTTTTTATCTTCAATGTGAAAAATGTTATTTGCATACCACATTTGATAAAAACTCATTTTGTTTGCGTGACATACTGACATTAACTCAAATACATGTGATCACAGCTAAAAGTTATATTTTTTTGAATCTAAATATTTTTGCTATGTACACAAGTAGAGTGACCATTTCTACAATGTACAAATATTTGAATCGAAATATAAATGGTATTGTTATTTTTGTTTCCCCTTTAAAATTAAACGAAATCAAAATAAAAATCTACATAAGTTAATAACAATTCCATTAGGTATCCACATGCCTAATTTCCCATTCCCACATTCCAATACCCAGCACCTTACACTCTATTTCATGCACACTTCTTTTTATTATACTAAGTCAGCACAATATTATTAAGCCAATAATTTGTAATAATAAATATGCAAGCAAATCAACTATTTGCTTTGCAAGCTAAAAAAGCATTAATTGGAAATTATTAAATAAAATGATTCAGTTATAAACTCAACAAGAAAGACAGAAACAGACCAAACTTTGTGGTACACTTTTTCCTTATTTAAACGCAACATATCAATCGAACAATTACTATCGACGACGACGACGAAGCTAATTTAAAGTAGATTCGCAGACTATAGATAAAAAAAACTATCCGACATTTGGGCAATGCTACCTATAGTATAAATAAAAATGGTATTGAATAATTTATTTGGAGAAAAAATGCAAAAATATATTCACACAAAAAAAAAAAACAGACGTTCAACAGACGACCATTTGCAAAAGGTTGTCTGGTAACACTAAACAAAAAATTAAATTAGTATCAAACAAAAGCAGTAAATCTTTCTAAGTAGATTCAAAGTTAGGGAAATAAATAAAACAAGGCACAGTAAATCACATTTGTATTGAAACTTTATCCTGAGTAAAAATAATTGAAAATATTTAGTTGAAGCTATAAATATTTTAATCTTAATACTAAATGAGAGGGCCTTTGATAGTTTGATATATATTTGCAATAAGTAAAAGTTTATGAATGGATATGTATATATGTAGCTTTATATACTCACGACTATTGACTTTCCATGAAAATTATTATTTTTTTGGAATATCTTAATTTATTCAAAAAACGTAGGACTTAGATAATTCCTTAGAGGAAAAATTAAATCATTGTTTTCTCCAAAAATAACGGTACCTGTCAAATAATTGGTAAGTCATATTCTTATCAAAATGACTAACGATTCTGATGAAATTTTTTTTATGACCGGATATTTGGTTTTCGATTTTCTCATAAACGGTTTGACAATTTGCGATCAAAATTTTTATGAAAGAAGTCCTAAACAAGCTTAACAATATTGCACATTTAAGTTTTCAACAAGATTTTTTAGATTAAAAAAAAATTTTTTTGTTTAAAAACTCAATACATATTTTTAAAACAGGTGGATAATATTTAAAAGAATTTTTATATAAAAATATTTTTTGAAAAAAAAAAAATTCAAAAGTTCTTAATTTAAATAATGAATTTTATGTTTTTTATATATTTCTATAAAAACAGTTATGTTTTTGTATTTTTTTCTGTTTATTCTTTTTTTTTGGTTGTTTCTTAAAAGTTGGGAGAAACTATTTATTTATATCCCACTTCAAAACAAATCATAGAATTTCTACAATACAGGCTTCATGTTCGTATGAGATTCCAAATTCACTTAACCAAACTTCATACTTAAAAAGCCAATAATAAACCAGTTGGTTCAATTACTGCCACTGACCTTGATCCCATTAACATTATTTCTAAATATCTAATTACTTCTATCCTCCTTTAACAGGGTTGAGTTCAAAAATGCAATTGACTGATAATGACATCCATCAACTAGATATTTTCAAACAATTTTAATTAAAACCATTTCCAAGAATAACAAAAACATCACACCAGCTTTATAAAGAATGAAAGATGAAACCACTGGTGAAACAATTAAATTAGGTCGAATGAATTAATTCCAGTATCATGCCTCACTAATATATTTATGTATTTGTATATTTGGACGTACGTAATATGATAATAATTCCAAAAACATCATCAGAGCGGCAAATATGCTCTTCCACAGAACATTTGAGTGGATTATTATTATTTTTTTTTTGTTGAAATCCAATCCTACACATGATTACCATTTAAATACGCGGTCAGTGCTGTATGCTGTCAAACAATGAAATGTCATTTTTCACACATCCTCCTCCATGTTTTTTTTTCGAGAGAGAAAAAGATGAATATGAAACACCCCACTTCATTCCATATACCAATCGACCAGAACTAATCCGATTGCGTTTCAAAATAATCTTCGAAAAATTTTAATCAAATAACAGATTCATTCTTCCAGGCCAGGGGCCATGCTGCCTCAAAAAAAAAAAAAATAATAATAATAGAAGAACAATGCTGACAATGAATCTGCTGATGATGACGATTCTAAATAGACAATGAATTTGGGTGTTGCTGATGTGTTTTTAGTATCTCAATTGTGTGGCGGTGTTGATTATTTGTATCTTCATCATCACCATTAATTTATACGATGATAATAGACGACAGATATTGCGGCACGGGACCACAATTCAATTGAAAATTTTCGAAACTCTTATTTCACTTGAATAAAAGAAATCACTTTGAGAGTGTTGTATAGGCACACATCACAATATACGAATCGTATATGGTGCGGCATACCACAATGAAGAGGCCCTTTAAATGGTTGTCGGCCGATATAGTAATTGTTGCAACCATCGCATCGCATCGGCGATGACAAAGGAAGAGTGATGTGTTGATTGATATTAAATTGTTAACATGTTTTAACAACACCGAAATGAGTGTGATTTAACTTTTGCTGATTTGGCACCAAGTTGTTGTTGAATGATAAAAAACAAAACTATTTTGGGTCTTCTATTTCGAGGAGGACATACTCTTACTTCGCATTCTTCACATGACGGAGCTGGCAATTTTAAGCAACAAAAATACCGATTTTTATCTCAGATTTGCTTATTAACAGCTAAACTGTTTCCAGTTTTTTTTTTTGTTATAAAAATTCTTGAAAAACGAAATTATATTGCAACTTGGGGCGAAAATTAAGATTTTCAAGATTTAGATTTTCAAAAAGCTGAAATATTTTCAGAATATTTGTTATTGATTTTTGAAAATTAAATATTTTTTTTTTGCAAATTCAACAATTGAAATTCTTTTTGAAAATTGCCTATATTTTTTAAAAATATATGAGGATGTATAAAATATATTGTTTTTTTTTTTCAAAAATTGTTCTTGCCATTTTCTGAAATTTTATTTTAATATTTTAGCGACTCATTTCGTAAAATTTGTTTGTGGATTCCTAAGTATAACTTGAATGAAAGTTGAAATAAGATTGACTTCAATTTCATTGGAGTACTTTTCACATTTTTACTTTTTGAATAATCCGGCGCGTTTATATTTCATCTTTTTCACGATTACGCTTTTGTAGTTCATAGATAGATTTTCGAATATTTTGGATGCACATGTCTCTTAAAAGCAATTTAATGGGTTTCCTTTCTAATTGCAACAATTATGCGCAACACAGCTTTATGTTTATTGATTTAGCTATTTTTCTAAGCTTGTACAATGTACACAAAGAAAAAACAAATAAATGCTGAACTTTACATTTTTTAGTTATTGTTTTGTAAATACAAACATTTATTATTGTTTCCACCAAAAGTCATAAAAGACAATATTATTATTTTTTTTAATCAAGAATCTTGACACAAATTAGGCACTTAATCATTTGCGTGTGATCACATAAAATTAGTTCAGCCATACATATTACTTAATTGTTTTCAGAAGATAACCTATGGCTATGGGCCACATTAAATGGCATTGAAAAGTTGCATGACGCTATTGGTAAAGCTATTGAAATATTATAGCTATATGCTAGAGTGATAATGTAATGTTTATATTTTTTAAGCTTATAAAGTTTTGGATTAACAAATTGTTTTAATAAAAATGTCAGAAGGTCAAGGCTAGAGAAACATTTCATTTTCTAAGAGAAAAAAAAAGTTTAGAATTGTGTGGTATTAGGAAAAAATGGTATACAGGATGTCCCTTAATTTTGGGAAATGATTGAAGAGCAAAATATTAGTTTAAGAGGAAACCTATTCCGCTCCATTATTATAGAAAAATTTACTTTCAAAGTTATCATTTTGAAATAAAAAAAATATTACTATTCTTGGTTTTCAATTCTCATGAATTTTATTTTTAAGATTTTTTGGAAAATATCAAAATATGAAAAACAACATATCAAAAAATACCTTTTTGAGTTCATTTTGGTTTATAAATGACCTTATTATATACATTTTCAAAATAGAAAATATTCATATAAAAAAAAAACTACAAAAATGTAGCCACATATAATTTTCGAAAGTCTAATGTCGTAACCTCTCTCATTCCAATAACTTAACCTTTAAATATTTTTTTTTATCGTTTTCACAAAAAATACACATCCGTCCCATCATCCAGCCATCCATCTATCGGTCTATGATATTAAAAGAATTTCCTAAAAAAAAAAAAATGTAGGCCAACACAAATCCAGTGCAAACAAGTGAAATTATAAATAATTTATGATACAGCTTTATGATGTCTACGGTGTCTTTAAATAGAACTCCAAATTTTTGTTTATCTACCCACAGACAAAAAATAAAAAGATAGATTATTTTGATTTACTATATTAGACTATCAACAAGTTTTTTTTTTTTTTTGGTTTCCATGTTATTTCATTTTTTTTTTCTTTTTTTTTTTATTATAGCACCTATTTTGGCATGTCATAAAAAAAAATTGGTCCATAAAATATGGAACAAGCAGACTACATACAAACATTTAGCTTCCGAAGCATCAATCATATTATTTTTTTTATCACACATATTATAATTAATTGTCTAACAAAAATACGTGACTTTTGATGAGATTCCAAGACCAAATGGAAAATTATCGTTGGAGATTGGATTTTTTCAGACTCAACAAAACATTGTGAAAGTTGGATTCATTATTTTATTTAGAATCGACAACTGATGTAATGTAAGAATTTGAGGATTATAACGGAAGTACATACGTTTCGAAATTGACCTTCAGAGTTCTTAATCATCGTTCTAGTTCTTAATTGTTTAAAAATACAAAAACAAACTTGTTTTTTTTTTAGTCCGTTTTGACAACGTGTGTCCATTTTGACAATTGCTAATTTTTTTTTAAAACTTTTTCGTTATTCCGTACTTAATAAAGAAGTAAATAGTTCATAAAAGAATATAATGATTGTTGTTAATATGTAGGTTTTTAAGAAGTTAGCAGAAATACACACTTAATTTGCAAGTTTTTTAACCTGCGATACTCGTTTATGACAACAGTTAAAATTTTTTTTTTCTTAAGTTGTAGTTTTTAATTCTTGTTAGTTCTATTTAAATAATATTAAAGATTCAGGATTCTTTCCCAGCCAGTCCAGTAAAATTATTCAAAATAATTGAAAATGTAAATTGTTAAAAAGATTTTTTGTTTTATTCTTAAGAGAACCTATAGGAGATTTTAAAACCACAAAACTCGAAAAAAAACTCGGCCGTTTTGACAAAGCGTTAACTCGATTTTCTTGGCCGTTACTCGTGGAAGTGTAGATTTTTTCTGTTTACTTATTGTGTGTATTAGAATTTTTTGGCAACCCTCTTTACTTTTTGTTATTTTTTAGAACTTCTCGTATTTGGCTATGTTTAAAATAGAGAACGCAAAAAAATAATATAAACTACTGAAGCGATTTTCTTCAAACTTGGAACTTCAGTTTTCAAGGTTCTTTTCTAAAGGCGAAGTTCAATTTTTTTCGGTTCCAAAAATAACGGTAACTTTACTGGCTCTAACGCTTCTTAAGAATTTTTTTCCGTGGGTTATTGTAAAGACATAAATTTATTTGATCAAGTCCCGTTTTTAAAAGAACCTCCCAAGTTTTTTTTTTGTTTTCGATTTTTTCATCCTAACCTAATTTCGCAGATATTTTTATCTAATTTTACTGGACCATTTACCAATGCTAATTCAGTGATTTCTGATTAAAGCCATAGACGTCATGATCATGATACAAAAATTAAACCAAAATAATAAATAATGTAGTATGAAATTTCCCATCTATTAAAACGCACCCAATCGACAAATTGAAATCTCTCCATTTTTATAAATGTCTCTGTGTGCAAACGAATTCAACTAATATTTGCTAACTTTTTCTATAATTTCAGATAGTAAAACACTCAAATCAGCTGTAAAAACATCATCATCATCCATAGAACGTTAAAAGGCAAACAGAATTTGAAAGTGAAAAAAAAAAAATAAAAAAAATTCTCACAGTCATCATCAGTGTTTGCAGTTCTCATCATTGCCACCACCACACAGCTCGGGAGTAAACTTCACACCTAAACTCACAAAGAAAGCTCTCAATGTCGATAGTGAATAGAACAACAACTGACAATAGAATCCAACAATTATTATCATCATGTATACCAAGTACTGACAGTGAAAAATTCAATCAGCAACAAGAACAACAGCAAAACACTCAAGCGTCAATTATAGACAATAGTCAAAAAAATGGCAATAGCTCGTTCGAAAACTGTTGATTATATTAAAATTTGGAAACATATCAAATGGCGATTGAACGCGTATAATTATTTAAATAGTTATAAAAATACGAGTGATACGAATTTAATTTAAAAAAAGAAAACAACAAACAAAAAAAATATTATTTGTTTTTTTTTTCTCCGCTTCAAAAATATAAAAAATAAAAATATATTTTTCTAATTACAAAAAGAAAACATTTTCGGTAAAAGTAAAAAAAAATATTAGTTGCTGCCTAAACAACAGAAAGAATATTTTACTTTATTTTTTTAAATTTTAATTTATATACTCTTTGTATACCAACAAATTATATCAAAAAAAAAATATATAGCATTAGTGTTAAATAAAGCTTTAAATAGTATTTTTCTGTGCCGTACTTAATTATAAATTAAATTAAACAAAAGAAATTATCAAAACACTATACAAACGAAACGCACAAAAAAGCAAAGTTTTTTTTTAAAGAAAGAACACAAATTAACTATTCCGAAGGAGACGACGACAAAAAGAGAAAAAACAAATCTTGTGCCATAAAATTTAAGTACCGTCAACGAGCCAAAGCATCCTCCCAAAAATACAAAAAAAAAACAGCAAACATCCTTATCGAAAAGAACTCCTACTGAGAGGCTACAAAATCCCAACCCCTCCCAAACAATTATCGAGAAGAAAGAGAAGCAAAAATCAACTTCCATCATTATGACTATTTCCGAAAAGTCTCCTTTATGGGATTCCAATAGCCAACATAATCACAACCACCACCACCAGCAGCAGCAGCAGCAAACTTCCTCCGGAGAAGCACTATCATCATCTTCAGGAGCATCATCACCATCGCCAACAGCATCACCGTTGTTACAACTGCCTTCTACAAATAGCAGTTCGAATAGCAGCAGCAGTTGCGGCAGCTCCAGCACTCTAAAGCATCAGCAAAGAATCAACCGAAAGAAACGAGCTCCTGCGTCCTTGTTGGCACAGCAGGATAATGCTTCGAATGGAATGGGTATAACACGTTTGGCGGGAGGTCTGACATCACATCAGGAGCCATCAAATTCGACGACTTCAATACCTGGGAGGTCTCAGAAGTATGAAAAAATCGACGACAACAGCACCCATGGATCGCCATCGTCATTGCCATCATCGCACCCCATCAGCCAATTCCAGTTGAATGTCCAATCGCAGTCGCCTCTTTTCGGGGGTGGCTATTCAACCAAATTGCCATCATATGACTGCGAATCGGGGATGCTTACGCCACACATACGAACGTCGTCGTCATCGATAACGTCTTCGACAGCAAGTCTGCTGCCAGTGTCATCTGCTGCTGGTTGTGTAAATTCTGGTCATCATAGCAGCAATGGCAAGTACTGCGGCAATGGCTTCGCTAACAACGGCAGTAGCAGTCCCAACAACTTCAGTAACAGCAGTAGCTTTTCATCGCTTGGATGTTGCAACATAATTACTCGCTGCTGCATCGGATTGCCGATATTGAAGGCGATAAACGTGCGGAGATGTGTGCTGGCATTACTGGCGATAACGGTGGTAACGATTTTTTACTACACACATTACTTCGACACGGGTGTTTTTGTGGGGTGAGTTCCTAATATTTTTTTTTCATTTTCATTTTATTTTATTTATTTTATTTTGTTGTTGCTGTGTTATCGAATTCGATGTTTCCTCCTCGTATTTTTTTTTCTCATATTTATATTGAACTAATCGATTTCTAATGGCATTCCCATCCCCCATATAAAATAGAGGGATTGTTATGAAAAGTGGGTGGGTGGGTGTTGAATATCTACAGTTTAGTTCGTTTGTTTGTGTGTGGTGTAGAATTTAATTGTGTGAAAACACTCTTGCACGTCAAGATGGTGTTTACATTTTGGGGTTTAGAAGAGTAATTGTTTGCCGGAAGGGGGCGCCATTGCCATCGCCATAAACATAAAGCTCTCCATCTCCGATGGTGGTTGCAATTGCTACCCATGGATGGGTGGACTTAGTAGCTATAGTATATGTACGTTTAGAGAGTAAACTTTGTTTGCCTTGTTAATTGAAGTGGCTTTCCAACTATATTGCATATACCTCCAACCAATGTATAATATGCATACGAGTAGTAATATATCGGTTTGTAGAGTTCGACGAGAATATATAATGTTTGTATGTTTTTATTTGAAGAGATATAGAGAAGAAAAAAAAAGAAAACAAAAATATTGTAGATATATTGTAAAGGGTTTGCTCTCTTTTGTGTTATTTGTTTTTGATAATTGTGTAGTGTTTGTGTTGTACTTTAGTTCCAGAATCAAATAAAAGTGACAAGTTGATTTTTCCACTTCTTCTCTTCTTTTGATTTTAGTAAATGGGTGTTGGAATCCTCTTTTATAAAGGGAGTTATGTAGTGGGTTTTTTTTTTTTTTTTTTTGAAGCAACACACTGTTTGTAGACTTACGTTTATTTACGTTTTATTAACTAACTGACTTTGGTTATGTCAATGTTTGCCTATTGTGAGATATTTTTAATTTGTTGTCATTTTACTTTGCGTTGAGATTGTATTTGCTTGGGAAGTTGTCGAAATGAGTTGGAAAACTGAATAAAAACATTTTTATGAACATCATTACGAAAATATTAATTTTTTTTTTAGAAATTTAAGAAAAGTTGCATAAAGTGTATCAATAATATATACTGTGAAGATATCATTCATTCCTTGGGAATGTGTCGAATTTTGCGTTTAATAAGAAGAAACTTTCTTAGAATTGATAGCCTAAGTAAAGATTATTGTATTTTATCATTAAATCAGCTGAATGTTGATGTTTTATATGAATCTCTCAAAATTGCTCTTAGATAAAGGAACAGTATTAAAAATGGTGATTTTTGAAACTGGTATTAATTAAACTATTTGTGTAACCAGTTCGGATTTAACAGATAATAAAATCCAGAGATGGTTCACAAACAGTGAAAGGCATTGGTGTAACGCAGAAAAAATTCATCAAACTGATAAATTTAACAGTATTTCAGAAAAACTGGTTTTGGTTGAGTTTAGTGCAACTGGCCATTAATTATTTTTTTTGTCCTTTTCTTGGCAAAAAATAATGGGGAATATTCAAAGTTGTTTATGTTATTCATAGACAATTTAGACCTGGGTCCAAAAGATAACTGGAGCTCAATTCTTAAAAACGGTTGACTCTTTGGCTAAGTTGTTTTTTTTTTATCTGTTAAAAAATCGATTGGATTTCAATGGATTGACAGGCAAAAGTACTAAAATTGTAGTAGAATTCTGTTTTTTACTAAATTGAGCTGCCAAATTTTTTATGAATAGCAGCTGTTTCTAACCTGTGTAACTTTAGACTCGATGCAAGTTGGACTCGGTTCTAAAGTTTGACTATGAATATGCCACAATATTTTTTTTTTAAAGTATCTATGTTCTAGAAAATAAAAATTTTATGTGAGATTATTATTTCCCAAGGTATAAGTAAGTGATTATTAAACATATTAAACATAAAACTGTATTTTATCGTCCGAAAATCTTCTCACCGTTAATTTGATCAACTGAAACTTGAAGTTATAATAGGTCTTTAAAAAAAATTTTGGAAAATATATTTTAATTTTAGTATACCTACATTCGTTTAAAACTACCCATTTTCGCAGTATTTTTTGCAAATCAATAGAGCTAATAGTCAAATTGTTTGTTCACTGGTTTATCAGATAAAGTATATCTTTAACCACGTTTTGAATTTCATGCATGCATGCATTTTATGCATTCATAGTAGAAAAGTTTAAAATGATGACAAATTATAAATTCCTTAATCGCCCCGCGACACTTGACAAGTGAGAACTCAGTACACAACACAAGTAGAACTGATAAGGAATGTATATAATGTCTTAGATCAAGTGCTTATTAAGACATCAATATCACGACAAAATATTTTTTTTGAATATTAATTAGCTGAGGTGTGAGATATCAACATAGTAGAATGTGCTTCTTTTTAATTAACAAGTTATCTTTTTATTTTTATTTTGCATTTTTAATGTTTTATACATACAAAAATAATCAGATTAAGTTACATTGAGTTGAATTCTTTCCAGTGCAACATTGTAACCATCAGAAAGAAAAGATAGTAAATTTAATTATTCAATTCACGGTTTAATCATACACAACAACAAAAATAAAAATATAATTGTATACCTTTTTCCACTAACCATAAGCTGGAGTTATATAATTTTTAATCGGATTTGAGGTTTTCAATATCCCCGGATCAGATTTAAAAAAGAAAAAACATTTTTTGAATCAATCACAGTGTATTACTTTAGATTCTCTTCAAATCCATCATATTTTTTAGAGTAACTTTTGTATTAACTTTTAATAAAATCATTGAATTGCTCAATCAATTTAATATAAAAATTGTACCTTTATAAATCAAATATTTACAACCAACCAACAATCTCTGTTTCGCTTTTTCACTCTCTCTCTTTGTATTTATTTTCATCACATCACAGTTGAATTCACGTGGTATCATTATTTTCAATACAAAATAAAATCGAAAAGAAAAAAATTTATATTTTTATATTTTTATTTTTTATTCATTTGATGGGGAATGCTTTGCTTGCTCCCTCGACATTCATTATTTGATATTCAAATCAGGTTTCATAGATTCTGTTTTTTTTTTTTTTTTTTTGCTGGTGCTAGAACTGCTGTTGCTGATGTAATCTATGCATGTATTAAACTGAAAATATCCTTTTCTATATATGTAGATAAATAAACCCAATTGCAATGTGTGGCATATTCAGACACACTCCGTGCATAAATGATTGAAGGACTTGTTTTTTTTTTGTATTTTTGGGTTGTAATCCTCTTATATCAAAAATGTTGGGACATACGACAAAATATTATCTAATCTTTTTTCTTGTAAAATTCCAAAGCTTGAATTCTTTCAGCAATGTTTTTTTTCTGCAAAGATTACTGCTAATGAGATATTCTCGAAAAATCTGTTTTTTTTTTCTTAACAATCGATATTATGTTTCTGAATATACCGAAAAAAAAATTGGGCAAAGAACAGAAAAACTGAATTCAAGCACAAAAATTCTACTAAATTCGTCCTTGTGGTTTGGAGAGAATGGTCACACTGGTAATTTTTCAGTACTTTTGACTTGAAAACTAACAGAATTTTTTTAAACTTTAAAAACTTTGTGTAGGGAACTAAATTTGCAAATTTGTTCAACAAAATTCGTCAAAAAAAACCGAACCGTATTTTCGTGGTCAAAAAAATAAATTGTAACAAAACAAATACTGGAAAAAAAAATGTCAGATTTAGTCTACGAAAAATCTTGGGATGCAACCTTGTTTCTGATGCTTCAAAAAAGTAAAAAATATTCATACGAAATTTCTTTATTTTAATAAATTTCGTTACTTTGTTAAAAAAATTTAAAATTAGTTTAAAAAAACCGCTCCGATCTATTTTTTTTTTAATTAATGCCTCTAACATATAGTTTAAAGTATTTTAAAAAAAATACGTCCAATTTTTGAACCAGTGTAATGAATCATAAGAACCCTGAAACAGCTCTTTCTTTCTAAAAATTAATATATTTAGTATAGCGGTTAACAACTTTATAAACTTTTTTCTGAAGATTTGGGGGCTTCTCGAAAAAGATGTTTATACGGCAATTTAAAAAAGTATAACCCAATCGAATGCTCCGGAGTGTATATTGTACAAGTAGCCACACAAACAGGAAACTGAACTGACTATGATGAGCAGAATTCGGAGCGAGGAAACCAAATCCCTAGCATCTTTTTCACACTCAAATTAATGTTCAATGCATAAATTTTCGCTAGAATTTTTTTTTCTACACATCTATCTTTTTGTATCTTTTAGTTGATAGTTTTTTCGATATGAATTCAGTTTTTTTTTGTGATACCCGAATCTAAATTCCAACAGGAAGGAAACGAAAAAAAAATACTAGCACATGCAGTTCACATAAATAACTATCGGTTGGATAATAATATTTTTTGCTCATCTGATATGAGAATTTTTTTTTTCGTCGTTGTTAGTCTAGGAGAGAATAAGCTAAGAGGGATTCTATCATAAAATTTTATGAACACTATCACTCAGACTCCAGCCAGAATGACTAAAGAGAAGGATATCAATTTTGGGAACTTTTGCAATATAAAAATCAGGATTATTTTTTTTTTTGTTTCGTTATGTTGTTTGTGCTGTATATAAATTTATTTTATTTTTTATATTCAATTAGTTTTATTAGCGGCAATTCGTCGAGAGTATAGAATAGTCAGAAAAAAAGTATCTAGATTTTTAGGGAAAAAAAAGATTATAGATACACATCAACCGACGACGACCTAACAACATGGCATATCCTTGTCCATTGTTCATTTAAAAAATAAAGAGTGAAAGGACTTTAAAAAAAAGTTTCCAGACGAAAATGCATCAACTTCCTTTCGTTTATAACAAAAGAAGAACAAAAAAAAAGAACAGGAAACTCTCGTAATACAATACCAATGAAAAGAAGTAAGCAGAGTGAGACAGAGAAATGAAAACAAAAAAAACAACAATACAAATTTTCCATGATAGACATCTTGATTGTTTGCAATCTGGCGGAAATAATAAATGAAAAACTCAAGTTAAAATGGCATTTTCCGGTAAAGAATTTCCATGTGTTGAAATGTTGTTGTACACTATACAACCTATCACTAAAAACCTACTTCCATTCGCACTGTATCCACGCGGCCGGCGCCACTTGTTCACTATATTCGTTCGCATTCTCACATAAAATTTTTAAGTATTCCTCTCAAGAGTTTGCATGTTCAGTTCAACGGAAATTTTAAATCCAAGGGTTTTGTTCCTTATTGCTTTAAAAATTCTTTTTTTTTTATAAATATGGTCAACATTTTATACAGAAATTTTATGTAAATTTTGTATACTGGAGGTGGATAGAAATTGAGAAAGAGAAAGGTGCCTAGAAGAACATCAACTATATTAAAATATTCTATAGAGGTATATGGTTATAGGGACACACACGGTTGGAGTTGGAGCTGGAGCTAGCTATAGACTCGCATATCTGAAGTGACTGATTGTCCTGCAACGGATATAATAATTGTTTTGCAGGTGATGGATGTTAGGTTGTCAGCAATTTGTGCCCACTTTAGTGTTCTATGATAAATGTATTTTGTTTGAATTATTCTGATTTGTTGTTATGGTCGACGTAAGACATAAAAAAAAAACATTTTATAAGAAAGAAAAATGGTAGACAAATAGTTGTAGGTATAGGCGTGTCAGATCCTTTCAAGACAAGGGTAGTAATGGTTTTTGAAATAGCTAGCTGAGTTTCAATTCGTGCAGAAATACCGAACTACTCGTAGTAGGTACATATATATGTATATATTTAGTAGAAAATTTTGACACAAGGGCAAAATAGTATATCAAATAAAGTTAAATTTGGCAAAAAAAAAAAGCGATAAAAAATATTTGGTGGAAATATTGTACTGCACAATTTTTGTTGTAAAAATTTTTTCATTAAAATTAATATTTGACCAAATAAATAATTGACTTTAACCTCAATAGGTTTTGTTTTTTGAATAACTTCTTGTAATGCGAATCCTTAAAAAATTATAATATTAGATTTTAAGATGTCTTTCAGTAGTGATAAGCTGTTCGGGATTCAAGACAGTGATATTCGAAATGTTGGCTTTCAAAGACTTTGTCATTTCAAGAATTTTCCATTCCTATTAAAAAAAAAAAAAAAAATTTGTTGATCTATTATCCCAAAAAACCACACAAAATATAAAGTATCCTTTAATTTGTTTTCAAATTTTATACACAAAAATGAAATATTTTCTTGGATGAATGAAACTTATATAGCTATAATTTGAAAACAAAAGAAAAATTAATTTCCAACCATCATCACAGTTCAATAATAATAATAATTCACAAAAACTCTTTCATAGCATTCTTTTTATTATTGCAAGCAATAAAATGCAGAAGATAAAAAAGACATAATTTATAATTGCTTTGTCATCCAGCTTATTTTTTTTTTTTTGGAAACAAAATGAATTGTGAATGGCTGATATTTTTGTTTTTCTTCTCGTATTTTATTTCTTAGAAAGTGCAGAATTTTAAATGGAAGGAAAAAATGGTAAAGTATAGGGGGGTGGCCACGGCGCAGTGGAGGTAGTGCTTGACTGCTACCCTGGATGTGTGGGTTCGATCCCCAGTCTAGGCAGCAATTTATTCTATATTCCCTCAACTGAACGCCACTCCTGGGATTTAATGAGATAATCAAAACCTAATTTCTCAATCCACTGTGCCAACAAAAATCTGTCCTATCCTTCTATTCCTTCTAACAATGCCTGATTTATAAGACCCTAGGTCTTACTGGCATATATATGTTTGTGTTTTTTTTTCGACGATTAAAATAAAATTCATCCGTAAATTTTTGAAATTTTCATAGTTTTCAAAAAATATTTATGACACATGCATAGATGGCAACACAGTGCTGATTTAAACTAGACTTAGTTAGTCCTGCAAATTAAATGACCGATAGCTAACTCCACTAGCTATTTTTTTTTTTATGGTGGATGAATGCTGAATAACTTAAAAAACTTATTACATAAAGAAAAAATTGAAGAAAATCGCTTAATTGGTTTAGGCTGAACGTCAAGCTTTATTCAGGAAGACTTTCACGTCCTCTATCATCGTAATGTGAAGTCTGATTAATATCTCGACTTTGACGAATCCAAAACTTACCCCATACCAAGATGCTAATTTCCAAGACTTGAAAAATCCTATTTTCCCGCAAGACTTATCGATGTTAAAATATCCTTGAAAGAGTCTCCTAAAAAAAGATTTTTTATGAAAATAAATTTATTTTTGAAAAAAACATTTCATTTCAATCCAAAGTTTCCGACGCACCCAAATTTTAATTGTCGTCGTTACTAACTTGCTAACAAAACAATATGCCAATGGCCGAAATTCTTGCCGCGATTGAAAAATAAAATTGGTCTGAGTTGTCTTCAATTTTCAAGCTCATTTTACATTTTATTCAAACCGATATCAAGACAAATATTTGCCAAAATAAAATACATATGTCAATCAACCGATGTGGATTGTTGTATTTTATGTACAAGTACATATACATGTGTTGTAAACTTATTGACAAAAATTCTCATGTAGATGCAAATTTCAATTTTGTACATAAATGGACAAAGAAATTCGTTGTCATATAAGATTAAAAAGATAAAATAAAAATAAATGTGTATATCTACCAGCAAAATAATTAGTTATACGTTGTTAAAATACAAACAACAACAACAACAAAAAAGAAACACAACGTGCAAGCTTAAAAAATGACAGACGTCAAATAAGTAAAATAAATAAAGTATATCTATATTTTTATAGGTATATTGTACACCTATGCATATTCAACGTTAGCTCCTTCTCCACAAAGGTGAATTGCTTCATTCATAAACTAGAGAAACGTGTTGCAAATACAGAGTAGCCTTTTATTAAATACAAAAAAAAAAAAACACTTTTATACAGGAAAAAAAATAAGTGAAAAACAAAAAAATTCTTCACACTGTGTAGGTCATGTTCACGCACCCAGCACTGTGCTTCTGGTGACCATTCTTAATATTATCTATATAAATAACAATTAAAACATTCTGAAGGCCATTAGAAGATTATAGAAAATGGATAAAATCCATTACTCGAATTGCCGAAATAATGCTCAAAAGAAGTTTGAGATCAAAGCTGAAACGTATCATTTTTTTGAAGAAGAAAAAAATTCAAAAAATAATTTTTAAATATAAAATTAAAACTAAATATAAAATTAAAACAAAATTTCAAAAAAGAAATATCCACCAGTTTTCAAAATATTCAGTTTTCAAAAAAAAATAATTTTTTTTTTCAAAAATCCTCAAAATAAGTTTTTGAAAACTTTGGTTTGCATTATTATTAAGATTGTATACATTCTCAGAAAATCGGAAACGAGGAAGCCGGTTCTATGGCAGGTACGGTTTTTTGGAAAAAATTGTGAAGAAATTCCATCAAAATCGTTGGAACGGTTATATGACAGGTACCGTTATTTTTGGAGTTTAAAGAAAAACTTCAATTTCTCCTCAAAACCTTTGGACTGTAGGGTTAGGTACACACAAACAGAATTGCTGACCCACTTTTTCGCTTGTTCTTATATCGTAATGTAAGGCTAATTATTATCTCGAGTCGGATTTTTTTACGAATCCAAAATTTGTCCTATAACTTAAAAAATGAGGAACTAAATTTTTGGTTTCTATTTTTAAATGATTTTCTGTATAATGTATCTCGAAAACAAGTGCATATAGCCAAAATCTAATTATACGGGTTTCATCCAAAACTTAACCGACATTTGGAAACATGTGTAATTTAAGAACAAAATATGGTAACCCTAATTCCGTAAAAGTGTATCCTATTCAACAGCTTTGGGTGGGGGTTTGAATGACATACACGCCATCGCCATGTAAAGGAAATGTAAATTGATGTCAGCTAGCACAGCGTGTTTGCTCACTTTCGCGCTGTCAGACAAAAAAAAAAAAACAAACAAAAAAAAACTCAAAAAAAAAGATTATTTAATTTTTCAATTTCTTGGAAAATGGTTTTGCTATATAGCAAAGTCACACACCACCCCTCGGGCTGTTTCGGTTTGGTAATGAATTATATTTCATTTACTATGAACTTTGGACAGTTTTGCCTCTTTCTCTCTCTCTTTTTTATTTATTTTTTGATGAATTTCATCTGAATTACAATTCCAGGCAAAATGCGGTCGTTCGGTGTTGGTTTGGTAGAAATATAGGCAAGTAGATGCTCTTCGGAATTGCTCCTGGGGATATTTTTTGTCGGTTTTGTGTTCTTTTGAGTGTGTCAAATGATAAACATTTTTCGATGATGAATTACTCTTTGGTAGATGACAAACAAGTGGTTTTCTTCTTAATTCAACAAGACTTCACGTAGAGTAGGGAGGTATCTACAAAGTTTGAAAAAAGTTATTTGTCGCTATACAATAATTATTGTGAATTGAAATTGCTTTCAAAGTGTTTTTCAGAAACTTGAATAATGAACTTGGCTAGTTATTCATTTTTTAGGATTTTTTTTCGAAAAAAAAATATATGTTTTTACTATACATATTTCAATACTAACTTCAAGAAATGCAATTTTTTAAATTTAACTTTTTTCTTTCAGATTTATTCACCGTGACACTCGACCGGCGCCATTAATTCATTGTCGTTTACTAAACGACAAACATAATACTGTTGGATCATCACAAACACCAGACCACCGATCTGAAGCTCGACTTCGAATCGATCCAAAAGTTTTGGTTTTTGTCGAAACCACATATTCCCAATTGGGTCGTGACATTGCCGAGCTATTAGTCTACAATCGGATAAAGTAAGTATGGTATTTCCTTTTATTCCATCATAATGCAAAATATATAAACAGTTTTTTTGCGACCACACACTCTTAAGTCCTTAATATTTAACTTTCATAACCCTTTTTCATTTAATTACCCATCAACCAAAATGTCCAAAACGTTCAATTGAATAATTTGTAATCACAACATTCTCAAGAATCTTAAATCGTCCTTTTCTCACAGTACATGTAGATACCACAAAATAATTCAATCTTGAACTCTATTTGGTATTACGAGGAGGAATATCTTCACATGGATCTTACATATATGTATGAACAAAAAAGACAAAAAGTGGGGGTGTAATGAAGAAAGTGAGATCCCAACAACACTCAAGTTATTTAGAAACGAATTTCCTTAAGTGTTATTTACGAAGCTTTTCCCATGCTAGCTTCTTTAGTTTAGAAGAGTATAGGCTTGAAATTCATTTCCCATGTTGACAGACTATTGTTAGGATATCAGCCCCTCCCACACTCCCATTTCATCATTGTACATGTACATATACTGTACAGTATGTACGATGATGTGTCTTGCAATTTTCACAAACGAGCCAAAAAGGAGGAAGAAGTTGAGAGATCATAATCCCTACACATCACTTTATGGGGGGAATAACACATATTGAAGATTTAAGAGGAAATCTTATTGTAGATGCCACACACATGTGGACAGGCCTGAGACTATGTGCTTTTTGAATGTCAGGCAATGGGATCATTAAAATAATTGCTTCTGGCATTGATGCGGACTTACAATCAGCCATAGTATTCAAGATTCCCAGTATAGATGTGTGGCATTAAATAGGGATTTAGGTGCTTGTGCTAAAAACATTGGCTACGACGCTACGAGTATATAGATAGAATTAGACACAAATCCCTTGTCCCCATAATCTCTTCAGGAAGCTTCATAATGGTGTTGGATAAAGATGCCAAGTTATAGCTAAGCCATCGTCTCGTCCACTATAGTGATGCGATGAGTGGAGGAGATCAGGGGTAAAATTTTCAACCATCGCACTTCCGTATGGATTTGGATTAAAGTGCCAGCAATATGTAATTATAAATAAATCCTTTCCTTGTTTTCTCCCCTGGGCAATTTGCATTGTTGTCAACCATCATGCACACATATCACTCTCCCTCTCCCACTGTTCAGCGATATTCTCGAATATGTGCTCTTCCTCTTAGGCGTCATCTTCTCTCTGATGTGTGTACTTGTAATCAAATTATTTATATTAAATATTATATCAGAGAAGTGTTCGCAGGCATGTTTTATGAGATTTGTGATAATAATTTTGTACATTGCACTCCATTAAGATATTTTGAATTGTATGCTCATAAAATATAATCGCCCAAAATGTATGTTTCTATTTTCAATCAAACTAGATTTATTGTTTTGGTATCTCAAGAAATATGAAATTAATATTCTATTGAAGAACTTTGATTATGTATTAATTGGAAATAACTTAATTCGATAAGGGGTGAATATTGTTTTGAAATAGTTGACCAGGATTAATGTCTAAATCATCTTGCACTTGCTTGAACGTTTAGGTTATGTCGAAATAAGAAAAACATTGGGTGGAATTTTATTTCTCGCTTTCAGTGCAGTGGGGCCTATTCCGGTTCTATGATAAATTCGATGAAAAGTTTTCTTTTTAATGATAAGACTGAATTTTGCCATCCTGGTTCTGTTTAAACGTTTTGTTATTTATCATAGCTAATTTTTTGTGTAACTGGAGTCAACATTTTGGGTAAATTAAAAAAAGGTAGTTTGAAAAATCAGATAATAAACTAAACTTATTATATCATTTTATCATAGAATCGGAATAAGGGTCCAGAAGAGGCAATTTTTCAAACCTAAAATATCATAAAAATAAAAAGGAAATTATTTTTTTGTATGAAAACATTTGCAATGGTAAGTTTTTCGCAAAGAGAATATTAGTTTTTAAAATTAACTCTCAAATTAAAAATCATAAGAAATAATTGAAAACCAAATTTTTTAAGTTTTTTTTTTATTTTCAAAATTCTTTTAATATTCAATAATCTTAACAATTTGTTAAGTCTTATAGGAGAAATCTCATTTAAAGCATATATGTACACAACGAAACCAAAAAAATTTGAAAAATTGTTTCAAAAAAAAAATGTTTGCCACAAAAATTTTAAAGAAATTATAAAACACATCAACTCATTTTTTATGGGCACTGCACCACAAGCAACTTCGTTGCTGGGTACTAAATTTCAAAATGAAAATTTAAAAAACAAAATAGGGAAAAAAAATCCAAACTAAATTTTCTCAACAAAAAAATTACACATTGAAAAAAGCACAAAAAATTATTTAGTCAAAATCAATTACAAAACATAGAAAAAAATTGTCAAAACTTAAGTGAACGAGACAGTGGGAGCACTGAATATATAGTGTGTATACGCCTAAGTGGACCACGTTGTTTTATCGTTAATTGGCGCTTCTACGTATATAAAGTTAGTAAATTATTGTAAATTAAAAACATTACAAAAAAAGAAATCGATAAGAACTCAGCCTCGAACAAAAAGCATCATAAATTTTAAATTCGGTTAACAATCGTAAGACTTTTTTTTTGTAAGGACATCTAGACAAGGATCAAAATGTATACCAACAAACAAGAACCATTACAGCTACTTATTCCAAATATTCACAATGTAAATTTTACCTCTTGTTTGATGAATCTAACAAAGGTTGAGATAAAACTTGATTTTTCGAATTAAAAATTAAAGTTGTATTTAAAATTAAATTCATTTTGCAGCTGCATACCAACCGCAGGTATCTTAATTAAATATTCTCCTTCCAAAAAAAGATCAAATTATTGTGCATCCTCAAATTACAATGTATAACTCTACCCTCACCTATTTTGTACGTACTTCTCAGAATTCAGTTTCAATTGCCACCCACCACCGGCACCGGCACCGCCACCGCCGCCGCCGTCACCACCACCTTCAAGTTCTTATAAAAGAATCAAAATGAATGTCTTGAAAACGAAAAATAATCCTGGTCACGTTTAAGTATTCTCAAAGTAATGAGCTTATTCTACTTCTTTTTTCTCTTACTTCCCTTGTTACCTGTTATACAAAACCAACCCGAAGCATACTCTGCAAAATTGCCTTCAACACCTTCACAATATTCCACTCAACTTATTTACATTATGCACAGAAAAGAGGCGAGACGACTAATCGCCCACTTTTCTTTGTTTTCTTTCTCTCTCTCACTCTCTCTAACACAGCACACTTTTATATCTCATTCACATTCCATTAGCACACACCTGTTTTTAATATTATTGTTCTGTCGGCTGTTACCATTAAAATAAAACCGTTATACAAGCTAAAACCTCATCTAACAACAATGTCACTTCAATTCAGTCGCAATTTACACTCAGGGATCAGTAAATTGACACGAACTTAATTACATTTAATTTGATCCTTAATGTTGCACCTTACTTTACAATTGCTAAAATTTATTACACACAAAAAAGAGTCTCTCTCTCTCACACTCTATATTGCTCAAAAACCTTTGAGCTTAAATAGTTTATAGTAAAGGAGTTTTTACAATTCTTTAATCTTTCCGGCTTAAAACAAGCAGCCTTGATGAAGAAATAAGAAAAACTATTTCTCCTCATTGGCATGAAAAGGAATACGAAGAGTATTTAAATGCTTTGATAAGCACATAATCAACTTTGGCTGCTTGTTTGAGTAAAGGATTGTGTACATCTGTTGTACCTAGCAAAGGTAGTAGGTATGCCTTGACTTGGCTTTGGTGTTTCTGGTATTTTTTTTTTGTTTTGTATTTTTTGTTAATGTGCATACATACATGTTTATTCCCTCAAGGCGAATGTTATTTTTTTTTGTAGAAATATTGAAGTCTAAAAGGCAAACCATGTCCTTGGTCATATATGTAGGTACACTCTGTTTCACTTGATTGAGATCATATTTTTTTTAACGGATCAAAATTTGTCAATTATCAAAAAAGATAAATTTAAAAAAAATCACTAATTTTGAAATATTAAATTTTCAAAACATCTATTTTTTTGGAAAACGGCTTTTATTGTTTAAAACAGCAACAACAGTAATAAAACGTAACTAAATTCAAAAAATATATGTGACAATGAAATACAGATGTATTTTCCGAAAATTCTCAAAAAGGTATACATTTTCTTTGGGTTTGAGAGGAAGCCCATTTTCTGTACTAGAAATCTGTTTTCTTATTTTTTCTTTAAATCAATTTGTTTCAAAAAAACAATTTAAAAAAAAAATTCAAACTAAAAAATTCGAAAAAAATAAGGGGAGTTCTTTTTTTGGTTTTCCTTCAAAACCTTATATTTCACCCTTTGACTTCTCAAAGTATAGACAGTTACAAAACGTGACAGAATTTCTTTAAGCAAAAATATGTACATCAGTAAAAAAAAAACAATATCTCAATTATGTGATTCGAAGTGTATGTGAGCATAAGCTTTTCCTTAAGGGAAATGTTTTTTTTTTTTTACTCGAGATATAAATATAGAGGACTTAAAAGCCAACCATGCCCTTGTAAATTCATTTCCACATCCCACCATTCGTATATATCCTGTTCTGCTTTAACTATGGCAGAAGATATTTCGTTTATTTTGTAACTGTTTTTACAAACAGTTTTCCTTTTTTTTTTTGTTGCTGCTGAAAAAAGGGTACACCTTGGTACACTATATCTACACTCGTTCAGGTACGTACACTCAGGTAAACACAAAATAATAACTTTTAAACTTTAAACAGCACCCTGTGCCTGTTATGCCCTATTTTTTGTATGCTCGCTACCCACATCCACCCGATTCTCTCAGGGAATTCATTCGCTCCTTTGCTTATTGTATTTAACGTCTATTCAAGTGATTTATAGAGTTTTTCATTTTTGCAAGGAAAAACTCAAATTAAAAGTTCAAGGAGGCAGCTTTATATTATAGCTTGGTGGCGGGCGGCGGCGGCATTGAATCCCCTTCAGCTCTTTAGCAACATACCATATCGTCGACGATTTAAAGTTTTTGCATTCAATTGTAACCCATCATTCTTAAGTCCTGTATCAACCCATCGCCAGGTGGCGGTGCCGTTTGTTGTTTTATGTATATGATCATAGCGCACTGATGAAGGCGGCATTTTAGCAGCAAGCAAAACGCTTTTGATGTGTTTTTTTGTTGTTGTTCCTTTCTTAGGCTTTTTTTTGTTGTTCCTTCCAAGACGTTGTAAATAAAGAAGGATTTTATCGAGGTCAGGGAGATCGAGTTCAACTTCTTACAACCACCAGCAATGATGATGATAATGACGACGACGACGACGACGACTAGAACGACAATCGAGAATGCCTCGTGCATCCTTGCATCCTAGAGCAGGAACGAGCGTTCAAGAATTTCTTTGCCGATGGCAAATTATATCTTTCTACTGACGAAGTAGGAAGAACAAAAAAAATTATTCACCGTGCGTGTTTTTTTTTTCTTGCTTTCTCCACCAGTTCTTCTTCACTGTGCCAGCAAAAGAGTCGTTTTTTTGCGAAAGAGGATATTATATGATCCTTTGTTATTGCTTCACTCAATAACACAGAATGTATGTATACACCGAGAGGATATACCTACCTTCATATCGCAAGAGAGGTGCATCCTTATCATAAGGGCACCAGAGAAAGTGGGTGCTCCATGTTCCATGGCTCCTTTGCTATAGTAATGTATACCCATCTAAGGCTGCTGGTGGTAGATGAAAAATCCTTTAACAATAGAAGTTATTCCTTTGCTATTTTTACTCTTTTTTTTCTACTCGCTGTGAATGCTTTTGTTTTCATGAGTGAAAGGAAGAAAGAAATTCTTTGCATCTTGGTATTTTAAGGAACATAAAGGGGCAAATAACGAAGCGAAAGAGATTGAAAATCAGCAAACGAGTTCGGCGGAATCTCACCAAGTTAAGGTTTGGTAAAAGGATTGGAATATTTTTGTACTTTTTTTTTGTTTTTTATTTAACAAGGAAACGAGAGGGAGTCATTAAAATTTATGAGTTTACAGTATTACATAGGAATGTACGTATAAATGGATTGAAATAGCCAACTTGCTTATAAATAATATGCCAGATGTTGTAATAAGGAAGGAATTTGAAAATAATTTTATGCATAGATAATATTCGATTGAATTGTTTAGAGAACATTTTTAATTAAAGTGTTACGAGGAAATTTTAACGGATTCACAACTCGAAGTAGAAAGAAGTTGACACAAAAAGAAATGGATTTAGTTGGAAAGCGAAATTATAGTGAACTTTTACAATTAAATAGGGATAAGGTTAAGAGATGAAAGACTTTAGGACCAAAAGCGTGAATGAAAAAAAGTTGTATTAAAAAAAGGTGAGTTCTAGAACAATATATTTGCAAATCTTTAGAGTCTACGTTATATTTCTATTAACTATCATTTTTAAAGTTCTTTTTTTAATTTTTTTTCTAAAATATTTAAATATGAGTAAAAGGAGCAACTGCCCCAATATTAGAATTATACTCAAGCTTTGAACGTAGAAAACCTTTGTAGGAAACGAAAAATTCTATATTCCAGAATTCTGTATGGACAAAATTCTGTATTTCAAAATAAATTCTGTAAATGTCTGTTGAATCCAGAATTCTGTATTTCAAAATACCGCAAATCCAATATTTTATATTTTAAAATTGCACCATTTTTTCAAAATTTGGTAATTGCAAACATCTGGTGAACAACTCTTATTCAGAGTAAAGAACAAAAATAAAAAGAAACAAACCCAAGACACTACCCTGGTGCACTCCAGTGGGGTATTTTTCATTTGTGTCTCCTGCGCCTAGATTTCTAGAGCACTTAAGGCATCAGATATCAGATTTCGTCAATCTCTATCGAATGCTTTGTCAAGATGTTAATTAGTGTCATTTAATCAAAACTTCTGAAAGTTAAGTTAAAATTTAAAAACATATTACCATCAAGTACTTTGTTCTTTGTTCTTTTTGTTAAATCTTAATTATGGCTTGAGTGTGTGTTATTGTACATTCTGGAAATGGGGAAATTCTGGAATTTACCAGTAAGACTTAGAATTTTTTAACAACATTAGTAAAAGTTAAAAATATTTTGTTTTCTAATTTCTTTCCTACTTTTAACGCCATGCATTTATAAATTTAATTTTCAAAAATACTTTACTGTCTGAAAGTTCTTTGAAAACCCCGAAGGGTCGTATAGGCAATTTACTTTTCTCCAAAAAGGGAGCTAACTGATGTTGCTGAAAAGTTCAAGTCCCTACCGGATAATTCTAGAGTTTAATCATTTCAGGAATTCACAGTAACATATGCAGATCCAAAATCGTATATCAACATATTGGCATTATTTCATTAAATGTTATATATAGCCAATCTTCTATTGCCTCTGGTCTTGTTCTTCAAAACAATCACCTAATATTCTCTCTTTTAACAATTAATTATTCCATTTCAATTTAAGACCCAATTTGCGCACACATTTCGCCTGAAGATTAATTCAATATAATTGACTTTACATAGAGAGCAGAATGTAATGTACACACTGTAATTGCTTCCGACACTCGCAAGTAATCCCTCCATTATAATACATTGTACATTGTGTTATAAAGTATTCGCATAGGAAGCCAGAGAGAGAGAGAGACCATCGAAATGTGTATATATTAAGCCTCTTCGGGCTATTAATTGTATTTGCCATTGAGACAGAGTGAGAAATAGCTCATTGTATCGTATATATGGTATGCGAGTAGGTAGCTATTCTAAGCTTTGGAAATCAATTCTTCTTTTTAATTAAATTATGTTAGAGGCAGGCATAATGTTAATGTTCCCATATATTTTATACATCTAAGGCACTTCATGAACAAAAAGATACAAAAAGAAAGAAGAAATTAATCGAAATAGAGGTTAATTAAATTTCAATTTTAATCTTTAATGGATACAATAATTGGATTTTTTTTTTCGTCTGTGGAATTTTTTTGGTTTATCTGGTAGGTACCAATTTTAAGTAATTATATTTGAATTTATTTTTGTTTCAATAAGAATTCGATTTTTTGAGGGTTAAACCAATTAAGCCACCAAGCTGTTAAAAAACTTAATGTGCGTTTTAGGAAAACTATACATATGCCTACATGTTACACTTAGAGAAAAGAAAAGAAAAAAATAGGAATTTACTTCGCTACAATATTTTCCACTAATTTTCTTTTGGTTTTTGAATCAACTCGCGATCATTTTGCTAAAATCTCCCTGCGCTTTTTATACTGCACATTATTAGGTGAAAATGTATTGTTTTAATTTGCGAAGTAATGAAATGCAATATCGGAATTCAAGTTGAAAATTGCTATGTGTATGTAATTTGTAAAAAGATAATTTTTCAAAACCACAAATATTCCTAGCTACTGAAAATATCAATCACTCAATTTAGAAATAAACCCGTTGACAGTTTATGCAAAGATTTAAACTCTGGTTTAGAACTTGTTATATCTTAGTCCAGGTCTAACTCCGGTTAATGGTTCTACTGTGCGATAATAGCCAATTTCATGCTTGAACCAGCGGTGATTCACAGCGAATATGACAAAATGGGTCGAACACCTGAGAAACATTTTGCTCTTGCAATCAACAATGGCGCATACTCCTAGTCGTCTGACAAGTTCTTTTTTTTGTCTCTACTAAGCTTACCTGGAGTTTATGTTATTCATATACTATTTACATCCAGGTCCAAATTATAAACTGGAGCTCAAATCTTAAAAACGGCTGACTTTTTGACAAAGTTGTTTCTTTTTATCTGTCAAAAAAAATCAAGAAACGTCAAAAAACAAACAGTTCTGCTTCCTAGATCTTTTTTAAGTTTTCCTTATTATCATTCATTTGATAACTGTTTCTAACCTGTGTGTTAACTTTAAGTTAGTTGGACTCGTTTCTAAAGTTTGACTATAAATATTTGTGGGATAAGTGGGTATTGAGCTTGGTTGAATAATAGTTTATTTTAGATATTTTTATTATAGCTGTTGTCCGATTAATTAGAAAACTCTCCGCTTATCAGCTGTTGGTTTTAGCTTTCATACACTAATCAGAACTTCAAGAATTGGTGAGCAATTAAAAGGGAAGTGTTATGGTGTACGCTAGAAGGCACAATAATCCTTCTTGAACTGTTCCAAAACAGTCGAAGGAAATCTTTTGTTCAGTTAAAATGTAATAAGGGTGCGCATTGGCAAGTTGCGAACTGTAAAACAGGGTGTCGTTCGTGCAATTTCGCAACTTTTTTGTACCATGATATTTAATGTACGAGAATTTTGAGAACTTGTGTCGCTCTCTTTTTGCTGTCTAATTGAGGAGTATTATTCTCATTTTAGGCTAGGCTAAGGTTTAACCTCATAGCGTTGATATTCGAAATTTGCTGTGGTTAATGGAAGAGGGAATAGCGGTCATTCCAAGCTTCCATTTTTCAGTTCTATTAAAGCAACGGGTTCTATTTCTGAATATTTAAAACTTTTGATATAGCTGTACTGATTTCCAAACAGTCAAATTTGAAATATAGTTTTTCAACTTACTGAACATAAAGAACTTGGTAACTCTGCTATAAGATTACAAGAACTTCTGCGCAAAAAGTCATGCCGTAATTCTGACTTCTTAAATTTCCAGCCGATAAATCTTCAGTAATATTGTCTAAAAAGTGGGAGAATATTGGAGAGCTAAGAAGAAGCTTATTTTGGTTTTAAATCAAACGACAAAATTACAAAAAAAATCCATTAGAACATTTTCCGGTTAGCTATAACTCACCTCATCTTAGGTACCTGTATTAAAAATCTACAATATAACTTCATTTTCATTTTTTTTTACGTTTCTCATCATATCTTAACGTGCGCTCAATTTGTTATAATAACCTTGTTTGAAGTAAAACAATAAATTTAAGTTTTAAAGAAAATTGATTTTTTATTTCTTTTGCAATTTTACAAGCAATTTGCACTTAAATTTATCAATGATGCTGATGCTCCCGCATTAGCATCCACCTTGTTGCCTCTTCAAGAACCAAGTTTATTCTAATATCTAACACAACAACAAAAACTCCTTAGAATCGAGTTTTTCATCAGAAACAGCAAATTATCCTAAAATTCAATTTTAAGATTGAACAAAAAAGAACTTGATATTTTTTGTTCGTCCTGTGGGAGTACAGCTGATGATGGCTGCAAGCAACAACATCGCAGAATAATAACAACCCCTTCGCACAAACTCAACTCCGCTCATAAAAATCTCATTCAGACTATATGGATGTCCTCCCTTACATAAAATACATACATACATGTATTCAAACATACATACATGGTTGAATATATGTATATTCTAACGAGATTGCTCGATTCTTCGTATATTTCCTCCAGTTTTTCACTTTACTTTTGACGACGAGAATGACGATGATGGTGGTGCTATAAATTGTTTCTAAACTTTTTTTAAAAACCGATTTAAAGTATGTGTAACAACAAACACGATATTTGTCTGTTTCCTCTTGTGTAGTGTAAGTATCGCATCACTGAGCAAAGTACGAAAAGGATAAACAACAACAACAACAAAAAAAAAAATAAAAGAAAATCATGACTTGAGCCTTTACTGTGGATGATAGCGCTATATAGTCCTTGCTAGTTGTGATCCTGATGCTCTGCTGCTGCTTTTTCCTTCTTCATGTCATCATCATCATCATCAGCATGACCTCTGACATTCAGGATGCGGATGAAATGCATTCAACCATACAAACAATTCCGAATATTTATGTACTGACGCTAGGATATGCCTTTGTCACGTCCGGTCAGCTCCAATCCGTCCTCCATATATGTATGTATTGTATAGATCTCCATCATCGTCCTCGTCCTTCACACCCTCCGAATCACAGACCTAGCGATAACATCGGAAAAGTGAAAACAAAAATGCAAATTAAAATTTTGTTGTTTCATTTTCAAATTCCTGGTTCTGGTTCTGATTCTATATGTATGCTTGATGGCCTGAGTTGTCCATTTGATGTTGAGCGGCGGCCGACTGGCCGGGCGCGGCTTTTTCAGTGCATTCGAACAAAGTGCATAATAATTATATCCACCTCCAAAAACTAGCACACAACAATTCCACCATCAGGGTGAAAGAAACTTTTGACCAGAACCAGACCAACAGCAGCACAAAAGAATTCCCAATGCATTTTCATCGGTGGCGTCGCGGTGCGGCAGCTGGTGGGGGCTGAAGCGATCTGTTGGAAATCATTTTCCAGTTGAAATGGTCAGAAAAATAGACGAAACCAGCTAAAACGAGGACCTGCTGTGACAGCAGCAGCTAGCACGCCAAAGTCCATCACGGCCGCACACAATAGAGGATGTCTTGTTATTGGAAATTAAAAAAAAAAAAAAACTGAAAAAAAAATCCTTATCCAGCTGGTCGTTTGTATTCAATTGTGTTCTATTGTGTGTCATCATTTAGCAAAAAACGACGATACAAAAAGAAAACAACAAAATGTCACCCAGAGGACTTTTTAAGCAGGATGAGCGATTTTTGGTTGGACACAAAGAGGATGATCCAAACCTTTTTGGAAAATGCATAAGCTATGAATAGAGAATATATTGTGCGGCTGGGTTTTCTAATCTAATAGAGCGAGATTCTGCTGCACTGACAGCATTAATTACGGTTAATTGTGTGTGCGATGAGTTTCGAATTTCGATCCGCTTTTGACCGGGCTAAAATAGAGAAACGGCACATCATCAAAAACACACGAATAATGTTGTCCACACACAAATTTAGCCAAAGTGTTGGTTTTGACAATTTGCGGTCATCAGTTTTGAGAGAGTGAGTGGAGATAATCAATTCGCGACAATGATAATGGGAGACGACTTTGTGTGAACATATAGGCACATTTTAACACAAAGCCCGAACCCAATCAATTGGCCATAAAGTTATGCGATGACCAGGTGATAGGAACCAACTTTTCCCCTTGCCCAAATCGCCCTCATTGACGTCATTTCATGAGTATTATGCCATTTAAGCGCTTCATTAGTGTTATTAATTGCGTTTTGTTATGATTTTAAGTGCGGTATAGTGGCCATAATCGTATATGGCTAAAAAGGCTTTCATATCCCACAGATGCACTTGGAAATTCATGTTATAATATAATCTATCTAAATACCTTGTGGATGTGAGAATATAAAGAGAGGTCGTGTGTTTTTGGAGTAATTAAAAAAAGAATACTCATTGGGGAATAAAAAGGATTACCTACTGATTGATTTAGGCGTAACTGTACAGTGCAGTGTGCTGCAATATTTCACATTTCACTATTTTTATGCTTCACTAGAGACCAACAGAAAAAGAGAGTGAGATAGACCGCAGTAATTAAAATAGATAATTAATTCCAATGGTTATGTTGGTATAATATATTATTATATGTGTGTATAGGATGTTATGTTAATGAGTATATACTCAAGTATACTATGAGGGATACAAATTAAATTGCCAATGCAGTTTGTCATTAAAACTTGAGCGAAATAAAAAAAATGCGTAGTTGAATATGGTTATGGGTAATTTTTATTATTTTGCAATATCAGCGAAATAAATTTTGTTGTATTTTTTTTTTTTCAAAAAACTTAAAAATTAAAACCTTTTTGTTGTATAAATTTAATCCACAATTTTTAATCAGTGAGTTAGATAGTTATGTTTATGATCGCTTAAAAAAATAATTGGATTTTAATACGCCTCCACCAAACTATATGAAAATTTGCGGTTTTATTTATAAAAATTATAATCATAATTCGAACCTTGATTTCTGCCACAATCTAATTGGCAAATCTACACAATCAAACAAATGTCAATACAAGTGTATTATGGAAATGTTTAAACAAAGATTATTTTATTAGACCAATCCTGTCCTGATGAGGATGTTCTTTTACTGAAAACGAATTCAAATGATTTTGACTTTGGTGCCAACAAAAATACTAAATGACCTTCATTAATTGGTAATGTGAAGCCTTTGATCGCAGCTGCAGCCAAAGTATAATTTTAACTAACCGAAAAAGAAATCCTTTCTTTACGTGCGTAGGTTTTTATTAAATATTCCCATTTACACATTCAGTGCCAACACAAAAAAAAGCAATCTTCAGTATATATTTGCTTTAATTAAATTACCATAGCTTTTCCTCCTACTTTCTGTTAACGAACACTGAAATACGGTACCATGCATCACAAACAGAAAACCCTCATATTAATTCCCTCAAATCCTGATGCATAACCAAAGCGAACAATTAATTTCAATTTCCTGAAACCACGCTGATATTGCAATACTCTTACTCGAATATTGCTGCTATTGATGCTGCTGCAGCTGCTTGTTGTGGTTCTAAAATTCTATAAAATCGATCTAACCGCATGACAACCAACCATTGCCGACCTCCAACATTTACCACTTTCTAGGATATTGTGGAATTCAAAATTACTTCCCAATATTCAACAACGACCACCATATCGCCACCACCGCACCGCACCGCCCACCCGACCTTATACCCTTCGGTGAAGTAATAGTTATTCCAAGAACTTCAAACTCCTCCGCCGGCCCTTTATACACATAGAAAATATAAAAGGATAGAGGAAGATAGAGGCAGGCAAAAAAGGGGAAAAAAAAAGAACTTATTCACATAGCATAGAGTTCGCCTCTCACAAAGGATCCCGGAGCCTAAATTATTCGCGGCACATGCCGCAAAAACCCATTGAATAGTTATTGCTGTTTAAAATCCAAATGTTTGTAAACCGCGCGGCACACAGCTACCGTATCGCTTCAAAAGACTACCGTTTTCCTATTCTGATCCCAAAAATTCCACCCTTCGTCCTTTGATTATTTACAGGAAAAGTTTCATTTAAATTCCACATTCCCAAACCCAAAATGTTGGTCCCAGCATCGCAAAAAGGCCCCCGAAGGCCCAACCCAACCCTAACCTCAACCTTTTGCACTGATGCACTATCTCAATAATGCTAACACACAAAAAAAATTCATGTTTCTCTTTGCAGGTACAAAACAGAAGTTGCTGGCAAAAGCCTGCCGGTGTTAACCAACCTCGACAAAGGACGTTACGGTGTCATTGTGTTCGAGAACCTAGACAAATACCTGCACATGGATAAATGGAATCGTGAATTGCTGGACAAATATTGCCGGGAGTATTCGGTGGGAATTGTTGGCTTTGTCAGTCCGAGCGAGGAGTCCCTGGTGGCGGCCCAACTGCGTGGTTTTCCCTTGTACATACACACAAATTTGAGGCTGCGAGATGCCAGTCTGAATCCAGCGTCCCCAGTGCTTAGACTGACACGTGCCGGGGACACAGCGTGGGGTGCTTTGCCAGGTGACGACTGGGCCGTATTCCAACATAATCATTCCACCTACGAGCCAATTGAGTGGGCTCAACGCAATAACCAAGATTATCCCTCGGATGGGGGCCAGGTGCAATTGCCGTTAAGCACTGTATTGCAGGACCACGGCCACTTGGACGGCATCCAGCGGGTACTGTTCGGCAGTAGTCTGAGATTCTGGTTGCATCGGTTGTTGTTCTTGGATGCTCTTTCGTACCTGAGCCACGGGCAGCTTAGTTTAAGTTTGAATAGAATGATCCTGGTCGATATAGACGACATTTTTGTGGGTGAGAAGGGCACTCGGCTGCGGCCGGACGATGTGAGGGCTTTGATAGCAACGCAGCAGCATATAGCTGCTTTAGTGCCTGGATTCAAGTTTAATCTGGGATTTTCAGGCAAATACTATCACCACGGGACCAGAGAGGAGAATTTGGGTGATGATTTCTTGCTGCGGAATGTCAAAGAGTTTAATTGGTTTTCGCATATGTGGAAGCATCAGCAGCCGCATCTGTATGACAACATCACGATGTTGGTCAATGAGATGCTTCTGAACTATGCCTTTGCTAAGGAGCACCATATTCCAACCGACTCGGGCTACTCCATCTCGCCGCATCATTCTGGTGTATATCCAGCCCATGAAGTACTTTATGAGGCATGGAAGAAAGTATGGAATATAAAAGTCACATCCACAGAAGAATATCCTCATCTGAGACCAGCGAGGCTCCGTCGTGGATTCATCCACCGAAACATAATGGTCCTGCCGCGGCAAACATGTGGCCTCTTCACCCACACAATGTACATCGATCGATACCCAGGCGGAAGGGATAAGCTGGACGAGTCTATTCAAGGAGGAGAACTCTTCCAGACAATCGTCTATAATCCCATCAATATATTCATGACACACATGTCCAATTACGGTTCCGACCGTCTGGCCCTCTACACCTTTGAATCAGTTATAAAGTTCCTTCGTTGTTGGACCAATTTAAAGCTGAGTTCAGCTCCACCAGTGCAACTAGCAGAAATGTACTTCCACCTGCATCCAGAGGAAGCGGATCCAGTGTGGGGCAACCCATGTGACGATCCACGCCATATCAAAATCTGGTCGAAGAACAAGAGTTGTGATTCTTTGCCAAAATTTCTAGTCATTGGTCCACAGAAGACCGGAACCACCGCTTTATACACATTCCTAAGTATGCACACAGCCATTGCTAGCAATGTGCCCAGTCCAGATACCTTTGAGGAAATTCAATTTTTCAATGGGAACAACTACTATCGAGGACTGGATTGGTACATGGAGTTCTTTCCCATTGAAGCCAACACAACGACCAAGTATATGTTCGAAAAGTCAGCGACGTATTTCGATGGGGATGTTGTTCCCAAACGTGCACATGCATTGCTTCCGCACGCCAAAATAGTCACCATATTGATATCACCGGCAAAGCGGGCATATTCTTGGTACCAACATACTCGAGCGCATGGAGACCTGATTGCGAACAATTTTAGCTTCTATCAGGTAAGTGATGTGGAATTTCATGCCTCAAATCCTCTACTATTGTAATGTTTATTTTTTTTTTGCTTCATCCCTCACAGGTAATTACAGCAAGTGATTCAGCACCTAAAGCCCTTAAAGACCTACGAAATCGTTGTTTGAATCCGGGTAAATATGCACAGCATTTGGAACGTTGGCTGGCCTACTATCAACCACAGCAGGTGCACATAATAGACGGTGAACAATTGCGCCTGAATCCGATCGATGTGATGAATGAACTCCAACGATTCCTGAAAATTCAACCTCCATTCGATTATTCGAATCACTTGCGCTATGATCCAAAGAAAGGATTCTTCTGTCAGGCAATTGGAGAGAAGAGAAATAAATGTCTGGGGAAATCAAAGGGACGGCAATACCCATCTATGGATGAGCGCAGTGCAAAACTCCTGCAAAGGTATATAAAGGAAATAAGCTTCGTATATGTAGATATCTATAGAAAATTATATGTGTGTAGAGTACAGTTATCCTTTTTCGAAATCAACTGCGTATATCGACTTTGTTTATGGATATTGCTTCCGGTTATAATGGAGGGGGAGGTAGAACTTGTGGAACTTCTATACAAATTCCAAGGATAAACAAAAATCCTATCAGAGATCTATAACGAGGTTGTAGGTGGTTGCGGAAGAATGTGTTTTTGTGGCTTGGGACCTGAAACCATTTAAGTGGGTTTCCTTGGCATCTGATGAAGTATTAAATTCAGAACTCTCTTTGATGAGTTGTACAAACGAACTTCATTACGTTTTAATAAGCATTCCATATTAGATAGCTCTTGTTTTCTGAGTCGACAATGATGATGTTGATGTCGTTAACCAACCATTCCATAAGTATTTCCAACAAATCCTTCGAAAAGAACGTCTCAATTTTTTTTGTTTGAAAAAAAAAACCATAATAATGCGTAGGTATACACCAAATACTTGTTCCATTCGTTTCACATAAATCACTAAGTAATAAATGCTTGCACGCTTGGCTTTCCTCTTTCTTAACCAATAAGTGTGAAATTTTGCTCCCCATTTACAAATAATGCCACCCTATTCTCTTCACTACTAAATCTGCCAAACCAAAGACGACTCAGAAAGTAGGGTTTTCATTGAAACCATAAATCCATTTTAGTAAACTCATTATTTACGAACCAAGAAGGAAAATTCCCAGTCCCTTCGGCTCATCGCATCACATCGCATCGTATCGGTTTTGGGTCTCATATAATGGGAATATAGAGCTCTTTGCAGAGGTTTCTCTATAGAAATGTAATTATAAAGTTGTGTGTTTGTGTTAGCGCTGCCGTCGTTCTTAGTGGTAGAATCTTGGTTAGGTGTCCTCTGACGACCATTCTCGTCGTTGTTGTCGCCATCGTACGGTAGTTAAGCGTTTGAAGGTTCAATTTCAAGAGAGAGAAAGAAGGACATTTTTAGGCCAGAGACAGCTTAAGAAATGAGGGCAACAAAGTTTTAAAGTCAATTTTCTTTTAAATTGATTTATATTTTCACGGAGATGTAAGATTTAATTTATAAAATAAACTCGAAGGACACCATGAGAGAGGAGAAAAATAAATCAGACATTTTTGCCAGAGACTTTTTCAGACCGGATTTAAGTTCTCCAACTCAATTTTACTTAAAAAAAAGAAACAAATGGTGTATCGAGAGACTTGAGAGAAAAAAAGAATCAAATCCAACTGCTAAATAATTAATCTGTCAGCCAGCACCGCTAAGGCATAACAACGCTGATGCCCCCAGCGTGAAACCTCAATAGAGCTTTGGAACACTGGGCACGAATAAGTATGGGCAGTAGATACTCTACAATACCGAGAACTGTAATTTCAGTTAAAATAATTAAAGTGCCAATGGCGTTGAGGTTAGGTAAAAAAATAATGGAATGGGTTACCCCTACTACATAATCTTATTTGGAACTCAATGCACCCGCAGGAAGGAACAGTTCTCAAGGTTGGATTCTTATCATTAAATGTCTTACTTAGTAGGTACTTCAACTTTTAGAAAGGTACATATACATCCGTACGTAAATATTTTATAACTCACGTAGAAAGTCCAAACAAAATATTGGTCTTTCGTCCCATCCCGGTAATCTCACTTAAATTTATTATTAAACAGAGATGACGTTGTTGATATGCAATTTTTATTAAATTCAATTTTTGTGGACTTAAAAGTCAATAAAGGATGTTTATATTAATAAACCAATAAGTACCAATAGAATAGTTCCAAGTCTTGTATTTGGGTTTTTTATTTCCGTACTTTATAGAATCTGTTTTCAAGTACCAGTGAATATCTTTAATTAGCAACTATGTAAAATTTCTATGTCAAAAACATAAACCCACCATAACTTGAGTCCAATTCTTAAAAAAAAAAAAAAACAAGTTAAACTGCAATTAATAAAATGAACATTGTTCCCCCGTCCACATTCCGAATAATAAATTGTAACAGTACATTAATAATAGCAGTAAGAGTTTAAAAAAAAAATTGCCTACGCCAGCAGAACGTATAAATACAGCAGCAATGTGCAGCTTTTTCGCTTAACAATCCAATTCGTATACATTCATATATCATGATGAAAGGCGCAAAAGTTTTTAGAGAACCATTTAAGTCATTTGTTATGGCCTAGCGCGCTTATTCTTCTTCTTCTTCTGTTTCTTCATGGTCTGCTTTCCAAATTGGCGAATACTATTTTCTAACCAAAACAAAACTACTAGAGCAAAAGCCCATAAGAATTAATTTATAGTTTTCATAGAAAAGCTAACGCGGCCAAATGAAACAAATGAAAAACTAAAGCCACCCGCCGAAAAATCACTCCCCACCTCTCTCCCAAAACAGAAGAGAAAGCAAAAAAAAACATATATACCGCCCATTTACCATAAATAACTTGCATTTATGTCCGCCCATTTCTTTGGCTTTTGTGGTTTTAAGTTTTACTCTATGGCAGCGGATTTGACCTGTATATCAAGATAGATGCATATGCATAATGTAAGTATGTATTTTCAGGATATTCGTCCTTTTTGCCTTTTAGGAAATTTTCTATACGAATGCACAACGAAGCTTTACATACTCTATAGGACTTTACGTTACTCAGCTCAGCGTTTTTGAGAACACAAAAAAGTGGTTTTGAAATATTTTCATTTTGTAGCACAAACTGCCGCAGGACTATGAAAAAGGATAAGGAGCGTGCCGTGTTTTACTTGCACTATTTTTTTTTTGTTGTATTGCCAATGATTTCAGGATTTGCTTTAGGGTATGTAAGGTTTATATCAAGAGTTTTTAACAAAAAGGAAGCACAACAGTGTTGTTAAATAAAATGTTGGTTGCACACAGTTTTTAATTTTTATTTTGAACTAAAAGTTTATTTCCGAGGATTATTCATTTTCATGTTGTAGACATTGACGGGAAATTTAATTCAATAAGAACTTGGCTACTTTTATATTTCATTACTTTCCTTTTGCTGCCTTGTTACACAAAGGTTTTTGTCTTTTTGACCTAGGCTATTTTTTTTTTGACGTTTTTGGATTTTACTCCTTCTGCCAAAGTATTTTTAGTGTGAGAAAATAGTGTACCACGTCCCCTGCATGAAAAATCCCAATTTTATCATGCTAATATTTAAACTAGCCTGTAATAGACCAAATTATTGAAACTTGTTCACCTGCACTTTAAATAAATTTACGGATGATGTATTTCCTTACAATTTCTACGACCTTGACAAAAATTTAAATAAAAATCAATAAATGAAACTGCCTGACCTTTTATATTACCTCTTAGATTTCATTTTTGAATATCCCACAATGAAACACTAAAATTCTGGAGCCATTAGAGGGATTTAAAAAATTTACGAATATTTTTCTGTCCAACAAGAAAAGGGTAAAGTTCAATTTTGTGAAGTTTTTCCCCATTTGTTTTATATTTTCCCATACGGATTTGTTAATAAAAAAAAAATACCCTTTTGGTCTTGAAATAAAATCTGCATTCAGCAGGAAAAATGAATACAACACCATCATGCTCATCATGACCGAACTAAGAAAACAAAAAATAAAAATAAAAATACGAACAAATATATAGAACTAAATATAGAGGAGGGTTAGCTTTAACTCTATACCTTACGTACTCTACTACTGCCTATTTATATATTTATGAAATAGGGTCCCTTAAACCTGGATCTCATTTTTTGTTGTTGTTGTTGTTGTATTGTGGTAGGAAAGTGCTATTGCAATCGACATTTGTTGTACTATTTCTATATGGAAATGGCATAAGGCACACACAATACAGCTAGTGCAACAAATAAATTGAGGGTGTGGGGGGAGGGGCAAACAAAAAAAAAAAGGCTTGGATTTTGAAGGGGTTGACTACAGCAACGACTGATGACGAGAGGACCAGGGAAACCAAACCACGAACATAAGAACGACTACGACAACGGTGACAATTGCTTGCTATAGCTGATGATGACGATGGTAGAGTATTATTATTTCCCTGCACTGAAAATGCATTCACTTAAAAAATGAAATATTTACCCACAATGGTTGATAAAAGTAATTAGAGCACAATGTGTTTTCATAAAGAGAGAAAGGATAGGTATGTATGTAAGTATTGCGCAAAAAGTGAGTCTCGAGGATGCACTATTGAAAAATGTGTTTTTGTTTTTCTCTTTTACCTGAGCTGATGACTTTATTATTTGTTTTGTTTTTTTTTTTACTTTCTTTTGATTTCTTTTCGTTTTTGTTTCCTCTGATAAAGGATGCTCACAAAATCATAAACTAGGGATATTATTAACTTTGTTTTAAGTTTCTTTGATGTAAAAGGGAATTTTGTTTGAAAAAAGAAAGAAATCTTGGATAGAGAAGGGGTAATATTGTTATAACTTATAAGACTTTCAGATACATTATGTTTCCAAGTTTAAAAACGAAGTTGGTTTTCGTTTTGAACTTCCAGGAAAAAAAAACTTTACCTATATGTACATAAGCTTATCCGGAATATTTTATTTATTTTGAATCTTAAAAGAATTGTCAAATTTAATTAACTATTGCAAAATCTCAAATTACATAAAAAACAATTAAAAATCTTTTTATTTCAGATATTACCTCAGTCACAATACGGCCTTAGTTAAGCTTCTAAAAAAACTTGGCTCACGGCCAATTCCACAATGGCTCAAAGATGATCTATCGACGTCATCGTGATAGCACGCAAAACGGCGTTCCAGCCACAATCACCACGATCGTTTTATCAAACGAAAACGACGTCAGCATCGTAAACTTAGAAAACATTCTAAAAAAAATCTATATCATCATCACCAGCAACAGCAACAGCAGCAGCTGATTGTAGATTCAAAAGAAAAAACAAACTGAAATAATGAAATTAAAGCAGCTAAAACACATAAAGTCAATAATTATAAACAAGTAGAAAACTTTTAAGAAAAAAGAACTCTAGGTTAACATTTGACTTATATATAAACTTATATAATATGCAAATTGAATCTATATGTAAATTAGTTATGAATACAAAAACATCAAGCAAATAATTGAAAAAAAAAACTGTCACTAGTTTAGAAGAACATAAATGAAAACCGCCCGCGCCCTCCTCACAACTAAAAGGAAATATCTAGACTTTTTATTTAAATAATGAAAAATATATATGTATGAATGTATATGAATAAAAATTTAGTAAAAAAGAAAATCTTTGTAAACTTCCTTTGCAAAAGTGATAAAATAACGATAAATAAGATTCGAGAAAAATAAATAAATACCTAAAATGGATCAACTAAAAGGAAAAGAATCTTGCCTGGCTTGTTAGTGTTAAACTTGTTTTTTTTTTTTAAAAAGATCGAAGTGTTTTATTTTCGTTTAACATTTATTTTTTCAATAAAAATATCTAATTAATTAATTTGTAATTGATCAACAAAAAACTAAAAAACAACATCAAAATGAAGATTTACTTAGAAACACCTTCTAACTACACTCAGCGTGGTATATATTATACCACATTTAAATAATTATATATTATTTTTTAAGGTTATTTTTTTTTCTCTTAATTTGTTTATTTAAGTACACAATATAATGATGTAAATTTGTAATGTCTAAAACTAAAGCTACCTTAATACTTAAGTTAACATTTTTAATTTAAATTAAAAAACAAAACCAGAATACAAAAATAAAAACAAAAAAAATCACAAAACAAATATGCGATAAGTGTAGTGATAGTGATCTAAATGTATATAATGATAAAACAAACAAACAAAAAAAATGTTTAGAATTACTTATTATTTTATTTGTCATGTTTTTTGTCTGTGTTAATAATTTTGGATACTTTAATTTAATTTTGCATATTTTAATTATAAGGTATACACAACCTCTATGTATCACAAACTTTCAAGTTTTCTCTATAAATGTATCTCTTTTATTATTGTATTACAAATATTCATTCTTTAAAAAAAAATCCCTTACAACTACATAACTCAACAATTAAAAAAAAAATAAACAAATTCCAATGCACCTTTCCTCAAATTACAATTTTTCCATAAATCAATCTCCGTGCACCTTTTTCCAAACCAATTCATATTTTATTTTATTTTGTTATGTTGAATAAAGTTGATGTAATGTAATTCTTATTCGCTTGCTATAGAGATACAAACTAAAGAAAAGAAAAAAATATTCAAAGATTATTATTTTATTGCTAAACAAAAATAAATTTATTAAAAAAAAAATGTTGCTTAGAATGAAATTGATGTAAAGCTAAATTATTAAAAAAACAAAAAAAAATGAAACACAAAAATGCAATGCAAAAAATTATTTTAGATTAGTAAGTGTAATAGGAACAAAGATAATGTTAAAACGAACATAAAAATAAGAAAAGAGATGACAGTAACAAAGAGGCAAAAAAGGACAAAATCCCCTTACAGACAATAAACAGACTCAATTAAAAAAAAAATTTATGTGTATGCCTTTTGAAATATTTTTATGTTAAATATAGCAACTTACGAGAATATACAGGTAAGTCGACGAGTCCAGAGATTGTCTATCATATATATTTCAAATAATTTGCTGCTAAAACTTGCACTAGAAAAAAAGAACTTTTCTTTAAAAAAGGGAGGGATTTAAACATTCTGATTTTTAAGTAATACATTGGTCCGAGTGAAATAAGCAGCCATAAGTTTGTGGTACACTGCGAACAGAATTTTCTTCGAACTTAAATAAGCTAAAATATATCATTTTATTTATTAAGTTGCACTTGTGACGCATTAGGGGTAGATTTTTGAAAATTCCACAATGAGGATCCAAAAGCCATTAGAGTGATATAAGAAAATTACAAATTAATGCTTGCGTACAAGACAAAATTACAGTTAGTTTCAAATCTTTAAATGCATAATAGTATTCTATACCAGATTTTGAAATTTGTATGTATAAATACAATTGAATACGATTTTTTAGTTTTTGTTTATATAAACGAATATGGCTGGAAGTTAGAAGGTAGTGCAACAGAGAAGTCACTCGTGTGAAGAATTGAGAAGAGTTATATATTATTCCTTTTTTTTTTTTTTTAATTTTTTAAAAAAAAAAAAGATAAAATGTCGAAGATTTAACCAACATACTTTTCTAAAAAAAACCTTCTTTTTTGAGTTATACATTATTTTATCAAATGACCGATATATAAAATGGAAAAAATTTTAGCGGCTAACTTTGAAATTACATATTTATTTAAAAATAATGGTAACCGGAAGTGAAAATTGAAAATCCAATTCAACCATATTCCCCTAATTCCAATTCCAGAGAACTCAAAAGCTTTTAATACTTTATATAGCTCATACGTCACCACTATTCAAACCGGTGTGTGTCTAAAATAAACCAGTTCGTGGTTTAGAAAAATTAAAGTCAAGGCATAAACCAGATAAAAAGCGCTTTCTTTACAAATTCACAATTATGTTATTCACAATAATTCAAAATAAGATTTAAATACGAAATTAATTATATTTTTTTTTGCACAGTTTGATTTTCAATTCAGTCACAAACGTGAAACGTGAATAAAGTTAAATGCATAGCTATATTTTTATTTAATACATCATATTTCCCCCACTTCGAAAATTTTTGGACGAAACCGTTTTATTCCATTTTTGTCTACTTATCTCTACATTATGACCTATGTATATATATGTATGCATATGTAACAATGCCAGATATGGCCTATGCATTTATAAGCATTTAAGCAAGAACTGTTTTAGTGGATTGTGGTGCAACTGGGTATTAGACGCTAGTTGTGTTTTTTAGGGGAAGTTATCCATATGAACTCTGATATTTTAATAAATGCCTGACAATTATTTAATTTAATTACTAATTAATTATTCAAACGAATTTGACATTTTATAGCTTGACAACTTTGTTACTTAATAAATTTGACGTACATGTATAGAATATTTTGTTCCAAATGTCCTGTATTCACCCTATTCCAGAAAAAAAAAATAAAAAAAAAATTCTAATTTTATGTATATTGGGGCTATCAATATTATTGAACAATATATTACACAATATTATTGACTGGTACCCCACACTAAACAATATTTCGCACAATAAATCATTTGACAGTTCTTTATGTGTGCTTCAACATCATGCTCGATGATATGGATTATTGTTGTGTGGCAATTAATTTAATTCAGGGAGATTTTATCACTATGAAAATTCAAAACAAATGTCAAAATATGGTGCAAACACATCCACAGACTATACAATAAATTTGGTTGCACAATAAATATCAAAAGGATTTTGATTTTATACAATATATTGCACAACACTTCAATATGAGCCCTAGACTCTCAATAATATTTTGCAATATCAAATATTGCATAATAATATTGATAGTCTAGGGACCGCTTTATAATTGAGCTCCCCAATTCTTAAATTTGAAAAACAAAAAAATCTATTAAATTTGGTCAAAAACTGAACTTGAGTTATATATTTTATAAATAATGTGTAGTGGGGTAGTTTGGCCACAGATCCATATAGATCTGTGAATGATAAAACACAAATAACTGTTAAACTTCATCCAGTTCGGTTTTTTTTTATAGGGACAAAAGTTAACTTCAGAAAATTATCCGTAGACGATGAAACAAAAATAGCAACTCGTTTCTGTTATTGACAACAACACGTTGTTGTTATTGTTTTTTCGTCGTCATCACTTTTTCACATTTGTTTTTTACAAAGTGTAAATTTCTTGGCTTTGCTGTCGTTTTTTCACCAAATATATCCTGACGCAAGAAAACACACCTAATGATCGCACTGTATGTATACCTTTAGAAACTCTGTGCTTTTTCCGAATGTAACATCCGCCTTAACAAAAAGTTGCTTTCCAATTTTTCCATTCAACTTCCAATAAACTTTTAAGCTTATCTAAATTTGACAGTTCTTATCCAGCAAAAAGCTTACCCCGGCGAATTATCAACAACAGAAAATTCAAAGCAAACCAAAAAAGAAAAAAAAACGATACCAACAAAATATACCTAAGAATTGACTCATAAAATAGAAAACACAGAGCTTTTGTGGAGTCTCCCCAAAAATTCACTACACCACATCCATCGTATAGTGTGCTCCCCGACCAAAAAAAATAAACTCAGTTTTCCTTTTCAGTTTCTTCAGTCAGTTTCTCTGTGCTGTTGCTGTACTGAATCGGGTTCGGATTCCGGAATAAATAAAAATATTGTCGTTTCGTTTGTGTTTTACAACAAAAATATAATATTTAAAAAATTTAATATTTCGCTTAAGATGGCGCCGGGTGTATGTGTTGCAAGTTTCCGCGTGTTCTTACGGTCGTCGGATATGTTGCGTTTTCGTATAACGCCTACAACTGTTTCTCGTTCATTTCTTAATGCGGTAAGTAGTTTCTAGTTTGTTTGTTTCTTTCTGTTTATTCATTGATGCAGTTATAGTACAAAAAAAGCATTCTAAAAGTTATCAAAATCTCTCTAAACAATAAGAAAAACCGTAGTGAAAAAAAAACTAAAAAAAAAAATTCTCTGAAAAAAATATATAAATTGCAAAAGAAAAAGAGTTGTGAAGAAAACGAAAGAAAATCCTAATCCCAAGAAAAAAAAAGAGTACCAAAATTTTGAGTGTGAGTGGAGTGCGATTAACTGGAGTTTTATCAAAAATAAAGTTCATTACACCGCCCGCTGAATATGTGAGATAAAAAAGAAAACTCTCAATGAAGTTAGAGTGTGTTTCAGCTGTCCCTGTCAGACTTAAACTTCTGCTGGCATGATGGAGTTTGAGATTTTTTCTGTTTTTTTTTTTGTGCGTGTTGAAATGAAAAAAGTGCGTGCGCCAGCCGACGTTGAGTTTATTTTTGGTTTTTCCACTCCATGTCTATTTTGAGTGGTCTTTCTGTATAAATTTAAATACGAGGATGACCAATGAAAGTTTTTTTTTAAATATTTTTTCTTGTTCACCTGCTTCTTTTACAAGCTTACGTATCGTGTGTATTTAAATTTGCCCGTTGGTTCCATGTCTCTCTGGATGTGATTCCGGTCCGGGTCGGGGTGTAGGTCAATGAAACATATTTTTGGGGTGTGCCCTCTTGAAGTCGAATTGTAAATGCGGGTTTTTTTTATATACCTACAGACACCTATCTACCGAACATTTGGTTATAAATAATACCACAAACAATACATTCCACTAAATGTTCCTACTTTTTGTAAGAACTCTTGTCGATTTTATGTTGCTGAATGTTGATCTTGACCTCTAACAAACTTTACCCCCATAACACCCAGTTGATGTGGGGTAAGGGTGGGAGGTGCCTACTTTATTAATATTTGAATGTACACAATGTTAAGCGATTGTTGAAAACGATAACAACGACAAATTAAAATCAAATAAAAAGTTATGTTCATGTTCCGTCTACATCCGCTTTAAAATAAATTACCAGTTTGTTCTTATTAAATATTTATATTTGTTATTTTTAGAAATTTCGCGTCATACCTACTAAATTTATCAGAGTTAGAAAAATGTACCTACGTACCTATTCGGTTTTGTTGTTTAGGTGAGTGGATTCTTCGAATAGCTAATATACCTATGTAGGTATCTATCTGAACTTTCCTACCTCTCGTAAATAATAAAAATGTTACTCACGTTCGTCGATACGTGTTAAGACATTTATCTTTAATAATGAATTCAAATTCAAACACAGCTTCAATTACCGATGTTTAAGATGTTTGCAAATATAGGTACCTACCCTTACCTAAGAACATGGTTAATACCTACCTAGATGTATTTAGGTAGGTACCTACCTACTGATTTGGATTTAAATTAATTGACTTAGATGCCTACTCACAGCTCGTACCTTAACCTTCATAGGTAGGTTTGTTAAAACAATTATTGACTCACATTTTTTTCTTCAGGAAAGACGAGATTTTGTTATCTGTACATGTGCTATCAATTCTGTACTATAGTGCATACAATCGCTACTCAATCGGTGATTCATCCTAAATTCGAACGTATTATAAAATTGTATTGAATAGAAATGGTTTGAATGCATAACAAACTACTAGCTTCTTTAGGTTACGGTAAACTTGAATGGCATACATACCTACGTATAAATTAAGTCAAAATAGTTTGACAAACTGAAATTTTTCACCAGATGAGTGTCGTCAAAGTGAATGCAACAGAAATAAAAAAAAAACATGTGTTTATTAAAACTATTAACTCATTTTGTCATTGTTCATCATAAGTTCTGAATAAAATTAAATTGGTTGAACTATGAACTCGAGCTTTTTATGAGTCATTCTACATGCGTAGCGTCTTGGAATAGGCGCTAATGCTAAGCTTGAATGTGATTTGTTTGTATCTCTCGTTTGTTTAAATATAATACCGTAGATTCGATTCGACAGGGTACACAAGATTAAAATCGCCCGGCTTCTGAATTGTATGTCAGAATAGATTCCTTTCACAATGCCCTCAAAAAAAAAAGAGTAAAATATAAATAAATATAAAGGAACTACAATGTACTTTAATATTATATAAATTTTTATTCATTTTATCATTTTCATCTTCGGCTTGGTCAAATAGCTGATTTAATCTTCTGGTAGTTCTACAACAGCAGCACCATTACTTCACCCTAAGGCTCCACTGGATGGGTTCCCTGGGTTGACCTCAGAAAACGTCGAGAGGCCTCCCAGTTATGGATTTGTCCATGCCTGAAGCCAAATAAATAGTGTCTATAAAGTCTCTCACGATGGGGTTGGAACGTCGTCTATAACTCAGCCTGTCGATCAACTTATCATAGCCCTATTTGATTGAGTTGAACATCCAAGAGTTTGATTTTACTAGTATCGGAAACGTTAAAATAGTGGTTTCAGTAAATTGATGGGACCACTTCTCAACTCAACTGAGAAATCACAAAAAAAGTTCCTACAAAGGTTGGAATGCACAATATATGCACAAGCAATGAAACTTTCCCTCAAAGAGCTATGGAGGTCATTGTACAATGCACATTGTTATAGAAAGTGGCACTTGAAAACAAAAAACATCATGAGATTCGCCCCAAGAGAAAACTGAGATTGAGAAAGGACCTGTTTTGCAGGTTCACAGTAAATTCTTGACATTCGGAGATGGTATGATTAAAAAGAATAATAAAAAAGGAAAACTTTTAAAGAGTTAATTAGAAGAAGTGAAAAAGACGTTCCATTGTCACCTTCATAGAGTTCAATAATTCTTCGGAGTTTATTCAAAAGAGTATAAGTCCATTTTTGGTCAAATTGGGAAAACAATATACTTTTCATCGATATGGCTGTTTGGAAAACTCTATATAGACAGGATCCCGAGTTTTGAATGGCCCTAAACACACATAACAAGCAAAGTAAAGAGTTGGAGTTTTTCGATATTTGGGAAAAATAGCTTGAAGAAGGAGAAAAAATAATTAATTCAATATAGTTAAACTGCAAAAACGTTGCACTCTATAGCCAAGCACGGTTCAGTTCCCTGAATGAAACGAAATTTTTTCTCATCGTTAAGAGAACCAAACAACAAAACATAAGTAACTATGAATGTAAACGAACAACTCACCAATATGGTTAAAATAATAATAGTTCCAAGATAAAATCCACACACCACTAAAACCACACTGTGCCGCTATAAATGACTAAAGTTTTTACTATTAATGCTTGGCTAATAAAATACTGCTATCGCTCATTTTGTTTGTTTCATTTTTTTTTAATATGCAGTTTAAGATAAGAAACAAATAAACGCCGCGAGAAAAAGAAAACATTTTAGTATAAATACTTTTATTAAAATGGTTAAAATTCAATTTTTTTTTAAATATTATTAACCACGAGTTCAGTGAATCTGAACAAATTCTGAGTAGCAGGCCACCTAACATGTGAGGGTTGATCGTCATCGCTTATTTGTTATTATTCTGAGCAAAAATAATCAAGTCAATGAATCGAATTCAAGGCAGACATGTACGAAATTAACGATGTAGTTATATTAGGAAGAACGAACTTAGGTGTTCAAATCGAGCAAGATCTAATTACACCAAAGTTTTACCTTCTGAGGTGAACACTTCGCTTTAAATCGAGCGTTAGATTCGCTATTCATAATTGGAGTCATAATCTGACCATATACATATAACGGTACATGCCATCATTTTTTTTTTACCTGTCTGGAAAATCAGAATTTTCTCGGAAACAGACGTTTTATTAAGTTCGTGTCATTATATGTGACTATAATTTCTTGATTCCTTGCGTAAATCATGGTAAAAAAGATATATCACTATAAGTACTTAAATAAATCGATTTTGCAAAAAAAAAAGTACCTACACTCAAAATCTAGATAAGAGAAAAATATCAATGACTATTTATATGTTGGAAAGAAGGTTCTACACATATGTATGTTGTTATATTATGGCCTTTGGGTAATATGTCTTTTGACACACTTAAGATCTAAGATTAAAGAGCACAAAGTATTTATTTTTTTCTGTTTTTTTTTTTTTTTTGTGTAGCAATAAAAAATAAATTAGATGACCCAAGCAAAGCAATATTGACTTTATTGTTATCTTTAAATCCGCCAATCGATTATGTAGTTTCAAGTGGTTTTGATTATCTTCATAGTCGCTCATCCGACTAGACTTTTGATTTTTATATAAAAAAAAATCAAAATCAAAATGTGGGCGTAGATTTATTTGATAAGTGAGATAGTTTATTATTTTGACAAAATATAAATTTAAATCTAATCAGTTTCAGAATAGAGGAATATCGAGATTTCTAGCGTACTCCTACTATAAAATGATTATTTTATTTTTATTTGGCAGGCACACATTCTAGAAGTCGTAAAATTACTAAATTGATTAAATCTCATCATAACACATTAAGTATCGATTCTTTGTAGGTAATTAGTGCGAGATAATCTCTGTGTGTATGTAAATCAAAGTAGTTAAATTAATGCGTAAATCCTGAATGAATAAGTTATTTCTAAATAACAGTTCTTAACACATTTTTCTTATCTCGTTATACGATGTTATACATTCATAGATATATTCATAGTAAATGGATATAAAAAAAGAAGGTTTATGTACATTGCTATTCATAGATCGAGGAGTTTTGAATTTTTGGTATGTGTTGAATAGTGTGATTAAAAACTAAAGAGCAGATTATTTTAATGAATGCTTCTGAGGATATCAGATGTAAAGTTATATCAAAATATGATTCAAAGCTTAAAAGGCAAAAGGACTTTGACTTACCCCTGCTTAGAATTTAATGATAGGAAATAATCCCGCAGACAAAAGCATAATTTTCATATAAATTTTGCAATCCCCAAGTTGAAGATAAAGATAAAGTTGTGAATCCATCTGAAAATATATAAAGTCTCATTATTTATGCATCAAGTCAGAAGCTGACACAGTACACCTTTTTTTCCAATCAGCCAAAGTTCTGTCAAACCGTGTGCAATGACAAAAAAGAAAAAAGAAAATAGAGCAAAGGAAAATTTACAACTTTTCTGTCTCTCTAATCAGAAGTGCATGGCAAAAACAACCTGACTCACATTATTATCAGCACATACATATGTATGTACTTGACTACAAGTACATCAGCTGTGAAGTCACTTTGAATTAGGATACAGAGGAAAAAAAAAGTATGGGAAAAACATTTTCCGACAGCTGGGGTTGGTCGTAAATTTTATGCAGATGCATTACAAAAACCTGTCAGTAAATTTCACTTTAGTACTCTTTAGACAAGGAATTCATAAACAAAAATACAAAGCACTTTAATTTTCTGAAATATTTTGCATTTTAAATGAAAAAAAAAAGAATGAATAAATATATATTGTGCAGTTTGTCAAGATTTTTTGTTTTAATATTTTATTCTATAGTATAAATTAAATTTTAATTAACGACCATCCTAATGTTCATACATATTAAACTTAGTTTGTACAACTACTTCTTTTTATAGAATCATTGTTTTCAATTTAGAAAAAGTAAACAAAAAAAAAGAACAAAATTGGAATTCTTATTTTGTGTAATTTGACTGCTCTTAAATATTTCCAGATGCTTTTATAATATAAATTTAAAAACTTTAAAAAAAAAATAAATGCATTCAACAACGACAACGACCAATGGAAGGTTTGTAAATATTTATGATTCTAAGATGATATCATGAAACAGCAATTTTAAGAGTCCTATCTACCAAAAGGTTTGTTCGCATTCATGGGTAGTAGTTGTAAGTATAACAAAGCATCAATATTTTATGGGATTTTATGTGTTTTCAATGTATTTTTAATGGCGCATCGTTTTTTTATGATCAAATTGGAACATTCTCTTCTTTATTTCAAAAAAAAAATATATATACATATATATACATATATTACTCAAGTGGTTACTAAGAAAAAAAGTGGGAAATATTTCAAATGACCTTGCTCATAAAAAAAATCAAATCCTATCTCAACTTTATTGGTTTTCATGTTTTGTATTTAATTTTATACTTTAAATCCTCAAAAAAGGAAGTTAAAAATATTTTTTCTACAATGCTTTAAATTTCAAATAACTAACAATTAAAAAAAAAGGATAGTGAGTAAAACGAAATGAATTCACAGAGACCACATTTTAACGCATATTCCATTGGTTCATTAAAATGTGGTCGTTGTGTATTTTGAGATACCAAAACACATCCTATTCTGAATTTTTTAATGGAAAAAACTGGGAATTCAATTTTAAAAAATAATCCTCTCTAAAATCTACAAGTGGTCTGTTAAAAAAATGTGCGAACTTAATTTAAAGAACTTTATATTTTTGAATTTTCTGTTTTTTTTTTGTCAATGCTGAATCTCTGTTTCAATTTTTCAAGTCAGAGCATAGATAATAGGATTTGTTTCTTTAAATAAATATCCAGTTAAAAAGAATCACATTTGTAATAAAAAAATAAAATTGAAATAAAAATTATTTAAATAAGCTGCTTAGTGCATACTCGCATAGGTAGCATTTTAAGATGAACAATTTTATTTTAAATATATTTTTTTCCTTTTCTAAAAAAATAGGGATTTATTTTTCAAATATTATTATGTATATATTACGAATTATAAAAATAAAAGAATCTCCGTACGAACATGACAGTTTGTAATTTATCCTTAGCATTAATAAAATAAGCAATGAGTATAATGCATACGCTCCCTAGAAATTGTTATTCATAGTATTTTCAATTCATCTCGGAGATGGTCTCTTGAAATGTATACATATCTGCACAAACATATTTTTAATTCCACTCAAAATTTAATTCATTTATTTACGTGTGAGGCTCTTTTAAAGTGGAAAATAAAAAAAAATCACTGTACAAATTCTGGGACACAGATTTCCATTGAATTTTAAAGACACATTAGAATTCCAGAAATAGAATCATCGCCAGGTCGATGATGACTAAAATTATAGTACGCATGAAAATGTATAGTATGATTTTTAGAAAATAGCAAAATGCATCTCATAGAGTTAGCTAAGTTCCTCGAATTTAATTTCTTTTTTAATTACAAAATTTTAAAATGTGTTTATTTGAATTGTGGGAAACAATTTTTGTTGGCAGAAAGAAGGTGTAGATTATATCTATTTAAATTTGAGAGGTTGCTACGAGCTGAACAAAAATACTTGAAAGATCTAATATATCTACACTGAAGGAAAAATGTACATATGTATACTTAGTACTTTCGTTCGTTTATTCAAGGCATAGATTTCTGCATTGTTGTATTCATTACATAATGAAATTAATACCGAATACATACATTTTTTGTCTGTAATTTAGCCAACAAATTATTCTGTAAACTAATGAAATGAAAATGCGCTAACCAGGATTATGTATTGAGAACAAGTAGTCTTATTTGATTACAGGTCAGTGTTAGTTATGTTTTCATTACAAGTTATTCAATATTCTGGTAGTCAGCTCATAAATTGCTTTGGTAAATATTCTTTTTTATCCGGATAGCTGGGGTATAGGGATAAGGATTTATGTAGACATTACATATTTCACTGTAGCTAATACATGTTGTATAATGTATAAAAAAATCGTTCTAAATTTTCTGTAAATCGACTTACAGTCAATAATGGTTGATGGTATTCTTTCTTCGATACATAAATTGAAATGTAACCATTACAAGTTTATAGTAAATTAAGCTTTCATTTGAGTTCCATAGAAAAACAGTATACATACCACAAACACACTTTACTTAAAAGTCTCTATATTAAGTGCATACATTTTTCATTCAGTGTAATTGCTTCTTACAAATTAAATACAACATATAATATTGCACCATTGCCTCACACATTATTTTCATTTTTATCTAAATAAAATATAAATAAATATCAATTTTCAAACGAAACAATGAAGAAGTTGTAAAGTGAAAATACTCATAAGAACTTAAATTAAAAATAAACAATTTTATACAAAAATAATTTATTTCATTCTTTAGTATCTATAGTTTGTATAACGAAGAGAAGAACGATGAAAGACACACAAAAAAAAAGTTCAATGACTTTTTGAAACAGCGAAGGGAATGTATTTTGGTAGTCTCCGAATACAAACTTTTATTGCGTTTTCTTCTTCAAAAATAAAGATATTTTATGGAAATTGGTGATGTTACTATTACAAGAGTAAAAATTAAAAATTTTTCAAAATATGCAAATAACATTGCGATGGTTGTGTTTCTTTTTAGCCAGTAAAGAAATAATTTGAGAATGTACAAATTAATATAACATATTCTTATTTTTGTTTATTTATAAAAATATACACACACTTTTATTGTTAAGGTGTTTCCCTGTTTTTTTTTTACTCCCGTATTTTTCGTTTTGCTGGTGAGAATTATATAAACTTAATAAAATGAGCAATCAGAACGAATATGAAACTTTTTTTTTTTAAAGTAATGTATAGAGTACAAATCGTCTATATTCAATACATGTCTTAGCTCAGCATGTAACTGCTTTAAGGTATTAATGTAGTCAATACATATCCGGTGTATTTAATACACTCCAAGCTTGGAACTTGCTATTTAACCGGCAGATTTGAGTTTATTATTTAGCAAAAATATAGTAATTTTTAGCAAAGTATAATATTGAGGAGTAATGGTAAATAATCGTTATGAGTTGTAAAAGGCCATAAAATCCGCAAATGATGTCATTCATAAAATATGAAGAATATTGACTCCAGCAATACGAACATTTTAAAGCAAAAATTACTCAAAAAATGATTTTGCAAAGATTAAACAAAGCGTAATGTTTACTTGCTTTACCGACTCAAGTCCTTGGACCTAATTATGTCCTTGAGTCCTATGTTATGCATAAGTACATAAAACACTGGATATATTTTTTAAAAAATCAAAGGCACTATTTTTCTAGTTTTTTTTATGTTTTCGTAATTTATCGACACATGTTAAACTGTTACAAACACGACCGGATACGGTTGCCTCTACCTCTATAGTTAAATTGTTATTTTTTTTTTTATTTTCACAATAATTTCCCTTTTAAATTTGAACCCCACGGGAACCCACACACAAATGCATGTATTTATTTACGTGTGAACCAATTTGAAAGTTATTACAGGCATTATAAAAATTGTTCAGATTTCCGGAAAAAGAAACAGAACAATAAATGAAAGTTATTTATTATTTTGCCGTCTGTATATTGCATTCATAAATCTACATAAAAAATTCTGCAAAATTCTTCAAAAAAAAAAAAAAAGAAGTGTAGTAAAATGCGAATGGAAATAAATAACGTATAAATCGTTGGCCCGCAATTGGTTTACATTCAAAACATAAAAAAAAAATCAATTCGCAGGCAAAATAAATTACAGTTGATTTTACAAGTTTCACAGATATTGTTAAGGAATATAAAATGAATGTTTACCTATGTTTGTTTTTGCACATGCACTGATGACTTAAATTGAAGTCATCAAACTTATAAAGGTCTTTTGTAACAAACTCAGTATCAGCATTACAGGACATAAAATGAAAATGAACAGTACTGTTGCGGATATGAAGAACTTTTTCGCAATAAAATCACTTGTGTTGTTGTTGGATAATTAGATTGCAAGAGCTTGCTTCAATTCAGAAACAATTGTGTCCTAAAAGTTAGAAAAAAAAACGATTTCTGTTCCTTTACCAAGATTTTACATGAGAATTTAGAATTTTGCAAACATATTCTTCTTAGTAGTATGTAATTTCGAACACATATCTACTCGTAAATGGTGCCTGGTAATGTTTTTTTTTTTTATTAAGTATGCTGACTTATCTCAAAGTTCAACTTAATTTGAACTAAAAATTTATATCATGTGAAGTGAGTAACACGTTTGGAACCTGCGATTTTTTTTATACAAAATATGTATGTATAGTAATGTGATTGACATCATGACTAAATAAAAATAAATTTACATCTTTATCTTGAATTTTTTTTCACGATTTTTTTTTTTTATAATATGTTTATATAAAAATTGTGTCATATATACCAATTAACAAGTTTTGCTTGAAGAGTTATAAAAGTTTAAAATGAAATAAAAAACCACACATAAAAATGTTATATTTATTGGCTTTTTTTTAATACTCTGCAATTTATTAAAAAAAAAATTATTTCGAGCAAATGGAAACCACGGTTAGTTCGGATAGTAGTACAGTTGAAAACTCAAATTTTTCCACCAGATTGTCAAACAGCTGGAAAGATATGTGACTTTACAATTAACTAGCGTTTGCATGGCATGAGTAAAGTATGAACTGAATATCATCCATGTTTTGTAAAATTAACTGTGATTGGAAACAGTGTTGCCAACTACAACAAAGTTCTATAAAACATACCCTTTGTGAAAATAAAAGTTTGTGTGTTCTTTTTTTAACCGATTTTGCACGATTATTAATTAAAAATTTTTTGAGCTAGAAAAAAAAATTTCATAAGCGAGATATGCATTTGAATTAAAGGTTCAAGTTGGCTATTCCAACCAAATATTTCAGTGTTTTTCTTTCGAACTAATTGCTTATGTTATTGAATAAACCTTTTAGAAAGAAACTAACTCGTTCCAGGGTTTTTATGATTGATTATGTTTTTGCGTGTGACCTAAGGATGGTTAAAACAATAAAAGCTACTAGAATGGTCACACTTGTCACGTTTCAATTATATTTCATACAACTCCAAAAGTAAGCTGAATTTAACTTGAGAGACTTTTTGTGGGGAATAATATAAAAAATTAAAATGTTTTATAAAAAAATTTATTTTATTGAAAAAAAATATATCTACTTGTTGTATTTTTAGATTTTCTTATAAATTACATCCATTCTTTTATTGAATCAGCAATACTTCGTTCAAGGACATACAATTCAAATACAGATCATATGTATCTATATGTTATTAGCAAATACCATTTTTCCATCTTTCATCCGAAAAAAAGACTGCAATCAAAGAACAGAAAATAGTCAAGATAAGAAACAATACAAATATGCTTTTGTTTCAAGGCAACTTTCTTTTTTTTTTAAAGAAAGATTAAAACGTAGAGGATTAAAACTTGAAAGACGAATATTCCTTTGAAACATAAACGGCTAAGATTACGTCCTCAATAGCAATCATCTCAATTGAACTAAATTCATGTCTATCTTGTTTTCTTGTTTATCTTTGTTTTTATGTTCGAAAATACATTTCTGGAAATTTTCCAAAAAAAAAAAAAAAAATGAATACAAAACACCTACAAAAACCAGCTACTCCCGACGCATCCGTCTACCAAAGGATTTAATTGCATTCTCCTCAAAACAACATTCGTCCTTGCCATCGTCCATAAAATTGTTCAAACTATATCTTTCATAGACTAAACGATGTCTTCTCCGACGTTTTCTTTGACGACGACGACGAAGCTTCTTAGATGCAAAAAAAAATACCCAAAATAAAGAGGTAACTCCACTCGTTTATAGAAAATGTCTTAAAAAGATTCATCTGCATTTTCGCCATAAGAAACAGTGCACTTTATCCATATATCTATCTACGAAATATATTTCCCCGGACAAGCTGAAATTCATAGCAACACTTATGTGTGAGAGCCTTATGTTGAACATTTATCTAGCTCAGACCATTAATACCCCCTGTACCGCCACAGATGATGGTATAATAAACGGGTGGCAAAATACTCTTTAGCCTTCCAAATTCTTGCCGAAAGAGGACTTTTGAAACACCAATAAATCTCTTACAAAAAAAAAAAATACCAAACCTATAGTCCTTAAAGAAGATTCATATCCCATTACAACGGTAATCATTCAAAGCTGCATGTGGCAATATTACATAACCTAAAACCCACCTCATATTATAGACGTTTTGGTGGTAAATAAAATAATTTATCATATTACAAATCAAATGATAATCCATTTTTAGAAAGGCCTTTTTTTACCTTTTCTCTTGAAGGCCATCACAAGCCTCTTGGATAGTTTGAAAGCAGTTTTGGGCAAAAAACCAACCTCTAATACCCTTCCCTGCTTTTCGAAAATAATTTATTCATCCTTGCTCCAGTTTCTGGTATTTGTTTTTTTTTTATTATTGGGTCCAGCAAGGATCAAAATATCAAAAATCATACAGCAAAGCATTATTTTCTCTTTCATCTGAAGGACTTTTTTCGAAGTGAAAAAATCCTTTATTTTATTCTTTTTGCCAAACAAAAAAATGCAGACTCTAAATCAATGGCTTACGGCGCCATTAAACCCACAAAGCGGAACAGAAAATCAATTTATGAAAATGTGAATACATAAGTATGAGTATCTACGAGTATATAGTTTTGTGTCTTTTTGTAGGTACTCACTTTTCGTCGTGATTCTTTTGCTCTTTATGGTTTTGTCTCTTTAACTTGGGGTCTTTTAAGTTCTGGTAAATAAACTAAAGACCATGTTGGTTTGGTTGGTTTGAGCAGCTTGATGTTATGTTCTATAATTTAGTTCTACATATCGCTCGGATGAGTTTTATTGCAGCATATCGATTTTAGTTTTCTCTAAGTTCTTTAAAGAGAAATGAATGTCAGTAGGCCCTTTTGTTCTTCTGGTTTGATTGTTCTACTATTTACCTACTTATACTCATATAAGGATATCCTCTCCACATGTGGTAGAGACGACCGACACACACGCGACAATGGCAAGGGAAGTTTGTATTGTGAAGTTTTTGCTTGCATATGTCAAGGGAGTAGTAAAAGTTTTGTAGGTACTCAAGACTCAAGGGATACATGGGTCAAACTCAAATAATTTAAGTCCTTTATCGTCAGAGATGCATTCTTGTTGTCAAATAATTTATATGGAATTGAAAAGTTTTGTGGTCTTGTTTTATGAAAATAAATAAATAGACAACACAAAATTTAGCAGAGATTTTTAAATGCATTATTTTGTGTAACCATTACATGTTGAAATCCATGCTAACAATATAAATTTATTAACATCGATTTAAAAAGTAAAAAGTTCTGAAGTTGTTTTGGAAATGAGTGGTATAAGTATGTATGTATGTGCGAAAAAAATATAGACGTTGGAGATCGTAAAATGGTTACTTTCTAAAATTTAGTCGTGTCAATGAAAGAAAACTGAAAATTTCATTCAAATTATTTTCTTGGTTTTCCAGAAACCAATTTATAAAAAAAGTTTAGTTTTTTATTAATTTACAGTAACCATTTTTTAAAAATTATACCAGAACCTTCCTGCAAAATTTTAGCGTGCTCATATTTTTTTTTAAATGTTTATATTTGCTGGACAATGCAGGTTTCTTTGTAGTTGGTCATTACTTACATATGTATGTACTGAGTACATATCTCTTCATATCAATTTTCTGGAAACTCACTAGTGACCATAAATTTTCATTTTTAGTCAGAACTCGTTGATTGCAAATAAATCGAAATGTAGCCAGTACAAGGTAAGTTGACTCAGTCGCCCTTTAAAGCCAGAAAAATAGGTGTTCGGATATTGTGAATCAAGACCTCGTTCTCATCTAGTAGAATTTTTAAAATAAATATTTCGTATAATTTTAAAGCCGGGCAAGCTTTGGTTTTGTAAACAAATTCAACTCGAGATATTTATCATTATATATTATAACGATGACAAAAAACCCGTAAAAAATTGCTCTCACGATTCGAAATGTCTATATGCACCTCATTATACTTTAGCAAGTTACTTAAAATTTTTTTTTCAAGCTTGGATATTTTTTTAATTAAAAAAAACATATTTGGGATTTTTGAAAAAGCAGTAACTTTTTATTTTTGAAAATTCAATATTTTAAAAACAGGTGAAGATTTTTTTTTTAATTTGAGAAATTTTATGCAGGGTGATATGAACAAGGAGTAACAAAAAGCGAGAGCTTGTAGTTTGAGCCCAGAATGCTGCAAAAAAACAATTTAAAAACCAAATTGATGTCCATTTTAATATAAACCCATTTTAAACAAATGAACTAATACAATCATTTTAAATCGTGAAATTTTATATTCAACTCGACCCTCAAACTAATTTTAAATGTTTTTGTATCTATTGAAACAATTTTCGTCTTATTGAAAAAAAACCCAAGAATTGAGTTCAAACCCCAAACAAACTTTTATTCATCTTTATATTTAAATTAATTTCAAAAAGGAACAAGGAATACAGTATAATTTCCGGTTGTCCTTGTTACCATACACACAATGCGAATACATACAAACAGCAGAGAAAGAAAACAAACAAAAAAAAAAAACAAGTTGTATACGGAAGCGAGTAATTGAAATTTCTCTCTCTCTGCTTCCTGACCCTTGAATGAAATTATACGAAAAATTTAATTTTCCTACGGATGGTTGAATTCTGAATGAATCAATTGGCACCTTGTTCCGGCGAAAAGAAAAAAACGAAACAGTTTCTGGAGCAAAAAAAAAGGAAACAAAAGAGTATCACTTGTGCACCACCAAAAAAAAAATAAAGGGCAACGCGGTAATTTCGGTTGTAGAGTAAAATGTGGATCGTTATGAATGAATGACATAAATCCGACCCAGGATAGCTCAAGAAGTCTTCAGACAGACATCTTCTAAACGAATCGAAAAGCTTTTGTTTTTAAGTTTTTTTCTTTTTTGTTTCAGGCGAAGAATATCACTGCGACATTTGAATTTATGGTTAAAACGAATTTGTGAATGGGTTCTAGAATAAAACACGTTTTTTTTTTTAATTTAAATTTAAATGTTGCTTTTGTTGTTTTTTTTTCAAATATTCGTGTCCTTGTATCTTACTCGTAGAAGAGAAAGAAAAATAAAGCTAAAACAGACGTTTTCAGTTATTTTGAATATTTCAATGTTTTTTATTATTATTATTTTTTTGTTTGCCATAAAAAGACAACCAGTGTTCTTATTGGTGTTAACTGTCTTATGATAGCTTGGGGCACAAAAAGGGTCTTGCAAATTGTAAATGCAAAAAGGTGACAAACTAAAGGAAATCATTTGTTATGCAGGGCTACGGTACTTTTCTTCTTTGTTTTTTTATTTGCTTTTCTTTTGTTTAATGGAAAAATCACTCTGACAACATAGAATATAACAATGAAAATAAATCTTTCTTCGGAAATGAATTGTTCTTTTGGTCAATGGTCAAAGATGCATTCATAATTTAGTTTTTAACTTGAAATGCAACCCTACGCAATTTTATACACAATAGTCAGATTCATATTTACAGAAACTTACAGAAAGACAAAATTGAAAAATGAAGATAAAAGTTAGCTTGCTAAATAACTTCTCAATTTCTCTTTATCAAGCTCTGACATAAATTGAAAAAGAATCTTGTTTGAAAAAGCATAAAGATTGCATAGTTTTAGTTGTTTTTTTTAGGTTAAGTGCGAGTAACCCTGGCACTTTGTGAAACTATGGAATATAAAAAGAACACCTGAAATGTCAGAAAATGTTAATGTTTCACAAAATTCGAAAATTCTTTAAAATAAACTAAGCGTAAGCACCATAAAAAATATATTCATATAATTTTTTTTAATTCTGTGCCATGTTTGTCATCTTTATGTCATCAAAAACGGGAAAATCATTAGCCGTTGAAAAAAAAACTCATAAAATTATGTACACAACTTCCGTTTCCGTGTTCGACTATTTGTCAATTTCCATTGCAATAAAAAATATAAAAAAAAACTGTTCCTCCTTTGGGCTATAGTAAAATTATGATGGCACGAATATAATGAGATATTATAATGAATAATTTTGTCAGCCTCTATAATACACAAGGTTGACTGGAAAATGATGATTGGTAGCACTCAAAAGCACCCAATTTGCACAAAAACTCCCAACATTGCGGGAGGTGGTGTTGTTGTACCATTTTGCTGTGTTGGACGGGACCTAACGATGATGATGATGATGCCTGTGCGTTTTTGCCTCAATAATCCTTGCCATTTAGAGTCTTATGTTTTGCTATACAAAGTTATGTTTTTTTTTTTAATATAGCATTCTTCATCAATTTAGTAACAGTTATTCAAGTTGACATTTTAAAAGAAAATTTTGCTCATAATATCCTCTTCATAATTAGAAGAGGATCTTTCTTTAAGATAATTTTCCGGTTGGAAGAAAATATATCATCTCTAGCACGCTGCAGTAAATTTTATCTCAACATTGGCTTTTCTTAAAAAAATTATACATTTACGATTTTTTTTAAAAAATTAAGTTTTAAGTAAATGCATTTTTTTGTGAAAATTAGAACAAAACTTTTCACAGCCATAACTGCTCATATACTTTAATGTGAATGGAAAATTGTTTATGAACACAAAAGTGGGAAGTCGCAAAATTTAAAGAAATTCTGAAGAATTACTACTGCAAATACATAATCATATCAATCACTTTATTTTACCTAATTTTCTTGAAAAAAAACTATCATCTAACGAGATTTGATATGATTCAGTCAGGAATTTTTTAGAAAAATAAATGAGTAATTCTTTTTTCTCGAATTCTTAATTTTATTAATCAAGCTCAAAAAATACTAATTTAAAAAAAAATATAAGATTAGATTTGTTTTTAAACAAATTATTTTTATTTCACTTCAATATTATTTGAACATATTAAGATTAAAATTATGTGATTTTAAAAAAAGTCTTACAAAATTTCAAATATTTTTAATATAAATGGGAGAAAGAAAAATTTTTTTTATGCTATTATTAATTTGGTGGTACACAAATCGGTGATTGATTTAAGTCAAGAGATCAATGAAAGACAAATATAAAGTATACCGCATCACATAAATGCATTTCACTCATTCGTCGCATACTATTTCATTATAACATAAGTTTTAAAATTTGTAGCTACTGATTTCATAAATTTAAAAACAAAGATATTGCCAGATATCTGCAATCAGTTTAAGTATAATGTATTGAGTACGAATCTTCTGTATTCAGTACATGTAAAAATAAACTAAGTTCAATTTACTTGTAACCACCACATCACTCAATTTAATGGCATTATTGTGTAATGACTAACAGTAGATACCTGCTTTAAAAAATCTCAATTTAAAGGCAAACGCTCACTGCTCCATTTGAGTCTGGAAAATTCTTATTCCATCTTCTATATTTGTTATTTAATTTTAAAATGGACAATGTGGTCATTACATTTTTCACTGTAGTTAGGAGCTAGACAGGTTTGTATTGAATAAATGTCAGATTATAAACATATATTTTGACTCCATTGTGGGTTTACACTGATATTTATTCCTTACTTCAAAAAATTAAGGCAACTTTTATTTGTTTGTCTTTAATCTGGTCATTCCTTTGACAATTCATCAAACGCATTTGAATTCTCCATATCTTGCGAAAATTAAATTTGTATTCAGAAAAAAAAACTCGAATCTCTTTTCGGAATTATCCTTTATATATCCTATACCATGCACACAAGGAATTCTTAAAACCACCAACATCAGGGAGTTAACCAAACCCGTATCTGGATGACCTCATTCTATTTTTAACCTCAAGTGACACTGATTAGAATGATTACTAGCCTCCTGTGCTTGTTCCTTTGGATAACCATAAAGGATCCATTGCGTATAAGGAATATACGTAGTAGGTAAAAAAAGAAGATACAAACATCGGTTTCCTTGTTTGTTCGGAACGAACACAGCAGTATCCCAGAGGGTCATAAAAAGCTATCTCTCGAACATACATATATAGTCATCGTTTCCGTAACAAGAAAAATTATTTAGAAAAAAAAATGTGTGCATTGGTCTGCAAACAGTTCCCTAGAATAGACTTTTTTTTTTTCTTTTTTTTTTTAAATTAGTGTTAGGGATAGCTGTAGCCTTAGAAGAAAGAATATCTTATCTATCATTTTTAACCATCACGAAATAAAATGTTGACAGAGCTATGGGATGTTTCAAATTAAGGGTAGGTGGATGATGTATATCATCAGGGTTATAATTTTATGACCCAGTTCTGTCTATACCTTAATACAGGTACACCCTCGAATTAAAAATTATAAATGTATTTGCTCTTGACTACTCCTCCTTCGTCAAATAGATGGATGGATGGATGGATAAATAGATGGGCCACAGTAGACCCTCAATTATGCCAACATACATTCAATGACCCCCCCCCCCTTTTTAAATGTATTCACCTATTCACTAATTTATTTCATTTATCTCAGAAAATTATCTGTGAAAGGTTTTTATTTTTAAGTTTAATCCACTTGAACTGCTGAAATACAAATATATCTTTGGAATGAAATCAAATTGCAATTAGATAAATGAATAATTTATAATGGGACTTTTTTTTCCTTTTTATTTGACATCTAAGTCGGATTAACTACTCCAGAAAGATTTTTGTTAAGGTTTTAAATTTATTTTCGTGGAAGCATAAAGATTTCTGCAAGAGATATACTCCTGGAGTAGTAAAAAAATCGATTGATCTTAAAGGATTTTAAACTTTTTGAGATAAGAGCTTATATTTTTCTAGGTGAATGCATTTGGAAACAAGAATGAAATTACTGATGAATACGAAAAGTCTTTTAGTAAATTAAAAAAAATACACTCTTTGTTTTAAATTTACATTTATTCAATGCTTCACTACAAATTTCGAATACGAAATCAGTCTCAAACGAACAAAAATCTTATCTTATTTGTTATATTTCCACGTGACAAAGGAGAATGGTCAAATTGGTCCAAATAAGTGGTAGTTATAATTTTCCACCACAGATTAGGCCTAGAGTTTTATAGTCCCGCTACATAAGTATCGCTAAGTATTACTAAAATTGAAAAAACTGATGGCGTTTAGAATATGTAGTAATTTTGTAATTTTGAAGAAAAGGCATAGAACTTGTTAGTTGGCAACACTTTTTTAAGTGGCGGCCATTTTAACAGCTGTTAACGATTTATTTTGATTGCGCATTTTACCATGAATTGACTGAATCCTGAACAACGCTTTGAAATTGTACAAATTTATTTTGAAAATCATGGTTCTGTTGGAAATACTTGTCGCCCGAATTTTGGGGCTGTGGGGATAAAAAAAAACACCATTTACAAAATTATTCTTCGGTGACAAAAATTAGCAATGTATCAGATTATGTTGTGGTCAGATTTTGATAAAACTATTTTCTTAGAAGACTACACCTAAGAGAGTATCACTTTATGTTGGTCCCACTTCTTAGAAGATGGAGGTAATAGGACGCACACATACAAAAGACTCTTCTGACATCTGCGTCAACATTTTTGTATGCAAAATCAACTACTTCGTCAAATACATAAATAAACGAAAAAAAAAAAATGAAAATGGAGAAATTTCATCAATTATAGATTTATGGCAATTAAGTATATTTTTGCAGAAGGTTCTAACAAATTTAGAAAGTTCCTATAAACAGATAAAAAAAATTTTCTTAACAAATATTTAAATGATTTTGTAGTTCAAAGTAAAATCACTCATAAAATCTATAATAACTGTCTATAGCTTTTAAACTCATGTTCTGTTCATTTTTTTTGCAGAATTTTAACAAGAATTTTTATTCTCAAAAATTCTTCTCCCAGAATGCCTAAATTAATATCACAAGTTCAAAATGTCTAGAAGCGCAATAAATACAAAAACACAACAACAATTAATTTAACACTCCAATCATCGTGACATTACGTATGATACGCAAACAGAAACTCGTTATGACTGCTTCAACAAAAAATACATACAAATAAAAAAACACAATTTCAAGTGTTAACCCGAGTTAAACTACACTTTAATAAATATTTAGTTCTGTTTACCTTGGCATAGAATGGAATTCAATTAATTAAAAGCTAGCGGTAACAATAAAAAAATCTATCATTGATTTTTTGAAGAAGAAAGTGTGACTAAATTTCCGATACATGGAATTAATTTAAATTTTGCAAAGAATGACTAATCACCTCTTATAAGAGAAATCCATTCGCTCATTCTAAATAAATAAATAAATGAAATTGTTATTGATGATGGGTGTCTGAGGTTAAATGAGAAAATTTTGATGGAAGCTGCTGGCAACAGGGACTGCGCTACCATCAAAGTCCAATGATTATTTAGTGAAACTACTATTTATTTATTTACTTATGATTTCAATCAACTATGTGTGTGTTTACAATTTGAAATTATTCGTTTATTATTTAGCGTTGACATCAATGATCCGTAAAACGAAATACAGAAATCTGTTTTACAGAGCGAAAATTAGATTTCGGCATTCTAAATGTAAATAAATAGACTCATGTTTATTGGAAGCTACAAAACGAACGAAACGAAGCAACAAAAAGAACTTTCACAAATATTTTTTAGGTACACAGAAACAGTGTAACAGTCAATCAGGGCTATTCCTTAATGGAATATCAAAAAAAAAAAATTCCATTAATTTCTTTTAATTTATATTTATTTTTCATTTCAGCAATTAATTAGTTTTTAATTTATTTCTGATTGGATTACCAAGTTGTTTGCATAAAATCACTTTTATAATCCCTACTAGTCTTAAACAGAATTTCAAATCTTGTTAACGACAAAAATAATTAGAATTACAAAAACACACCATTTATTTACATAACAATTAAGTTGGTAGGAAATAGACAAACAGCGAAGGATATAATATAAAATTCATCTTCTCTTAATATATAAAACTTTACGACCGACCAGGTTTTGACAATATACTTGTAGTTGGCTTTGAATTTGATGAAAATTAAACGTGCTCCTCTAATTGTAAATATTTGTCAAGGATGATGGTCTACGGACTACAACACAGTCTACCGTTTGAGGACTGAAGTAATTTATTTAATTTTGTGGGATGATTGAGTGATCAAAATAGAAATAGACAAGTCTATTGTTATAGGCATGTGATGGAGATTAAGAGGACTGGTTTAATCAATTTTAAGAAAATTTAGAGGGTCTATTTTTGAAATGGACCATTAATTTTAAATTGTCATTAAATGTTATTATTTGTACAATTAAAAGCAAATTTTCAGAACAAATGACTGTGGTTAATGTATATCTCGTCTGTGTTTGATAAGTTTTATTGAATATTAAAAATTATATTATTCAAGGGAGGTCAAGAAAAAATATACATATATAAAGTTAAAAACTGTAGGAACTTATTGTTGACCTCCCTAGTCGATTTAGGCTTTACTTTTAATTCAAAAAATAAAATACTTTTTATAATTTTTAGATTTTTTTAAATATCGAAAATAAAAAAATATTTCTTTTTTAGGGGATTTAAAGGCACCGTATACTTTGGAAAAAATTTTTGTCAAAATTTAACCAAAATTTGTTTATTTTTTCAAAAAAAATCTTTAAAATCGTATTTTCTAAAAAGGCCAGGTATTTACCGTTATTTTTGTTCTTAAAAAAATGTCTCGACACATATGGCCTGCAAAACACCAGTTTCAAGAAAATCCAAGAGCTCAACTTCCACATAATAGTAATGACAAGTTTGATCAAAAATTCGAGTTCGAAATTTTTTTACTTACAGGACTTGTGGTACAACTTATAGTTAAAAGTAATAACGATAAACTTTACCCGATCGAATTAATTCATATGCTTTTGAAAAAAAAAAAAAATTTTAATTTTCAAGAAAAACTGGAAAAAAAATCTTGTTAAAAAAGTTTTCCTTTTTAAAAAAATGTTAAAAAAGCCGATCAAAACAAAATATCAAAAATGTGTTCTTGCGCAAAAAATATGTCGATAGAAATTTGAACAGTGGCAATCTGGTCAAATTTGTTTTTTATCGAAACACTTTTCCAAAAATAGTACTTTTGTTTACTAATTACTAAACAAAATTTTACCAAAATTTTCTCAAAAAATGATGGTTAAAACTTTGTCAAAAAGAAATATCGAAAACAAATCCAAAAAGAAAAAACTTTTCAAAAAAAAAAATGTCGAAGAAATTTTTTCGTTAAAAATAATTTTGTCGAACGCAATATTGAAATGAAAATTTGGAAAAAAATAGTAAATCTAATACAAAATGTTACAAAATATTAGAAAAAAATGTTTTATAAAAAACCAACTTTTCTTAAATAAATTTTCAAATCACAATCAAGAACAAAAGTCTTTTTGAAATATTTCTAGACGAAATATTTTTTCGACGGGATTTTCTACAAAGGAATTCTGATGGGCAGGATTACTGACCTAAACTAATATATTTGTCAATATATTTAACGGCAGTACCAGTAAATTAAAAACAGCTTACAAATCATTTTGCTCCATTAAAATGCTAATTCTTTTCCGCTAGTGAATGACTGCATCTACCTATCATGACCGCCATTTACATAAATTTGATGTCAAATATTTTGCAACAAAATGTTATCATCGATCCATTCCATTTACATGGAAAATTTTAGATTATTTATAAGCCAGCTGTTCGCTGGCTGAAGAGAGAAAGGGATTCAACCATTTATCCCTACAGTCCATCGCTTATTTCCATCACAAATCACACGAAACAAATTCTAGGAAATTGTCCCATCAGCACATCACTTTTAAAACGTGACATATTTTTTATTTTGACAATAGCACCTGATGTGACAGAGAAATCCAATCAAGTCCACATAAAAAAAAAATAAATAAACTGAAAAGAAGAGCTTGTCGAAATTTCTAAACTTTCAAATTGTCAACGAATATATATTTTTCAACGGTTTATAAAGTAGCAGGTTTATTTGATGACATCAACTCAACGTGGAAAATATCATTCAAATTTAAACCTCCAACCCCTCAAATATGTAGGTTAGGTATTTCACAATGCCTTAAAATGAAAGCTGACTGAGAGTGTGTGTATATTTCGCAGAAAATTAGTGCCTGAATTTAAAGCAAATAGTATTACGTGGTAAAATTTCATTTTATTTTAGAAATTTAAATTTTGCAACCACAGGGCATTTGGATAAAATCCAATACCCGGTTTTGTAGGACCAATTACCTCTACACAACGTGAAGCAACGATTTTAACAAAAAATAAAAAAAAATGCATGCAAATGTAAAAACGACTCTTTTGGGGGAAATAGAAATAAAATATTCACGGAATTAAAAAATAGGAAAAAAAGAAAAACGCATTTAATTCAAATAAAACTGTCAAAGATTTTCACATCATAAAATATTATTATTTATTTAACCATAACATTCCCTATGGAATGGATTTACACAGAAATCCATGTCTAACTGGGACTTTGAATATATTTACGACTCACAACTAAAAAAATACAATAAATAAAAATAAAATACATAGATAAAGCAATATGTGTCAATTTTTTTTAAAGTTTCAATTTGAAATTCTAGGATTTTATAAAATCGAATTTAAAAAATTAGTTATATTAGTTGAGAGTGAAATGGGTTTAAAAACTGCACCCTTAACGTAAAATGGAACGCAATAAAAAATTTAACCCCTCAAGAATATATAAATTTTCAAAATGCTTTGTATGCTAAAAAAATTAAGGGTAATTTTGCAGACAAAATACTATAAACGTCAACAGCGACATAAACGGTATAGCAATCTATGTTCATATATCGTGGGAACAGACAATTTACTGGAAGAAAAAAAAAATTGTTCCATGTCACAATATATCTATCTATAAGTGTTGTGTTGGAAAAAGTAGATATATCATTCTCGTTGTTGCATTATAAAGTGTGAGCTGAGGGGTTGTTGATGGAAAGGTATGATGGTAATGGGGTAACTAATTGGCTAAGTGCCAATTGAACAGGGGCTTGGCATCGCTTTCTCTGTAAAAGTTAAAGAGTTGAACTGAATGTTGAACTGAAATTTAGTGCGAATCGTTTCTGCTTATGGAGTAATTTCTGAGGTATGTTACGATCTACAATCTTCGTGTCTTTTTTAATGGTGGATGCGAACATTTTTGTTGGTTCCTTAGGTAATTTAAATCAAATTTTTGTATTTCTTGGACTGAAGATGCAATATATCGAAAAAATAGGAATTTTGTTTTTTTTTCAAAAGTCGCTAGAACGGTTTTTTCAAAAACTAATTTTTCAAATTTAAAATTTAGTAGGTCTTAAAAATAATATACACTTAGTTTTCTTTTTTCAAAACTCGAAAAAATATTTTTTTTTTTTAAATTTTGGTACAATGTTATTGACTTATTGTTAAATAGTTACTTATTAAATTTAACTTCTACAAATGAAAATGCAAAGTTCAGACACAGACGGAGAATAGTTTCTTATGTTATGGAAATTTTAGCAAAAAAAAAAATGTATTGCCGGATCTATTGGCAATCAGAAGGTTCAGAAAAAATTAAAACATTTGGAAAAAATAACAAAACCAAATGTCAAAAAATCCTTTTTTTTATTTGGTCAATTAGATAGTCTCCATTGTTGTAATATGACCATCTTCTTCGGTGAAATCTATAACGAAATCTTGTAGTTTGTTTTCTATTTGATGTGATTCTTTTTTCTCAGTGTTGTATCATCATTTTAGTTAGGTACCAGTTTTTTTCTGTTGTTTTTTTTTATTAGAAAACTGCTTTCGATAGTTTGCTTATCTTCAAAATTTAAGCTCCTCAAACCAAGAGTGTTAGGTATTCATAACAAACGTAGTACTTAAAACTGTTTAAAAATTTTAAATTTGACTTTTTTAGAGAATTTCCCTATGCACTCAATACAGAGACTTGTGTAAATTTTATTCACTGAGGTTTGAAAAAGCGATGCAATATAATCTGCTTTCGCCGTGAATTACAGTCATTTCAACCTTCCAAATGGGTTCGTTTTACAAACCTATTGTATTTTAAGTTGAAAAGTCAATCGAGATCCCAAAAGCTTAAAACAATCTTCACTTGATGTGAAAACAAACTTCCGTAAACATTTTCCATGTTCACTAGACAGTTTTAATTCAGCAAAAAAATAAAAAAATATATAACAATAAACGCTTCAACTCCAATGACAACGTATATCTCAAGTGGTCCGCATCACGCACCACATGGATTCTTATCCTTTTTTTTTTGTATATCTGATTTAAAAACACCCTGGTGCGTCTCCAGTATGTCTGATGCTATAAAAATATGCAACCGCAATGCAGATTGCAGAATCCTAGAATTTCATTCAATAGGTATTTTTTTAAGTTGCAAAAAAAAAGAAAGGAAACAAAGAGCACAACACAACATAACTCAGTGGATATGACACATTATACCAACCTCATGTTTATCTCTTGGCGATTTGTCAAGACTTTTGCTGCCTCTTTGTTAGCATTATTATGAAGCAAGCGAGCGAAAATCCACTCTTAAAGATTCATATTTATGTATCTCTTTGGGAGGAGTTCAAATCTCAACTTGCTGATGGTTGGGTTGGTACTGCAAAAAATGCTTTTTCCTATTTATGTGCATATTTATTTATTTTTTAGTTTTTTCAATCGTAAAATGAAGGCACATTTGTGGAAATTATAATCCTTTTCAAATAACCTCCTTTGACCTACATAGATGACGATGGCGACACTGGCGATGGCAATGAATTTCTTCTTCTTTTGGTTTTTGGCTTTTAGCTGGAAAACGATGCAAAAATATTCGAAAAAAAACGCATCCCTGTCAGTTCATGGTTCGTGCTTATAATTGCAATTACCAACTATTTCGTCGTCGTCGTCGTTCGCATGGGAGGAAGCACTCCATTTCGATAAATGCCATGTTTAATAAAACAACGTGGACACGGCTATAGACCGAACGAACGTACGTTTCAAGGCCGGTGGGAGGTTTTGGCGTGAGTTGCTTTGCACAGTCAGAGGATTTTGAAAAGAACGGTGATAGTTTTTGAAAGTTTAGACACGTAAAGGATCATGGTCTCGGAGGATTTTTTTCCACAATCAGAGAAACACCAGAATTAGGGTCAAGTTCGCCGTGTGCGATTATGGATTTCTCGCATTGCTATTGGTAACCCTAAAATCCGTTTTGTGACAGAAATTTATAATTTCTCCCAAAAGTCAGCAGCTAGTTCTTTGAAAAGAAGTTTTTTTTTAATTTTTATAAACATTCTTGAATAGTAATTAATTAATTTTAAACAACAACTTTATGACCTTGTGGTTAATCAAGTGGTTCACTTTAAAAGGATTGCCAAACTTGGCTGTGGGTGACCTCTATAGAACTCACAAAGGACTCTTTTGTTCGTACTATAGATGTCTACAGTATGTCGATATGTATTTTTAATTTGTTATGGCTTATGGCCATTCAGTTTTTTTTGTATTTTGGAGTGAATGTTTATATATTCTTATGAGTGGTTTTTTATGTGTTTTTTTTTGTGTGGAAACAAGCAACAAATAATCGAAGTACCCACGCTCTGACTGTGATCCGTTATATGGTTGCTATCCAATTATTATGATGAAACCGAGTCTTCACATTGTGTCCAGGATTCTGGTTTGTGGTCATATACGACGAACACAGGTTAATGGAACGAATCCCAAGTAGATTCCGTTTTTTTTTTTTTATTTTTTATGGTGGCAGAACAGGTTTCATTTTGGTTTTTTGTTAATGGAGGGGAAAAATGCTTTCGTTTGATATTTTAATAAATAAAATTGTTATTGTTGTTTTGGCCAGGTTTTATTTATGATTGTTTTTTTTTTAATTTAATTTTGATATTGAAGATATATTTTTCTATGTACAATTTTCAAAGGTTCGTAAAAATATGAAGATGTCTTCGAAACATCTTAAGGATCCATTTTTTGGATCAACAGTTGTAGTTTTTAGAGGTATAGAACTTTAAAATAGAATAAAACAAATCCATTTACGCATTTAATCTGGAGGTCCAATTTTCGATAACTTTTTCCAACTTTATAGCGGTCACCATTGACTTTAACGCTGTGGCCAGCATTGTTTAAAAAAAAGTCGGTTTTTCTGAATGTAACGGTGTCTCAAAATACACTCGAAGAATATCTTCGCTTCATAGCGTTGTTCAGGTGTCAATCTATTTTCATGTTGAAATGCCAAACCAAACTAAAAACAAATCACTTTACAGCTGTTAAAATGGCCACCAGTTAAAAAAGTATTGCCAACATAAAGTTCTATAGCTTTTAAAAAACACCTCTTTATAACCCAGATTTTCTCATTCAGCTCTTTCAGCTTTTTGTCTAACTTATTCATATTTTATTCTACTTAATTTAAAAGAAACAATTTATGTTCCATTTAGATACGTTATAAATTGGAATTTAAACTTAACTAAAGCACTCTTAATGAGCACTCCGCCATTGTTTTCTATATAAAAAAAAAAGCTTTTTGTCTGGAAAATGATACTTCTCTTTCTCTAATTGGTTTCTAATTGGATGCACAAAAAGTTGGCAAGTTGACATTTATGAATAAAAAATCCTTTTGTGGTTTAATAAGAGCTTATATCAAGTCAATGGCATACCAGCTCAATTATACAATAAAAGTATTTTATGATGAATTTAACTGGAAGTAAAGAGATTTTATGGAAATGTTAATTGGTGAGTGTCTATGAACATATTTACATACACAATATACAAACATTATAATTTGCAAAAGGTTTAAGAAAAGGCTAGGACGTAGGTTAAAATATTCGTAAAACGACTTATGTATGTTTGAGTAACATCGGAGTATTGAAATTTTAATTGTTATCTCATTTTTATCAAAGAGTGGCAGCCATCTTGAATTTAATGTAGACATTACATCGTTTAACTTAATTAATATTTGCTCGAGATAATATTTCAAAAAAATTTTCCTGAATACTTTATTTGCAAAACTTTTTCGATTTTATAACGAAATTATAAATCCGACTTCAAAAATTGTTATAATATAATAGAACCTACACTAAATTATATTTTCTACAAAATACATAGATACCTATATTAAAATAAAGTGTAATGCTTTAAAAGTTGTGTGTTGGCTGCTATTTTGAAAAATGTGTTTTAACCAATATCTCGAAAACGGAGTTTAAAAATTTTTTTCATAAGACCTACATAACCTTTCAGAGTTGAAGCACCTACAAGTTTATTTTTTTCTGTTGTTAACTTATTTCTTCTCCCTTACGAATAACCTACATACATCTCTTATTTTTAATGGTGCTTTTAAATTTAAAATACATACACTGAATAAATTTTAGCTTAAACTAATTCACCGCACCTCTTGTTCCTTTTCAAAGGTATAAATCCCACAAATAAAGTCTTAAGATCCTGAAGCCAAAACAAAGAATAAAAACTGTTGCATACTCCTAGGATATTTTAAATCAAATCAACTTTTTAAAAAAAATAAAAACTGAAATTTTTTTCAAGGCTTTAAATATAAATTGATGAACAATTACCCATATGCTAAAAATTGATTTTTTTTTATTAGACAGCCATTGCTTTTAAGTGTTTTACCAATTCATAATAAAAAATCCCTATCAACGTTTCTGAAATAAAAATCATCAATTTCTTGAATACCCTCGTCAAATTAAATTTCTTTGTTCATTTTTTATGTCATCTCCTTTTTTCTTTACACAAAAAAAAACTCTTTACCACTAGAAAAGGTCGATTTTTTTGAAGTCCTGCAAATCGTTTAAAACAAACTGAAATACGTACTATACAATATGCTCTAAAAAAAAATCTTCCCAAACCCACGGCAGCGTGAGGTTCTAGAAAAAAAAGAAGAAATCTACCAAAACCCATTAATCGTGCCAATTTCCAAATTCAACACTCACCACGCCACTAAAAAGGATATTTTTCCAATTCCTGTGTTATCCTAGCTTGGTAACCCACAGACGTGTAACAAAGTAAATCAGAAAATCTTGTTATTTTTTTTTTTCATCTTGTGGTCATTTAACGATTTTCAAAAAAAAAAGGTTCCTCTGGGTAAAATTGGGATGAGGATTTCTTCTCATCGTCGTTTTCGTCGTCCTTGAATTTGGTCTCTCATCTCCCTCTTAAAATGAAAATACCGCACAAGACATTGTACGTGACAGTGATTTTTAGTTTCCTTTTGTTTTTTTTTTCAACGTTTGGAAATTTAAAAAACCAAAAAAAAAAGTACATCTTCTCAAGTCAATATAGCATCAAACCCCAAATCCTTGTCAACATTTAAAAGTTTTTCCTATGAATTTCAAACATATTTTCCTCAAGGATTATATTTCCTTTTTTTTTTTTGGTTTTCTTTGTTGTAAGCTTGAGGGCAGATTTTTAAGAGGTTTAGGAGTTCTGGAAGTAATTGTGTGTTAATGGGTTGCTATAATTCATCTTTGTCATATCCAATGTCCGGAATGTCCATGGAATAGAAACCAAAAAGGGAAATGGCATTGTGTCCTGAGTCCTGTTGATATTGCGTGTTGGGTGACTACTGGCTGTCTGAAGGAGTGGCACAATGAAAAAGAGGAAAGGAAGGACCTCAAAAACACATATGTCCAGTTATTTTACAAACTTTGAATGATGAACATAGTTCACCTGTAAATGAAATTCTAAATAAAACTACTTTATTTACATCATGACGTCATGAATTATTCAACATTCTAATTGATGGATTAATTATTATCCTTTTTCACAATAGTGACTTGACTTGATAGAAGTCTAATTATAAAACCAAAAATGCAAAAAAAAAAATTACCTAGAACAGCTATTATACCCATATATATATGCGCCATGTTGGATTTGCAATCAAGTTAAACCCAGGGCGGGTGCAATCTCATGGAATTTGCATTCTAGGAATATGCACAGCGGAAATGTTTATCCGTTTTATTTTCTCATCTCCGAATGTCGGTTGGGTCGGGTAAACATTTGTGTGTCTGTTTTGGCACAATCATGTACATATACGACGACTGTTTACTCAAACCAACGAGAAATTGCGCTAGATCCGGATCCGGATGAGCAAATTCCTCTTCTTTTTTTTTTTGTTGCATTTTTTGGTGCTTTAATTTTTATTCCCCAAAAAAGGAAGAGAAAACCTGCGTTGAATACCAGAACAGGCGTAAGGTATTTTTGAAAGTATTCCATCGACGTGGTTGGTGATGCTGGAAGCGATATTTAAATTTAGTTATTTTTGATATAAAGTTATTCCATTTAAGAAAGAGTGCTCTGTGTTTTATTTTACTTTTTTTTTTGTTTTTGTTGTACGTACCTTCGGGATGTACTTTATGGTTTTGTATTTTATTTCCAGCTGTAACTGTGTTATCCACTACAAAATTGGTTGTACAATTTGTGATGTATACTTGGGTTGTCTTTATGCAAAATTTAAATTTTATTTCAATTTTAAATAAGAGATAAAGTAGTGAGTCTTAAAGCACAATAAAAGGGAAACAAAAATATTACTTTAAAAATAAAAAAAAAAACTCAATGTTATTCTTAGTTAAAGTTTTTTTGCAAGGACGTCTTTTGCTTCGTTTAGTTAAAGAAGCAAACTTTTTTTCTATATAAATTAAAAGAATATTTAAAATATTGAAAAATTAAATAGTGTTGGAATTTTTTTGTGCTAAAAATATGTGTGAAGGATTACACTAAGAAAATCTCCAAAGGTGGCAATAAACTATAAAATGCATAAAAAATACTTGAAATTTGCTTAAAAACATATACGATAAAAATGAAAAATCGCTTTGAAATCTAAAAATTTAGCAACCGAAATACACAATAAATACAAAAACAATCAGGAAAACCAAAAAAAAATATTCAAAATTTAAAAATCCCCAAAATAAAAAGAATTAAAAAATATTTGCGCACATAACACTGGTCCAAAATTTAATTAAAACAAAAAAAGCTATTTGATTTTCAAAATTCAAATCAAAACTCAGACAAATTCCACCAGTTCATGGTTTATAAGATATTCCTGTTTGTACATTGAAAAACGAAAATAAAAATACAAATTTTCGACGTGTTTATGAAACAGCGCGAGGAAAATTTTTCAGAATTGTTTTCTTAAGCATTCAAGAAAATTCTTAACCTGAATCAAAGTTAAGAAATGGTCTTCAACTTCGAGTTGTTGAGATATAACAGTTTAAAAAAAAAGTTTTTTTATTGCTATTTTTGGAACTTCGAAAATAAATGTTTACGCTAAAAATAAAGCCACCTACCACCTGGCAGAATTTTATGGAAATTTGAGCGGTTTTTATGTCTATAAAAAAATGTTTGGGCTTTAGGTTCATAACGGGTTAAAACAATTTCCAAAATTGTGTCTCCAGCTTCACCGTTACTTGATTTTTTTTTAGTTTATGCGAAAGTGAACCCTCTATACCAGAATTGTTACTATATTACGGTCAAACACCTCAAAGGACTTTACAAAAAAAAAAATTCCTTTCCTGTTGTATTACTATGGACATTGTCGTATGTCTGTTGAATGAGGTTAATGAATCCCCTTTTATAAGTCCCTCTTTACAAAAACCGAGATTGTTTGTTCATCCAAAAGGGACTACGAGACTACGACTACAACAACGACGACCATCAACAACAATTAAATTTTCTTTTTTACAATGAATGGCTTGTCCCGTCTTGTGTTGGCCGTTTTCTACTGCTCTGCGGGAGCGGGAAACTTACCATCATTAAAACAAGACTTCTTTCAGGTTTCAGCTTTAGTTCATCCACTTAACAAAGTCGCGGCGCGGCTGGCGCGTTGGCAACACAAAAGGATCTCTTTGAATAAATTGTTCACAAGGGAAAATCAAGGGAGGGTATGATGGCTATAAAGCGACCAACACTTCCCTAAAAAAAAAAAGAAGAAAAGTCGCCATTCAAACAAAAAAAAAATGTAACACACAAATAGGCATGTTGCTTATCTTTTTTTTATTGCTTGTTTTCCTTTCCATCAGGCTCTCGCTGATATAACCTACGTCATCCTCATCCCTCTCTGCTATGTCTGCTTATGTTGTGTGGGTGAGTGTTTCTTTTTTTTTTTAAATGAAGTCCTGGTTTTTGTCTGTTGTATGGTATAATCCAATTGAGATCAACTTTGGGTCGCGGATTTGTTTGCAGTTAATTAGAATCCAATTTGTTGTAGCTGGGTATCCATACTGCCAGTGCAGCTCTAGCTCCTGCTGTTGGCTTTGAAGGTTCTAGCAGCAATCGTTGATGGCAAAAGGAAATTTATCCTTTCTTGTGTAATTAGTATTTTTTATATTTTTAATTTTTGAATTTTATACAAGAGTAAAAATATGATAAGAAAAATATTCAAAAAAAAAGGATAGATATGAATGATGCCAAAATTTCAAAAGGTTTAGTATACAACAATAATGAAATTTAATCTAAGCGATAATAGTCCAGTAAATAGAGCTCAAAAAAAGGTGGATTATCATTTGAGAGGTTGGTTAACTCTAATTTTTGTATAAGTTGCTAATGGTGGAAAGTAGACGAAAAACGTTGAAGCATTTGTCAGTTTTTGGTCAATAACTTTGCTATCGAGAATTTTGGAAAATGGTAAAGGGGCGTGGTTAAGTGATTTTTTTCTTTTCGTCTGCTAATCACCGCTTTCAAAAATTTAGAACCACCGAGTAAAATATTTCTTATTAACTGGACTACATAAATTACAAGTTGGATTTTAAGGGATGGGACTTTTTTTTTCATATACACAATGCCTCTAAAACCTATGGGGTACCACAAGTTTTCTTTGGTTCAAAATTTCTTTTGGTTGTGCAATTTAATTTTTGTTGGTATTAATGGGATTAAATGACGAAAATTCAATTATAACGCAATAAGTTTTGAAAAGTGGAAAACTTTGCCATGTAAGGATTTTTGGTGGTAGGTTTAGTTGTTAGATCAACAAATTTTAAGAGAAAATAAGTCCCAACTTGAAGGAACATGGTTCATGTTCTTAAACCAAAAGTCAATTTATTTATGTTGTTTTTTGTTTATAAATTGAATTTAAAGGGCAAAATTTCTGTGACACTTCGAGGAGAAGTTAAAGGATTTATAAAATTTTCTTAAGCTCAGATTATTTTGTGATATTAATTTCGATTTTTTTTAATTTAGCGACAAAAGTTATAAAAGCTTGGAACATTTTTAAAAATTCCTTTTTGTCACTCTCTAAGCCTTCTTATAATTAATTATTCATAATTTTAAGCTTTTATAAAAAAGCCCTTGCCTACCCACATTACACAGATTCTGCATACCCTTATTTTTATTCCCAAACAACCATTTTCATCCTTCTTCTTTTTTTTTAAAAGAGAATAACAAAAATTCTATAGTCTCATTTTCTCAAAGAAATCACCCCTCTGTGTATACACTCTTAATGGACAATAGGGAACAATATAGGACTAAAAAGTATAGTTTTACCACCATTTAGTTGACGTTATGACAGGAAATGTGGTACTTTAAAAGCGTTTTTAATGTCATATTTCCACGACGACCGACAATGCCGCATATTATACTCGTAACTATACAACTAACGCAACGGGTTAAGCATTATAAAAACAATGTTGTTGGAAGATTATTTAAGTATATACCTACGGATAGTTTTATATGGGAATTATTAACAATGAAAAGCTTTACTCATTAGCAATATTTCAAGGTTTAAATTCCAATTAAAATTAATTATGTTACTGCTAGTACATGAAGAGGTCGTGAAATATTATGGTACATGAATATAACCCTTCCAAAAAAAAAAAAAGAAACTTAAGGCAGCTGTTGTATTTTTTTGTTATCAACAACTCTTCTTTGAACTTTTATTAGAAAGTTTAATTAAATTTTGGAAAAAATCTACGTTTGGCAGGCGGCGTGGCTTTGAAATATTCTTTGTTACAATGGTGAGAGAGCCTCAAGATAACCTTATCTTCTTTAGTTTGAAGACTTTTTGAAGAGAACTTTAATGCATAAAATATACATAACGACGGTTTTGCTTTTTCATTGTTAAATTATCTTTTTTAAAACGAAGAACATTTTTAAACATGGACATGTCGTTGCAGAAAAAAAAATCTGTTGTGTCATTTAAGTAATAAAGTATTTTTAAGATTTTAATGACACAAAATAAAAATGCTTGTAAATTTTGTAAAAAAAAAACATATTTTTGACAGTCAATTTTTTTTTTGACGATTTTTTCAGTGTACTCGTTTATAAAATTTCATTGATTGTTAACGTACTTCAATATTTAAAAAGTCATAATTTTATTTTTTTATAGTACAATTTTTAGTTACAATATTTTGATCCTATAATTTTTTGACTGAGTATCTATACTTTGTATTAAAAAAAAAACACTTTCGCTTAAAAATTTAAATTGGAAGTTGGCCCAGAATTTTTTTTCTTTCCTTATTTCGATTTTTCTTTCTGATTTTTTTTTTCAACATTTCTGACTTGCTTTTCCAAAAATTCCCAGCAAACAAAGGATTTCACTCAAGAAAAAATCAGAATTTTGGTGGGAGCTTTATTTTAACGTCTCAATTGGCTTAAGTTGTTGACAAAATATAACACCCAAAACGGGTGTTATGAAAAAAAGTGCGTACACGTCCAAGTGAACCAAATGAGTTTTTGTTAAATTCATAATTTTGTGATTTGTCCTTCACTGAAATAAACACGAACACTGATATTGATGCTTTAAAACACAAAAAACCTTAGTAAAAAATAAATTTTATCTAAAGTATTTGAAAACTTCAAAGTCGTTTAAAAGTTACCGAAGTCTATTCTATTAGGATATAGCTTGTAGGAAGATCTCTCAAAGCATTTGCAATTACCTTATGATCTACATACTTATTGTTTAATAAATCTAATACAAAAAATAAACATCTAATAACCTTGAAAAAATCCGTTAACATTACCTTTTTATTATGAAAAAAAAAAAAACTTACTGGCTGAGTTGAGTTATTATAATTATTCACACGGCCAAATGTTATACTTAATACTATCCTTCCATCTACGTACCAATTAACCACCAACTTGAAAGTTATGAGTTCCTTCAAATACTCCCTTCCACAAAAGAACTTTTTGCCATCATAACCGTTCTTCTTTGTATAACCTCATTAATTCAACGGGTTTAACAAAGTTAAACCTCTACATATGCTCGCTATCAACTTTGCACAAGACTTTGAAAAAATGTCTCTATACACATCTTTCAACAAAAACAACAACAACAAAAAGTACTCCACCTACTTGCTTCTAACATCCCACACAATAAATTCTCCAGCCCCCTTCCCACCATCTATACTCATAAAAAGCTATCATAAAATTATGAAGCAAATTACCCATTTATCGCTTGTTGACGTTGTTGCTTTAGCACAAACATGAAAATACACATAGCGAACTGGAAAGGCACCACATCCGCCAGCAGACTGACGCCACCCATTTGTTGTTTCTGCCCTTTTATTTAGAGAAATACACAAACGTAAAAAGACACCCCCATCATCATCATCATTGTCGTCGTCGTCGCCACCGTCATATAGTCAACGTCAACGAAGAGGACGAATCCATGTTATGCCTTGGAGCCCCATATTGCCATCAGAACCCCTTTATACTCTGTCCCTGCAAACTTGTACTCGTACACTATTATCCATGTGAAACTTTCACTTTGCTTTAAAAATGGATACAATCCTGATCCCGGGATGATTCATAGCTACAAATGAATAAGCTCCAAGGCATGTAGGGAGGGATTTGGTACCCTTCTTCAGCCAACTGCAACGTTTCGAATGTTGTTTTTCCTTTGCAATCAAGCTGACATGGAAATGCAACGAAATGGTTATGGTGCACCACTTGAATCGCGGTGCGATACATGGTTTCCATTCATTTAAGTGAAATGGAATTTTTACATTCTGTATACGACGACGTGGCGTTGGAAGTTTTCACTTAACAACACCTTACAGCAAATACCCTCGAGATGACACCTTGCAATAGTGTCCAAGGGGGCATCTTCGGGGTCAAAGTCTAATGATGCTCATCTTCTAAAGCCACACAATCGATAAGCTGTCGCTGTTGTCGCTGCTGTCGAACAAAAAGCTCGGTTTAATTTATGATACACTGCTGGAAGTCAAGCCAAGTGTTTCTGTTCATCGTCATTGTTGTCATCGTCAACAGACAATTATCCTGGAGCTATTATCCTTCTGCAACTGTCGTTTGACAGAAACAATTTTATAGTCAAGATGACAAAAATGACGAATTAGGATGTGCTATGAGAAGGAGGAGACTCCTCGGATCCGAGACAATTGAACATTGTTTCAAAAAGTGTTTTTTTCTAGTTTTTATTGGATGTCGTCTACGTTTTGAGCTTGCTTTGTGTGTGTTTGCGTGGGTATGAATGTAAATGGATGTGTGTTTGTGTTTAAGGCGAATATCCTTTGAAAGATCTCTTGAAAGAAAATTCAAAAGTGGAAAAACATCCGTTTTTTTTTTTGGTTTTGTTTGTTGGCAATTTTCACTGCAGACTTTTTCTTCTTTTGCATCACAACATCAACAACAACGAAACGAAACGATAACGATGATGCCGACGACGACTAACAACGAGCCTGGTTTCTCTTTGTTTTTAATTTATTTTCAAGTGGAAGAACACCACCACCACCATCATCATCATCACCAAAAGCTTTTGTTTTTTTTTTTTTGTTTGCGGTAGTTGAATGTTATTTTATGCTTCTTCTTGAATAATTGAGTTGAATTATTGCAGCAATGGTTAAAGTTGAAAGGTGCTCATAAAAAAAAATAAATAAATACAAAAAAAGGATACGGACAAAAAAATCTTTTAATATTATTCAAGCACCGGAAAGTTTCAAACTGATGTTGTTGAGTAAAATATGATTAGGAATTGAGGCATAATGCAAAAATATGCTTACACAATAATTTGAATAAAAAATAAAAAATTTTTGCTTCTTTTTTTAATATGAAAAAGTTTGTATAGAGAAGAGATGGATTATACGTTTATGGGTTTTGTTTTTTAAACTTTTATTTTAAAAAGGGAACTTCGAAAAGCAATCAAGGTAGGAAAAATTGAAATATGAGTTGAGAATCCAAGAAACGCCTTTCTCTTGCAAAAATAAGGTTTGAAATATACAAAGGATACTCGTGAATATATATATGCATATTAACTCAAAGAAAAACAACAAAAAAATGGGATTTGCTAATCTAATTATAACTTGGACATGGTACGAAGTTTTTTTTATTTCATATGTTATGTAATATAAAAACTTTTTATGGGTTTCAGGAAATAACGACCAAGGCGCACGAATCGATTTTTTGTTTCCCAAAAATAAAATAAAAATTCGAATTATGGCTCAAATTAAAATTTTTTTAAAGAAATTTTTCGTAGGGAATTTTTTTTTGATATATTTTAAACATTTTTTCTAACCAAAAAAAATAATTCAATATTTTGAAAACTTTAGAACCAGAATTTTGAAAATTTAATTTATTTTTTAAATTTAAAGTTTAAAACTACAGAATTTTGACAAACAAAATTTTGAATATGAAAGAAAATACAAGCTCACGCTTGTGAACGCGAAAAAGGTGGATCCCGCTATTATCTGTGTATGTACCGCGACTTACAGCCAAAGCTACTTGAGGATTTTCTTCAAACTTTGGTCTAAAGATTCTACGGAGACTCCAAGTAAAGAGACTCAAAAGTATCGGTACCTGTTATATAACCGTTGAGATGAAACCTATATATCTCAAAAACGGTTCTAAAGATTTTGCTATAAATTTTCGATATTGCGATTAAAATTTTTATGAAAGAGGTTCTATATCTTTTTCTTAATATTATTCCTAGGAAAATTTTCAAATATACTAGGTAGTTTTTGGATTTTTGAAAAATTAAAAAAATAACCTTCTAATAATAAGTAGATACTAAAAACTTGTATACCATTTTTTTGATAAAAATACTTAACAAAATTGTAGATACATATATAAAAAATATTTATTTGAAAAAATTAATTTTTATAGAAAATGGCATCTTAATTTTTTTAAGCTCAAACTTCTTTTTTGGCTTATTTTAGCTAATCAAATAATGAATTTAATGCTTTTCCATATTTTTATTTAATTGACATCTACTATTTTCTTCTAAATCTGTTTTTGTTTATTCTATTTTAACACAGTCGCACATTTAAATTTTGAGGTTTCTAAATATTAGTCCAAAGAAGTTTGTAAATAAAATAAATGAATAGGTGATCCCTATTGACATGAAGAACAGTTTTTATTGCTCATGGGTTAATGTGCTAAGCAGCTGCCGTCACCTATCACGAAAACATGTAACGCGCCTTATCCCGCAACTCAGACATTTTATCATGCCAAAATTTGCACATAATATGCTGACCAATTAAGACTACAGGTGATGTGCTTAAATTCCTACATCCAAAAGATCTCTTAGTTCTGATAAAATTCATATGAAATACATACTAAATATAAAATATATAGCTTTAGCATGATTTTTAAAATAATTAGAAACATTCTCTTAGCTAAATATTCGCAAAATGTTCAGCATTCAAATCGTGATGAAAAACACTTTGCTTTTCTTCTTCATGTACAAATGTATAGGATATTTCATATAACGTTTTAAAAATAATAAAAGTGTTGTTTAGTTTATTTATATCTCACCATCAACAAGTGGCCTGCACTTGTTAATAATAATTATGTGTCATTAAACACTTTATTAAATTTATTAATTTTATCTGTGAAATTTTCCGATGGGGGCTAATTAATCTATCATCTTTATTTAATTACAAAAATAAACTTGCAAATTTTTATTAGATTTAATAAATTATTTTTCTATCAGCAAAACATAAATTATTACAATAATCAAAAATTTTAAGTAGAATTTCGAACCGAACACAAACAGTGCCAAGAAAATTATTTCTCTTGCATTCTAGTTTTTCCTACAAAAATATACTCGCACATAAATTCAAACAAAAAAGCGAAAAAAAAAATTATCCACCTAAGTTGCATGCAACCTCAACTTGCCTCTTTCATTACCTTGCCGTCAAAAGTTTAACTTTATTTCATTAAAAATTCTTGGGGACAAATATTAACATTTTCTTATGCTCACAAAGCGGTGTCTCGTCATTTTCCGTTTTTTTTTTTTTTTAGTTACCCAACTTCTTTATAAGCTTTGACGAAAGTATTTTCATTTTCTTTTTTTTTATTAAATAATTTCTTTATAGAATATAAAAAAAAAAACCCAAATAAAATGTGGTGTTGTTTTTTTTTTGTTGGTATTTTATTTAAGCGTGTTGCTTCGAAAATAACTAGACGGAGACAATGAGGTGGTTTTATTTTTGATATTTTCTTTTAAATAAATATTTTGTTAATATTAATGGTTTTCTTTTTTGTCTGTGGGAACATTAAAGCAGATTTTTGTTTATCATGAAAAAAGGGAAATAAAAATAAAATGATTTTGGCATCAAGCCTTTTGGTTTAAATTAAGAATCTAAATTAAAATGTATTTTTTTTTATTTATTGATGTCATAAACTTGAACTTGAAAAGAAAATCAATACACCGATTAGTTAGTCAACATAAATATTTTTAATCCTTTGCACAACATATATTCTGTACATTCGTTTGATATCTTAATTTTTGTATTTTGAAGAGAAAAATCGATAAACTTAATATGCAACTAAATAAATTCGATAATTTTTTTAATTGGGGCCACGAATTCTTGTTAAATCGTCATCTAACATAAATTTTTATTTATGTTCACCTAAATTTATTACAGGAAAATGTAAGTCATTTTAATAGTGCAGTTAATATTTTCCTATATAAAGTTCTAAATATATTATGAAGCGTGACATTAGTCTAAAAAAAGGAATTTAAGAAATTAGGTTTACAGTGAGTTATAGAAACATAAAACTAATTTTATTTTCTGGAATAAAATGTGATCCTTATGAAAATTGATTAACTTGTAGAAACGTTAGGCGTCGATTATACCGTAAAGCAAAATGAGTCAGGAAAATTTTTTAATATATTATTTTCTCAAAAAAAAAAGCATACACTTATCGATGACAAACAAATTGAAGAATTTTTTCTGCAAATACAATTTTTAGTTCACCAACTACTTTCTTTTTAAAACTCATTTGTTTATTTTTCTGATGCGAATTTTTTTTTTCATGTCAAGTTGTTTGTCATCGATAAGTGCCTTTTATCATTATATTTTTTTTTGGAAAATAAAAAATTAGAATATTATTTTTGATTCACTTTCTTTTCTCTATAATCAACACTCACTTCCGATAGACTAAGTTTTTCAATCAAGCCTAAAGTTCTATATTTTAAAATTCTGTATTTCAAATCCGTGCTTTGTTTCTATTTATTTTACAACCTTAGATCTGTATTTAAAAATCTTGTAAGTAAAGAATTCGGAATTCTAGAATATGTGCTGCATATCAAAATTTTCTAAATCCAAAATTATCTATTTAAAACTCAAAAATCCTATATATCCAAAACTTTGTAAAATCTTAGTTCTGTATTTTAAAATTATATTAGTTCAGAATTCTTTATTCCAGAATCCGTTTTTCATTTCGAAAATTTGCAATTCTAAAATTGTTTATCCAATTGTAAATCCAAAATTCTGTTTCACAAAATGCATGCTGTTTTTGTCAAAGTTTTGTCTTTAATTTTCAAAATTAAAAACCATCTTTCAATTCCAACCTTAAAATTTGAGAAAAAAAATCGTCCTGACCATATTAGTCCTTTGCTCTCCTCTTAGCTGCCTTCAGACACACAACAAAGCCCACTGATATCCCACTAAATGCTGTCACTCTTCTAACCTTAACTTAACCTAAAGTAGCAAGGTCGTATTTTTTTTGTTTTCAGAACGTTCATAAATTTTTTGTGTTCCAATTTTCATAATAAATCAAACACTTTTCCTATCCTCTGTTGTCAAAACGAATATTAAATTTTGCATCAACAAAAAAAAAATGTAATAAATAAAGTAATCAATCTTAAAAAAACTATACATGATTTTCATGACATTAGCTTAGAACATTCAACAGTAGGATTAGATCATTCTCATAACATTAACAACAACAACAAAAAAAAAATATCCTCAATTTACCAAATCTTTTCGTCCTCACACAAAATTTAACTACACCGTTGCCATGTTGTAGATATACAAAACCCAAAAACATATTTAATCCAATATATCCTCTTGTTTCCAAGTCATCATCTTGTTTTATGCAATTTCATCAATCAATGGTGGTGTCAAAGAGAGACCATTGTCAACAACAATAAATCTCTCTTCATATTCCGCAAATTATGACAAAACGATATATTTTTCTTCTTTTTTTTTTTTGTGGAAAATTTATTTCACTTGAGAATGACAAGAAAAGAACACATACAACAACAAAGAAAAAATGGTTGATGTCAGATTCTAATTTATCATATAATTTTCGCATCAGAAACTTTCAAGAGATGTTTGTAGCCATTTTTCCAGCAATAAGAGAATAATGGAGATTGGAAACTTTTCCCATTTATGTGTCACTCGCCGGCTCATTAAAAAACTTTATGCTCCCATCCACAATATTGACGATGCGACGAGGAAAATGAAAACTGGCTTCTTCTCTGTCATCGCATGCAAAATATAGAGTCAAAAATTTCCCAAGTCGATATGTTGTGTTGCTTGCGTGTGCGGTGTGGCGTAGGGGTAAATTTGTGCCTGCCAATATCACGTTTTTCGATATTGGGTTGACCATCAATAACAAAGCAATTAAGGCACTCAAGTCGCACACATTGTTTTCCGATTAAAGGCTTTAGTCCATTAAATGAAATCGTTCCGAGCTGGGATGTCATGCCAAATAGACAAACATGGTGGCGGTGGCGACGGTGATGGGGAATGGGGCATGGTTGTGGGAAAAATTTCTGGCTTCCGTTTATACCAGGATAAGCAATTAACCTTGCTGCGTTCAACCCGACCGACTTCGTCACCACCACCATGGCCGACAATCTAGTTTTGAGTCGAAATCTGCAGTATTAATTAATTGCATGGCATAAAGAGGGCTTACATGGAATTTTGAGCATCAGAAATTAATCAGGATTCCAAAGGAATGGATAGATAGACAGACAACCCACAAAATTCACCCACCACCCAACGACAGTTCCTATGTTGCTGGGGTTGATTATGCGGTTTAGTATTTTTGGAATTGATGTTAGAGATTTTTCAAAGCGGGAGTAAGCAGTACTCCCGTTCCAGTTACGCGAGAATGGAAATGAAAACTTAATTTTAGGAAGTCAAGGAGGAAACGAGATAAAATATGGAATCGATTTGGCAACGAACGAGGTTTGGTACCTAGATGAGGTGATGGTGATTTTGAGTTCAACGAGAGATTTAAACAAATCGTAAGTTTAGCAAGAGAGATAACATTGTTTGACTTGATTAGATTTTGTGTTGTGTGTGTTCTTCCAATTAAGTTTTCTTGTGTACCAACGAGAAATTTTGTTGGTACCTAAGGAATTTTATACAAATACATAATTCTTGAGGAAGGATATTGATGACAAAACAGGAAGGGAGCTCTTCTATTTGTACAGTGAGGATTTTATGAATTATCAAGCAAATTATTATTATATTTGTTTGTTTGGAACGACGATGACGATGACGGGGAGTAAAGTTTTGGTATATTAATCCTTTTTTTGGAAATTATGTGGTAAACCTTTGCTGTCGGTATTTGTTTAGGAAGAAAACTATCATTGTGGCGTTTGGGGTGGAAGGTATCTTTGTAAATTTGTTTTTAATTAGTTGTGAATTAATTCTAGGAGAATTTACTGAAATTGAGTTTTTCAAAGAATAAATTAAGTATTTTTCTAGTTTGTTATTCAGATGATTTCTTGGTTATCCTCAAGGAAATAGGGTTTTATTTTAAATAACTTAATATTTGAGAATCATGTTTTTCGGGGACAAAATTCAATTAAAAATAAACTTTTTTACAATGTGCTCTGTGGCGTATACGTACTTTTTTTTTTAAGTTGAGAGGAATTTTTGTATTTAATGTTTTTTTTTTTCATATATATTTTTAGGAATCAAGGCCAGATTATAGAGCGAGAGGAGGAAGATATTGCAGTACACAGTCATCTACATCACCACCTGCACAGGAAGAAGATTGTTCAGGTATGTATGTATAAATATTTAAAAAAATCACTGAATGATGAATATGAAAATGTTGTTGAAATAAGTAAGTATATGTTATGTATGAAGCTTTTGTAGCTTGACATTATTTTTTTTCAGATTTTAGAATTGGTGCCAATCTCTGCAAACTATCCCTATCTACCCTATAAATAGCAAACGTTTAACAATATTGTATTTTTAAACTGACCCTCAAAGTTCATCATTTAAAATATTACCTGCCTCTCAAAATTGAAACCGAATATATTTAATTTTTTTTTTTGGTTACATGAATTTTAAAATGGCACCTTGAAAAAATCACGTGACTTGATACTAGTATTCAATTTTGAAAAACTTTATATGGCTGAAAATTTCAAAAAGGTACAAATATTATCAAAGTAAGGGGTGAACTGAAAACAATAGAACACAATTCAACATTGTTTAAAAAAAATATTTCTGATAATATTGTAAAATTAGAATTTTAATTAAAAATAAAATGCACGAATACTTGCTCACGTCGTTAGCATAAAAAAAATTGAATCTCTATATCAATTTATCAACATTGTTGGTGCCATTTTTAAGAAACTTAAATTTTTTGAAAACGGATTTTTAACATCTGTATAAGAGGTGCCTTTATTTTCGAAAATAAGACTAATATCTGTTCTCATTATTAAAGACAGTATTAAAAAACTATTTTGCTCTAAATTTTTGAAACATTTAATTTTCAAAAAATATTTTTTTTTCAAAGCTGAATTTAATTACTTACCTATTGAATACTTTTTATAAATATTGAATGTTCTTGAATTCAATTTTTTCATTATATAATCAGAAGAATCTTTATTGAGAAAAGCCAAAATCAAAGAATGATTCAAGGGAAGGTCCCATATTTTTTTTTTTTTTTTTTATTTTGAATAAAAAAAATGTGCTTTTATTTTTTTCAAAACGTCTTCGAGGTCGTTTTGGAGAAAACTCAGAAAAAATTTATGGCAAGTACCATTTACAAAAAATTAAAAAAAAAAATTGTGCAGCCCTAAATGCATTGTACACCAAGTTTCAAGTAAATCCACCCACTCCTTTAGGCTGGTGCTCAACACAAAGACACAGGCAAAATTGCGATGCCCATTTTTTCGACTTCCCTATCATTATAGTAATGTCAAGTTTGATCAAAATCTCGAGTTCGATTTTTTCACGAATCGTAGAGCCAAATATAGAACACCAAATTTTAGGGCCTACATTTCAAAAACTATTTCTAGATCTTTTCAAATTAAACCCATGATTTCATTCAATTCAACTCAATTTCAATGTTGTTTATTTTCTAAATTTCTTTTTCAACTTTTGTTCTATATTATTTTTATCAAACAAATACGATATAAATTAATTTATACTTACAACTGGACTCAATTCAATGTTATACATATATGTACATATCTCTTCCTAAAACTTTTTTCTTCTTATTTATAAATTGAATTTTCTATCCGCAATTTACAAATGGAACTGGAAATCTTCCCCCTCTATCAATTCACTTTCTAAGTATCCACTTTTTCTTGTAGTATATCCTTATATTGTCATACGTACAAAAAGACAAAGAACAAGGGTTTTATGTGAGGACAAAAATATTGGTTTTATTCGAGGATATAAGTGGGTGGTATCGTCTCTTACCTTTCAATTCAATTACAATAACTCAATACTGATATGTACTCTTAAGCCAACAAAAGGAAGTATCTTTTTTATATTTGTATGCTCTCAACTTGAAGTCTCATCCTCTGAGTAAGTAACGACGGTAATTTTCAAATTTATGTATATATTTTTGTGTTTTTCTTGTTTAGTGATGTGTCTTTTTTTTTATTATTAAAACACAAAAAGAAATTGAATCAATTAGCATAAAATATGAATTCAAACAAAAAAGATCGTTCAACATAAACACAACTTGCCACGAAGACCTTTATGAAAAAGCATACGTCATACATGTGCGAAGGTTTCATTTTACAAATGGATTCCTTACCTTATCTGACTTTGAACTTTTTGCGGCTTTGTTTTTTTTTTTTTTTTAAAGAAAAATATCCTTTGCCATGTCCAAAGTTTCGGATTGAGAGAGAAAAGTAAAACAAATTACAGTTCACCTAAATAATTCTACCATCAGAGCTACCTAACTTCCTCAATATCTAACAAAAGGATCTTAAGCTTTGTATCAGCCCTTCTATGAGTATTAAAAAATTAAAGTACTTTACAGACTAAATACCGGTTCAAGTTCATGCCTCTTAAGTCCATGATGAAGATTGTGTGTGTAATCGGATTAAATACTAATTATGTAGACCTAACCTTATTTTGACTGTAAAAATTCGATTCGATTCGAATGGCATGGGGGAAGTTCGATTAAGTCAACTAAAAATAACTTGCAGATAATTGGATATTTTAGGCTATGTCGTCGTCTATTGACGTATTGAAATGTTTGATTTTATTTTCGATTGAATAGAAAAGTAAATTTCATTCAACTTGTGCTTGTGCTTTGTTTGCATACGAGTAAAGAGAAACGTTGAAAATTTGTCTGCGAACAATTACTTACATCATTGATCAACTTGTATGATTGAAATCACACTGCTACTATAAAAGCCTGATTATGTTCAAAGTTCATTGACACGACTATTTGGACGGGCGGGGGAGGTGTAAAGCTTTGACTATACATAAGTGGGTGGTGGGGAATAATAAAATAAGGCTGTCAATGGCAGGAGGTTTGGAAAATTCAATTAACTGACAGGCACACAGTAGGAGCTTATTTTACAGAGGATATTTTCTTTTTATTTTTATTTTTAAAATGGAACATGAAACTCGCTTATTTTTTGTTGGTTGTTCCAATAAAGAGATATCCTTGTATGTGTATCAACTTAAGCTTATGTGGGCGTAGGAAGCTTTGAAAGGAGCTTATATAAAGTGTAAACGGAATGCGTATATTTTTGTTTGGAAAGCGACACACTGATTTATTTTTGACATCTTAAGTAATTGAATTTCATGGATTGAATTGAGAAACAACAAGAAATTTTGTTGCGGGATAATAGAGAAATCAAAATATTAAGTCGCTTTAAAATATTCAACAAATAAAACCCTAATCAGTATATAAGACATATGGATTAAGATTTGATTTTTATTGTATCACTTTGAGCAGGATAGTATTATATCGATGTTTCGCCTTCTTCTATTTCTAAGACTAATTCCAATAAAATAAAAGTAAACATTTTTTCAATTATTATCACTGAATTAGTCAAGGGAACACTAGTGTCGGAGCTTGAAAAAATTGATATACAAGAAATTTTATTTCAGTTTTGTTTATTAACGAGTGCCAATACATACGTATACATCCGAATTTCGATAAAACCTGTCACATTTGCCTTCTTCTTTTCATTTACCGGCGATTGACATGACTCTACTGCATCACCATAAGGCTCTACTTGTAGGGATTCGCCGTGTTGACCTCAGAAAACATCGACAGGTCTCACGGTTTAGTGTTGGAAGGTCGTGTGCTAATGCCTTTTGAACTGGGTTCTCAAGGCTTCTTTTTACATGACATTACCAGCTAAGTTGGTGATGCTGTATTTTGTTCAAGGATGGTATTTTTGACTTGAAGGCTTGACTTGCTTGCTCATTATTCGATCACGGTTTGTCACTCCTGCTGCTATGCGAAGCATGCTACATCGTCAACAATGAATAAATCGTTTACGTAAGGGTCACTCACCTTATCCTGAAGCAGAAAGTCAAGAATTGTAATAAAGAGCAAAGTACTCAAGGCACTTCCCTGATACACGGGGATTCCCGCGGGGCGGCTTACCTTTGTTTTAACTTGCTCCTACATGTCCATGATCACCAACACTTCTTCGTCAACGATCAACGATCTTCATGGTGTAATACGTATATCACCTTGATTGAACGATAGCTATCGCAATTTCGTGTATCACCCTTCCCATTGTACCTATGTATATATTGGTGACTTTTGGTCACCGCAAATAAGTTTGGAAATGAGAACGATCCATCTAGACCCGATTTCTGCCATCTTTTTTTTTAAACTCAGAGGGGCATCTTATTTGGACCAATCGCTTTTCCTCTACTACTTCGACTGCGATGCCAGCGACTTCTTCATTTTTAGGTGCAGCTATTGGATCGTATAGTCTCGGAGAAATTTTGCCGTGATCCACAAGGAGTTGGTATTGAGCGTTCTCAATGAATTTTACTGAACGAATCGCATGAGCATAATATTCTGCTACATTTAAATACAATTAATAATAATATAATATGAAATCGAACCAACTGTAATATTGAAAAAAGGGAAATCTAAATCTTCCTTTCTTCCATTATTCTGAATTTGAGCCCTTATCTGTATAAACGTAAATGCCAATAAAATGTAATTAGTATCTATCTGTATACATTCCCAATGCTTTTTGAAAAAAGTTTTCCAAACTCTAAAAGTACTTTAGAACCGAAATAAATCTTCTTTTTGTTATGAAAAAAATAAACGACGGACTCTGCAACTAAATGGACCATAATAGCTTTATGTTGTTGAGAAATAAAAACTAACAAACAAACATGTTTTATCTCCATAAATAACATCCTAACAAAACACCAATTTTCGTTCGTGTGAAATAAACCCATTAGTGACAAGGATACCACCAGGATTAGTTAGTTGAATAAATAATTGTCTATCTCGACTACAACATTGCAAGATATCAAACACAACAAAAAAAAATGTATGTTAAACATGCTAAATATCTCTTCTAAACGTCCTCACTGAATCCAAAGGACGTGTGACTCGTTAAAAAAAAATGTAAACAGAGTCAATGTGAATTTTTTGTTTTCTTTATAGAATACTTTGGATAAATTACTTTATTTTTTGGCCATTTACTGATTTTACATAGAATATAATATTTTTTGTTTAAGTACGTAGCACATTTTTTTTTTCATCTAAATTTTATAATAAAATATAATAACAATACTGATTAAACAATAATACACAAAAAAAATAGTAATAATAAAAAAAAAAAATAAAGACTATTATGACTATGAATGAAAATTGTTTTTGATCATTTTTCGCTTCGCTGTTTATTTTTTGTTTGTTGATTAAATTTTATCGTCTAGACTATCATAGCAACAATCGTCGTTATTAGAGGACGACGTTTTGAGCTCATATGAAGAAGTTGCAGACACTGCACGTGTTATATCCTCCGCCAAACTGTCGACTAGTTGTTCCGCTTTAGCAGTTGCATCCTTGAGGGGATCGTACACCTCGAATTCCTCGAATTCGATGTCGTCGTACTTGGGTTTCGATAACAATCGCTTGTCATTTGTCACATAGTGCCGCACTAAAGTTTTGTCCACAATCAATTCAGCGGCAGGAGGGGGTAGTTTTCCCGTTGTCGATGCTGGTGCTACTGTCATTTCTTCCTTTGGCATCATCAGCAGGTGACCATCGAAATGTTCGGTTATGTTGAAATTTTTCCCAAAATCTCTTGAATCCTTTGCTGCTGCTGCAGTATTTCGATAGTTTCTATCGTTCTTTACTGAAGTGCTGGTGGTGGTGGTGGTGGTGGTAGTGGTGATGGTATTGTTGGTGGCTTCCGTTTTTCGTGGTGGTGTTTCCATGTTGGTTGAAGAGGAAGAAACACTTTTTAGGGTTCCATTGGGTCCTTTCATGGTGAATGCCAAGTCAACATTTTTATTGCGGCGAATTTTCCCGTTTGTCAGCTTAGCCTGGTCGATACCCCCTGCCTTTTCAACCAAACGAATATCCATAGCAGACGATGTAAAACATGGACTCGACATCGACGTCAGCGTCAACGACGAGGAGTCTAGAACATTGATATGATTATTGACGGTAACTTGTTTGGGAAGCTGTGCACGAGACTGCTGTTCTGGGATTTTGCCAACCATTTGATTGTTAATTGTGAATCCTTCCGAAAAACGTTTATGTGCAGCAGCTATGGCTGCTGCGGATGATGTCTCGAATTTTTGCCGTTGCACCACCAAACTCGTAGGTCGACGTTGTGGCATCTTTTCAATGCATTGAGATTCTATGATTCGCGGTGCTGTGTATTTGTTTATCTTGCCGGTTGTTTCCAAACGATGGACTAGCCGTCGAACTAAAGGTTCTCCATCGTCGTATTCATCATCGTCATCGTTTGTTAGTTCAGTGTTGCCATTAATAGAATCGTCTTCGCCAATAGTGTCCGGATAGTCGTGCTGATTGCCAACGAGTTTCTGAGTGCCAATCAATTCAAGACGACTGCTGCAACTGTTCGATTTGACAAGTTTGAATTTGATACCTGAGAAAACGGATGAGAAAATGGATTAAATTGAAAAATTCAGGATGGTGTGCATACACACACTCAAACACTTACCAGTGTAGTTTTGTTGTTGCTGAGCAAGTAACTGGTCGTGCAATTGATCCTTATGCGGGCATTCGTTCGGCTGACATGAATTGCATGTGAGAAATTCTATTTTCGAACGAGGGATACGCAATGTTGCACCCGTAGCTGGTGGACTGTGCATCATAACACGACCACCATAGTACGTTACAGTGGAACCACATTCTCGTATCTTTTCAAGAACATCCTGCAAAATGTGAACAGATAAAAAAAGGGTTAGAAAATATCTAAAATGGATTAAAATGTGATAGTATCTGTTTTGTAGGTGTACCAGTATGTATGTAGGTAAACAGGGTTAAGGACTTCATTTTTTTTTGTATATTGAATTATAAATGTGTGTCCTTTAGGACTGGAGGGTTTTGCGCGCTGTTTGAAAAGCTAAAAGGTTTTTGCTTTTGCTTACCTTATACACATCATGATGTGTGCTTATATAGATTTAGAAAAAAAAAAACTGCACACTTTTGCGAGTCATTGGAAGTGGAAAAAAATATTGACAGCATTCTTAAATTGATACAGTAATCGATATATGGAGTAACTAGATAAAGGAGGATCTGTGTTGATTTTTTCAGTTAAGTCCTTTTGGTATTTGAAAGGTTTTTTATTTTTGAAAAGTGCTTAGAATTTCAATTGGCTTCAGAGCATCGCCAGAGTGAATAAAAATGAATAAAAAATTTACATGTATTTAGCTTTTAGTCATTGATTGTGATGAAAAAATGACTGAAATTTAGATCAATATGATATTTTTGTGAGATTATTTTTTATTCAATTTGACAATTGGCATTTGAATTGACTAAAAATTTCTAATTAATTTTTTTTTGAGGAATGCAGGACTATTGTTTGGTTAGTTGCCTACGTATTCTCGAACTATTCGGCAAATAGGATTTATGGTGATGAAAGGTTGATATACATACATAAAATACAAATATTACAAATAATTAAAATTAAAGACCTAATCAACCAAACCGGAATGTTATACAATTGTTTTTGAATTTGATGGCCATAAGTCTTTATATCACCAAAGTTTGATACTTGGTGAAGCAAGTACTTATATCCGTTGTTAGAGCTTGATCTAGCCAGAGAGCTTAAAAACCCGACTCTGGGACACAAGTCAAAACAGCCTCCGAAGATTGTAATATTCTTCATAGCAGATCAGAACTGATATTATTAAAGTTGTAATCTTATTCACAGTAGGTCATAACTTGAATAGTTAAAAATATCATACATATACAAAAAAAAAAATTTGCCAAAAGTTGTAGGGGAGAAAACGGGAACAAATTCTGTCTCTTGCTAATTCTTTAAAAACTTATATAAAGTGCCAGAAGTTATTTCCCTGCATAGAATTTTAAAGAAGAAAACAGCTGACATCAATCTTAATATAATATTACTTGAAAAGCCTTTCCGTAATTTTGATGCAAAAAAAAAACTCTGAACAAATAGTTATTGTTAAAAACCCTTAAAATATTTCTGTACATCCTTCCGAAAGTGCCAAAAGTTTTTGTTAGAAAATCTTAATCTGCTTCACAAATTTTCTGCATTTTGCCCTCTCACTCCACCTTCAAATTTGAATGAAACTATTTCAATTTGTATAAAAAAAATAGTAATCCAAAAAAAAAAACTGCTTTATAATCCAACCCAACAAAACCCTAGTGTGTGCAAACTCAAACAAATTTCAGGAAAAACTCAATTTAATCCTTTTCGTCCTCTTTATAGTTGTAGAGTCATACAATGTACCTTCCTGATTTACAAAAAAAAAAGAGGCTGGGTGCGACCCACACTGACAACTTCCCATTTGTGATCTTGAAAACTTTATATAGTTTTTTTTTCAAATTTTTAATTTAAATTCAAACAATCATTATTTTAAGATTAAAAAGCATTTTAATTATTTAAAGAGATTTACGAAATGCACACATATTATAGAGATTGTTGATGTATAAGTTGTTTCCACATGACCCAGGAGGTAAATTTCCACGCGTTTTTTTTTAACGAATGTGGAATTTTCTTAGTTCTGTTTAAATTTTTGTTTTAAATGTCAGTTAACTATATGTCAAATATATACCGGCTGTAAAAAATTTTATTATGTATAAAATGAAATACCTAATGGCAAAGTCAATATCATTGCTCGTTCTAAAGATATTCGAGTCGAAAAACCAATTTTACCACTTTTTAGTTTATTTTTTTTTTTATTTTTTGTCAAAAACTGTCAATTAGATATTTGTCAAAATTTAACCTTTCATAAAAAATTGTACTATGTATAAAATAAAATATTTTAGAAGGCACAATTGTTGTTCGTTCTCAGGATATTCGAGCCGAAATACAATTGTAACTACTTTTCTTTAGAATTTTTAACAGTTTTTGATTTTTTGTTAAAAAACTGCCCATTCAATATTTTTCAAAATTTTATCAGTTGCTAACAATTATGTTATGTAGAAAATAAAACAAACAAGAAGTCAATATCGTTACCCGTTTTTGAGAAATTTGGGTCGAAAGACAATTTATACCAATTTTTGGTAGAATTTTTTGTAGTTTTTAATTTTTTGTGAAAAAACTGTCCATTAAATTTTTTTGAAATTTTCACTAGTAGTCAAAAACAACATTTTTCGTAAAATAAAATTATTTTAAAGTTAATATCGTTTTTCCATCTAAGGATATTCGAGTTATAAAAATTTTTACTTTAAGTTTTTTTGATTTTAAAAAATAACGCTATATTGATTTTTTTCCAAATTCATATCAAATTTGTATGACGTCATAATGTGTCGAATAAAATTTATTTCAAGTCAATAGCATTATTTGTTCTTGAGATATTTGAGCCGAACCAAAATTCTCACTTCTTTTTTAAACTGCTATAGTAAAAAAACAACTTATTGAATATTAATAAACGCCCTTTCAGCTTCTTTCGAAGTTATTATCTGTAAAACAAAATTTATTTCAAGTCGATATCTCTACTCGTTCTTGAGATATCGACGACGAAAAATGGTACCAGAACGTACGGACGTACGGACGTACGGACGTACAGACGTACGGACGTACGGACGTACGAACGTACGTACACACGCACACACAGACATCTCTCTAAAAATGATTGATATAGGCTCTAGGGACCTTGAAACGTCGAGAAATGTCAAAAATTTCAATTTGACAAATCGGACCGATTACAATAACTCCCTATGGGAAGTTAAAAAGAAGCAAAATCTAAACTAAACCTTTACTCCTCTTTGAGAGTGATTTTTGTATAAGCAACTTTATGAGCCAAAAGAGTAGAAAAAAAAATAACTGCCAAAGACTCCTTTATTCCTTTCAATTCCATATGCATCATTCCACACAAAAGAAGGAGAAACACCGACAAAGTCAAACACATGAAAAAATCTCGCATGCAAATCATATGAAGAAGGAACGAAATAAGAAAAAAAAATCTTGTGGAAAATTTTCCAAAAATCGACTCTGAGCTGCGGTCAAACTTTCTCGCTCTTTAAAAAAAACCAAGAGAACAAAAAATCTTTCCCAACTTATATTTACATTCCCAAAGGAAAACTTTTACCGAAACATTTCGAGTGAAGGAGTAGAGAACTAAGAACAAGCCATCACCATTAAAAAAAAAGTATAAAATTCACTTACTTCACTGACATAATACGATTCACATAGTTCATCATCCACCATGTCGACCTCGTTGTCGTCTTCATCCTCTGGATCATCTAGGTCTGCTCTATCTCTTTCTATTCCATCGTGTACATCCTCACCACCATCCATATAATAACCACATAATCCATTTGAATCCTGTGAACCACCTCCACCACAAGCATTGTGCCTCCTTATAAAATCCCGAACATGCATTCCACCTCGTATCTCAGGCTCCTGCTCATGCCCATTCCCTTCGTTGTTGTCATCTTTCATCTGATGGAGGTGTTGTGACGATGAAGGTGATCTTCCGTCGACAGTAGATGCTCCATTACTGCATTCACATGGTGATGATAAATCACCGCTTGATATTCCACTCGACAGACTCACCGAATCCCATTTTCTCAATGTTGTCCCAGCTGTGGGAGTTGTAACAGTGCCATTGTTGTTGTTATTGTTGGTATTTACTTGCCCATTACCATACGATGTATCAATGGTTAAATATCGTAAACGTTGAGCTGTCCTACTGCGTCCTTCATTGTCATTCTCCTGTCTGATGTCGTGTTGGCCTGGCACCTCCTCTGGCATTCCTGATGATTCATCTGGTCGCTTACTGCCGGGTGGCAGGACATTTTCCTCGAAGAACTTTCGAACATTCCGTACTGTATCGGGTGTGGGCAGCTCCTCCTCCAACAACTCCCGATTGACCCGAACTGGCTGGTAGAAGAAGTGCCTTTTGCTCAGTTTGTTGTGACTGCCAAGCGATGGTTGTTGCTGTTTGGAATTTGTGGTACTGGAGCTGGTAGTGGTGATGGGAGAATTTGTATTGCCACCAGAATTACTCCCAGCTCCGCCAGTAATTTTACAATTTTGCCCTCCTTTCGTGATGTGATGCTGCTGGCTGTGTCCTTCCGATGATTGCCACGAATCCTTGGAGGGTCTTTCAATTTTCGTTCGTACTGGTTCAACGATAACTACATTATTATTGGTAAGTAATTCTTGGAAACTGTATTCCTGCAAATATTGAATCAACCCATCGAATTGAGCTTCCTTTTTGCTGCGATTCAGGATGTTGCTGCGGAAGAGATTCGGCTTCATGACCTTGTAACGGATGTGATCAAACTCGGGAACTGGTTCATCAGCATTTGCTGAAACTATCGTAGCATGTTTCTCGCCGTCGAGCTCCACGATTTCTATTGAAGGCATCAAACTTTGGAAGTCTTCGTCGAAAACAGGCAGCGCGGTTGGTGGTTTAACACATTTAACTTCTTCGCCAATGATGAATTCCTTCTTGCTGGCGAGTTCTTTTTCTTTTGCCTTTTCCTTTTCCTTCTGTGCCTCCTGCTGATTCAGCTGATTTGTCTCATTCATTTTCGACCAATAACACCGAATGGCATCGACTTTCTGTAGAAATTCATCTTCTGCCTGTTTTCCCGCCAGGGGATGGTGTTTTGGTTCTATCATTGATGCTGCTGGTGCTGGTTTCTTTGAATCCACAACTTGAATAACTTGCGGTCGGGACATTTTGCCACCAACACGTCTCAAAGAATCATTCGGTTTCACTTTAATTGGCCTTGCACGATATGTTCCATACAATCGTCTATCCTTTGCCTTGCAGACTTCCGAATGAGCTATGCTACTGGTGCCGGTTGATCTCTTTGACTTTGATAAAGTTCTGCAGAGGACGCTCCTCTTCGGTTGGGGTGGTGTTACTGCTGCTTCAACTTCAACTAATTTATCTTCTCTTCCCTCTTGCTGTTGCTGTTGCTTCTGCTGATTTGAGTGGTTTCCATTAGCACTTTGCTGCACTTCGGTAGTAATGCTTTGTAGGCTCGTCAGTGGTGGGACGCTATTGCCATCTATTGAATCCTCTTCGATAACATTATTCTGGGCGTCAGTTACAATTATTCGAAATTGGTTTAATTCAATTGGAGTGGTGCTTCTTTTATCTGCTGCTTCACCTTCTTTTGCGATTATTTCTTTGGCATAGGTTTCTACTTGAATGGATGGAGCTTCTCTTGGTTTTTCTTCAACTTCTTCTTCTACATCGATTCCTGTTTGATAATTTTTGTCGGTCTCCTCGGAGCGATAGTTATCCTGAATATCGTTTTCACGTTGTCGTGTTTTCTTATTAGCCCGACCAAAACGAGTAGATTCGTTGTTTTTTTCTCCGCTGCCACTGACTGTTTCCTCTTTTAAATTATAAGATGACCGTAATTTGGCATCGATACGTTCGGAGACCTTGAGGCTTTTGCCGATGTTAACGTCGGGTAGACTATAGTATTGGTTATCAATTAGTTGATGAATGTTTTTGGTTGAAATGTAGGTCAGATGTTCGACGATTCCTTTGGATTCTCTTGTGGGAACTACAGCGTAGTCTGAAAATCGTTTGAGCTTCTTCTTCTTTTCCACAAGGGCTAGGATCTTCGGTTTTGTGTCAACTGTGGAATTTGGTTTTGTATCGACTTGTGTCGCTGCCCGAACTCGTAGAACCTGAGAATAGAGGGGATTTTCAATTGGTATCTCTTCGATAATTGCTGGTGGTTTCTCTGGCGGATCGTAGATATCTTCAATTGAAATGTGAAGAAGTGAAGCAGTGTCCTGTTTGCCTCCCTCAACTAGAGTGCCTTCTGAGCTTTCCTCCGACGAAAGATAAACCGAATCGTAGGCTATAAGAGCTCCTTGCTCGTCAGGGTTCTCAGACCGTTTCTGATTTTGCTCCTCGGTCAAACTGATAACTTCGAATTTTTCGTTGTAAACTTTGCTAAGGATTTCCTCAACCCTCTCAATATCGTATTCCTGTTCCGATATAGTCAAACTATCCGATTGATCGTCTGAATTACTGGTAGTTGTTGTCTCGGGGAAAACACTGCTCTGACTCAACTCAGGGCACGACGACTCTTCGCCACAGTATTGCGATGAATACTTTCGATGATGGGAGGTTGACTTGTGGCTGCGACTTTGATACAATCGCTGTTTCTCTCCCGTTCCTCCGCCTCCTCCTCCACCGCCGCCACCGCAGTTAGAATCGCTTTGATGTAATGAGTTCCTAAAGTACTCCGAGTTCAAGCTCTCCAAGTCGCTTTTCTCGTTTTGCCAGATTGATTGCTGATGAGCGTCTAATCGTTTGAGATTGTCGTAATATTCATCGGATTCACGTGTTATAGTTGTTGTTTCGGGAGGTTGTGCAACTAGAATAATTGGAGGTGTGTGGGGTGGTAGTAATGATTCGCCGGAAACCGCAATTGCCCGGTCAAGTGTTGATGGTTGGTGGTGGTGATGCTGATGTTGGTGATGATGGTGGTGGTAGTAGGTCGGTTGTTTGGAACTTGTGAATCTGAAATAAAAAAAAAAAAAAAATAGATGTTAAGTGGAAATCTATTTTAGAATTATTGCTCTATGTTTCTAAGACCTTCAAGTTCAAGTTGAAGTTAAAGCACAAAACACGCAAAGTTTTTTTTTTTTTTTTTTTTTTTTGAAAAGTTGTTCATTGTTGCATGACATGATATAGAGAGTCTTGAAATAATGTTTTTTGTTTAACCACAAACGCTGTAGGTAGGTATAATGCGTGTGGTGAATTGTGTTTCCCTCAAAAAATCGACATGGATGATTTGTCGGCACAAGGGGTAGATTATATTTGTGTTTTGTGCGTCTATATGACTGACATTGATGGGTATACGTAAGCTCTATGTAGGTAGTGATGGGAGTTTGTGAATTGAACATAAGTGCTGTGATTATCTATCTATCTATCAGTGATTTTGACTAATCTCTGAGTGGAAATTAACTTGCCATCAGATAGAATTGCTTCTGGGTCTGATGATGTTGTTTGGGAGTTATATAATATAACTAATGATGAAGGTCTGTATTTTATTCTCAATGGGGATATTCTATTTCTCTCATGGAAATGGAAGTTGAATCTATGTGACAAGATTGGATATTTGCATTGATTGATTGATGATGATGACGATGGTGATAATTACATCCCTTGTATATAAATGTAGGTGGGAAAATAACAGCTGTTGTATTTTATGTTAATTTTCGAAAAGAGTTGAGGGAATTAGTTTTGAAAAGCTGGGATTGATGAAAAAAGGAATTTGAAAAGTTTATGGAAATTTCTTTGAAGGTTTTATTTTGATTATTATGATTGGAGATTAAAAAGGAATTTTTGTATTTAGGGTTGGGTTGACATTGTTTTTGAACATCTTATAATTTAATTTCTTTGATATTTCGCAATAATTTAATAACATCTATTTTTATGTTACTTCTCAAGTTATGAGTTGTTATGTACATAGATAAAGCTTTATTTAAACAAATTAATATTAAGTTTTTGCCGGTTTGATTGTTATATATTTAAGATGCAGAATATTCTGTACCGAAAATATAAACGTAATACTGTTGTTATGTGATTTATTTGGCGTAAAATATGAGTAACGACAAAAAACGTAAAAATAAAAATATGAAAAAAAATAAAAAAAATGTAAACTTTTACCGGACAGAAAAAAACTTTCGAAAGAATTAAAAAATTTGCTTTGTCTGGTTTGTATCCAAATCAGTCAGGGAATTTGAATTCAGTTAAAACTAAAAAATAATTTTTTTCAATTCCTATCAAAAGCAATCACTTCCTTTGTAAACTAACAGTTAAGCTCAACCGTTTGAAACTCAAATTCAAATAAATAAAAGTGTAAAAGTTAAAAATTAAATGGATGATTATTCCATCAAAGTGAAATATTAATCCATTTATTCAATGTTTAAGTATTTTAATCAATTTTCTATTACCACCGAATGACAATGTTACTTTCCAAGTGCTGCATCCATAAAGAAGCACGGATTCTACATTGGAGCGGAACAATCGTAGCTTGGTCTTTAAGCTTATAGAGTTGTTCCTCCATATTTTGAACAGCATTCCGAACGCAGCCTTTGCTTTCCCGATTCGGCTGGTTATATCTTGTTCGGTCCCGCCATCAGTAGAGACAATACTCCCAAGGTATTGAAAACTTTCTACCATCTCTACTGGTTGTCCAGAAATATCTATTTGAGTAGATGAGGAAGTTCCAAGGCTGATCCTCTTTGTTTTTGCCGTATTGATCTTAAGCCCGACGCTTTCAGCTTCTCTCTCCACCCTTGTTGTCATTTGATGGAGATCCATGATCCTATGAGAGAGTAAGCATACGTCATCTGCGTAGTCTAGATGTTTAAGGTGTGATAGCAGATTCCACTGAATTCCTCCATTTACATTCGACAAAGCTGCATGCAGTACATCACTTATTACCAACAGGAACAGTATTGGTGACAGTATACAACCCTGTCTAACTCCACTTTGGATTTCAAATTCCTCTGACAACCTCCCTTTATGCAGAACGTGACATTTGGATCCATCATATGTAGCCTTGATTATAGCAATCAATTTATCCGGGATGCCCCTCCTGCGCAGAGCAAGCCAAATAAATTCTCTATTGACACTGTCAAACGCCTTTTCAAAATCGATGAACAGCAGGTGAAGTGGTGAACGATATTCGACGCACTGTTCGATGATGATCCGCAAGGTGTTGATGTGATCCACACAGGAAGATCCAGTGCGGAAACCCGCTTGTTCGGCGTCAAGGGTGTCTTCTAGGTGGACTTTTATTCGTTCTAAGACGATTTTTGCTATAACCTTCGCTACAGCAGGCAGCACGCAAATTCCTCTCCAGTTTTCGCACTGAGTTAGGTCTCCTTTCTTTGGGAGCTTAACGATCATCCCCTTTTTCCACTCCTCAGGAAAATTTTCTGTTTCCCAGGCTCTTTCAATGAGTGGGTGCAGGAGCTCAGACGATGTTGTTGGCGCTGCTCGTAAGAGCTCTGCCGGAATGCCGTCAAGTCCAACCGCTTTGTTGTTTTTCAGTGCTCTGATTGCGGTCAAGATTTCTTCTCTACTGGGGGATACAGTGCGTATTCGGGAATTTGTTACTACGGACGGTTCATTGGGTGATAGGTTGACTTCACTGGTGAAAACGCGATTTAAAACCGCAGAAAAGTGGTCCTTCCACCTTTTGATCTGGTCCTCATCCGAAACTAGCAGTGATCCGTCTATGTCCTTTACCAGGTGTTGTTTAGAGCTTTGGACACCTGTCAGCTCTTTGGTAATTCTGTAGACGGTCCTACTGTCACACCTACTTGCGGCCTCTTCTGCTTCTGCTGCCAATGCGTTGATATAGTTACGCTTGTCACGTCGCACGCTACGGTGAACTTCTCTCATCTTCATGCGGTACTCTGACTCTAGTTCGCTTCTGCCAGCTGTTGGAGTTGCTGCAATGCGAACTTTGAGCTGTTTTCTTTCTTCGATCCTAGCCCAAGTTTCTTCGGAAAGCCACGCACTATTTCTTCCTTGCGACCGACCGACTATACTTTCAGCACCGGATATGAAAACATTTTTCACAGCACACCAATGGTTTTCGATGGAGGTGGGTTCCGTGCTGCTGATTGCTCTCAATCCTTGTGAAAGATGGTCCCTTAGTTGTTGACGGACTGTGGGATCCTTAAGTCTATCGGTATTAAACTTGGGCATTTGGGTGTTTTCTTGGGATCTCCGAACTGCAGCTGTGCGTAATCTTACGGTAGCAACCATCAGATGGTGGTCTCGGGCAATTCCCATGTCTGCACCTCTTCTGTTTCGTACATCCTGGAGACTGCTTCTAAATCGCCGACTGATCGCGAAGTGGTCGATTTGGTTGGAAGTTGCTTGTCTGTCTGTTGACACCCAGCTGATTTTGTGACACGCCTTGTGCTCAAACATGGTTCCTCCTATAACGAGTCGGTTGGCGTTACAAAAATCGACAAAACGTTCTCCAATGATGAACTTCATGCGAGGACAGGTCAGGAACCCATTGACTCTATAATACGAAAACGTAAGTGGCAGTGGATTGGACATACGCTTCGAAAAGGCCACGAGTGCATTGCGGGTCAAGCGATGCAATGGAACCCTCTCACGCAGCAAGGCAGAGGAGTGGGCCGACCTAGAAGTACTTGGCGAAGAACGGTCGAAGAGGAATCAGCACAACTGGGGAAGAGTTGGAGAGAGCTGAAGTACATCTCCAGAAACCGAACACGATGGCGCGTAGGAGTAGTGGAGGCCCTAGGCCCCGCAAGGGGAACACCACGGACGTAAACGGTCTGAGGACCTAAGTAAGTAAGTAAGTAAGTACCGAATGACAATCCAATCCAAACTGCCCAAGGCCTCTCTGCCTCTTATTCATAATCCAAAAGCAACTTGAGTAGAAAAATTAAATTAAAATTGAAACACTACTACGAGTGTTCTCTCAGACATTTGATTTCTCACATTGTTGAATTGATAAATTGAAAACATAGCTTTGGTCTTCAAGCATACAAAACAGTTGGGAGAGGACATTTTGAATTTCGATTTTCTGATTTTATTAACATCCTCAAATGAAAATATTTTATGTTGAGAAGATATAAATAAAAAAAAAAAGTGGAAAGGCAAAAGGAAAGGACATTCTGACCTTTTTTTTTCTTCTTTTGTTTATATTCTTTCCGTGTCATAATGAAAATGGATTTTCCAACTCCCCAAGCTTTTCTTTTTCCCGATAAATATTCATGAAAAACCAAAATATATTTTGGGTCACGAGCATAGCGCTATACCGACTACAAATCACCATCATTGCAGATCTCCTTTCTCTCAATTAATTTAAGAGGCTACGGTTCTCAATTTGAATTTTATATGCTGCGAATCAATGCGAACAACGAACAAAAAAAAAAAAGCAAATATTATTTGAATTTAAATATTTATGAGATACAAGCAGCAGAGGGATATCCAGATCATTTATTTGTGTGAGTTGTTTATTTGAATGCATAATATTCAAGGAAATTTAAGCATTTAGCACTGAAAATCTAAGCCTAACAAATAATAATAATTTATTTATATTCTTCATTTTTGTTGGGTATATTTACTTATAAATTTTTTTTTTTTGTTTTATGTTGTTTCAAGTGATTTTTATGTTTACCAATTTATTTTCAAAAAGAGTTTAATAAAATGATTTTTTTCTTTCGAGAAATCTTTTTATGATTTAAGTAGATTGTTGCCATCTAATGGTTGTAGCATGTCCAATTTTATTCATTTTTGAGAAATCGCAAAGGAAACTATTCATTTTGATTATTTCCACTCAATTTGACACATATAGCCCTAAATAGTCATCGGTGTTTTGAAAATTGGTAGCGGGAAAATCTTATTCTTTTCAACAGTCGTAGAACATCTTAACGCTTTACCAAAGTATTTTTTGAAATGGGAAAACTAAAAATTCTCTAAGAACTAAAAAATTAATTCTATACCTACTTATTTTTGATGTTAAAAGGAATTAAAAAAATGTATAGGCACCAAGATTAATGAAAATTGATTTCGACTCAATGTATAGTATTTCTTCCTGCAGTTTTGAATCTTCAATTAATCACTGACATAATTAACGCCATTGAAGAGACTTCCAATATGAAGCTAAATGATTTTTTTCTAATAAACTGACAACAAGTAAAAAAACGATAAAAATACATTTTATTGCATTTAAGCGGAAAAAGTTTTAAGAGTTTGTTATTTAGAATAATAAAATGTGGTTAAATTCGATGCGGAAATCCTCTTATTGTATTTATTATAATTTTATTAAATGAAATTTCTGGTCTCGTAAAAAATGTTTGGCCTATTCGATTTTGTGTACGATTTTTTAAATGAAACTATTTGAAAGTGTAAAATTTCTCGTTAACATGGTAACAGGAAAATATATAACTTGAAATCCAACAAAACACATTCCTATTTAGTTTCGATTCATCTCTCTTCAATTTTTGCGAGAATTGGTTTCTTTGAAACTGCTCAAAAAATTATTGAAAAACAGTCTCAAATATTTATTTGTTTTTTATGAGCACATAAATTTCATTTAAATTTTAAACACTTTTTTCCGAACGAAACATGAAATAATCATGAGTTGCATCATGAACTACAACTAACAACAGATCTTAACATTTCTCGGTAACATTTTTAAATTATTGTTGTCTTCAAAACTACTCACTTAACGACACCCTTGTTTTTTTTTTTTTTTTTTGATAAAATATTAAAAACACGTTATTTCACGTTAATTCTGAAAAATTCCGATAATCTTGTCCGAAATCCGTAAACAAATCAACTGATATCCATTAAACATCCAGCATCTAAGTGAACCCTCGAAATAATTTTCTTATTAAAAAAAAAATGTAATTCCTAAAAATATCTAACAAAATTCACACAATCTCACTCTTATTTTATTTTTTTTTTTATTTTGTATCCCAAACAAGCTTCCCATTAGCATCAGTTTCTAATAGCTAATACCAACAACTTGTCTGATTGGTGCGATGGAGGTGGTATGATATCTACACAACACAGCAAAAAATTAATAAACGCTTACCGATCGTCAAAAAAGCCTCGATTCACTAACCTAGCACGGGGTATTAGTTGCGATCGCCTGTGACTGTTTGCCGTTGAAATTTGTAAATCACTAAATGTCTCCTCACGAATTACTGCCAAACTTCTCGAACGACGTAAGCTACATGACTCGTTTCCAATGTCAAATGGTTGATTGTATACATTTGTTGAGTGATAACCACTTTCTTCAACTGTTTGTTAGAGATTAAAAAAAAATAAACAAATTTAACAAAAAAAAAAGATTAATTTATTATGCAAATGTCAAAAATAATAAAAAAATATATATTTAAATAACAATGACAGATGATGTATACTTTTGACATTTTGCCGGGGGATGTACTACAAACAAGTACAATTTATGACGTACTTACCGTATTTGTTTTGATGCAATTGTTCGTAATCTTTCTCTGGATCAATTCGCCAATAGAATTCAGCTATGTCAAGAGTGTCTTCTTTGTGGGCGGTGTGTTTGTAGTCAAGAGATCGACTTGGACGTAATCGTCTGTCGTCTTCGATGTAATGACTCGAAGAATGACGATTTGTTGATAGATCTAAATTTGATATGGATTTTTGGCGCCAGCCAGAACCGCATGGGGGACGATATTGTTTTTGTAACGAACTTTGACCCAAACGTACACGATCCACGTAATTAAATGTGTGCTCTTTGGTTTTGCTGTAAAAAAAAAATAAAGCAATTTAATACCGCATTAGTTTTCAACAAAAATACAATATTTAAAGCTTTTAAAAATATATTGCATACTTGAAGGTGTTTTCTTTTTGTCGAAATTTTAATTAAATAGAGTTAACCATGATTCTTTAACTGGTTTAACTTTTTGTTTGTACTGAAGTATCAAATAAAATATTTTTATATGTGATATAATATACACAAAAAATATTAGAACATCATTCATTATCCCCTCAGATATGCAATACTTTATAAATTGCATAGTGTGCGTAATGTAATTAATTTAAAAACTTGTAATGCTAAATTTAACAAGGCTAACTAAAATTGTGATGATTAAAAATCCCATTATCATTATTTTTTTTTTTTGCTCATAAAATAAATATATAGTGTCTATTTTATATTTTCGCCTAATTGTATACTCCATAAAATAAAATTCCATATTAAAATTTATAAAAAAAAAATTATGGTAGGAATTGAATTGTCTCTGGGTCTTTCACTTGAACAGTTAACAAAAAAAAATATTCCCTTAACAAAAGCAATTCAAAAGTTCAATTTGACATTACGTGCCATGTCACCAGCAAATAAAACTTGTAAAAAATAAAAAAAAAATTAGAGCCGTAGGTAGCAAATAATGACGTGAAAATTCAATCGATAAAAAAAACTTTTTCTACACAAAAGGTGAGAGTACGCAAAGATTGACATTTTTCTACGTGCTTATGTCAAACTGGAACAAAATTTATTTAGAAAAAAAAAAAACAAACACGATATCTACCCTTGTCCCTTGTATATCAAAAATACAATAAATTATTGTAGAAAAAATGATTAAGTGCGAAAAGGTTTAAAAATAGAAAATGAAAAAAAAATATATGAAATATGATATCCCGACTCTATGAACTACAGCGGTTTATTTAAATTCAATACTTTTCTGTTTTTGGTGTTTGTATTCATATCATGATTGTTATTATGCTAATGAAAACATATTTCGAACTAATTGAGCGTGTATTAAATGTATGGCTTATGCAAATGCAGCTAGAGTAGGTACCCACTAACATACTAATTTGACAATAAATTAAAAAAAAAAAATTAATATGTATAATGCAATTCATAGTTAACTTGTTCGATGAATTTATCAATTTTAGATAAATTAGTGTGTGAAAACAAATATTTATGGATTTTGTTTTATTTTGTTAACAATTTCGAATGCAACAACTTCATTTAGTTTCAAAGGGTTAGTTTACTATTCAATTTAATTTATTCAGTTGTATATTATATTTTTTCAAGTGAAGGTGATTTTTTTTTTCTTTTAAAATAAATTAAACTAATTATTCGGTTTTACCTACATAATATTACTTAGTAGAACGTAAAGTGAAATTAGGAAAAAATGAAAGTATAACGCATGAATTATTTTATGGGCATTCAACGCCGACGTATAGGCTTTCATTTACTTTAAATTATGTTTTGTGGTTGTTTTATTTTTGAAACTTCTTTTCATTTAATAGATTTTAATTCAAAATTATTGAATTAGTTTGCTCTAATTGATATTTTCTTTTTGTAAAAAAAAAAACTAACGGTGTAGTTGAAATGTGATGGTCATGTTTTAGATGTGTTTCACTTATGCAAATATTTAGGGCATCTCCAAATATGTTTTTTATAATTTAAATTATGTGCTTCATGGGAAGGTGTGACTGAAGGTGAATACTGAATGACAAGTTTTGCAGCTGAAGAAAAAACATTCGAAATTTCGATAAAACTCAAAATGACATAATACATATAATGATAGGGGAGGCGAATGAAAATAGGTCTCGCATAGTTTTTGCCTTTCTATGTTTTGGGCTACAGAATTATCTAGTGAGTAGATTTTTCTCTTTGGCCATATTTTTAAGCATTTAAAATTTTTTTTGTTTTAACTTTTAAGAGAAATCATAAATTTGAATCGGTCTCGAGTGCAATGTCCAAAAGTCTCGTATGCCAAAAAAAATTCACTTTGAAACTATGATTGGTTTAAAAAATTTGAATTTCTTTGCTTTTTTACTTGAACATTTTTAATTACCCCCAAACGACTCGATCCATGCAAAATTGAAAAATAAAAGGCTGACAAATCTCTCCACCATTATTATTTAATACCGTTATTCAGTTTGGAATTAGCTTTGAATGCATTTTATTCAAAAAATATTGTGCAGAAGTTGTATTAAAAAACAAATCAAAAATTAAAAATTCTCGAATTTTGCAGCAGGAGCACCGTGAAGTCTATATTATAAATAAAGTTTACATACAGAAACCGCCTTAATTACTTCACCAATTGGTGAAGTCATTAAGGCGGTTTCTATATGTAAACTTTATTTACAGAAAATGTATGTTAGTCCAGGTTATGCTACTATTTATTGTACATAAACAACCATTAAAATGTAAACACATATTTTTAAATGTCACCATTTTTTATAAATAGGAGAAGATTTTTGTCTGCTTCTTATTCAAACTATTGTTTCAGACCCATTTCCTATTTTCAAAAACAGACACTAAGTCGAAATTTTTATTTTTAGAAAACTTAAAATATCTATTTTTAACTTTTTTTCTGCAAAATGCTGATTTTGAAAATATATGTATTTTTGTTTAGGAAGAATAACGGTTTCCAAGAAGAAGAGGGTCTTATTAAATAAATGGAACATCTTACTAACCATTTTATAAAAATTGCCCCATCAAATGATTTTATTTTTTGAAATTTATTAGTTTGACATTTAGTTTCACTTTTTACTTTTAGTGTCTCGTTTTTTTTTTGTCTCCTGAGTTTTGAAGCTAGAACCCTTAAATTTGGAGTGTCATCATATTTGGTGTCATCAAACTTTTGTAATCAAAACCCACCACGGTGTTTTTTCATTAAACATTAAAAATCTCTAATCCATAAAGATATTGACGAATACGTTTGACTAACTCAACAAAAGAATATGCAGCCCTTCAGTTTTTTTTCTGAAAATTTTTGGCTCGTGTTATGTAAGTAGTAATGCACAGACGTTAAAAAATCGTTCACTCTTTTTTTTTTTTTTGAAACATAATCTACCTTTCAAACTATTTAAAATACATGTTTCACGATTTTTTACTAACTAGCGATGCACTGGTATTCACGAAAAAAAAATTACAAAATCATTTTTAGTCTTTATATTAAAAACAGTCATACAATTTAAATTTACATTTTACGATCTGATTATCCTTCTTTAAAAAAAAAAAGTTGTTTTTAACCTCAATAATTCTAAAAATTACTCAACCATGCTCTTGAATAAAAATTACGATGCATTAATTCCATTCAAAAAGTTCTTAGTTTATTTATTTAAGCACAGAAAATTTGTTTTTGTCATTTCCATATGAGCCAAACAACTTTTTCTTTCAGAAAATCATAATGTTAATGCTAACCTAACCACAAATTCTGAACTTAGTTCATTTGATAAGCATTTTTGCCGAGTACCGACATTTCCAACGTATGTGTGTGTGTGTGTGTTCTTATTCAAATGAATAGCATTTGCATTTTAAGCCAAACCAAGATTAAAAGTATTTGCATATGGATATGGTTGATTGCTTTGCTGCGGTTAAGGAGAACTTGTTCTATATACAAATGTCTGCAAGGACGGCACGAGTGTAAACGTATAATTCCAACCTGAAGGAGTATATTATTCTAAATGGGTATTTTAAAAAAATCCATAAAAAAAAACAACTAACTATGTTCCCTACTCTACCAACCTATTTATACAGAGAAAATACAAAGGACTTTCTTAAGGACGTCGTCGTTCATCTATTGTGGTGGTACAAAATATAAAAGGAAACTCGAAATTAAAGCAAATGGTGTGCAAGAGAACAAGAAGACGAAGTTAATTAACAAAACCATTGGTGTTGAGTAATTGGCTATTGAACTTTTAGGTAAAATGGTTTCCCAAGATGGCAAATTGGCCATTTATTTTCTATTGAAGGATGTGTATTTTTAATTAATGACAATACTATTCATCTCTGGAGTGTGTCGGATTTAATGGATTGCAATGAGTTTATTTTCCGGACATTAACAACGAACAATGCTTTTGGTTAATAACATCTTGAAAATGATTTGTGGCATAGTCATTGTTTTTTTTGATTGATTGATATGAAAGATGGTGTGTATTGTTTTAAGTTTATATTATATAAATTGCACTCTATTAAATTGTCTTTGATAAGAAATTGTGAAAATTGTGTGTTATGGTGGTGTAGTAGAATCAGGAAAAAATATTTGATGAATCATTGTTTTAATTTAAAAAGTTGTACGTTGTATCTTTCAAATGAGTTGTATTGAAAAGATATAGGCACGGCGGCTTTCCCAAACGATTTTAAGTATATGTATGTATTCTAGTTTAGCACATTAAAAAAAATAAACACATTAAAAATAGGCGCGTTAGGTCGAAATTCTGTGTGAGGTTCTGGTTTTAATATTGTAAATCAAAATCCTGATTTTCATACTTCTGAACTTGCGAAATTTTGAGGGAGTAAAGTTGTGTATTTCAAAGCACTGTTCTGCAAAATGCTGCCTGTTCAAAGTTCTGTAAAGTGCACACTTTTTAAATGCACAATTTTTGAATTCTTAAGCAAATAAAATAAAATAAAAAGTAGATTTTTGAACAAGCAGAATATGAAAGGTGTGGCGAATAACTCTATCGTAAATTACTTCTTGACAATGAACATAAAAAAAAAACAATTAAAACCTTTACAAATTATTATTATTTGACTAACTATAGTTTTTTTTTATCTTTTCAGGTAAGCACACGTTAGAAGGTCGTAAATAATATTTATAAAATGGATATTCTACATGAAATTCTTAAAAACAAACAAAGTAAGTATACAAAAAAGAATATAATTTCAAATTTAATTTATCTCCGAAACGATGAAAAACAAAAATAAATAATTATCTGAAAAAAAATACCGATTATTAAAATAAGTATTGCTTTTGAAAATAATAATAAAATCGATTTTGATTTTCGTGCTAAATTTCGTATTAGAATGAAAAAGGTCTAGCAGTCGAATTCTGCTTCTAAAGTTTTTCAAAATACAGTTTTTTTCATTTTTTTTTAACAAAACGCTTCAAAACACCAATTTCGCGATTGATTTCAACTTCGCTCAGTACGAACAAACGGTTGGTCGAATCATTTACCGAAAATTTTTAGTTTATTAAAAACAAGACAAGCAAAAAACGAAATGTTAAATATTTGAACATTTTAAAAAACTTACTAAAAGTCCACAAAAACCTTTTTTTAAATCGTTTAAATGTTTTAAAAGATTAATTTTGGTCAAGTTTTCAAAAATTAAATTAAAAAAGAGGATGTGGAATGGTTTCTATGAGCTAAATCATATTTTCTTATCAGGTCAGCAATTGAAGAAGTTAAATAAAGATTAGGATAAGTAATACCAAATAATTTAAACATAACAATATTGGTGCTCATTTGTTATTGAAGATCAAAAATGTGTATTAAAAAAAATTGTAGTACGATAATTTGTCAATTTAAAACTGAATAAATAAGTTATTAGGTAGTTACGACTTGATTTGATTAACTCAATTAATCTTCAATTCAAATCTTTTTATCAGTTTTTAGCTTGTTCTTTTACTTCCAGATATTACTTCTTAAAAATGAAAACAAGAAATATAACTCTTCAGAATAATTTTTATTTCATCGCAATACGATCATTTTGACATTTGAAATTATGTTATTCCACTTTGATTTAAAAACATTTATCGTTGACGCGAAAGCATTCGATAAAACAACAAATGTTTTTATTTGATTTAACGTTGTTCTTCTTTGTCCCAGCCAAGTTATATGACAAAAAATAGATTAAATAGAATAAGACAGTCAAAAGCAAAGATCTGGAATCAAAGTTATCATAAGGATCAAAATGTCAGTCAAAAAGAGTTAAATAATATATAATAATATATCGTCTTTTTGAAAATATACTTTCAACAAACAAACTTTTTCTATGTTTTCAATTTTTCTTTGAAATACCTTTTATAGGTATGTACACCTAAATAATCATCTCAAAATGTCTACACAAGACTTCTTTAACAAATCCTTTACTTAAATCTCAAAACTTTATTTCAAATGTTAGATAAAAATGTTTTGTGTTAACATAAATCCACTCTTTGACTTGACTTACAAAAAAAAAACCCCCATGAGATAACACACTGGGACTACAAAAACCTAAGAAGAGAAAGAAAAAAAAAAAGACAAATCCCTTTAAAAGATTATAGAAACTTTCTTCACCATCAGCCAAACAACGTTCATTGTGTTAAATATATGATGTAGCATGATTCGGCAAAGTAAGTTAAGTGATATACTCTTACCTTCATTAAATTAACTTCATCTATCTTTGTTTTTTTTTCGACAAATATCAAGTGGTTATAACTTGATTTAAGGATTTATATTTTCAAACACATATAATGTAGTTGGAAAATAAAATAGAAAAAAAAAAGAATTAAAGAACCAGTTGAATATCACAAGGATTTTATCTTTCATATAAGTATGTATCTACATATAAGCTTAAGCCTAATAAAAAAAAACTTCACTTTTTCTTAAAACAAATAAACCAGATAAATAATCTCAAATATAACATTGTAGATTCTTAAGTAACATATTGCAATTTATTATTTCAATGTATCTCACAGTTTTGTTATTAATTTAAAAACAACACGATTTTAATTAAATCCACTTGAATAAACTGAATAATTTCAACTAGAAGATACCTGTACCTGTTCTTAACACGTAAATATTTGTATAGACGATGAAATGTTAAGTTTAAATAAAAAATTCAGAGTAGGTATTTATAATTAGATACTAAGTCGCATTAAATGTGGTTCAATTTATGGGAACCAGATACATCTTGGCTTTTGTTCTATGCTCATAGATTGATGTTCATGAATAGGTATCTACATATAGTAATTTGATATAATTACATTTTCTTATCTCTCATATATATACATTATACATATGTAGTATTAAATTATTAAGTTATACAACAAAAATTATTATGTGAACAGAGATGCATATATTCAATGTTATCTTTAAATTAAATATTTTGTTCTAGAGAAGTTCACAAAGGTGTGATTGTGTAGGCGTGAGAAGGTTAATCGAAAGGTTATGTCGTAAAAATGAATAAACAATGTATACACAAATTTAAGAAAATGAAATTACTCTTCCGGAATACATTATTCCTTCAGTTTGAACATTTGATCTGAGATTAAAGATCAATAATTTCGTTAAAAGAAAAATGAGCTTATCATCGTGAGGAAATAGTGGAAAAAAATTCCAGATAAACTCTCCGATGAATGCACATCTACATCATCCTTTCCAATACTAATTCCTTTTGTTCAAAGAAATGTATTTGCGATAAAATTGATGGTCCTTATATTCAACGAAACTTATGCACACAATTCTCTTATTCGGTTTTAGTATAACAAAAGGTTTTTTTATTTATCGCATTGTTCCTCCTTTTATCATCGCATTATCCTTATACTCGGATATTTTATCACTAGTCACACATATGTTTAGGAATTTTATCACACAAAACGAACGAAGAAAACGAAAATATGTTTGCTATATACGAGTATCTCTACTAAAATATCTAAATATTCAAGGAGAACTCTTATCCTTGTTTTGTATTCCTCCAAAGACATTATCGAGGAGAGCACAATCTTCTTGGTGAATATAGCGTTCATTGAAGTGTGCCACTTCCTTTACTCATTATCTATTTTTTTTTTTATTCTTTGGAGAATACTTTGTCTTCTTGTCTTTGGAGGAATGTGTACAAAATATAAGATATTTATTTTCTATAGATACACAATAGGTGTACAACACTAAAGGCAAGTGGCAGCCCATTCGTAGAAAAATTATCGAACTTGAGATTTCAATCAAACTTGACATTTGGTACGTAAACAACATATTGTATGTTGTATCAATTAAGAACATCCTTGAAATGATGATTTCGTTATTCTTTCTCATTATTTTTTGTACAAGTTTGAGTTTATATCACAGCGTTAGTTTGGGAAATTAGGTTAAGAATCGATTATTAGGATTTAGCTTTTTGTAAAGACGTTCGAACGTTAATATACCTACTTGGACAATATTGTGAATATCTATTTTTTTTGTTTTGATTAACCGCTTCCCTGGGATTAAGATTTTCTGTGATTTGATAAAAAATACAATATCAAATTTTTTTCAAATTGTCAAGGATCAATTAAGCAAAAAAAACAGGCTTTGCGTCATTATTTCTTAAAAAGTAAGAGTATAAGTTTTTTTTTGAAAAATAAATGTGTAGAAACAATGTTGCATTTTTTCCAATGTTGTTTTTTTTTTTTTTTTTGATATTTCTCTTTATTTTGTTTTTGTATCGTTGCCTTTGCTGGCGAAAACTCCAAGTTGGCACCGCATAACCTATTAATTTATTTACAATTTTTTTAATTAACTATAAACATTATAAATCTGAATTTTATTTAAAGACAAAAAAAAATTTTTTATGTTGGTCAAATTTCGAAGTATAACTGGTATATTGTGAGTTCGTCCATGCGGTGGTGGTTGAAAATTTTCAAATTCCCTCCCAATTTTATGGCATAAAAAATAATAATTCTTTTTAAACAATTTTATTGGTCTGTTTTAGTTTTGAAATCAAATTTAATTGCAGTGAGAATTCCTTTGAAATCATTTCAAATATCCGTGATGGTACAAACAAAAAACTATTCACCTATGATTGGCAGGTTATTTGGATATTCTCTTAAAATGTTTTCAATATCAGTTTTTTTGTTTTTTAATTAACAGTGAAACTGCCCCGCCATAAAGATGAACAAAACAATTGCACCACATATAGATTTCTAATTGATTTGAATTCAAACAATGTAGTACATTATACGTACATGGGTAGTCAATTAACAGCTTTTTATTATACAAAGGTATCAGATATTTCAATTTTAATTAAACCCAAATATATCGATCTTTATATTAAATCTAGTGTCGAAAAGTTCATTGAAATTCAATGTGTAACAGAAAAAAAATAATATAAAAAAAAGAAATAGAGATAGTGTTGGATTTTTTGATATATTTTTTTTTTGTGTGTTCTACATCAGTAGTTCTACATTATGTCGCTGACCTGTCTGACTGATGAAAGACAATGAATCACATTTTGTAATTTGGTAGATTTCAGTTGGCATTGAACTTTGTTTTAAATTTTAATGAAAATAATTATTACTATTGTACTGTATTGTCGTTTTATTATGAAATCTAATTAAAATCCCGGAACTAACAAAGCAACATAAAAGATGTATTTATTAGTCTATGTTTAAGAATCTTTGTTTTTTGGAAAATTCAAATTGGTATTTAAAACAGATTGTTTTATCTTACAGATTACTTACAATTTTTAAAGCTTAAATTAATTTATTAAATATAATATTTTAGATTTTTATTCTATTCGATATATCGATAAATCTATTTCATCACTTTAAATATGAATGATGGTGTTTAAAAGCTGTTACAATTTTTTATTTTTATACTTCTTTTAATTGTAGTTAATTTAAAGTGAAATATGAAAATATTCCCAAATCTATTGTATTCAGTGCAATACCTCTAACCTGTTGCAATGTTTTTACGGGGAACGACTAATGAGAAAATATTGAATAATATCCATTTAATATTTATTTTTCCTTCATCAATTAAAATTATAATTGAAGTACCACAAGGTAGCCACTTTTTACCACTTTTATTTAGTATGTTTAAAGTCTGATTAAAAGTGTTATTCATTTTCCGGCTGATATGTTCAATTATATGTATCTTTTTAAAAACGCTAAAGTTATGAAAGACAATAGTGTATTCCTTGTCCTTGCTATGCAATGGTAGAACTAGATTTTGCAGAAGGCCACCTATGGTGGAGAGGTCGAAATGGAGTGTTCGGGATAGTATGAAAGATGGCGTCTGTAGTTTCAGTTAGGCTGACTACTTGTGAACACCGAATTTATCCGGATGTGCGTCGGATTAACTTCCCTACCATAAAAAACATAAGAAGTTCCGATTTTTTTTTTTTTTGAATTAAAAAAAAAGCAGAATTTTGACCAAACAGAATCTTGAAATCTAGAACTTGGTTTACGGGAATTTTGATTTTCAGGATTTATAGTTTAAGGAATCTTACGTTACTCAAAATTTAGGCTTGTAGGATTTTGGGTTTCCTGCATTTAAGTTTTCAGCAGTGGAAGTTTTCGGTATTACGGATTTTCTGTGTTCTAAATTTTTACAAGTTTGAGTTTTCCGGATATTTGTGAAATTTTAGTTTTCTAGATTTTGGGTTTTCAGCAAAACAGAATTCATTCATTCATAGAATACCTTTCCCCTTTTTATTCTAAAAGCATAATAATGCTAACATAATTTCCTTCATTAAATTACAAATCATTTGACAACCTCAAATATGAGTTATCCCTTTATTGTGATTATTTTCGAACGACCTATAAAATGGCATTTCCTAAAAATATTTTCAATAGTTGTTGTATGAACAGAACAGATAACTATCTAACTACATAGGTCAATACCACATATGTACAACAAAATCACATCATAAAACGAAAAACCATTTTTTAACACCGATTTATAACTTTGCGGGTGTAAAGTAATGACTTTGACTCATAAAAAAAAGTTAACTCAACACAAATGTGGTTTCAATGTTTTTTTTTATAGTTTTAACAAAAGGCAAAACTTTTTTTATATTTTGTAGTAAAATTGTTTACGATTGTTGAAATAGAAAACAAAATACTTCTTAATATACTTTAAAAAAAAAAAAACTAAATGTCTTTCTTTTGTTTACCTTTAAAAGAGTGTAATCCAATTTGTTCAGGCAATTGTTGAAAATATATTTTTTCTTCATAAGCTCCTTGCTATTAATCACTCAAAGAACTTTGTTAACCAAAAACCACATAAACCCACTTATTTTACTTCAGCAAAACAATGAACAATAAGCTGTCATCAACAGTCTATCAAACAGAACTTAAGAACTCGCAATAAAAACGTTAAAAAGACATTTCAAAACATTTGAAGCAAAAAGCCTTTTTGCGTCACTCAAAAAGAAAAAAAATTAAGATAAATGATCTCACGGAAGCATTAATGATGACTTTGTTTTCAAATTTTTTAACGACCTTCACTTATGTTTAAAACAAACAAACACAAAAAATAAAACAACCACTGATCCATCAATATATGTAATCATCATCGAATTCTTTTCCACTTCTCGCAAAAGTCGAACTTAATGCACCATCGATCGCTGCGTTGTCGTTGTCATCGAAAATATGTTTCTAATTAAAATCCAATTACTGTATCCGACTTTAACCGAAAGTATCTAACTAAGAAGAAAGGTCACATCAGCTGTTGAAATATTATCTAACACCTAGTACACCATTATTGGTGTCCCGTATATCTATAGATATGTGTTTTCGCGGTCGAGTTCGGATGTAAACTAAAAACCATGCGCGACCAGCTAATGCCGCCAGGCCAGCATTTTCCTGCTGATTCAACTTCTCCAGCAGCATTTTTTTTTTTTGTGCAGTTAATATTGTCGACCGACCGACGCGACGCGACGAACGCGTAGCATGGTGGCTTTGCCTTGTCGTTCGTCAGTCGTCGGCAGCAGTTCTGATGGTTGTTGTTTTCATTTTTTTTATGATAATAAAATAATACAAAACAAAAACGAAAAACAATATTCAAAGTTGGGGGCATCTGGTTCTAGTACAATTAAAATTACAACAAAAAAAAATATTTTTTCAAAGTTCACGAGCTGGTCGCATCAATTTGCTTTCAAATGTGTAATAAAGAATTAACTTTTTTTTTGTTCACATCATTATAAATAATAAATTTTTACAAACAAATTGCGTAAAGAATTTTATAAGCTCAGTTATTGAAATTTAAAATTAAAAAACAACTTCAAAATTTCTTCGAAAAAACTTTGGGGCATATTTCCGAGAATTTAATTTTGTCTCTTTCATTTTACAAAACTTAAAGCAATTTTTTCTACTTATAATATAAAAAAATTGGACTAGCACACTTTTAGTGAATATCCTAAGGCCTCTAAACCCAAATTCCAAAAATATTGAAAACCAAAATTCTTCAAAAACCGAAAACCAAAATCGCGAAAACCAACCATACCAAAATGTCGAATTCTTCAAAATTCAAAGCCACTACAGAAAACCCTAAACCCAAAAAATCCAAATTCCTACTAACTCAGAAAAAAAAAATACAAATCCCAGAACAAATGTCCCTAAACTGTCCTAAAAACTAAAATTTCTGAATATGCTAAAAACGGGAAACCGTAATTCCCAAAAACCTTAAATCATGTAAACCGGAAAATCCAAAATGCAGAAACCCTGAGATCCTGTAAATTCAAAAAAAATCGTTAAAACCCAAGATAAAAAATTAAAGAACTTTGAGATACCAACATTGTGGTCAAATTCTGTGCACTCAGAAATTTTTAAACAGATCTTTGACTGTTCTGGAAAATAAAAATGCAGAAAATCGTAGATCTCGAAAACCCAAAATAAAAAAAAAATCTTGAAAACTTAAATCCCAAAAACCTAAAAATTCTGGGTACCAAAAATCCCGAAAACCCAAAAGCTATGAAAACCAAAGTAGGTAATTCCTGATAACCCCAAAAAACAAAAACCTTAAATGCTGAAAACACAATTTACAAATTTCTCAAAACACAAAATACTTAAAAATTAAACTCGAGGAAACCTGAAAGAATTAAATACAGATAACTCCGATTCCCTAAAACTCAAAATCCCACAAATCTAAGTTTGGAGTTGGGATTTTGGGGTTTCCGCATTTTTTTTCAGATTATGTATTTTGGGATTATATCCGACTCTCATTGTAATGTTTTGATTCAAAAACAAGGGGTTGTTTACTCCACCTGTGCTTATCACATCTGTAGAAAATAGATGAGGGCAGCTTTTTGTATGAGTCCAAATACTTACCCTAAGTCAAAGGCAAAGCAAAGAGAACAAACACAATATTTGCCTCCCTGCACTTGCTTCAAACACACATGTAAATCCTATTCATGTGTATAGAGATTCTTTTTTTCATTTTTCGATATTCGTACAACAACAACATAACGACCACCGGGTGGCGCTGCCTATAGTGTGACTCTTGGCTGAGATAATTGTGTCACTTTTGAGTGAACTTTTGATGGGCATGCTTGGCTGGCAGGTATGGATATAGGTACTCTTGGGTACTTCTACTTGTGGTTGCCCAACTTTGTTTGTTTTTGTATATTGCTTTGTGTCTGCTGTCAAAATGACATTAACCATTATCATTGTTTAGGTTTTTTTTTTTGTTGTTTTCTTTTTTCCAACAAGATATTACTACTTGGATATATACTCGTGACCTTTGCCATTCTTATAAAACCCATTTTTTTTTGTTTATGCGAATTTCAACATATTCATATAACGTTGTTGATGAATTTCAATATTTCTCTTGCTGAGCCGTGATGTCCACATCAATATTCATATTCATGTGACATTGATTTTGAAATTTTGAAGTAGTAGCACCCAACTTTCTATTTCGACGATGTTTCGATGCTTCGTTAAAAATTAATTTCCTTCATATCTGGGACACAACATCATCAGCTAGAGGGTCGAAACATATACATATCTGTCTTAATTGATTGAGAAATAAATTTAGTTGTCATGCAGTCATGCTGCTGACTATATTACGACGATATAATTCATAAATTCCCATCTTTCAATCATGAATATGACAATGAGATATAACATCATCACATCACTGAATTATATGTTCTTCATTCTGTATTGATTGCGTTATGGTTACCATCAAATATAGGTCAAAGGTTAGTTAATTTAGTTGGCAGAATTTTCGATGATAGACGTGCTTCTGTCGAAAATATTAGATTTTCTGTTCAATTATGTAGGAAGGTATCTTTACTTTGTGACGACCGACCCGCCACGGTGTGGTTAAAATAATAAATCACTCAATTTTTAACCATCATTAATTGGTTTTGAGGGTTAGCAAAAATTTAATAAGTTTTTTTTTTCCCTGAATTTTTCTGAAGAGGAAACTGTGATGTCCATTATTATTATTATTTTGCGTTACCTACATAGAAGGAGTTTGTAATTAAACTTTGTTTTCAAGGTTCTCGATTTATAATACTTTGATGTGAGAATTCAATTAAAATTAATTTCACGTCAATTTTTGGTTTATCTATAAATTTTGAAGATTTTTTTTTTAACCAGGAAGTGTTTTGTATTGTGGTTGGTGGTTTTGTGGTTGTGTCGTGATTTGACATGAACATCATTAATTTGTTTGAATTTGAAAACTTTTGATGCAATTTACCGGAAGATAATAAGAAGTAGGAAGTTTTTGAAGTGTTTTACATTGTTACTGAAGAAGTAAAAGATTTTAAATAATTAAGATTGATTCTCATATTGTACCGCATACATATTAAAATTTTAAGAAGTAGGTGGTAAGTGAAAGACATTATCTCATTCTGTTGTCATGAGAATAATTAGTTGGTTGGATAAATTTACCAAAATGAGAGCCATGGCTACCACTCCTGAAGAATAAAATTAAAATTTAGAACTCGTACATACATATAAAGGGTTTTTTTTTAGAAGTATAGAACTTTGAAATAGAATATATCTTTTAGCACGGCTGGCTCGCACGTAATTAAATCTGGAGGTCCAATTTTCGATCACTTTTTCAAACTTTTCTGGCCGTATATCGGCAATAACCTCCAAGTAGTCGATGGTTTCGGGCTTATCGGCGAAGACTAGCGACTTCACATAACTCGACTTAAAATAGTCTAGCGGTGTTATATCGCCCGATCTTGGAGGCCAATTTACGGGTCCGAAACGTGAAACAGTTTTCGTGTGACATATTGCGCCGTCTTGTTGAAACCACAGCTTTTGCACATCATGGTTGTTGAATTGAGGAATGAAAAAGTCAGTAATCGTGGCTCTATGAGGTCACTATTGACTGGAACGTTTTGTCCAGTATTGTTTTTAAAGAAGTACGGACTAATGATTCCAAAGCTCATAAAGCACACCAAACAGATCAGTTTTTCTGAATGTAACGGTTGGTGTCTCAACATACACTCGAAGATTATCTTCACTCCAAATTGTGTATTGACGTAGTCATGTAAGTGAGTGAAACCAAAACTGAGTTTCATCGCTAATTGTTTTGGTTACGTTCACCGAATCTACGGCTTGTTTTTAAAACATGAGTCTATTCCAGTTAAAATTCCAAACCAAACACAAATAATTTAACAGCTGTTAAAATGGCCACCAGTTAAAAAAGTGTTGCCAACTTAAAGTTTTATACTTCCCAAAAAACATCTTTTATATTTTTTTTTTCAGTCTAAAGTATATTTATTTTTTTAAATGAGATAAAAATTTTAAAAACTTGTAGCAAAGTATTTGGCAGGTTTCAGTCTTCTTCGTTTGCTCTCTTTAACATTTAATAAAAATAAAATGACAACAAAAAAATTGTTTGAATGTAATTTTCTTGGTTCAAGTTTTTTTTTTCTAGATTTTTTCGTAGACAATACAAATTTAGCCATTTTAAACAACAAAACAAATAAATCAATTTTACTGTTGGAGCATGAAATTTTCTCTCGAGCGAATAAGTTTTCCAAATGAGAGAATACAAGGACATAATATTTTTTTTTTATTCTAAAGCTATTTCTATTTCACTTGCCTTTTTAATCACCAGAGATATAAAAGTTTTTCAAAGATACAATTGACCATAAAGATTGAAAATCATGAACCTTGACAATTTATCGATATTTACATTCACACATATAATTTATGAGATGCGATTAATTTGATTTAATTTTTAAGATCGCTTTTTTATTTGGATTCATTGTATGTTTTTCATTGTAAGCTTAATTAAATTTTTTACTCATAAAAAAAAATAATATTATAATTATGTACACAATAATTTTATTTGTCCAAAGCCAACATTCTATCGTTAAAAAAAAAAAAAAAACAAATCCTTTAACTTTCATTATATATTTCTTAGATATTAAGGATTTGAAATGTGAAAATAAAAACAAAAATCTATGATTAAAAGTCCATCTAAAATAAATCGTTGGGTGCCCATGCGAAATTTACCCCGCAATCCGAATGCCCCAAGCACTGTCTGCTGAAAAGGTTTGCAAAAGAATGGGAAAATAAAATACCTAGGTACCAAAAAAAAATTCGTTTTCTTTGACAACTCAAGTGAAAAATTCCAGGACATTTTTTTAAAATCAAAACACTAAGATATAGGAGATACCAGTGTAAGTAAACCAATGCTTTAATTTTTGTTAATTTGTGGAAAAAATTTTTGTATTCAAAAAAAAATTTCTAAAAATATATATTTACAAAAAAAATCCCAAATTTATGTACATTTAGCTCCTCGGACCTGTTTTGCTCGTGGATTTCCCTACCCGCCCTATTGCAGGTATCTCCAAATCTTCCACAGTCAGTCCGCTCTTCTGCCTGTCTGTCTGAGAGGGTTCCATTCTCGTTACCCTTTCCAAAAGCCTCTGGCCAATCGAAGGCCACTTAAGTCAATAGTTTCCTGCCTGTTCTCACATAAAGTTCATCATTAATGATACAGTTTGGAAGAAAATCCTGAGTAAACGTTTCCAGCTTTGTAAGACAGCGGCTGTGGCTTTTGCTACATCCATAAAGAAAAACTTAACTCATAGAGTTGTTTTTCCTTATTTTTGACATCATTTCTTACGCAAGTTTTTCATTCGTAACAGAAAAAAAAATGACAAAAAAATCTACCATGTATTATTTATTTCCAAAACAATAAAAGGTAACAATTTATTGCCGAAATTTGATGTCCCTTTGGGACCAACTTGCCCCAGCTACCCCTAAATAACTGGAATCTTATAGCTTTGAACAAATCTCAATGGTAATCCGAGTGAAAAGAGAAACACTGAAGTTTAATTATACGCCTCATCGCGTTGATGCTTCGCAACGGTGGTGCCAGTGGTGCAGCTAACGCAGTTCCATGGGGAATATAAAATGAGATGCATTTTCTTGGAGCCTGTCACATCTTGAAGGAAATTGGAATTGTAATTCTCTATGGAGTCGATTTATTGATGATAGATGATGTTAACTCTTGCCGAAAATAAGGTTAACCTGGCGAAAGTCAAATTGATCCATTTTTTTTATCAAACATTGTACATTATTTAATAAAATATTAAATATCGAATAATATTTCGAACAAAATACTTTTCGTCTTACCATAATTGGAACCACTTTGGTTTGAATTGCCTTCAAGGTTTCTGTTTATTTGTCTGAGCTAAATTAATTTATAAACTGTACTTCTTCAATATCCTTTTTTTTGTTATCCTTTTGGATATATACATAAGTAAATAAAGTCCTCAATATAATTCGCTACTTAAGTTTTCAGTTTTTCTTTTCAATTTAAAAAAAAAAATGTAAATACATTTTTTAATATTCCTGAAGTGAGTTGCAGGAAGCAGAATAAGACCACGAAGCACAGACCACGGATAGTGCACTTGAAGTTTATTTCGTAATAATTTTTAGTGCAATCAACAATAAATTATATTTATTCTCCTTTTCATTTTTTGTTTGTTTCATGTTGTGTTTTTTTTTTTGAAGAAAGAAACAAAGTTTTCCTTTTCATTCTTAAAATTTAAATGAAGATGAATTATTGTATATTTTTCATTGCACAAAAAAAAAACAATAATTCTATTGCGATTGTGTATATTATTTCAAAAATGAAATATCCAACTTTCTCTCATCCCAATAAATGTTTATTAAAAATTGAAAACTTATTTTTTTACTTTTGTTAGATTTTATCTTCAAATGTTTCTTTCTCTCTTTCGAATTGCCTAACACGTAATAGTTAGTGCTGAAGTTGATACAAGTTCAGGGAGAAACGAACAACAGCATCAATGCGATACGTGACTCATAATACCGTAACTTTTCCGCCTTCAAAAAATGAAAGAAAATTCTCACAACCAAAAAAAAAAAAGAAGAGTATGTACTTCAAACGTTGCGCCATTTTTTATTTATGTATTTCTACTCCATCCTTGTACTTTTTATCTCTTCTCTTCTGAAATAAGGATCTTCGCTTCATCTTCATTTGGATATCTACCTACCTATGTATAGAGGGTAGGTAACACTTTAATGTCCTTGTGCAACAATAAGTTGAAAATGAAAAATAGCGGGCATATGTGCCATCGATGCTGTCGCTGTCGTTAGTCGTTACCGTGTTTTGTGTAACGCGCCATCTTTCATTTTCTCCTCTGCAAAATGACTCCACTGGATGATGATGGTTTGGGGCTACATAAGTGTTTTTCTTTAATAAATTATGCATTCAAATTCACCATTTATGTGTGTGCTTTGTTCACTTATCCTTTTAGGCGTTATGTGTGTTGTATTTTTTTTGTCTAAAATGCCTTTAAACGTATTCAGTTTATATCATTTTTAGCCGAGGTTGAATGAAGTGGATATGGGTTTGTAAAAAAAAAAAATATATAATATGATGATAGCATATAAATTATGAAAGTCTTTTGAATGCGGCAGTTTATTTTTTCATGAGGAAAATTACTAAACAAAAAAAAATGTAACAGCTTTCAGGATTTTTTTAGAGGAAAATTTTAAAAGATAAGGACATATTCTTATTCAGGCACTGCTAAGGATGCTGCTATTTAATTTACGTTGGTTACATTTCAGGCTAAGATTAACAAGAGTTTAAAAACAACATATATAAATAAATCTGATCCATAATCTATACTCGTTGCTCATGTTTTGAAAAAGATCATTTTCTATGGGCTTTCAAAATATTTAAAATTTATTTGAAATCTAATCCATAATCCGTTACAAATGGCACAATCATGAAACTATGAGTTCTTACTTTTGATTAGGTATTTTTTTCAAGTTGAATGAATTTTTTAAATAACATAATCATGGTTGATTTGGAGTTGTAAAAATTTATTATTTATCAACAAAAAAATGGGGAGAATACAATAACTTTGGCGCCAAAAATTGATAACGGATTTTTAGTTTCTAGCTTTCAAAATCGGTATCAAACTTTATCAATTTTCAGCGCCACAGTTCTCGTACTGGTGACAAAAAAAAATGAAGTTGAAAAAATTTTACGATAAAAAAATACATATTTAATGCATTGGAAAATTTTTTGAATTAACAAAAAAATTAATTCAACATTAACACTATTCCCATAAAAAAATTGTAACTCAAGATAAAAATGATTTGCGTTGGAAAAAAATTTAAATTCAGCCCAAAAGGTGATGAAAATTGAAAATATTTTAACTAAAAGTAAAATTAAATTTGAATAAAACAAAAAAAATGTTTGAATGCAAAATCCATTTTATTTTTAATGCATACAAATTATTTAAGACTTTCAATTTGCCGTTATTCCATTTTTTTCGTGCAAAGTATTTTTTTTTTAATTTTATTTTGCATTTGTTTTCAATGTAAATAATTTGTATGTACTTTAAAAAAAAAAATCGAGCTAAAAATCACGGTTTCCGCAAAAAACTTTTTATTCATTTAAAAATGAAAAAGGAGGTAACATTGTAATTGAATAAATTTTTTGATTTCAGATTTTCTCAAAAACGTTTTGTTTGAAGTTTTAATCAAAATTTTATGCAAAAACTCAAAAACTATTAAAAATATTTAATACCAAAATTTTCCATCTTTTTTTTTAACTTTGAAATTTTTTTTTGGAATTTTTGATTTTTTTTAATTTTTGAAATTGTGTCCCAACAAAGAAATCTATATTTAAGTTAAAATTTTTTTTTTTTAAATTTCGAATTTCTCGAAAAGAGCTCTTTGAACTTAGTTAAAATATTTTGTATGTTTGTTTTAGCACAACTCTTAGTAAACAATAAACAAAAAATATTAAATTAAGACATTCCAAAACCATCCGTGTTTAATCTTTTTTAAATAATTAAATTTATCTTTTTTGAATTTAAATTAATTTTTCTGTTATTATAAGCTAATTGTATTAATACAAAACAGGTAATAAATTTCCAAATCCTACGTCAACCAATTTTTTTCTTCTTCAATTCTTTTGACTAATTAAAAAATTAACCAACCAAAATTATATTTGATGTGCGTATCAAGCCAAGTGAAAGTGCAAAATCTTGTTGTGAATTTCTTTCATCAGATGGAAGGTCTTTCATTTTTTGCCCTTTCTCTCTAATTACTTTATATTTCATGGAATCCTCAAAAGAATCTCACATTAAATCATAATTTTTTGCAAACAAATCTCAATTTGGATTTCCTGGTAGCCTGGGATTTTACTGTCGATTATATCCTTGAGATAAGTATCTCGTATATTTTTTTTTTTAAACCCTCTTACAAACACTTTACCCACATTAAAATTAAATAAGAAGAAAATATTTTAGAAAATGTTAAAACAGAATCTGCCAATTAAAATCTCTTAGTCTTATTCAGCACTCGGAATCAGACTAATTCGTGTATTCTCTTGTTAATTGAATGAAGTTTATCTGATTCTGACTCGGACAGCACTGTAATGTAATAATTCCCTCTTTGAATCAATATAACAAAATGGAATTCAAAATGACGCCGTGTGCATTTTACAATACGCGTACAGTAAGTTCTCAAATTCCTCTCTACTCAAATATTTATAAACTACACACCGAACATAATATAAATTGGTGCATGTTGAGTTCAACTCAGGCACCACACCCAGAGATGGCAGAGTAGTTTACGTCAGGTAATCTACGTGGTTAACTACGCGTAGTTAATCGGGTTAACTACACGCCTGATTTGTTTCATTTACTACCTACATTTGTTACGTTTGCTACCTTCACATAAAACGTTAGATTTCAAAAAAATAATAGAGACTACGACTAGCTAGTAGCGGCCGGTGACGACGAAGACAGTTTCTTTTTCTTTAAATTTACAGTTTTCAATATTTCAAACTACATTTTGACATCTAGCGCTACGTCTGCTACATTTAACTACGTTAACTACATTTAACTACATAAACTACCTCATTTATGTAGCAGACGTAAAAAATGTAGTAAATCAAAAAAAATCGCATTTCTGCCATCTCTGACCACACCGGATGTACCCTTGAAGCGATTCCTGGGTAAGAAGAGGAAGTATGTTCATTGAAACGTGCATTTTATCATTTCGGTCTACGGCACAGCAAAGCACAAAGAGCGCCTGGAAACAATAGAATCAAATCTCTCGCCCACATGAGAGTTCTCGAGTTGCTCTTCGTTTATGAATATCCTATATGTTTTATGTTGGTTGATCACCATCATCATCCATGATGGCATGCAACAAAATATTGTGGTAGTTTCACAGCCAGGCTTGGTATCAAAATGTAAGCTGGATCTAGCTGGTAGACGACGACGACGACGAAGAAGAACCTTCTGCAATGGTTTGGTTTGGTATTGGTATTGGTATCGTTTTGATGTTCAGTCATCTGTTATGGGCTCAGTAAAAAAAAAAAAAAACTGAAACACAATTTGGTAGTCAAGTAAATAAATTCAACCCTTTTTCACGCGATTCGAGTTCAACCGTTAAGGCGGAACCGAATTGTTTGTTAGTTTTTTGTGTGAATTTTATTTGTTTTCTAGTTAATATCATTTTGTATGCTTCCCTTTTTTTTCAAAAGAATATAAAGCATAAATGATGTGGTCTTTTATCAACATGAATACACAAAAGGGATGTGCGGTGTAATGTATGTAGTTTTGTATACAAAGAATGTGCATGTTGTTTTGCAATGAATGTTTTGATTTCGTGTCAATCAAAATTGCATCCTATATAAAATGAAAACAAATAATGATAATTAGACTGTAAAGGAAATTGATTTCAATTTTTTTTTCTAAGTTTTTGTAAATTTTGTGGCATATAATATGGGATTTTCATAATTTTGACACTTTTAGAACTTTCGAAATCAAATATTGGCTTTTTACAGCTTTAGATTTGAAAACCCAAAAAAAAAAAAAAAAACTTGGGGTCTTCAGAGCGCGCTCAGAGTTCGCTTCAGGCCCACATTGAACACAGGGCAACTGACTTAGTTCGAAAAAAGAGTTAAAAAAAAAGACGTTTTCGCAGCAATAAGTCCACTGGTTACTTGATGGTTTATCTCACCGAACGGTGGAACAAATCTTAGATTATTGCACTTGCTATTTCCAAAGCATTTGATAAAGTTTCGCATCCTGCTCTTTTATCGAAAATGCTTGCTTTTGGTATCGATGAAACCCTTCTTCGTTGGATTAGTAACTTTCTAGCGAATAGCTCTATACAAGTAGTACTAGACGGATTCCCAAACATAAATCCTGGTGTGCCGAAGGGTTCCGTTTTGTCTCCGACCCTCTTTCTCAATTTCATTAATGCTCTTCTGTCTGTAACTATACTAATCAAATAAATTGTTTCGCTGACGATAGCACCCTTAGCTTTTCATATTTGTTTCCAGATTCACATCCCTGCTCTTCGGACGTGGAAATGAAACGGCTTAATATGATAAGTACATTAAATTCGGCAGCATTATACAATGGGGATTAAGAAATCGCCTAGAATTTAATGCTTCGAAAACTCAATGCTGCCTTCTGTCGGTAAAGCGAGACGTACGTGGCACTAATCAGCTTGCGATTTTAGGTATGTTATCACAAACTATCTTTTGTGGAATGATCACTTAACGTCGCCAAAAATGCCGGAAGATGTTTAGGTTTCCTTTGGAGATGCAATAAATTCTTTTCCCCTTCTGATCTGGCTATTATCTATAGAAGTTATATACGTCCAAAGCTTGAGTATAACTCCCATCTCTAGGCTGGTGCTCCAGCAACTTGCTTAAGCCTCTTGGACAGTATACAAAGACGAGCCTTCAAAATGATCGGAGACAGGAATATTATCGATACTTTTACGTCACTCAAATACCTACGTAACGTTTTCTGTCTCTCACTCTTTTATCGATACTTAACGGTAAGTGCTCTAACGAAATAGCTAGTTGCATACCTCCCCTTAAACGATTTAACCGTATTACTCGCGCTTTCAGGAATGCTCATCAGTTTAAGCTTGAACCCAACTTTGGTCGTACTGTCAAGTATAGGGATTCGTTCATTAGCCGTACTACTCGTATGTGGAATAACCTTCCACGCTCTCTCTTTTCCTCTCATTGTGATGTATTAAAATTCAAGATTAATGCTCACCGATATCACCTTTCAAATCCCCTCCTACTTACCTAAAGCTCGCACTGTGTCTCTGACATATTGAGGGTACATAAAATGCCCTTTAGTGCGTGCTAATTATTAAAAAAAATAAAAAAAAACGTTGAACATACCTAGTGTCAATTTTCAAAGTTTCTTGGCATCACCTTTTCATTTTCGTCTTCAGATCTTCTAAGTGTATTTCGAAATTGCATCCTTTATATGTTAAATATCTTTGTTATGACCTTTTTTCCCTCAAAATAATTCATACGGATTAGAAATTCAATTTTCAGTAAATCCAGGAACTTTTTAAGAATTTTTTTCTAAAAAGCACCGAAATATCGATTTCGACTTTATACTTCCCTATACGTTTGCAAATTTCTTCCCCAACGATTACATTTGTTTTCAACTCAAACTTTAACAATAAGTTCATACAAGTTCGACGAAACTGAAAAAAAAATCCCCTAAAGTTCATCAGCTCTTCTAATCTATCATCATTAAAAGTTATGTGATGTACGTCTCATATTATATCAAAACCTCTTTAGGAATGTTTAAAACTGTATACTCTTCTAAATAATAAAAATACGTGATTTTAACTTAACAGTATTTTGTACGTTCAAACTTTCTTACACTTCAAATCTACAGCTGCTGATGAAATTCTTAGCAAAAACACAATTTTAACTCCTATAAAACACTCCGATACGACATTGCTCAAGACTTTATAGTTTTGAAATTTTCTATGCACTTTGGGAATAGAAAATCCGAATACGTGACTGCATTTGCCTTCCCTTGTATATACTATATACACTTTGAGCGATTAGAAATAATTGAATTATATAATGTACTGCAATTTTAGTTTGTTGCTGCTAAACATATACAACTGCTTAAGGAGCTTTGCTAAGATATGAATATCTTCTATCTTCAAACTTTGATACAAATTTAAGTGCTGAAACATTTAAATAGAATACAAGGTCTGTCCAATTACGTGATCAAATCCATTATCTTTACATCTACTTGGGCATGGGAATCCTTCCATCTTGTATAGACAAAAAGTATCTTTTGGCACTTGAGGGGCATTAAGCTTTCAAGGCGAATATCAAAAGAAAAATCCTCTAGTGGGCAGTCGAAAACACATTTAAGTCATTTTCTGGTCATCATCAAGGTTGGATGTAGTAGTATACATAAATCCTTATTTATTCCTATATTTTTTTTTTTATTATATGGCGTCTGTGAGGTCCTGTGAGGGAATGATGAATGGAAGTCCTGTTTTGTGATGAACGTTCAAAAAGGTAATCTTCATCCCTCGCAAACAAATATTCATTTGGGAAAACAACAACAATTCTAGAACGATTGCTGAATAATTTTTGAATAATAAATGTTAAGCAGTCTTGCTTAAGATGAGGAGTGGCGTTGATTTTCATGAAAATTTCATCATATTTGTATCATTGTGCAAGAGCTCTTTAATACAATGAATATTTAAAAGTTAAACAAAGAATTTCTTCCAGGAATATATCTGCTTCTTATCGTAGTTGGTTAGAAAGTATCTTAGTCAAAGAAGTTGCTTATTTTGCATCAATATAAATTTACATACATAGTATGGCTTAATACATTTTCGTAGGAATTCATTTTACACTCTTGTAGAAAGTTTTAAACTTTTGTTGTAAGGTACGAGTAATAGAGAGGAAAATGCAATCGGAGCGTTTAAGTTAAACAATATAAAAGAGGGAACTCAAATATTTAAGGAAGACTTTTTTTGAAAGAAAACGGAGACTTCAGCTAAATTTTAGAAACGGTGGTGAGTTTAGTTCTTTTTTTTTTAATTTTATTTTAATCCACCATAGAATTGAAGAAGTTGTTCGACTTTGTTATTCATGGCATAGATTCTAGCAATGTAGGAAGTAATAGTTGTACGAAGTTCTCCATTTTATAACATGGTTGTGATACCAAGTTGAATTACGTTCAAAGTTATAAGATATCGATGTGGTACACTGGGGCGTATTCGCACTTTAATGAATTTTATACGAATTTCGAATTTATTTTCCAGTTTTGTTTATGCACGTTACATTGGTTTATGTCGATTAAAATATGTATTGTCATTAAAAAAATACTTTAATTATTACTAAAAAAAATTTACCAATGGGTCGCTCTTACATATATCGAGGTAGCTTATAAGTTGTAAAAAAAAACACAATTGTATAAAAATATGTAATGTCATTAGAGAAACATTTTCAAATTTTTGAAATTAAATTTTTTAATTGCAAGATCGAAAATTTAATCTGATTTATTGATCAAATTTATGGAACCAAAAAAAATTAAATTTTTAATAGTAGATTTTATACAATGGGTTAAAAGTTATTTTTACTACAAAGTAAGACTGATATAAACATTTTGATGAATAAAAAATCAAATATTTTAAATATACAAAATTCAAGTTAAAATTTTTTTTTAATTCTGTTTTTAAAAATGAAAAATCGAAAAACATTTGTCTTTTAATTTTTTTAAATATTTTTACAGAATTTTCAAAAGCATAGTTTTTGTAATGAAAAACTGATAATTCAAATTGGAATTATTGTTTTCAAAAAACTGAAATATTATTTTTTTACATATGTAGGATTGTAGGTACATGTAAAATGCATTAAAAACTCCATATATTTTCTATGGGAAACTTCAAGTGCTCATTGGCACGTGTTCATGTTGACCGATTTCAATAAAATTTTGCACAGGTTTTTATTAATTATCCCATTATTTCTAGAAGAAAAAAAATTTACCTTTATAAAATACGCCCCACCCTACTATATACATAAGTACTTATGTATATTTTTGAAAATTTTATCTATGTAGTTCAATTTACTTTCAATACCCCACAGATAAAGTTTTACAAAAATCGGTAAAGTCGTTTTCGAGATAAATAAGCTTTTTTAACGGTTCCCCATAGAACCTCAAAACGCTAATTTAGAAGCTTGAAAAAACCTTCAGAGGTTTTAAGATGTGGTTTGAGTTACAGACAGACAGAATTACCGGAGAGACTGTTTTAGTGTTCTCTATCGTTGCAATAGCTCTGATTAATGTTCTACTTTCAAAAATGCGTCGAAAACAAAAAAAAATATATTTCTTTCCTCACATTTGTTGTAAGAGATTTTTTTTTTACCTACAATGTATCCTGTATAGTGTATACAATGTACAAATAGACCGTTAAAGAATCACACGTCCGACGTGCTTCACCTACTAAATCATTGCCAATGATTTCTATAGGTACGAGTATACGAATTTATTTTTATTTTTCAACATGACTTCCTTTAAAGTTTATACATGAACTCAATGTTTGACCTACAAAGAAGTTTTTTTTATATCCTGTTGTGAAGTTAACTGGGTACTTGGCAAGGATAAATAATTTACAATCAACTTTGAAATAATATTTATTTTAGGAATTTAAGTTAGAATAAAAAAAAATGTTCAATTGATTGTTTATTGTTGATTTTAAAATTATAATTCCTAATATATAAATACGCATAGTAATAATATAATATTTATTAAAACACATGTTTGTAAGAACATTTTAATTAGGCTGATAAAAATGTAGTTTACTTCATTGATTTATGAAGTTTACATTGCTACTTGAAACTTCTGTCTGCAGATATAAATGTAATGTACAATGTATGTACATATATCTGGATGGGATATAATACACATTTATAGATAACTTATCTGGGTGTAAAGAATGCTTAACAGATTGTTATCGATAAGTGGAATATTAAATGCGGTGTTATTATCTATTCACAAATAATTTATATCGATTTTTTTTTCAAGTACCTAAATAAAAGAAAATAAATCAAATTTAGGTAATGTCTAACCTCAATTGAACCACCCAATATTTTCCAGCTCTTCACTTGCACTTTGCCAATCAACAACACACAGCCCCCTAAGCTTCTATTAAATTAGTTAAATTATTCCATAAAATATTCATATAGTTCATTGAAATGCATAATTCTAAAAACCCATTCAATAATAATAATACCATCACTCTATACATAATAAGAATATAATCCTCTCTATGCGGCTAACCTATCCTTGAAAAAGTATCAATTAATTCAAAATGTGTCACTTTCAACTCTAAAAACGTCAAAACACCGACGACAAAAACAAGGACTAGACGACGATGATGATGATAATGCCGCAAAGTAGTTAAAGCATAACTCTCTCTCTCTCTCTCTCCCTCTTTCTCTCTTTCATCATAACTCATGAATAAAGCTTCAAGATGTCATAAAATTTATAATGAATGAAACTCATTCAAAAGTGTCAATCACTGTATGCTATGCCATGCGGCATCGCAAGGCACAAAGTTAAAGCATATTATTATAGGTTAGGTACTCTGCAATGACGTCAGGTTTTTTTTTATGAAATGATGCTTATGCGGTTATTAAGCGGAACTCCAAAGTTCCCATTATGACACAAACACACAAAAAAAAAATAAAGGTGAATTAACCCATTTGTATGAGTAGAAGGAAATATTGTTGGATGATTTGTTTCTAACAAATTCAAATGCTAAGTAAAGAGTGTACTTATGTATAACACTTCACAATCACAGGATGTGAGATAAGCTTTATGGAATTTTATTATTGTAATAAAATATTTTTTTTTTTGTGGAAATGAAAATAGCAATAAATATTTTTCAATGGATGTTACTCCTGTAAATAAAGTTATGCGATATGGCTTATTTGACTTGTAGAAGGTTTTTTTTTTTTTGGCTTGTGCAAATTAAACATAATTTTATTGTTGAGAGTAAGTAACACAATGTATGATTTATTAGAATTTTATTGCTTGGCTTGGTAACTCATACTCCATTAAACAACAACAAAAAAAACATGACAGAATAATTACACTACTTATACCAGGGCTTATAGATACTTGTCTGCAATACAAATAAAATCCTCGATTAATGTACTTTAGAATAAAAAAAAATTAAAAGTAAAAAAAAGTTATAGCCGTTTTTATAAAAAAAAATTGTTATATATCTAATTGTTATATATCTAATGATATACACTTAAACGCAAAATTTCAAAAAAAAAATTTTAAGTACTCTAGAAATTTTACTGAAGGAAATTTATTAAGTTTGTTTTTGCGATAAATATGTTTTGTCTTAACGGTTATTATACAGGTAGCGTTATAAGTTTTTAGAGCTAAAAAAATTTCAATTTCCCCTCAAGAGAATCTCAATAAAATCTTAAGTCTAAATTTAAAGAAAATACCTTCAGTTGTTTAGGCTGTAGGTCGAGATACAGACAGATAGAGTTACGAGACCCACTTTTTTCATATTAAGTATTGAAGTGAGACTTACCGAGAGTCTGGTTTGTGTTACCAGTATAAGAAAAAAATCATTCAAAATTAAGTTTTTAATTAATTATATTTATTATTAGACAGCCTCAAGAACAAATTGTTCGTTTCTCATTTTTCCCACAAAAAAATTACTAATTTGGTACCAGGACGAGATTAGACGAAACATAAGTCATAAGAGACCAAAAAGTGATTTTTTTAAAGAACCCGATAAATGTCGAAATAAAATTTTTAAAAAAATTTCATAAATAAATATATGTGCAAAAAAAAATTATTAAAAAAATAATGCCAAAAAATTAGTCAAAAAATTTCATTTGAGAAAAAAAGTCAATTTGGCATGTTTTCGAACCACACGAATAAATAAATTGGTCAAAAAGAAAAAAAGTTTTGTCCATATAAATTTTTGTCCTTAAGAAAAAAAAAGTTTAAAAAGAAATTTTGTCAACAAAACATTTCAAAAAAAGGTTCGGTCAAAAAATGTGTTGTCAGGGAAATTTTTTTGAACCGCCTACCAAGTTATTAGCTAATCATTCCATCCTATGATCAGTGTTCTGCGCTTATATGTATATTCATTAATAAAATTGGTAGGGTATATTCGTTAGTTTACTACTAAACTTACTAACATGAGTTATTGCTCCATAAATATCGGAATTGTTACTTATTGTAAAGTCCGTACTATGGCTACCAATTGTTGTTTTGCTTTATTAGTTTACAAATAGGAAAATACACAGTTGGACATTTTTTCTTTGGGGTGTGCTGACCTCGAATCCGAATTTAAAAATGTTCAATCAGCTGTTTGCATTTCTCCTTATAACGGGTGTCCCAACAAGAACGCAAGATTTAAATTTTAAATAAAACGCAGATATTTAAAAAAAATCGCGAATTCTTTATTATATACATGAAGATGCAAATCTTTCGTCAAAATTCGCTGCATAGTGGATTTGGAAACACCAATTTGCTGAGCTCGGTGTCGAATTGAGGTGGATGGAGTTTGAGCGACATCATCACGTACTGCTGCGATATTTTTGGTCGAAGGCGCGTTGTTGTCTTTACATCAGTGACAGACCCAGTTTCAGCAAATTTTTCCATTAATTGCTTAACAGTTGACTCTTTTGGAGCATTATTGTAACCCCAAATTGATCGCAATTTGCGAACTGTAGCCATTTTGGTAAAACAATTTCACAATGAGAATGCGTTGTTCATTGGTGTGGCGCTCCTTTTTTATTAACCTTATATCTTCTGCTAACAAACAATAATAATTGTTCAAATGTCAAACAATGATACTTCGAATGGCACCAAATTTAAATCTTACTTTCTTGTTGAGACACCCTTTATATTTATATAAATACAAATCGTAAAAATAATACCTTTTTCAAATTTTTCGGTCACTATTAGCGACCTAAGGTTTACCTACTTACTTTAAAGATGCGAAAAAAAAAATCAAGAACTTTTGCCACCGAATCGAATATAAAAAAAAATTGTAGCACAAGTGCATCAAAAATATGATTTTGATTCAATATTATACATTCCCTGATAATTTCCTCCCAGAGCATTTTAAATTTAATTGTTTCATTTCTACATTATTCGAGCATTTTTATGGCTGCAATGAGATTACAAACTTTGTAATAAAATCTGTCTCTTTATCGAAATGTAACCATTTACAAAACTTTTAATCGTTTCCATTCTCTCTGGCGCTGTGCTGGTCTAGAGGGACAAACCAGACAACGCACAAGAAACTTTGCTTTGATTTTAATTGAGAGCCATATTCCATCCATTATAACCTAATGCAACTGTCTGTCGTTGTCACTACCAAACTAACTACATAGAGCTTTTAAAAAGTTTCATCATCATGGAACCATATAAAGTTGCATGAAAACTAAATTTCCATTCCCCCAAAAACAGCAGAAAAGGCTATGTGTGGTAAAAAAAACTTGCACAAAATTTAATTCCATAAGTTTTTTTTCGCTCCTGGTCTCACCATATCGCCATCGCCACCGTACACAGTCTGTCTGTGCCAAAGTATTTTAGATTTGTCAAGCCATCACACTCAGCTGGCGGTGATTACATAAATTAATTAATTAATAAAAACAAGAAAAAATTGAAACAACTAGAGTGTCCGATTTCATTCGTTTTTACTGATGGCTATGGCTAGCAGTCTATACCATCGCCATTCGTAGTCACACTTAATAAATGCGGTTGCATGAAATAAAGTTTTAATTGTTGAACTTTTTTTTCTAATTTTGTTATTTTTTTTTTTCTTTGCAGGTCAGTGTTTGATAATTCTCTTAATGTGTGTGGTGTCGCGAAGTTATAATAGCCAGTTAATGTGGTGGTAAGTTTTAAAGACCATATAATTTCCGCACTACAATAATTTCTTAAGATTGGTAATACAGGTTAAACCTATAAATTATTATTTAAGTATAATGAAGTTTATGTTTAGTGTACCTACCTATTATAAAAGTTCATGACCTTCTTTCTTTAAAAGAGAAAAACACCTTAAGAGAGAATATAATTCAATTTAAACATTAAATGTCCAACTGATGTGAGGGAAAGATTAATGATTGTCTCTAAACTCAAAGGCTAAACTTTAATATTTAACCCTCTGCAGACATCCAATGTATGTATATGCGAAGATACAAGAGAGGTTCAAATTCGTTGAATTTCAGTTCAAATGAAAAGTAACAAATGGAGCAAACGTACAGAAACTGATAATAGTTTCCTGAAAATATAATTTTTTATTATCTGTAACATACGTGAACAGTGAACACAGAAGGCTAGTTGAGTAGAGATACCTAAAAGAAGTGATGAAGTATGTTGTAATATATCCAAGTTCAGCAAAAGATATAAATCAAGAAAGAAAGTGGGTAATTTTTGTCAGAATTTTAATCAAGCTCTTCACAATTTGGTGTGAGAGAAAAGGTATAACAGGAAAATAAGAGAGTGTACAAAGCGTTTTATCTTTTTTGACAAAGGGTGTTATATTTTTTTGTAGGTTTCTTTTTTTCTATAGATGCCCTTGGGCGAATTTATATGGCAACAATATAAATCTTCAAAATGAATGATTTGTTAAGGAGGACTTCTCGAAGTGTTATGTTCAATACCATTTTTGGACAAAAGAAAAAAAAGCATCCAATCAATAAATAAAAACTAATAGCTGTTCGTTAGTATGTAAGACAGTCATTTTGTAAGCAGGTGGGCGAACTTTTTACAAATTTTCATATTATTTTTAATGCGGTTTTTACAAACAAGTTTTTAATAGGTGAAACTGTGAAGCGGGGCAGGTAGTTTTAAAACTCTATGCATTCATTTGCAAGCTTTGGATTGGTTTTGCCTTATTTTGCATACTTTTCCACTCATTTGCAAAAAAAAAAATAAAGAATACACAGAGAATGTAAATAATCCAAAAAAATTGAGAAAAAAATTATTGCAATCTTTTTAAAGTCAAATAACAGTTATCAAAAATTTGCTGTTAAATTTAACACTGTCAAATTAACCTAAAAAGATCATTAACACTGTAATGTGGTTAATTTAACAAGATATCGTATTATACTAACAATATATTTCAGGGTACCCAGGCAGACACATAGAGTGGGGCCTCCCATGAGTCAGACACCTATAACTATCAAAGTGCAATAGTTTTGACAGGTTTTAGGAATCTGACCCCACTGTAGTTGCTTGCTTGCAGGTATACAAATCAGCTTTGAAGATGTCTGGCTAACTTTAGGCCCCACTGTAGTTGTCTGCCGAGTGTTAGAAAAAGTTGGAGACATTGTTTCCATGAACGTATCAAAAAACCAATTCTGATTATTTCCGAAACTCACCTGAATTTGTGTAACCCATTCGGACGTACTAGACGTACGTCCCTAGGATCTTAGTGTATTTCATCAAAATCAGCTTCATTTAATAAAACCTTTTTTTTATATTTCCTTTTTTTCAAAATTTTAAAATGCTAAATTTCAACAAAATTGGGAAAAATAAACATGTCAATTTTCTCAAAAACCGTTCAACCTCTATTTTCGCACCGGAAATTCGTTTTAGAAAAGAACATGAAATATAGATTCGTTCGGTTACTTTCAAAATTAATTTCGAAATGAACACAATTTTAATTTGCCGGCTTTTTCACCACAAACCAACATCTACCACCAATTTTCAACTGTAGGTGAAGAATAAACAAATTCAATTAAAACTGTTTCATTTTTGTCTGTTTAATTTATTTGTTTTGGGTCAAAAAAAATTATATTTGTTTTCTTTTTTATAGCCAACTTGGTGTTTCATATAAATAGGTACTCACACTTTTTCACACTCGATTTACTGGACAACATCATTTCGCTATACCCAAATCCAACATACATGAGGTTTAATATAACTACTTAAAAAAAAAACCCATCTGATGCCCATTGAGACATATTTTTTTATTATAAAAATAAAAATAAAAACTTAACGAATTGGATTTCATTCGAAAATTGACAAAAATATATGAAACTTTTATGGCCTCATAAAAACATAATGATTTTTTGCTCCACACCTTTCAAAAAAAAATAAATAAAAAGTCAAACAGAAACGTCAACCAAGAATCACATATTTTCTTCACGGCTTCATTCAGTGTTAAAGACAGATCCCCCATCTTTTTTTTACTCAAGGATATCGGAAATTACTGACGACGACGTTGAACGGGCGAGATAAAAGGTATTTTCACTTTAATTGGCCGCCATTTTCAGAAAATGTTGACGCTTGTTCATTTTTTTTTTCGTTTTGTTTCATCCAGATACAACTTTCCTATAGGTAGGTGGTACTCGAATAAAAATGACAAACAAAGAAATATCCTTTCGAAAATCAGCAATGAATTTAGTATTCAGTTCACGTTATTGGGGTGCAAAAAAAAAAACCATCTGCCAAATCCATCCCGAACAAAAAAAAAAGAAATCACTTCTTGTCTCAACCATAATAACCATAAAAATGGTGTGGGCAGGTCAGTTACGACGACAACCGACGATGTTTCCCTTTTTTTGTGCGCCCTTGTCCCAACAACAAACAGATTTATCCATAATCCTGAGAAAATCCTTAAAGGTCACGATTAACTAAAATTGTGTGCTTTAGTCTGGGATAGGCCCAATGTTAGGCTATTGACACACTGGTGTTTGTGTTTTCACAAATGAAATTTGACTACGGATTTCCCGAGCTTGAAATTGCGATGTATTCGCACAATAAAAGAGATATAAATAACAGTATTATTGTTGTATGTTGGCCTGTAATTTGTGTCAGGATGCAGATAAAAGTAAGCTTTTGATGAAGAAAAAATACATTATAAGGAAGTTATTAGCACCCACTATCATCCTCGTCTATTGTATATTTATCTAGACGACATGACACTTTTGCGGAACAATCAATATGCTATGCACTCACTCGGCTGGAACACAAATATACTCGTACAGACTTTGATATATATAGATAGGGTGGTTCAAAATTATGTTAACAAATTGTGCATTTCAAGAAAGCATTTCATGGGTATTTTACAAGGATGGCATTATGACACCCATGAACAAGAAAATGTCTTTAAATAAATATAGATATATAGCTAGAGGCAGGAAATTGGAGTCAATGGAGCGCATATTTTCTTCATAAATGTCTCTGACTACGGGCAGGAATGCACTCATGCAAGGCATCGTCAGGAACGTGAACCTATAAAGCTGGCAAATAAGATGGAAATTTTAAGGATGCATCGTGAAATGCTTAGATGTGTCAATAGGTTTTTTTTTTTATTTTATATTTTAAGTGGCAAAAAATAGAGGAGGGAAGGGGCAGAATGTGTTTTTCGATGAGAAAAAATATAGAAATCTATGGCATAGTTTAAGTTAAAGTTGATGGTTTTTTATTTTTGTCGTATCGTGGCTTGTGTACCGAAAATAGATACATAAATATATAGCCAATATTTTTACGGCATTACGTGGTATCTTATTTTTTTAGCTTAACTTTAGGATTTTGGAAAACGTTAATTTGATTTTTTAACGGAAAAAATTTAAGAAGAAATAAATTTTTCCATAAGATTTTGTTACCAATAAACTATGCCACGTTATTCAATTGATGAACAAGGAAACAAGTTGTCCATAGATCCACCCCTTACTTGGTCTCATTTCCAAAAAATTGTCGAAAACGAGACGAGCCTAACTTCTAGGCCTACAAGACGTGAACGAGACTTACTTACTTACTTACTTAGGTCCTCAGACCTTTTACGTTAGGGGGTTCCCCTTGCGGGGCATAGGGACTCAACCACTCCTACGTGTCATCGTGTACGATTTCTGGAGATGTACCTCAGCTCTCTCCAACTCTTCCCCAGTTGTGTCCTCTTCGACCGTTCTTCGCAAAGTACTTCTAGGTCGGCCCACTCCTCTGCATTGTGGGTGAGAGGGTTCCATTGCATCTCTTGACCCGCAACCTTTTCGAAGCGTATGTCCAATCCACTGCCACTTACGTTTTCGTATTATAGAGTCGATGGGTTCCTGACCAGTCTTCGCATGAAGTTCATCATTGGATTTACGGTTAGGCCAGAAAACCCGCAAGATTCACGAACGTTTGCAGCTTTCTTGTGACAGTGGGTGTTACTTTCCAAGTGCTGCATCCATAAAGAAGCACGAATTCTACATTGGAGCGGAACAATCGTAGCTTGGTCTTTAAGGTTATAGAGTTGTTCCTCCATATTTTGAACAGCATTCCGAACGGAACCTTTGCTTTCCCGATTCGGCTGGTTATATCTTGTTCGGTCGCGCCATCAGTAGAGACAATACTCCCATGGTATTGAAAACTCTCTACCAACTCTACTGGTTGTCCAGAAACATCTATTTGAGTAGATGGGGAAGTTCAAAGGTTGATCCTCTTTGTTTTTGCCGTATTGATCTTAAGCTTAAGAACTAGACTTACTGAAAGAAAATTTTTCAAAATTTTTTTTTTTTTTAAGATAAAATTACATATTCCTTATAATTGAATGGTTGAATAGAAATGCTGTTACTAGCATGAGACTTAGTCGTGATATTATTTTAGAACAGAATTTTAGATTTACATAAATTTGAATTTTATAATACAGAATTTCCTAATCCACATTAAGCAACTTATACAGAATTATAATCCGAATCCTTTTTAGAAGACAGTTTTTGATAATTTTGGATAATTTTACTGTGTGAAAAAAATTTCCTTGTTTCGGTTCCACCTATACCCTATCCGAAGAAAACGATTCTTCGACATTCTAGGTATTTTTGTTATGGCCCATTGTTTCTGGGGCATAAAAGTTAGGATTCAAAGGTGATAATTTGTTTAATAGGTGTGTACATTAATCTACCTCATTAATTATTAATATCAAAAATAATAGTTTGCAATCTGTGTTGACAGACATCTAACAATAGGGTAAATCCAAAAAATACGGCCACTAAAAATGGCTGTTTTATTTTTTACCCATCAAAAGTTATATCTAAAACTATCGCCTATTGTCCAATTTTTCTAAAGCAATGATAATTTATCTAAAACTTCATCGTTTTCATTTTTTAATAAAAAAAAAAAATTATATATATTTCCATTAAGTAAACCTAATTGTATATAATTTTTCTTATCTGAATTAAAGCACCAACCCATGTTGCAATCACATGCCATTTAAAATATAGTCCTTGAATCCAAAACCGAATAATATTCAGTTTTAGTGCGTGACAAACAACTAACCAACAACAACTGTTGCTATTTTCAAAACGATATTCATATAACAGAAAAATAAAATAATTTTATTATAACCAAGTGATGCCTATACGACTCACTGTTCTGCCTGCGTGAAATATAGAAAAAAAAAAGAGATTTCTCCTTTTTATCGCGTGTTATTTTTCCATAATTTAATAGCTTTTTTTTTACCTTTTAATTAAGATAAAAACTTTTAGTTTAAATTGATTCAAGAAATAAAAAAAAGGAAAAAGATTTAACTTTATAGCGTGTGTTGGCAGTTTCTATGAGTTTCAATGAATTTAAAACAATTGTGAATGAACACTAACTGTAATTGCTTGATTACTTACAGTTGTTGTTTCAACAACATCAATTTGATTTATGTTTTGTTATTTTTTACTAATTCAATTAGTGAAATAAAATAAATATCTACCTTATCAAAATTATAAATTATTTATTATTTCTAAATATACCAACTTGTTGAGTTTGTAGACAATTTAACAATTTGTTAAACTGTTTTTTTTTTTAGTTTATGCTTTCGTGAACAACACAATTTTCTTCAATAGATGTGTATAAATAAATACTTAATTGATTTGCCATTTAAATAAAATATATGTATTTGACTTACCGTTTATCCTTACGCGTTTGAGATGAACGAGAATATCCATTAACCATTGTGCCACCGCCATAACAAAGACTATGACTTTGCCCGGAGCCTATTTTGAATCTCAAATCGATGAGAATATTCGTTTCGAAAGATCTGAAATTTAAATTAATAATAGATAAATACTGTTGAGTCCTTTGTGAAAATTAAATGGATTCGATTAAATTTGTATAGGTAGCGGAATGAAAAGGTAGAGAGATAATTCTTTTTGAATTTATCAATGAGCAATTTACAATTCCACTTTAAGGAAACATTGCGTTTACTGAAACATGAAATTAGCTGCAGGTACATAATGATTTGTTAACAATTCTGATATCAATTAACTGATATGGAAATTATGCACTGCAATTTTATACATGAATGAAGGCTTTTCGATTTCCATGCGTCAATCAAAATGAAGAAGTCTTTCGCTTAAAGCAATCGTGGTATTTATCTTCAAAATTTACATTTTCGTTATTAAGTCCCAAAAAACTAATCGTGTAGAATGTGCAGTTTTCCGTCTGCCATAAAAGTCTAGTCTAGCAAAAAAACCGCTTGGTTAAATTTTTGCAGCTTTTCTTTTATCACGTACAGAAGTTTCGACTGCAACCCTAAATTCATTATGAGGATGTTTTTTTTAGAGGTTTAGAACTTTAAGTTGGCAACACTTTTTTAACTGGCGGCTATTTTAACAGCTGTCAAGTGATTTGTGTTTAGTTTGGTTTGGCATTTCAACATGAATAGACTGACGCTTGAACATCGCTTCGTAGCTTGCCAGATTTTCATAAGAGAATTTTGTTTAGCAATGAAGCTCAATTTTGGTTGAAAGATTGAAAGTGTATGTTGAAACACAGTTACACACAGAAAAACTGACTGTTTTGTGTGCTTTATGGGCTGTTGGAACCATTGTACTTCTTTAAAAACAGTGATGACCAGAACATTACAGTCAATGGTGACCGCTATAAAGCCATGATTACTGACTTTTTCGTTCCTCAATTGAACAACTATTATATGCAAGAGCTGTGGTTTCAACAAGATGGCGTTGGAAAAAGTGATCGAAAAATGGACCTGCAGATTGAATTACGTCCGAGCCAGCCGTGGCGGTCATACATCAGAAATTATATTTAAATTTTAATGCCGAAAGATTATCTTTCAAATATACCTAGTCTATTTCATGACAATTTTAAAAATTCATCTTTGTTTTATACCATTTCAAAGTTCAATAGCTCTACAGAAAAACACCCTTCACTTTTTTTTTACAAAAATTCTTACACTTAAGTTAAACCTAACTAACTAAAGTTAATTCAATGTAATTTCAAAGTACTTTTAAGGAACAACAAATTTTAACTGAAAACCAATTTCAATTACATCCTCAAATATTTCCCTTTAAATTTTACACTACCAGTAAATGCATTTGCCAAAATCAATTAAAATCCAGTCGTGCATTTTATTTATTGATAAATCTTGTAAAGTGTTAATAATATATGAATACCGTCAATTTTGTAGCTTGCTTTGTTGAAAACGTGTTTTCTTTTGAATTGAATTAATTCAACATAAAATTCATAATGATTTACATTTCTTTTTGAAGGATTCAATAAATAATTTGAATGAATTGCTAAGGGATGTGTGTTATTGATTTATCTTACAACTTTGTATTTTACTGATGATGCTATTCAGCAAAGTGTTCCAAATTGATTTTAAAATCACGCTTGGCTTGGTACATTCGTTTCATGATTTGAATTAATTATTATCAGTAAACAAATATAAAACCCTTTTAGTTATATTTCAACTTTTATGAATTACTGGAAACATAATTTTGGCAAGCTTTTATGCCAAAATTAAGTAAACAAAAAAAAAACACTTCCCCCTTAAAAAGAAAACATTATATGCATAATTTTCGTTTAAATTTTTAGATGTTTCAAAACAACAAAAAAATGTGTCAATTTATGTTAACAAAAAAAAAATGTCACCTACAGCTAGGTGAAATTTGTATACTTCCTGTTGAACAAACGTGTGCAATCAGTTAAACTCTGGGGGTAAAATAAATGTTGTACCTCCTCGTATATGCCATGACACTTTTCTTTTTTGATGTTATTCGTGTGGGAGTTGTGTTCTGTATAACAACAGATGTTAATCACAACATTTGTTTCCAGGACACCAGGGAGTGTTGCCTCATTATTATCGTAGACATTTAAATTCAAGAGGGAGACACCACCTTGCATAGCAATAGCTACATACAACTTTTATGTTTTTATTTAAAACTTTTTTTTTTTTAATAGTCTTGGGAATGAAATTAAACTTGAATTTGCGGATATAAACTGGTTTTTTTTTGTTACTTTTTTTTGCCCACAAATGAACATAAAATGACCTTAAAGTTCACGATTCGTTGTAAGGACCAGGACACACTTCGGATTATGACCATACCTGATGGCTGTTTTAGTATAATAATAATAAATAAAATGAGAATATGAAACCTAAAAACGGATCTTAAACTTTTTACTTGAAATAAATTCTGTTGTAAATTTACATGTTTACATTCGAATTGTGAATTTCGACAAACTCTTAAGAAAAGAGCTTATAATTATATAGCACAATTGACCACGAAAGTAAAGCGACGTCTAGATAATATCTCCAGATAACATATTTCAAAAACGTTTTAAATGAATAACTTAAGTCGTTACAAAATAATTCTTTAAATATTTTTCAAGGGATATCGATCCTACCTTTTTAAACTTACAGTCTTCACTTTAAATTCATCCTGTTCAAAATTAAATTAAACATTTTGCTAGTTGAATTCATGTTTTTTCAAATGATATTCATCTAATAGAACGAACGGTGAAAAAATTTTAATTTTCCCATTAATATTGAAATTTAATTTGTGAAAAAGATGAATTTAATGTGAAGAGACTGTAGTCTATAAAGTGGCATTCAAGTTCAAAATTTGGCCATTAAGTAAAAACACATGACTACATCGCACGAACTTTTTAATGTCGACAGACAAAAATCCGGTGCTATGAACGGTTTTTTTTTAAATTTCTAATTTGAATTCCCAGACAAAATTTCATGAAATTAATTAAAATAAAAAGCAATGGACCAAAGGGTCTACCCTGAGGTACACCTGCTGTATAGTGTTTGAATTGACCTTGATGTACCTATATTTCTTAATTTTTACTGTCTGCATCATCAAAAATCTTCAACTTTAAGAATGTTGAAATAAATAATAGTGTCCACTTAAACTTTGTTCCAAGCGACAAGAAAAATAAAGAGTTAAGTTATTAATGATGTTAACTAACCATAACTAATGGACAATTTAAAAACCACTTTATCAACTAAATATAAAATTCTTCTATGAATTATTTCATCAAAGAAGTAAAAAAATAAAACTACCAAAGACAAAATGTCGTCTTTTTCAAAGGCAACGTCTAGCTTTATTTGATGGCTCTCAAAGCCACTAATTAGATCAGTTAATGACATTTAGTACAAAAGAAAAAACTCCATCACCCCCACCGCGTGATGTATAGAAGCCACTGACACCACCATCCATATTATTATCTTCCATTGTCAGCCACTAATTGTGTGCAAATTAAAGTTTTTCATATAATTCAGCTTCCCATAAGGGAATCCACTTTCAAGACATCATTCTTCGTATAGAAAATAGGTACAAGAATCCACCTCAATTCCAATAAAACATTATTATAGGAGTTCCATTTAGCTGCAATATATCCTGAAATTTCTCTTGTCTACGAGTAGATGATGCTGAACCTGAATTCTATAGAATCGAATATTTTATATAATGTGGTGTTCCCTTGATGATCATGGCGCCTTAGTGCTTTTGCAAAAGAAAAATTCAATGGCACTATGTTATCTAGACACATTGGCAAAATCCATAGATTTTTCTTATAGCTTTCTTTTCCATACATGTTTTTAAGGACTATAAGCATTTTGAAATGAAAAAAAAATGCCGTGTAGCAGCAGCCGCCAACTTTATAAGGAAAATTTTAGGCCGAAATGATTTTGGAATAGAGCCAAAAACCCGGATATGACCTAAATTCGCTTGGTGCTTAGAGCTTAAGCTACAACAAATACCCGCATATTCTGAGATATATAATCTCCTCTTTTACATTCATAAGGTTATAAGGCACACAGCTCAGAGCTAACAGCAGCAGGCAGCATCAGTTTATTTTCAAAATGAAAAGGATATGTGTGTAACGTGACACTTTTCTTCAGGATATTCGATTTTTTACGTTTTGGAGAGATAAACTAATAACGATATACCTCCCCTCCAATCGTATATGTATGATGATTTGTAGGGAAGTTCTTAAGAGAAACATCTTTAAAATCTTATAATCTTCATCTTTATTTTTTTTTTTTTTCAAATTCGCAAATGTAATTGCCTAATGTTATTTATCTGATGGGGCCGGACGTTCCGTTCTCGATTAAGACTTCTTCCCCCATTCGACCTAGAATTAGGAAAACTTTACCCACTTACCATCATAAAAACAAAGCCGAACTAACTAAATGGAATTATCAGTATTTGAGCCAAAATATCAGCAGAAACGAGGAGGAGGTTTCTGGCAAATAAAGGAAGCTTATATAGTTACCATATAGCTCTAGTTAAACGTATACGTTTTGTCACTGTGTCAGAATTTAAGTTTTGCAACTGCAACAGAAGTCTCTGGTTAACCCCCAACTAGATCTAGCTTGAACTGAATGAAATTCCATTAACTAGAACTACGAGTAGAACATGTCCACAAATTCGATGTTATTTTAAAGTGTGAAGAGAGTTTCATAAGAACTAGCTATAGCTACTCTGATGGTATATGTGAAGAATTGAGAAATAAAGGAGGAAGCAAGAATTGCATATAGATATTGTTAACTTATATACTCATGGAAGAAGTGAATTTTCGTTTAGGTATATGTGATGGAACAAAAGCATAGACTAGCATCAGATTAAAGAATTTATTTTGTAAAGAGTTGGGTAATTTTAAATTGAAAAGATTAAATTTTGTATAAATTTTTGTGACCACACCACACGATGTGGGTCTTTGTATAAAGTTATTAAAATTTAAATTTTGTGGGATTATATTCAATAGTTGATTACTTAAGAAGAAACTGACTTCCAAAAAACTTTCCTGAAAATGTGAAAACAAACTTGTTGTTATTAACTTTAAAAAAAAAATGAAGTACTATTAGTTCAATAAAAATGGAAATGAGGAAGCAGTTAGAGTAGCCTGTAGGAAGCTTAAATCCAATTTTTCGACCATTAACTCTTTGTAGAGTTGCCACTACGAGATTTTTAATCGAAATTTTTAATGTTTTAACTACTCACTGAAGTAAATAAAAAATAAGAAAGGAAGAGTAAGCGTCTGCAAAATAATTTGCAATAAATCTTATAATTTCGAAAAGATAATAAAATAATAATTTTACATGTTTCAAAAATTTCAGATGTATTAGTTATTGTTGGACGTAAAAAATTCATCAGTCTTTATTTGAAGAAAGCAAGGAGTTAATGGTCAAATATTTGGATTTAGTATTCTAACGATTTCTAAAAAAAATGTCTTCCCTATTTCCGCATTAATAAAACCTTATTTGACTGAACTATACTTGAGCCTACAACAGTCACTGCTTGACCGTCCGTTTTGCTACAACCTAATTTGGGTGGATTTTCTTGAAATTTGGTGTATAATGGTTTTTGGGCCGAATCTCCGTTGTTTTAATTTTTTTTAAGTACCGAAAATAACATTTATTGGCCTTTTTGGAAAATTTGATTTTTCTCGAAATAGGCTCCGACCATTTTTTTTTTTTTTTTTTTTGAAGAAAAAATTAAGCAAATATATCTGAGAGGTACCGTTAGCTCTCATAGAATCTTTTTTTTTTTTAAATATTCTCAAAAATGGGTCATCTGATTATAGTCAAAATTTTTGTGCAGAACCTCTAAAATTTATTAAAAGTATTCAAGACATATACATATATTTAAAAAAAAAGTGTGAGTTTTGAAAAAATATAATTATTTTTTGAAAATAAAATATTTCAAAAATGGCTCGAAACATGATACAAAACGCTTTTTTAAAACTATCTTTAATACCTTGAACACAAAATTTTACTTTCGGAAATAATGGTACCTCATACAAATGTTAAAAAACAGTATTCAAAAATTTCTCGAAAACGCCACCGACAATTTTAATAAAATTTATTAAGGGTTAAAGTATTAGTATGATCCACCATAAAACAACTAAGAATTGAAATTAAAATATTGTTAACGGCACTATAAAAACAAAGGTTAATAAAATTCGTTCTCAAAAAATTTCTAATTTCTCATGAACGGCACCGACAATTTTGATAAAAAATTTTCAGTGCAAATTTTTTAGTACGGGTTCCCTCGTTAAGGTTAGTTCTCTATTTTAATACTTCAAAAAAAAACATCCCGATTTCATGTAGGTCTTTTGAATATTTATAATCTTATTACCTTAATATTAATTTTGAATAAAATGAGAAAAATAAAACAAAAATTTTTTCAGCCTGATTTGAAGTAAAAGGAATATTCACCTAAATGAAGTAAACAGCACAACTCTATTTCCGTACTTATCAGTAGTGAAAATAATACATATACAAATACTGACACCAATTTGTGGTCAAATATGCTTCGGCATCGTTTCCGTTTTATTTTTTGGAAATCTAATATTTATACTGACGTGTTTGTTTTCATAAATATTCCAATACTCATAAACTACATATACAAATTGAAAAAAGCTATTTTCAACTTTCCTTTCAGCAACGGAGTTGAAATCAACTGCAAGGTTGCCATACTGTAAAGTTATCAGCAAGTTGACCAAAACTGAACTGTTGCTCTCTTTCGTAGTAATGCAATAGTTTCGTTACTCCTATTTTTATAATGGAAATGTATTAATATTTAAACAAAAACTTCTATTGGAATGAAATAATATCAAAATGTTTTCTCTCAAATTTAATTGTTGTTTTTGCTAACGGTAAAACTTTTTTTAAATCCCTATCAATCAATCCAGTGATCCACCATTAAATACCCATTTCCACTTGTTTTCCAAAAATCATCAGATTGGTATTGTTTACATTGAAGCTTCTTAAATAAACCCTTCTGTTCTCGTAATCACTTCAGTTTAAAAATAGAAATTAAAGCAAAAAAAAATAACACCTACATAAAAGATAAACTCAAACCAATTAAAAAAATCGATCCTTTGGAGTCATTTTCAACAAACATTCATTTACTATAATCTTAAACGAAGAACACTGGCCATCAATATCATCGGGGAACAAGAAACCGCATGCAATAAATTGCACAGATAAAATTCTCTTTTCGATATAAATCAATATGGCGCAAGCAATACAAAAAGGATTCATCAGAAACGCCCACCATCACCGCCCACAACTTTGCCGGAATAAAATAAGTTTTAAACCTTTTTTTTTTTGAATTTTTTTCAACGACGGAGCTTTATCTGTGATGTGCAGCAACACCATGTGTGGAAAATCTTCTTCCTTATTTCACTTTCGTTAATTAATTTTCTTTTGCAGTGTAGAATTTTTTTTTTTGTGTTTGATGTGGAAAAGGGAAATTTTGCAAAATTCATTAAAAGACCTACCTGCTGTGAGTGAGTTATCCTAGTTCCTAGATCAATGGAAAAAAAAGACTGAAAGATCCAAAAAGACTGTTGGCTGGCACGAGTGTTCAGTTCCGCGTAAATTATGTCACACCGAGTTATGCTTTCTACATGCAGCAGGAAGCAGCGACAGCAGCAATATCAGTAGCAACGGCAACGGCACTCCAAGGACTTTTCAATTAGAGCCAATTTTGCAAAACTTGTCACACACACTAGCGGTTAAAAAGGTACAAGGTACAACATGTACATGTATATGTTAATATATCCTTCCTATGACTGATACACACCGACGGGCATCAACGACACCAGAAAAACGCACGACACCACACCACACCACACAGTTAGTTGTTGCTGATATGTTGGTAGAACAAAACCGCACAAAAACGTTCAGTCGGGAAGGCGAGAAAGGACATCACATCCTGGGTGATATGATGTACCATGCAATTTACACGATATAATTCCTCCGTCCTTGCCAGAAGGTATATTTTGCAGTTCAGCTAGGCCTCTCACTCCTCCTCCTCCAAAAGTCGAAAGGATTATCTGTTCAATTCGGAGCGAAAAAAAGGGATATGCCGAACAGTGTGTGTATAGAAAAAAAAATTAATCACATATGAGAATCACACACCATGGGCGTCCAGAACTTGCCGCGTCGACGTCCTCACACATCCATTTTCACCACACAAGGATTTGCAACCAATATAGCCGTTTGAATTTTTTTTTATGGTATTTTCAATTTTTCACTTAAAATAAATTGCAATTGCCCGCTGGCCAACTCTTCATGATTATTTGGCTTCGACCTTGTTTTTTGTGACTCAAATTTTCCACTTTGTGCTTCTTGGACGTTTTGGATTATATTTTTTTTTTTTATTTGTGGTCGAAAACCGGAATTAGAGAAAAGTTTCTTTTAATTATATTTTTAGGAAGAAGCACTCTTTGACTATTTAGTTTTCTTTTTAAGTGGCTTCTTGGCCAAGAAGCCAACCGAAATGATTAAAATCAAAAACTTAACTGATATTCAATTGGGAAGCGCATCATGGTAGAAACTAGCAGTTGAAACATATAGACCATGCGATCATCAGTTATAGTTAGCCTAGCCAGGTATAAGCTTACATACTCTAATGTTTATAGTCTTTAAAAGTATATTATGGAGCAGCAGCAGAAGCGTGCAGAGAAATTAAAATAAACTTTTCTTTCTGCTCAAGAATCTTAATTAAATGCTGCGATAAATTGACTGCTATATAGTGGTGTTTCGGCTTCTTCCTCCTCTCCATCTGCCACAATTGGTTAATGTTTGGCTTTGCAACAATTGAATACATACATAGGTATATGAGCATTGCGTGTTTAAATTTTTAAAAAATGTAGAATGAAAGCCGAAAAGAAGAAGATCGGAGGAAAAAAAATTAGAGCTAAACGAATAAAAATTAGACGAAAACGGTTGATAGAGTGTGCTGCTGATGGTACTTAGCATAGTTTTTGATGATCAATTTAACAGTGGGGAAGATTTTATAAGGTTGGAATGAATGTTTATTTTTAAGATCGTTGAGGTAATTACTTAAAAATTAATTTCTTACTTCCATACTGTTTGAAATATTTTAAATACACAAGTCGAAAAAAAAATATGAGAATTTTTTGTCTTTGTGTTTTTTGAAGAGTGTATTCTTGTAAAATTAATCGTATTGAGTTGAAACAGAAAGAATTTATAAAATTTATACAAACATATATTTCTATTTTTCAATATTTTTTAAATTACTTTTTTCTTATAAACCGCAATTAATTGCAGAAAAAAAATTACGAGCTAAACATATGCAAAAGAAATTTGGAGTTTTCCATTTTCTTCAAATTTTTGATTGAATCAAATTTTTTGTTATCCTTAAATTTTTTTTCGGTAGCGATTTTGATCTTGAATGAAACAATCACTGTTTTGCCTTTTGCTTTTTTAACATATTTGCGTGTGAAGTTTCGAAACAAAATTTAAAAAAAAGAACATTTTAAAATTTACTTTTACTTATTTTTTTTTTTTTGAAAATTCTTTTTTTTTTATTTAAAAGGAATTATGTTAGACATGAGAGTTGAAGGTAATACTCTGAGTCATTAGGTGTAAGTTTGTTGTTTATTTTTAAAAAAGAAAATAATTACAAAATGGTGATACCATGAAGAATTTTTTAATTTCTTCAATAAATCTTAAGAATTAAACGGTTAGTTTAAACACACATTTTTTTGAGCATTAATCGTTAAAAAATTGTTGATGTCCTTTTTCTTGCATTTTATTGAAAATATATTTTTATTTAAAATGTTTACAAAATTACTTTGAAAAATAATGGATCATTCATTCAACAGCAAATACAACAGTAAAACAAATATTTAACAAAATGTCTAGAATAAGCATCAATGCCAAGAATAAATTTTGGTTTTTATTAAAAAAAAAAAAAAAAAAACTGAAAATGTACATTATGTATTTCCAGTGCAAAAAATGTATTTCCAGAAAAGTGGCAAAAGCCTTTTTTGAAAAAGAAGAGTTAATTCATTACCACTTTGAGTTACGCGTATAGATTGTAAGCTTGAAGAAAAAATTCGTTTTTTTTTTTTTGTAAAAAGTGTGAAAGAATTTCCATTTTTTTCTTTCACTGGAAACAAAATATATTTTCAGAAAAGTGTCAACACTTAAAAGCATTTTAATATAGGGATCTAGTTGTTACCTGGTTTTTAATCCATCGTGTGTGGCTTAGAAAACGGGCTCCATCTAATTAAAAATATTGAAGAAATAAAAATACAACCAATTTTCCGCTGCAAGAAAAAATAAAAAAAATGATTTTAAAATCAAATTGAATGCCTGTTTTAGACTTATTTTTTACTTAATTGCTTGCAAAATTTAATAAAACCAAAAAAAATTCTTTTAAATAAATGGAAATAGCTACGCTTTAAATCTTCACTTCAAAAACCTATATCTTACTCAATTTTTTTTATAATGTAATAGTTCATTTAGCAGAATTTTTTTTTAATATCCATTAAAGCACTTTTTTACTTGGTTTTACTTTTCATCTGAAAAGTCTCACTGTTCGAATAGCAGCATTAAATTAATAGAAACTTCAATTTAGTACCTCATCAATAGTTATTATTTTTTTGTTTAAAAATGTATAACTTCAATAATTACCTACCTTTCTTTTACAAAACTGAATCCATTTGTAAATATTCAGTTGTTATATACCCGTATGACCGATTTGTGCGTATGACGATATTAGCTGCATTCATATAGATACAAATAACCACAAAAACAAACAATTCAAACTTAAAACCGATCGCGTTGAAAAATCACTCTATCTAGGTACACCACAAAAACTATTATAGTCAAACTTATAACACCCAGCATTTGGTATACAAGTCGAGTACTCTAACTATTGTTGTTATTATTATAATTAAAATCATCTGCACTTCTCCAATAATATATGAGCCTCATAACATAACATACAAAAGTTTAGTTGGAAAAGTTTCGAAGAGAGAATTGCTGTGATGGTGCTATAAAGTACTCACTTAATAAAATATTTTTGCAAAAATATTTTATAAAGTTGGTGTTGCTTTAGTTAGATGTTGACCATCATTTGCTTCCGCTACTGCCCGCTATCATCATTTCGTCCCATGTGTGGACTATACTATCAAGTCCCCTGTGCCTGATTAGAAGGCGAGAAAAAAAAAGTTATGTACGTTTTTTTTTTCTCCTGTCCAACTTCATGCTCTGGAGGATTTCTGGAACAATGTACAGTGAGATATTTGGTGATATGAAACGAAAATGCAGTTTTTTTTTATATTTTCAAGTATCTATGTATCTATGAGTTCTATATGTCTGGAAGTGGGGTATTTTTTTGTTGTATCTGATTTACCGTGATGTATGAGCATTTAATTTATACGACGACGGGTTAGTAGAGAGTATTGGACTGCAATAAATAGCTGTGGATGATAGAAAAGAGTGGTGAGGGAAAAATTCATTTGTAAATAAGTGTCAAGAAATGAATTTTTCTCATTTAATCATTTTGTCAAAGTTATGATGAAAAGATTTCCTTGGATAAATTTCTATAAATTGCAAAAAATCAATTTCTTATCTGCAATCAATCAAAATGTGCTTCAGAACCTTTCCCTTCATTTCGAAAATTATTTATTGTTAACAAGTGTTTTTTTTTTTTTTGATTGCTTTTTTGCCTACACACAATATCAAAGATTGATAAAAATAAAACACCCACTGGCAGATAAACAGCAAAACTTAAGAACATGAACTTTTCAGAAAAGCAAACATTTCAACAAATTGTATCCCCCTTGTCAATAAAATCCATTTATTGCTGTCCCCTCTTCTCTTCTTTCTCTCTGTCTATACTCTCATTCTAAGAACTTAAACTTTGTTAACACAATAAACATTTTCTGTAAAAACAAGACTCTAATCCTTTTGAATAGGGGGAGAGGAGCTCGAAAGCAGTTCAACAAATGGTAGGTAAAAAACCAAGAAAAATGCACTTCAAATGAATAGCTGCTATACGAGCATTATATCCTTATTGTGCGAAATTCAACTTTTACCCTATCGACCATTAAATGGGTTGTTTTCATCTTATGCTTGGTATTTTATTTCTTTTATAAGGAAGGCGAACTTAACTTGTTCTCTCTTTAAATCTACATTCTTGTGCCACAATTCAATGTCGGAACATAAGCATTACAACTACTCGTTGTGCGTAGTCGTTGCGTTGGTTGGAGGTTTTGGCGCGCCACACAAAAACCCTTCCTTAATAGACTCGTTAATTCTTGTTGCGTAGGTACTATATGGAGTTGAGCTATGTTAAATGATAAGTAATCAAGAGATCAAGAACTTACATTTTGTTGGCAATTATGTATTTGTGATTGTGACTTGAATAATTTCTAATTTGAGTACGATTGCAAATTAGGTGTTTACAAGAGAAATCTAATTTGTTTGGGATTTAGCCAAGTAGTTCAAGTATTAAATTTACTACATATTACTTTTGCGAACATATTATGGTAACAAAATTAAATGCGTTTTACTTAATAGATTTTTGTAAAATAATTTCGTAATTATTTTCGGTTTCGGAATATTTTTAAGCAAATTTTTGATTAAAAACTTCGAGGAACTAATAAAAAACAAACTTTTACAATTTTTTTTCTCGTGCAGGCCAATTAGACGTTGGACTTATTATTTTAGTATTTATTGAGTGTTTGACTAAAAATTTATAAAAACATAAATTTTACAAGTTCTTGACTTTATGTTGAAAAATGCTAAAAACATAAAATTTAAAAACCATAATGTTTCCTCGAAATTATGAGCTTCTAAATTATTTTAAAAATTAAAGAATGTATTACCGGTGTTTTTAGATATTTTTAAAGCTGAATAAAAAATACGGTCATACGGTGGCGGGGTGTGATGAAATAAAGTGAGTATACGCCCTAGTGCACATTGGTTTTTGCTTGTATTCGTCATAATTCAATAAAAATTAAATCACTATTGATTTTTATCAGACTTGACAAAAAGACGTAGGTATAAGAATTTTTCACGGTAAATTTCCGCCCTTCGACACACCTACTTTTTTGAAAGATGTTTATCCTAAACATTTCATTATATAGTGGCGAGTTTCCTTTGAAAAAATTAAATATCCCTTCCCTATTTTTGAAGTTTTATAATATGATGTTACAGTGCGAAGAATTTATTTTGTAAAATTCAATTTAAATCTTTCAAAAACAATACGGACACCTTGTTGACTAGATCGTTTCTTCCCAGCTTCCATTTGCTTTCAGTGACTTTCAATTTTCTATAGTGAAGCTGGCTGGGGTGTATTTATTTAGGGCTAAAAAGGTTTGTCTGTATCTTTGCAATAATATACAAATTAAGCTTAAACTTGGATCTTTTTTTAAGCTTCGAATATTATAGCTCAAAACAAAATGCTCGCGTGGTGCGCTGACGTCAGACTGAAGAAATGTATAATGAGACAAATCCTACCAATTTCGTTTCGATTTTAATTTTAAAACATAAAATTGGTCAATGGAATTTCACTTTACTTTTGTTCGAAAACCAGACCAAGTTGTTTTGTTTTCTGAATTTGAATTCGAGCTCAAAAACATTATACCACGTATGTTTTTGAGCTAATATCTCAACAGTTTAAAAAGTTTCCGAAGCACTTTTAATTGCTAAAGTTGGCTCAGAATCCAGTATTGATCACAGAAATCCCTTCTTGAAAATTGTGTTTATTTTTAGATTTTAGATACACAGTTTTTGTGTGGAAGATTTCTTTGAGAGATTAACAGCATTCAAAATTACTAAAAAACGATATTTTTAATTTTTTAAATGGAAACATCTTGAGAACTTAAGGTAATAGAAAAACTCAGAAATCGTATTCAAATTCTTCTCATTTACAACCTGCATAAAAGAAAAACAGATTTCGCTTTGCGAAACAAAGCCAGTGTAAGTAATTGTTAACCTCTTTCCTTGACGAAAAAAGCGTTCATTTTGACCATCTAAGGCTTATAAATGTGGAATGTAAATTTCGTGATTTTTCAAAAAAAAAAATGTGCATTATAATCTGAACGAGGTCCCGTAACTAACTACTAAAGAACATTTAGCAATAGTTATAAAGACGCATGAAACAAATGAACGACTTCTTCAACATACCAACCCTTAATTATGTAGTCCCACACAATTTGAAAAGCTATTATTTCCAGTTAGCTTCATTCCTTAATTCAAAAGATAAAAACTTCTTCTTTCCAACAGCTTAACTATGCAACTATGTTCCATCACCGAAGAAACTTTAATTATTTCCACTTGAAACATTTTAAACGCGTATACCTCCTATAAGCTGTGTTAAACAGTGCTATTTATTTCTTAAGTATATATATTTACATATGTACATACTAATATTGTTAAAAGGCGAAAAGGTTTAAAGATTTTCATTTTTGTAAACAAAACTGAAAAAGCTCTTGGGAAAAATGTTTTAAGAGCTTGCTGAGGAGCTCTTCAAAATGTATGTCACGCGCCATGCCATGTAAAAGCCGCTTGTTCATAGTTTGTTAAGAGTTTTTTTTTTTTTTTGTTGTAAGGATAGGTATATAATATATTGACACCTGCTTCAGTGTTCTTGTGTTTAAGGATGTTTTAAATTTTAAACATTTTTATAACAACTTTGAATTAGAATTTAATAATAATGATACTTCGTTGTAAGAGTAGTTTAATTTTTCTTAAAAAGGCTAATAACGGTAATATGATTTTAAATTAGATGAAATGAGAAGGGATGGTTTTTAAATATACAAAATTACCTTTTTCATTAAAAGCACTCAAACTCCATGATGAGAATTATGAAATATTTTATTAAATCACGAATGACCTTTTTATTATACATAATAATATAATATATATATTTTTTTTTTTCGTTACAGGAGAAGTGACCGTAAAATATATTCAAGGCCTGCCACACATAACCGTTCCGCTGCCAAGTCGAAACGAAAAATGTCGTTTCGCCCTCAAGCCTGTGTCACACAAAGTATTTAACCTAATTGAAATGCTTAAATTAGAAGATCGTGGAGTTGACAGGGCGATAATATTAAATGACGAAGGAGTGCGGATAGCCTCAACATGTAGCATAGAAAGTCTTATGGATGAACCATTTTGGTAAATTTTGCTTTATTCTTATTCAAACTTTATTTATTCAAAATAAGGAAACTATCATAATCCTCTTTTCTGGAACAAAGGAAGGAAGAAAACCTTGAGATAATTCAGGTGACAGGATATGTCACAATCAAAAGCCAAAAAAGATGACATTTCAGATAAATACATAAATAAATATCAATGACAGCATAACTGTAAATGATTTTTGTCCTGAGGTGTTCACTGTTTATGTCTCAGAGGTTTTCTTGTTTTTTTTTTTGATAAAAATAGCTCCTTCTTGTCTCCTTTACGTTGAACATGATTTGTTTTGGGGGCAAAATATTCGTATATTGTGTTGTTATTTTGGATTATCTTTTATATATGTATGTACTCGTATATCAATATCAATTTGCCAGTATATATTATTATAAATATACATACATACATATCATTATATCACAAAAGAGTAAGAAGTTTGACATAAAAAAAAACTTTCATATAGGTATGTTTAACGCAACAAATATTTAAGAAAGATTTTTACATTTCCTTACCCTTGGGCTTATATTAAAGACACAAAATTGTGATCCATAAGGCTAGGCCAGCAAAGTCTTATTTGATATATACAAAAATTTTGTCATATATTTAATGAAATTGAAGCAGTAGCAAAGGATAATGAATATGATAGCTTTGAACCTCGGGGCACAACATAGAATTTAGTTTTAAAATTTGTCTAAATAAAAAAAGATTTATGCATGAATTTCAAATTTTTTTTGAAAATTTAAATAACACTAAGGGTGGTATTTCCTTACACTGGTCAACAAGACTGTTATTGTTACAGAAACAAGAACTGACTTTTTTAAAGATTTTTGGAGAGCTCATATTGAATTCCAGCTCAGAATTATTACATCACATAGGGGTTGAGATATTCTTGATTAGAATATAAGTAATAGTTTTTGAGGTTTGAAAGAATTGTATTTCAACAAATTTTGTAATGTTGATGAATATCTTCTTATTTTCCTAGAAATTAATATACATATATAAATATTTTGGTTGCAAAATAACCCAAAAATCCGAAAAAAAAACTTCAAAAAATTGTAATTCAAAATATTCCTCGCACTGTTACATAATCTCAAATATACCATAAAAACAGGGATTTCAAGCTTTTTTTTTTCATTATTTAAACGGGATTATCTCAAAAACCTAATGTGATGGAATTTTGAATTTTTAATTTTTTTTTTTTTCAAAAATCATTATGGCAGTTTTTTTCGAAACAAAAAAATCTTAAAATAAATTTCGAAAAAATGTGATGTACTTAATAATTTTTTATTCCTAAAAACAAAAATTTTAAATTAGCTTCTCACAAACTCCTGGGTCTGATTATAAATGCACTGGATTATGATATGGATATAAAAAAAAAACTATTTAAAAAAAGTAACCAAGTTGTGCAATTTGCACTTTTTGTTTCTCAATTCGTTATATACTTTTTATTCCATTGAAATATAACGAAATTAAATATTTCTATTACTCAATGACATCTCGAGAAATTGGCAATTTTTCTTTTGCAAACAATCCAATCGGATATAGAGGATAAGTTTCTATCGGATGGAAGACGAAAAACATTCAATATCAAAACATTTCGATTTTGCAAACTCTAGTGTAGATAAAGTTTTGTTTTAAACTTTCAAATGGGTTTTATCAGATGTTTTCTGTTTTTTTTTTTTACTATGGAATGAGGGTAGGACACGTCTTTGTTGGAACAATACTTTTTTTTAATTTTGTCGGAATGCATTTACAAAAAAAAAAAAAAACGTTTAAATGGTGTTATAGGTGTTCGTTCATTTGTAACATGTCGATTGCTAAAAGTCATGAACTTTAGGATTACCAGCTAAAAAATTAAATTTTTGAATTTTTTTAAAGAATGAAAAATCAAACTTTTAAGATCTTAAAGAATAAGAGAAAATAAATAACTTGTAAATTAATGAGAAATCCCAGAAATCAATGTTTTTCAAAAATTCGACGAATCTTTTGTCGTTCAAGTTTACATCGGAAACTGACGGGAATGTACTGAACGCTTATAGGAATTGTTTTCACACAGAGTGGTTTGCATAATTTGTGACAAAATTCTAGAGCGCGAAGATTCTATATTGAAAATTAAAAATTCGTATTGGAGGGGCATCTTTCCCCTTTTAGAAGGTGGGAAAGGCAATTTTCTAAAAAAAAAGGACTCAAAACCGAACAATATATTAAAAAAAAAAACGGCAATTGCTACAGTTTTTTTAATTCCAAATCTCCATTAGTAAACTTTTTTAATTCAAGTTTTTGCAATATTATAGTTTTCCAACTTAAGAAGTTTTGAAATGAAAAAAAATTAGCGAACTGATATTTTTTTTTAAATAAATATAAATAATGTAACTGAATCTTAATACATTTATCGAACAATATTTAAGGTAGCAATTTAATTTAGCTTTGTTCTTCTGACTGAAATATTTTGCACAGCATCCCCTTTCATTTCTTACCAAATTCGTTCATTATAGGCCAAGTCTACCGTATAAAATGAGCAATGCCATTTTCATTTCAATTTTCTTATACCTTGAACGCAATTGAAAAGTTAGATTTTTTTTTTAATATTACTAAATGTGCTGGAAGCACATTGTTTACGCTTTTGTAAGCGCACTTGTGTCCAGACAATTAGCATATTAAATTGCGATTACATTTATTTTTGCACAAGTTATTAAAAGTAAGTTGTATGATTTTTAATGTGATTAAAATTGTATCTATTGTAAAAAAATAGAAGAAAGTTTAATAGATTGGAAAATAGTTAATTGGAATTCAATTGAAAAAAAAACATATTCCTTAAATAAAAGTCCGCAATAAAATTAAATTCATTTCATAATTAAATGAAATCAAAACACCGAAAAGTAAACATTAAACAAAATATAGTCACAATATATAAATATTTATTTTTTCATTCGTTTTTTGTTTCCATTGCAGGTTACATATTAACGATAAAAAATACAAAGTAGTTCCTCCAGAAAGAGAACGAATCTCTTCACAAGATTTAACAAAATTAGGTGATGTTAGAGCATTAGTTGGACAAGTAAGTTAAATATATATTTTATTTATTTTAATAATAAAGCAACTTTTTGAATTATTTTCAGTTATACGAAGCACTGCACGTAGGGGAATATCAATTGCACAAAGAAGAAGAACTAGTAGGAAAATTAGAAGAACTTAAATATCAGCTGAGTCCTCTGGAAGAAGTAAGTACCTGAATGGAATTGATTTTATATATATTTTTTTTAAAATAACTTTATTACACATACAATACTTTCTGCAACGAGTGTCATATTATCTCAACATATATTCCGTTTAAACCTTTCCAGTTCTGAATTCTAGTAGGGAAACATTTTGACCTAATAACAATTTAACTGTGGCTAAAAACAATGAATATTGAAATAAGCCAAACTCTTGAATTATTAATAAAATAAATTTCCGGTATTTGCCATTTTACAAACATATATAGGTACATACCTTAAAAAAATTAGTTCTCTGATAAAATTTAAAATCAAACCAAAACCATAAATAATACAAACATCACCACCATAATTAACCACTGTATGTTGACTAATTTAAATCTCACTAATTAGCAGTAATCATATTTTCATCACATAGAACAAAAATGTTGGCTTACTTAATTGAAAATCATTATATCAAATATTGTACAATAATAATTATTATCCTTTGCACACGCAACATTTTTTGTTTATTGATTTATTTTAATTGTTATAACTCAATTTTGTGGTTCTTTGTATTTAACTTTATTCTGTTCTATTTTTTTTTTAAAGAGAAAAACGGAACTGAGCGCGGAGGCATCACGTAGAGCTAATTTAATGACATGGGCCGGTCTAGGCCTTATGTCGGTACAATTTGGAATACTAGCCCGCCTAACCTGGTGGGAATACTCTTGGGATATTATGGAACCCGTTACCTATTTCGTCACATATGGCACAGCGATGGCTGGCTATGCGTATTATTGCACAACAAAAACGGTAATCAAATAAAATATAATCTAATTAAAGGATTCTATTGATTTATTTATTTTGTTTTATTTTAGGAATATAATTATCCTGAAGTTAAGGACCGACAATACCTCCTTACACTACACAAACGTGCCAAAAAGAAGCGATTTGACATCGAAGAGTACAACTCGCTGAAGCGTAAAATCGCCGACATCGAATACGATTTGAGACGCCTCCGTGATCCGCTCAATATACAACTTGGACAAATAGAAAGAGGGACCAATCGTAAGTGGCCCATTAATACTCCTCCTCCAACACGAGGTGTTGATAGCTCGAGTGAAAGGAGTTCCAGTATACCTCCAACAACTACTAATTTAATTTTTACAGCGAAAACAACGCGCACAGCAACAGAGGCAATAAAGGAGCTTTTATCGCTCTCAAGTAGAAAAAAGAATCCAGACCAATAAACCGATGCTTAGTTTTGTAATAAAATAATAGAACAACAACAACAACAACATAAATAATTCATTTTAAGTGCCCTTTTTCTGTTACAACAACAAAAAAATTTGAATACACAAAAAATCAACAACAAAAAAATGTTTAAAAAAAATCTAAAATTGTAACAGTAGAAGCTTAGAGATGCACAGATGACTTTTCTTAGTCTAATTCAAACAAAAGACATTATAATAAATTTAGAATAAACAATATTTTGACTTATCGTTCTGAAACATGAACTACATACACATTTGAGCTTCTTCAACTGCTTATCAAACTTCCGCACTACATGGAAATCTTATCTTCCTTTTGACAAAGTGCGATGTTTTGCCAAATTGTTATTCAGACGCATTAAAGTCATTGGTGTATCTCAAGCTTAGTAATAGGTTATTATTTGTTTTAACTAGAAAAAAAAATTAGTCAAAAATGTTATTTATTGCCAATTCTGAAATTTGTATTTTTAAATTGAATATTTATATATATTTTTTTTTTTGTTTTTTCGTTTGTTTGTTTATTTGAGTTTTGTTTTTATGTATTTGAAAATTGTTTTGTTTCATTAACAAAGAAAAGAAGAAAATTATAGTTCACCATTCAAAAATGTATTTATTTATAATATTCATAATCATGATAAAATTTTAATTATTGTAGTTATCAGCGCACAGCACACATTATACAAATAAAACAACAGTGTTTTGATATTACATGTTATTTGTTGCAATACATTATTAAATTGTTAAAAATAATTCATGACATAATTTCTGTTTAAATGTCTTAATTCTTATTTTTAATATGTAGTTCTTTTTTTTAGTTAAATAAATTGAGATTGAGTGTTACATTTTTTTTTTATTTTATTTTTTCATCACTAAGGCCCAATTGCTGATACGAAACTAATATATTTAAACTTATGTGATAATTAACGCGCAGGAAAAATTAGCCCATAAGCCTTTAAATAGAACATAAATATTTAAGTTTAGTATCGGCAAACGGGTCCGAGTTTATAATTTTATACTTTACCAAAACTCCCATTTAAAGTTTTCCTATATGCAGTCGGTCCTAAAGATCTGATAACTCGCTAGGGCCAAATTTAGTTTTTCATATTTTACATTCTAAACAACAGAGGTATTTTTTATTTTATTATATTCCTAACATTTGACATCTTAGAAGAATGTAAATATAAAATAATTAGGAAATGCTTAAATATTTCTTGAAATTGAAAGATGTTGGTAATCAAGACTAGAAATTGGTGATTTTAAATTGAGAGAATTTATATTGTATGTACAAATTCAATTTTAATCAGATTTTCAGCTAGAAACTTTTAGGATCTTAATTTTATATGACTAACATTTTTTTTTTAATGGACTTGTGTTGAGTCGTGTCTCTGCCAGAGATAGGGCAGCTTTTTATTATCTACGTTTCGCAGGACATTGCTTTTAGCCATTCAGACAAAACCGCCACGTTAAGCGCGTAAGACAATATTATTACCGTCCTCAAACCCCAGTAACTGGAAAGATCTGTTTAAGAAAAGATTCTCCAGCTAACACATTAATAGTTATAATTTTTTAAACAAAAATGTTTAAACATTTAAAAATTGCATAATTGTATTCGATGTTTTATTGCAATACTGCGCTAGTTTGCTCACATTGGACCAAGCTTAATCCATGATTATTTCAATTCTTTTATCCTCAAATATTCTACCAAACCAAGATTTCAATCGAAAAATTCGATTGCTTAATTTAAAAATCCAAAAGATAAACTCAAGTGTTAAATATGTACTGCTAGAAGTACATAGAATTGTAGCCCAAACGACAAATTCCAATTAGTAGGTGGGTCATTCCCATACAAAAATTCTTAAAACTTTTCGAATAATGATAAAAACCATTGTTTCAATTGAACTGGCGTTTGTGATAAGTGGCATAACAACTGAGGAATTTGTTATGATAAACGATATACCGAAATAATAATATACATAATATGTATGTAGGTAATGTAAATAAAACTGAGGTTATTATGAATCTTAAATCGTATGGAAATGAATCTATTTTTGTTGTTTCCTTTAGGGAAAAGCATGCAAGTGAAACAGCGGATTGGGACAACAATTTCCCCGGCTTTATTGTTTATGTTCTTTTACTTTCATTAGTCACATTTTGAGCTATCGTTGCAATTAACAATAAATTCAAACAGTAAAGCTTCTGTATGGCCCTATAATACATCCTAAGAAAAAAATGCGTGAGCCCCGTAAATCAACAAAGTAACTTGTACACTTCACTAAATAAATTTTTTTTTATTTTTTAGGATACCATTTATTTTGGTCCTAAGCGCTAATGTTTTGGTTTATATATTTTGCTTAGTTTACTTTAATTTATTTTAATTTTATTTTAAATTCTTTGTTCTATTTTATACAACACAACAAGCACAAACCAATTAATTTATGTACAAAACTTTAACTTTGCCAATAATAGTTTTTTTTTTAAGTTAGACAATCAGCAACGAATAAATTAAAATATAATAGGTTTATTAAAATTAAATTTATTATTTAGTATAAATGTACCTTTAGTGAAATAACAAAGCACACAAAAAAAAACTATAAAACAACATAATTTTCCGTCTATCAAATAAATAATTTATATTTATCTACTATAACCACCATTCTCCACTTAACAAAACCGTAAACATAAAAACAAAAACGAATTGTTGTGCATAATAAAAAATAATATAATATAGAATTGATAACGATATACATAGGTAAGTTGTTAGTTAACATAAAATTAGAATAAAAAGCAAACAGCATGTACATATTATAAAATAACACTTAACTGTTGGTTGTGTTAAAGAAATATTATAAAAAAAAATATTAATACAAAACCATGGAACAAATTTCTATATAAATATAAACTATACAACTTAAAAAATAAAAAAAAAACACATTTTTAGTACTTAATCTTAATAACTCACTAAGAAAACTCCCCAAAAGTAACAAAAAGCTTTCAAATTTGTCTTTATTGCACCAAAATTTAACAAAAAACCATTAAATTCAATGTTTAAATCTTTTAACTAAACAAATAAACATAAACTATACTAACAAAAAAAACTAAATAAAACTATGTGCTAAAACACACCTTAACTAAACTCTAACATTAAACTTTTAAAATATACATATTGTGATTTAATTATAAATATAAGAACAACAACAAAAACTTAGCTTGATTCTACATTTAACAAAAAAAAAAGATAGCCCTTTTCCTATTTGTGATAGTTCAACTAGACACAATAACACATACCTTCATTCTTAAACAAACTCTCCCTTAACTACAAACTTATTATTAAAAATCATTTTGAACAAAACTTAACGAAAAAAGAAAACAAAATATTTCAAACAATTAAATTCAAATATTCCATTTATTTCGTTATAAAATCATAAAAAAAAAACAAATGAATATGTAAGATATAAAATTGTAATTTAATGGCCAAAGACTAAACAAAATTTATAATAAATAAAAAAAAATTGTATTAAAATGAAAATTTATTAATATAAAAATTTTAACTCTTTTTTACACATATTTATATTTAACAAAAAAAAAAGAAAACAAAACAAAAACAACTAATTGAAAACCTAACCTTTGATCATTTTTTTTATTCCAAAATTATCCTCACGTTGATGCGGGTGAATGTTTTTTTATTATTAGTTTTATTTTTTTATCAAATGCATTTAAAAAACTAACAAGAAAATACAAAAATGACGTAAAAAAAATATTACTAAATTAAATTTATCTATTTATATATACATAAGTGCTTTATCAACTCCTATAACGGTTTTGTTTGTTAACCTCTCTTTAGCTCATATAGTCAGTTTATTTTAGATAAATTTTAATTAATAGAATGATACATTTTTATGCTTATATGGTTATGATATGACAATTTAATTGTTTTACTTATATTTTTTAGCAGGAACAAATAAATAATTGTTAAAAATTATGGCGAAAACCCTGTATTGGTAAAATGAATAAACTTATGGACAAAGATATTTCATCGAAAATAAGAAAAAAAATATTGTTTTTTTTTTAACAAAAAAGATGCAAATACCAAATTAATAACGGATTCTTGGATATTATATTTTTCGAGAATACTGACATTTCTCAAGAAACATAAACTGGTCAGGTTTTCGTATAATACCCATTTACGTTTATTTGAATCCACGGCCATTGTATATAAAACTTATAGTACTATTATCACGATGATTTTTGAGTTGTGTGCTGTGGTCGTCTGAGGGCGCACTTGTATATACACAGAAACAGCAACAAAAAAATTAGTAAGTGATGTGATCGCTTGGGGGCCGACGTGTGGAACGTGCTGATGATAGTACTATGCAAATTTATATACAATGACCGCGGCCATTGTATCTTATCTTATATAACTAAGTTATCTTGGAAAAAATTAAGTACAAACTATCGATAACATGTATAAAAATAATTAACACGTTTATTGTTTAATCCACGATTGGTTTTGTAGCAAGCCTAGTGATGTTTAAAAAAAAAATATAAATAAATATAAATATAAATATATAGACCATAAAACATCCCTGTTTTTCTAAACATTACAACAACAACACGATATCCTTTTTTTCGTGTTCACGTTTCGTGATAAAAAAATGCTTTGGTAAATGTGTAAACTTTAAATAGATATACTTTGACGTTTAATGTGTCACATTTAGAGAACAGCTGATTGGCTTACCTCATTTATAAAACGGGTCGGGTATCAGCTTGCGTGGTCACTCTGATCTGTTTATCTTATTTTCAGAACACGATCTATACAAATGCAGGTGCAAAATAAAGCAATTGCGGTGACTTTTTCTGATTTTGTACGGAAATAAATCGAGCCATAACAAAATACAGCTGAACAAATCGATTTTTTGGTTTTACCTACTTAGGTCCCCGGACCTACGCGCCATCGTGTAAGGTTCTTAGAGATTGATTTCAAGGTAGGTCCTCTTGTCTGCAGTCTTACCATTGCCTTGAATATTGCCAATGGAGACATTTTTGCAATTGCAACATTGCCCCGTCGATGAAACGGAACAATTTTCTCCGACAGAAACAACAACAAAAATTGAAATTTCCAACAACAAAATATCCACCCTATATTTATACTTCAAATGCATTTGTCTCAAATTGCAAATCGGTCCAAAGACAGGACGTCCACAACACTCATTTATTTTTATCCCATCCCTATGCAGCTACACATTCAAAAAGCTATCTAGATGTCATTCATTCAACTACACATTACGTTGATCGCCATCTACATGTCACAATACTAAACCACTTGACAGTTTAACTGCACTTTTTCAATTGACAGCTATTTCACCTGACAAATGTCAAAAACCCCAACGTAGCCATATATTTAAGAGTAAATTCCCCATTTAAGAGAATTCACTATATTAAATTCCCCACAAATCTATCCACCATTAAGAAAAAAAAATCAAAGAAAAAATCACTTTGTTCAATACAAAAATCGCACTCGGAGTTGGGTGCGTCAGCCTTTTAAAAAATAATGAATCTTGCACCTTCGTATCGTCGCTGTCGCTGAATTTGCTCGCCGCTAACAATTTAACACTTTATTAATTCGCTTAACTAAAAAATATTAATCAAACAAATCAGATAAAACTTAAAAAATAAAAAAGAAAATTTTGTTATTTCTTCTCATCTCATCGACCACGGCGAAAACCAGAACAAAATCCGGATAAAAAAGGAAAGAAAGAATATAAAATCAAGAAAAGAATAACCAGAGAATAGCAACACAAAGTGAAAACCCGAAACAGTGGGAAGGAATGAAAAACGCAAAGTGAAGCAATATTAGCTCCACACAGTGTGTTTTGTGAGTTTGTGTCGTGGTGGTGTGAAAGGAAAAAAGTCGGGCGTGGATAAAAAAGAAAATTTTACAAATTATAATTCTCCTCGTCGACGGATGGCGAATTAAATTAGTCTATTTTACTTAAGTTTTTCTTCAATCTCCATACCGGATCTCGAGTTTATTCATCGTTTTATTTTACTAATTTTTTTTCTCCAAAATCCCATCACCGTGCGGCAAATTTGAAATTGAAAAAAAAAAAGAAAAGGAAATCTCCATCGCGACGAGACGAGACGTCGAAAGGAAGAAAAATATAAAATCAAATTAAGTGCAAAAAATATACCACTCCTGTAATTTTGCTCGGGAAAATGTGAAAGAAAAAACTGTATTTTGTTTCTTGCGGCGAAAATAAGTGAATTTTATTATTAAATCCCGTGTGCTTTTCCATTTTATAAATCTTTGTCTGAAAAGGAATTTCTTATGAATAATTTATAAATAAAAAAAAAGAAGTTTTAAAGAAAAAAAAATAGAATAAGAATCTAAAGAGGAATTTTATACATATACACGACACGACGAGTTTAAAGAGGAAAGGTAAAGAGGTGAAAAAGGGCATAAATAGAGGAGGCCGCTAAAACAGTGAAGTTGAGAAGAACAAACACAAGAGAAGCAAAGAAGAAAATAATAAATCAAAATGGCGCACCAACTGGCCCCATCCGTGAATTGCTCGTTAGACGATATCGATTTGAATGCTTTGAAGGTAATTTTTTTTTTTTTGGTTTATACCAATTATTAAATTTATTTTGGGGGAATCCGTTCACCTTACTTTCTTACACCGGCCCGGCAGAACAAACCACCACCCAGAGAGTTGAAGGATCTCTTTGCCAAAGAGAAGATGTGCCTTTTTATCAAATAAATTAATTAATAAAATGTTCATGTATTTTGTTTGAAAGGTGTGGCAACAATAATAGTTTCCTTCTTTTTGTTTGAACAGAAGAAAGAAAGAATAAAAAAAATTACAGACTCTTGGCTCATTTGGAAAAGGAAGAATCGGCAAATCGACAAGGAAAAAAAAAGTCCAACTGAGGAAGAGAGCGAGGTGTACTTTTTTTTGTTAGTTTTTATTTATTTTTTTCATCCCACACTATCTCTTTAGTTTTGATAATTCTCTTTGGGGGTTCTATTCTGCTGTCACTTTTCGATATTACTGTATTTTTTTGTTCGTTGGGAGTGTTGCTTATGCACGTAAAAAAAGTATTAAGTACTTTTAAGAGGAATTAGAAAGTATAGAACTACATATTTATCTATAATTTTCTTTCTCCTGTTTTAAAATAAACGTGCAAACAGACGTCATATAGAATATTATTTTTTAAAAATATTTGCACCTATTGACCGAACCCATAATTAAAAGGCTTTTGAAAACAAAATCAAAATAATCGAAGTTATTTTCATGAGTTCTAATATGATAGTTTCATGGCAGCTTTCAGAGATTAGACAAATCAATTTTTGCTATTTATCTACATACTTAGAACCTTTTGATGTTTGAAAAAAAAAAAAAACGAACGCATTCAAGGGGAATGAATATTATTAATATTATCTTCCTTTTCATAAAATACCTTATATGAAATTAAAACCTACCTACCTATTTATAAAATTCATTTAGCTGATAAAGATGTCACTGACCCTCAGGTTTTTATTTATTTAATTTGTAGATTTTATGTTTGAGAACCTAAACAAGTTTATTTTTTTTTCAAGTAGATTGATGTGGTTTTTTTCTATTTTATTTTATTCACAAAAAAATATTTTCGAATAAATGCAAATCGATTCATCAATGATCTTGATAAGGTCATTGAACGCCAGCAACGTTTGTTTCGTATATGTACCTACTTATATAAGAAAGCAAAGAAATTCAAAACAGATAACAAAAGACCTTACACAATGTTAACTCTCAGAATGCAATCTGTTTACGTATCAGCATTTTTTTTTTCAAATTCCAGCAACAGTCTGATAGTATTGAAGGCGATAAGAAATTTTCGATGAAGGCTTATTTAGAAGGATTGAATGGAAACGGAAATTAATGCATACATATAAATTCCTTGGTTGTTGAAGGGCGTAACATGGATCATAGAAGATAAAAGATAAGAATATTTTGTACGAGTAAGATGGCTAGGACTAATAGCTATTTTCAATTAATCAATCTTATGGATGTAGCCAGAACCTTTGAATTGTGTCTTTGTACCTACTTAAAATATTACAAACTTATTTTTTTTTTTTTTAATTTTGATGTTAAGGTGTTTGATGTTAATTTACACTAGGTAGGTATATACATATGTACCTATTCTAAAAAAAATCAAAAACGTTGATGCTCTTAAGCTTTCTAGATAAAAGTTATTCAGCCAGAACACATATTCCATAGTACTTAGAAGCTTATTACAATTCCCGAAATCACAGAATCCATAGCAGAGGAAAGTCCTGTTTCACACGATGAAACTGAGTTTTTAGAAACTTTTAATTTTCAGAAAGAAATTGTTTTTAATCCAATTAAACCAAAATCCAGCATTATACAATTTAAAACCAAAAACTTGGGCTCATCATTCATTCAAATGCAATAACTTATACATAGTTATTTAATTTATGATTATTACAAATTTGTAGGTAGGTAGTTGGTTTTGAAATTAACTTACACTTGAAATATACTTACACTTAAAATTTCATACCTATCAGTTATTGTTATTTTTCTGTAATGTTTTCCATTCATGTGGTTTGTTTTTTAAATTATTGTTCTTCAAGAGTTAATTTATTCCACACAAAATACTCATTTAACTTTCAAAGAACATTAAAAGGAAGAAAAAACTTAAGAGCTAACAACTCCATTACCCTGAATACAAAATTAGCAAAGATAAATCAGGTAGGTATAACAGGAAAAAGAAAAAAGAGTTTGTTTTATGTAAAATTTTTGCTGCCAGTTGTCTTTTATGTTTAGAGTTTTTTTTTATCATGCTACTTTTAAACTTTAATTATGCACAAGCCCTTGAAACATTGTGTGCATTTGGCAAACTGTCAGCTGACATCCCTTCAATATTTCAATCATGTACAGTACATACACTCTATATAGTACACCTACATGTAAAAGGAACTTTGTTTTCTTTCTTATAACAGCGAAACTTTATACCCCCTCCCTCTCTCCTTCTAAGCCCCTTCAACCACTTCCAAACTAGAAAGTTTACCCTTACATCTTTTCCACTTCAAGTAATTGAAAAGAAAACTTTTCTTGCTGACATGATAAAAGTCAAGATGTGATTTTATTCCTCCAGCCACAATTTTTCGTTGTTTTGGCATTGATGACAATGAATTTAACACAATTAATTTGTTCTGATCCCTACGGGTTGGCGGGCGGGACAAATGGCAGCGGCAACGGGGTGACATCCGTTGTATCGTTTAGTTGTTCAAGGAGAAGAGTTAGTGGTTTCCTTTAATTGAATGAATGGAAATTCATGACCTTTTAGGTCGTAAGCACTTAATCCTATACAAAAGAGATTCCACTCAACCAACCTATTGTGTCACAGAGGGAGAGGGTTATAATATTTGTGAAATGTTTTAAGTGTTTTCAGAAGCCAAGCATCAAACTGATGTTCGTTCTGTATAACTCTCCTTACCATTTTTGATTCTCTATAATGTGTAACAAATGCATAAGAAATTAACGATGACGCAATCGATCATGACTGCTGAATAACTTGTCTCATCAAGCACTCAATTGGTTACTCTTTTTTTTTTGTTGTTATTGTTGATAAAGTTGTTCGTTTTGTAAGGTTATTCTTGTGTGGCCATTTTCTATCTGGACGCTTTGTGGTTTATTTGAAAAATTAATTGAATGAAATATAATTGTTCTAAGTAGACAAAAGAAGCATATTATGTATGTACAATAATTAAGAGAATATATTATTTGGTTTTTAAATTGGACAAATCAAAAAAATTAGATCTTATTTACGCTGTTGCAAAAACTAGTTAAGGATTTATTTTTAAAAGTAAGTCTAACAAATTGCTATAACTCTGCTGCTTTATTGCAGAGTTATATAAATTTACATGTCTAAATCCCAAATATTCAATACTATGTACATATCTTCTAAGGGTTTGAACTCCAATTTTTATAAAAACGAACAAATTTTTCGTTTTATCAAATCAATCTGACCAATTTGAAATTATTTTACAGCTTTTGGATTGTGGAAATTTTTTCACAATCTAGAACTAGAGTGAATTGAAAATACATAGAAATAAAAAAAAATGTGAAAGGCAGTGGTTTTTTTTTCGAGTCCAAATGCACCCGAATTATATAGCCTTAAGATTTGGAAGAAAACATATTTTTGAGTAAATTTTTGAAGCTGCTAATCAAAGCCCTTTGTGGTACATTCTATGGTAGACGGCAGAGTGGTAGACCATGCTTGCGCTGGTGAGATGGTGTAGACAAGGACGCCCGAAGCCATCGGGTGCGCAACTGAACGGCTCGAGACCGGGATAGGTGGAGAGACTTGTTGAAAGAGGCCAGGACCGGAACCCGGTTGTCTAGCCGATGATGAGGATGAATCAATTCATTTAAGTCCTCAATTTAAAAAAAATGGGAACTTTTTGAATCAAGTTGAAAAGATTGTAATAATGCCATATGTATATCAATATTTATCAACTTTAAATTAATAGTAGACACTCGCAATAGAGGTGAACTGATAATTGATAATAATCCAAACAATCAGGAGCCAAGTTACCTACCAAACCAGAAACCAGTGAATCAGCAATATGCTACTTACTGCATTACTTCCCTTTGGCATAACTGCTATATTTAAAATACAATGTATACAATAGTATGAATTGAAATAATTCAGTGACTTATACCTCATTGATTCGCTACAAAATTCAGTCCGCTTAAGATTTCAACAAGTTTTGCTGATATATCAAGATGGTAACTCTATAAAAGTTTCGTCATAATCATCATTTTTCATTTATCAACGGTTAATATCCTTCCTCCCGCATACAAACAAAAAAAAAAAAACAAGACAAAGTTGCACAACAGAAAGCAAGTACCATCAAAATGCAGGCAGACCACTATAAAAATAATGCACTGTCAGGGAAAATAGCAGCAAAAAAAAATAATCAACTTGTCCTTGTCCAGTATAATCTAGTATCAGCAACGGTAGACTAGCCGACTTGTTTAGGAAATTTGGCAACATGGAGTTGCTTTGCAATAATAAAATAACTGCAATTGTAAGAGATGACATTTCCTTTTAGAGAGAAATTTTACAAACTACACAACAACAAAAACAACCTCCGAAGAGAGCAAAAACATTATTTCTTTATTTCTCATTTTCTTCTTGATGAATTTTCCTCTTCTAGCTAGGTATTTTTTTTTTTGTGATGTTTCTTCTTCCTAGGCATATAAATTTGTCAAACGATAGCGGTAGCTAGGTATGTATGTGATGATGATGAATGATGATGAAGACGAGAAGGAAAAAAAAACGACGAGTTGTGACTACGTATTTTTTTTCAACCCCCCGTTTTCTTGGTTCTCTTTTCCAATTTTCATTGATAACAAAAAGAGGTAGATATCTCATATCAACTAGGCATAATTTTAGTGCTGGAATTTGTGCACCTCAAAAATTACCACCCCAAGGGGTGGATTCGTGGGGGGGTGAGAGAATTTTTCCCAAGTTATGACCTGAAGAATGCAAATATGTATATTCGTCTTTATCAGAATAAAATAGGTATAAGAAAAAAAAACAAATTCAGAACGTAGGAATTATGATGAAAATAAGAAAAAAAAATAAACACAGAAGAAAACAAAGAGAGAACACACTATACTCGTCACAGCAGCAGGCTGTTGAAAAGGAGACGGAGCTGTCAGTTCCACTGCTGCGTGTGTAAACCGTCGTAATCGGTCATATTATGTTTGAATGTGTGAAGAAATCTCTTTAGTGTGTTCAATATGAATGTTGTTATTTTTGTTGGTTGGTGTTGCTTAAACTGAGCTCAACCGGCTGACTAGGCCTGTTCTTTGTCGTCACGACACCACACAACACCACACTGCCCTCGGCCAATGACCTCTTCAAGTGGCAATAATGAAATTAATTATTCAATAGAAATAGTCTGATAAGATTCTTGTTGTTGATGTTGTTTGTTGAAACGGACTGCCTATCCCTTTTATTCACCCTCAAATCGTTATGGAGATGATAAAAGCCCCCTTTTTTTTAGAGGACGACGAATGCTATTTCTCTTTTGTTGTTCATGTTCATAGGTCTTTATTGTTGTTAACCCACATCAATTTCACTCTTAAGTTCTGTTTGGCTAAGTACACTTGAACTTTATTAATCGTACTCGCATTTATGTACATTATTATCTCACATGAATATGATTTTAATTTTTCTCTTTTTTTTTCATGGTTTGCAGGATCCTGCTGGAATATTTGAACTAATCGAAGTCGTTGGTAATGGAACCTATGGCCAAGTCTACAAGGTAAGTGGTGTTATGTTGCATTATGGACTCTCTCTGTCAAAAACATTGCCAAGCCAACACATCCCCTAAACAGCAGCAGCAGCAACAACGACAATAATCGACAAAGTATCCTTTGTTCCCTCTTGTGCGGGTTGTGTTTGTGACGCATGCCAGCAGCTAAAATTATATATTTACATACATAAATATACATGATTGTATTTTATATAAAATGTCCTGTTTGTTTTAAGAAGGGGGACAATGTGCAATTTCTGTTTTAGCAGGAGGCACAAAAAACCCGACCAAATCGATATGTTTTCATTGTCAGCCGCCAACAACATTCTACCTACTCGTCGGCATATAAGGGGATTACACATTCGTTTCGGTATGGTGTTGTTGGCCAAACAAAAGTATTCAGAGGCCAAGCCTTGAAAATGCTTTTTTATGCTATAGTTGGCAAGTGTGCCAAAAAGGTTTTTTTTTATTTTTGTTTATTATGTAGCTATATTTTTTCTTTGGCATTTTGGACGGACAATCCATCCATCCACCATCACTTCACCATACAGTGAAGCTATTTTCATATTAAATCCAAGAGCATATAAATAAAACATTTTTTTTTTGTACAATTAGCAGAAACACAAAAAATTAAAAAACAAAATAATAAAAAGGGGAACAACAAAAAATATTGATAGGAAGGTATTTGTGTTGAGTACCTACCTAAGTTGGGTAGGTTGGTTGAAATTTTATGTGTTTGGGAAAAATACCAAGTCAATTTGGGTTGAACATAAAGAAATATTTGAAAAAGTTAGCTCTGTGTTTTTTTTTTTACCTCCAAAGACTAATTATTTAATTAAAAAGGAAGGTTAGTTACCTAGAATTGTTCTTAAATTTTATGAGTTAGGTAGGTCTACGTACTTAAATAGTTTTTAGATTGAGTAATTTATAATGTGAAAAATAACAAGGTTAAAAATTGTATAATTTATAACAAAATTTGCTGACCGACCTTGAGTCGTCCTCGTTGGGGCAAAATATATAGAAACAGCAACAATTTGAAAGTGGATAATGGATCTTCGGTCGAATTCATTTTTTCCCCGTGTTTTAATCCAAGCGATGTTGTCATCATTGAGGCAGGGAGCTTACTGCGTTGACTTGACAAAAAATTTATAAAGAACTTCCGGTATTGAATGTCGGAAAAAATAAAATGGTGGTTAGGTTGCCTTCATGTGTTATTTTCAAGAAATCAGTATTTAATTTTAAGGATATCATTGGGATGGTATCAAAAAAAATTGAGAAAACTATTTAAAATTAAATGAGATGAAATATAATTTAATATTTTTTTTAAAACGTTTATTTTTTGCTGTCTGAATATCGCTCACTGTTTTTTTTCTAGTTGAATTAAGTCTCGTCTCGGTATTGACTCAGTATCTTTTAACGCTAACGAGGAGAGTAATCTGGGTTCTTCGAGATGAGACATAAAGCATACGACTCGAAATTTTTAGGTATTGATTCTGTTAGTGGCTGAGGCTTATTTTGTTAAAGATATTTTTTTAATTAAAATAGAAATTTTTTTCTCGAAGCATTCATAAAAACCAGCGCAGAAATGATTTAATATACTGATTTTGTTGACTAAATTAAGTTTTCACTCTTAAAATGCTAGAAATTTTCTTTTTTCATAATTTCTTATCTATCAATCCAAAATAGGGCCAAGTTTGTTCCTGTATTTTTTTTTTTAACTTTTAAATAAAAAAGTGTGACATAATTTTGCCGAAAGTGGTTTGCAGCGCTGGCGCTGATCAGAATTGATTGCAGATACTGATAAATGAGTTGACGTGTTTAAAAAAAAAAAAATTAATTTAATGGAATTCCTATAAATTTCCTTTTATCACTTACTTTCCATGAACAGTTTTGAAGAATACGTCAATTGTTTCAGATAACGCATCAACTTTTCGTCGAAAAATGATTATAATTTCCCAGTTTTTATTATTATTTTTTTTTTAATTATCTACTGATAAATTCACTTTAATTTACTATGTACAGTACAGCCTCGCTAGTCCGGACACATAAGGTTTCTACCATGTCCGGAATAGCGAAATGTCCGGACTATAGAGAAAAAATTAAATACAATGGACTACCGAAAACTTTTCCAAACCTTTTTATTACAAATAGAAGTACATATACATATGCACATAATTTAAATCAAAGTAACATGCTTTCTTTTTTTTGTAAAAGCCATAATAAGTAAAAACTTATGTTTTAAAAAATTTCAATAAGAAATTCAATTAACACCAAAAAAATATGCCTTATCCTTAAAGAAAGCTCACGATGAAATGAAACAGAGCATGAAAAATCAACGACCACAAATATAAGCTTCCGATGAGTAAATTTGCAACGATTTAAACGTCTACATAGATTCCAGAGCCAACTACAAGCGACAAAACTAGTAGGGAATTCCCCATAATTGTATGAACAAACGTTTTTTCCAAGAAACATAGTCAAATAATATGTGTATGCACATTATACATACGCATTTTAATACGCTGTCCGGATTGTAGAGAAACAAATTTGAAATTGTCCGAAACATAGTGGTGTCCGGACTACTGAAGTGTCCGGGCTAGCGAGTGTCCGGACTAGCGAGGCTGTACTGTACTTGTACATCAATATTAGTAATTTCTCCGAAAAGTGAATACTAATATTAAATAGCTGTCTGCATATGCGAACAACTTATACATATATTTACTCGTTTTTGAAAAAAAATTAATTTTTTTTTTGAAAATTTCAATCTGCAATATTTTTATAGGACCTCTTTCAAATATTTTTATAGCAATTAGGGAATTACCTTTGTAAAAGCCAAAAATGTTTGAAAAAATCGCTGCTGTACTTTGTACTTCTGGTGAGACGCACTTTTTTCGGGTTCTCTATAATCGTAATGTAAGTTCTGATAATATCTCGAATTCGATTTTATACGAATAATTGGCTCATTGTTGAAAATTTAATAAAATAAAAAGAAAATGTGAATTTTCGCGCACTTCTTTATTATGATTATGGTTTGTTAAAATTGGAATTGGTTTTTATATTTAAATTGATTAGAAATTTCATTCTGAAATCTGCTGCATTCAGACACATACATAGAACAATTTCCGAACAGCTGTGAAAGCTACTCTCCATCAAATTATATTCCCGTACTGTGGTAATTCGGAGCAATTTTTAAGTTAAAAAACAAACCATATATAGCACCAGTTTTTTTAAAGTTAAATCGAATTATGCTGAAAAACACATTTCAGAAGTTAAACACCAAAATTATAATCTTGCCCTAAATAATCTTGTCTAAGTGGCTCACCGGTTACCGTTAAATTCCGAAGTAATTAAGCGAATTTTATTATTAATGAATACAAATATTCCCAAAAAAAAAACAAATTTAAAAAATATGCAAAAATGATATTAATTGTAAACTAATTGGAATGTTATTATGCGAGATTTCTAAGTTGGATATTATAATCACATACATTTTACGTTAGTCATGAGTTGTTTGTTTTTAATAAAACACATTTTTTTATCAAAACCTGGAATTTCCTGTCATAGACCTTTCTTCGTTTCTGTTTGTCATATTGATTTTGTATTTTTTTTTTTAATAACAAAATTCTATTTAAAAATGATTAACCAAATGCACTATTCGATCGATGTACGTCGTACGTATTTGCGCATCACTCATCATTTACCGAAAAAGCATACTCAATCAATTAAAATAAATCAAAATTTAAATATATTGAGTGCGTCACCGCATCATCAAAAAATCAACAAAAACCACTTGAATGCCATTCATCATTAACAGATTTAAAATTTAAAAAGATCAAATATCACATTTTGTACTTTCACCACACCGTTCCGGGAAGTAATTTGTCCCAGAAATCATCCACAAATCGAAATATAAATATGTAAAACAAATACAACAATCAAGTAAGAAGAAAACGAAAAAAAAAAAAATCCCACCTATGACTCTGTTGTTAATCCCCAAGTTTACAGCTTAAGTCAAGATCTCGATGAGGAGGTGCGGTGGGCTTTGGCTTTAACTTAGGCATATCGAATTGAAATCCGCAAAAAAGACCGTTGGTTGTCGTTGGAACTACCTGTGCAGAAAACCCACTCACCGTCACCGTCATACAACTATAATAATGTATGTTCGACATACCGGACTGTGAGTAATAAAAAATTCTCTTTAACAGCTAACTTCACCGTCTTTGCTACAAAAAGCTTTATAGCCAGGATTCAGCGTCGTCAGCATATATATACATATGGATAAAACGTAACACAGCAGCAGCAGCAGCACCTAGTGAGCTAGCTAACAGCAGCGGCGCGAATTGTCGGGTTGGATTTCGATTTGTGCAAAGTCAAGTGTAACCGGTTAGTTGGGTGTTGTTTTGAGCTGCTTGGGTCTTTCTTATCAGAGAATTTTTATGCGCTTATTCATAAATTATACTTTATTTTATTATATTTAACCAGAAAGGCATGACTAAACTTGTTTTTGGGTTATGAAAAAGAATCGACGACGATTAAAGTTACAACGAGATAAATATTTCTCTATATTGACACTAAGGCATAGAAATATGTATTGTTACATAGCTCAAAGAATATATACGTATAGACAAATTTAAACCACCTAAGTATACAAAACACAATGCTGCAGGTTGTTTTGCTGCAAATTTTATTCAAGTTTTCCTTTTGTTATGAATAGCACACCTGCGCGATCCATTGCATTCGATATACATACATACCTATATTTATGTTTTTCATTTTTCATGTGGGAAAGCAGAAATGGTGTCATAGTTCTCGAATTATATCTACCGAAGGTTTGAATGTTTGTTAGGTACATAGCTTGAATGCTAGTTTGCTATTTTTTAAGTTTCGTTCATGTTGACCTTATTTTGAATTTAATTTCCATCTTTTTACCAAAACAAATTTATGAGCTGATTATTTTCTTTTTCTACGAGCATGTAAGCACTTTCGCTAAACATCAATCACTAACGATTCAAAGAAATACGAGTGTGTGATCGAAAGACAAGTTAAAGTGTACCAAAATCAATAGTACCACGCAAAAACCATTTAAGCACTCAGAGATTTTATAAGTAGGACACAAAAATCTCACCAGGGGCCTATTTAACCAGCTTCAAAGTTGCTGTTTTTTTATAATTATAGAAAACTTGATAATTTCTTTTAGTTATAAAAATACAAATTTGTAAGTAAATGTATTTTGGTGATATAGAGCGCTAAATGCTGAATGAATGTCCAAATCAGGGTTGCAAGAGTGAATACAATTGTACTTTTGAACTAAAAAAAAATCAATTAAAAAATATGCGTTTTGCATTAATAAAAATTCTGAGTGCAACGTACAAAAAAATTTGATGAAATTTTCTTTAAAAAAATTAACGCAATTTAAAAATTATATAAAATTTAAAAAAATTTGTGTTTTTTTTTAATCTATTTAATGGAAACAAAATAAATTACAATTTGCGTTTTTTAAGGAAGAAAATTTAATTTATATGTAGCTGTCACCCTGCATATAATATTTTTTGATGCAATTATTTTTTACCAGATATTAAATTTTTTTAAGCAAATAATTTTGAATTTCCATTAAACATTTTTTCAATACAAATTATTTTCAAATTACCTTAAATATTTCTTTAATGCTTATTATAGGTATTTGTATGTTGCATTACATTTTTCTTTAATGCAATTTAATTTCAACTTGCAATTTCGCATTGGTTTTTTGTTCGCAAATTATTCTCCAGAACGAATAAAAGGCACCTTGTACAGAGAATCCCAAAAACAATTAACACGTGTAAGACATTTTCATGTTACACTACTTACTTATTACTTTGTATACTTAAAAACTGTCGAATATTATTAAAATTGATAGTAATTTATGTGAAAAATAATTTTAAGATATGTTATAATAAATTTTTGCTGAAAAGAAGAAGTCGTGATTTCAATTATTTTATTTTATTTAAATACCTAATCTCTCATACACGTGTAGTGTAAAATTTTACAATTCTACAGCATAAAAAACTTAAGCGACATTTCAAAGGTTCAATCTCATCTTATTCATTGACACACCCGTCTAATAAGGATTTGACACATACAAACTTCAAGGTTATATAAAATCAATTTCTGAACATGTATCTGAAAACATAAAATCATATTATAGTATTGCAATCTTGCCTTCAGATTTTTATTTGAATTCGTCATGTTTTGGTAAAAATAAAATCATAAACAAGACAATTTGTAAATTTTGCTCATATCTCGCACTACTCATTTTTATTCTGCGCAATGGCAGCACACAAATCATTTCCAATCACCTTGAAATAAGATAAGGAAAACTTCAAATTGTGCGCTAGACATTCATCACACGTAGAGACTAAGCTAAACTTTTGTGTCTATAAACTCAACTTATAGTATAAATTCATGATGCCTGGCTGACTTTTGTTGAACAAATTGTCGGCTCAAAAAAAGAAGAAAAAAAAAACAACCTAATAATAGAATAAACGTCGTCGTCGCCATCGGCGCGGCGGCTCAGCGGTGGCGGCAAGCTGCCGTTTCTACTGCCTGAAACTTCAGGTAGAAAAATGTAAATTAAAAAAAAAAAATACAGACATTGAACCTATAATCTCGCACTCTAAGATTTACAAACAACCATCTGTTAGGCTTGTTTTTTTCTTTGTTTGTAAAAAAAAAATAAAGTATTATAATAATTATATGCATCATAATGTTTTAAGATTTAGGACAAGTGCTTGGAATATATAAAATAAATAGTGTAGATATTCATTTTAAGGCACGTTCTTTTTATTTTTTTAATTTCTTACAAATCGTATCAGGTGGCTTAAACAACATTAAAATATATGCTCTGGCTTTTGTTTCAAGTCTTATAAAAACCACACCTCCGCGTTCAATGACCACTTGTCGAGATGAATCATTGCGGTCACAAGAAATGGTGGTAGACATCATGCGGAGTGTCTGCGTCATTTATAAAAATGTACACAAATCTAAAATGGCTACTCGTTTTGTCGTCATTTTTTTTTCTCATTTTTAATTTTTTTTTCTTATCAACTGTGGATGTATGTAGATATCATGGATTGGTTAATATTTTTTTTGTTTATTTTAATTTTTTTTTTTAAATTCCAGACAATATTTATTTCTAAGAACGACTGGAGCGCCGTGTGTGGAACCTTAATGAGTCACAAAAATCTCCTTATCGCGCAGATTCCGACAATTTAGTTTTTTTTAAGAGGATACTGGTTAACAGTAACTTAATGAAATGAAGGTCAAACAATGTGACTTAAGTTACTTCTTTTCTGATATTAAAAAAAATATTTTTCCTCTCGTTCTTCAAAGTTATATTGGCTGAGTGGGGTGTGAAAAGAGGGCATATAGCCTACTTCCAAAATTACTTTTTCTTGCTTAAAATATATTGCATAATTGCATATTCGCTGGCTACTATTTTTTTTTAAATTACCTTCTTGGTTTTAACAAGAAATTTTTTTTTTAGTAATCACGAACAATTTTTGTTGTCTTTCTCTAAAAATTAGCAATTTTTGTTGCTGTAATTATTAAACTTTGAAGTAACCAGTAATATAATCGGTATTATTGACAAAAAATCGATACTGCCAATCACTGATTAAAAATATTTTTATATTTTAAAACGCAGGTTCAATACTCAAATAAAAAAAAGAAAGAACTGACACTTTAAAATATTAATGAAACTAATGTAGCCATTTTTTCTATTTTTCTACATTGTTTTAATACGACCTTCTCATTGGACGAAAACCATAGAGATATCTTATTATTTTTCTTCTATTATATGTGGTTCTTTTTTCTCTGTGCTGTATTGAAATACCAACGACAATTCATTTATATTGAATTTCATAAAAACTCATGATGCAGCTTAAATATTTATGATTACTTTGAACAAACTGATCTGAGTCCTTTTGATGTTGATAAAAAACAAAATTTCTTAAGGTATGAGTATTTTCATATTTTTGTGAGTCTTACATGTAAGAAAATAACTCTCAAAATGGTTCTGGTACATAATTTATTTCGATTGAAAGCAATTTAAAATAAATATTTCAACTACTTTCAAATGCACATCATAATATCAAAGATGTTTCGCAGAAAAAAAAAATTGATAAAATATTCATAACGGAAACCATCTACTCATACATTATTATTATGATAGCATAGCATAAATTTAAATTGTAGCAAATTTATGTGACTACAACTGGATCATAAGCATTTCATAAATGCATGACTTTTTTTTTTTTGTTGTATTTACTGTACTTGCTCTCTTGTTGGAGTATTATCAACATTGCAAATTTATTTGCTCCCATCTGTACGTTAGATAGAAAAAAAAGTCGAAACTCATAAAAATTGTAAACGCAAAATAGCACCCCATCATATATAAGAATAAATTTAAGACTTCGGCTCACTACACTATCTCGTTCTAGAAAAAAAAACTAAATTTTTTTTTGCTGTCGATATAATGTAAGTAAAATGAAACCACAACTTTTAAATCAATTAATGAGATTATGATGTGCTAAAGTTTTTTTTTTATATTTTTTGTGGTGTTGCGGTGAACGATCCAAAGTGGGTTGCATTCTTTTGCTACCGGTCTTAATTAATTAAGTTAACTTATGGTGGACGACTTTAAAAAAAAAGTCTATAATCGCCGGCCGTATCTTTGTGAAATAGTTGAGAAAATATTTTCTTACTCACATCATAAGAAAGAACAAGTAAAAAAATCTTCCATTCTTGATGAACTTACTTACGGAGCTTTGTAATTTTATGAAAATTTATTTTCCATTATATTATGGACTGAAGAAAAAACTGATCTAAGATTGAAACCAGTTTCATTGTATTTCAATAGGGGTTTTTCTTATAACATGAAAAGTTCAAAATTTAAAGAAAATCATGCCAAGTGTTAGAGCTGTTGTTTGAAGTGCATTTATAAATAAGAACAGACAGAATCACGAGAATCCACCTAAAGTTCCAGAAAATCGAATTTACGTTTTTTAAAGCTTTTTTCAGAGGGATTGATTTTCTTCGAGTTTTCTGGCTTCGCAAATCATAATAAAATAAAAACAAAAAAATCTCATTAGCTTATTTTTGAATAATGTAACTAAAAATTTAAGAAATAAATTAGTTTACCAAACTTTGGACCTTAAAGAATTAAAATTGGGAACTCTGCTTAGCTCTACATATATTCATCGACTCTAAATTCCCCAGAGTTTTTTTGTTAATAATAAAATATTTTTAATTACAAATGCTTATAGCAGTTCTTTTGTTTTAATGGAATATTCCTTTAACCTACTTTAATTTTATTAGAATTTCTTTTCTCTTTGAAATTTTAATTTTTTTTTATTTAACAAATTGTCTGAATTGAATAATAAAAACGTACATAATAATCCTACGTCAACTGTCAGTTGTTTAAAGGCATATGCTACATCTTTCGAACGGTAGATGTAAACCACACATCAACCAACGTGCTAGGAACAGGAAGTTCAACCAAATTGAGGTAAAAGGAAGATGAAAACGAAGAAAAAACAATTTGTTTTAAATGGCTGCGGTGGCCATGATGAGATTATACTAAAATTAAGCACAAAAATAAATCTTCTATCCTCTCTCATATACAATATACATACATACCTACCTACTACGGCGCGTGCATATGCAATTAGTTACAAATTTTAAGTAACAAAAAACTATCATGCTTATGGAAAGGTGAAAGACATTTCAGATGCATTCGATTGAGTGCTTTCGTGGTTAGTCACCCTGTTTTTTTTTTCTTTCTTTCTTTTTTCCTAAAACCGTCCAATTTAGTTGGGACAAGACAAATCATAGCACTTAAGAGACGACACACGAGTCGTGCAAGTGCCAACAATTATTATTATTATTCGAATCGAATATAACGTTTTCCGTGTGAGGTATTTTGTGCTGTTAATCTGTTATGTATGTGAATGGTATGACAGCTTTCAAAACTGTCAGAAGAAACACGATCATATGACGTCTGTGGGGTAAAGATAATTGAGGCAGGTCAACATTACCATCAGACAACAGATGTCGTTACTTTTTAAACTTCGATTGCTATATTCAACAAGTGAATTTTCAACTGAAAAAAAAATGGTACTTATGTACTTCCGTCTCCCCCTTTTTAATATTATTTAACTTAACTGTATTCGGTGCCCAATTCGTTTGTTTGAAATAATTTTGGGGGATTTTTTTTTTTTTTGTTTTCGTGTTCAAAAATGAGAAGTAATTTTATTTCCGCTTCAAGCTGAAATACATAAATTATTTGTTTTCAGATTTTGTAAATGACGGTAATTTTTGTAAATGGATTTGTTTGTTGTTTATGTGACAGATGATGGCGGCGAGGGTGCAGCACGAACTAAATGCTACGCTGCGTTAATATAAATTAAATATGGATTAAAGTATATTTTTGAATGTGATATTTATGGCTCTTTAATTGCGATCTTGTTTGGGGTAATTATATTATGAACAGTACATGTAATTGTAATAGTAAGCGATTGAATCAGTCAGGGGACAATATTCAAAATTTAAAAAAAAAGTGTTTTATTAAAAAAAAACAATTAACATCTTCCCCATAAATCAATATTTACCCATGTTATTAACTTTATCCTTTAAATGGATTAAATTTAAAATCTTGGTCGGGATTTTTTTGGTGGTTTCCTTCATTTGCAGTTAAAATTTTACTGGACCCCGATTCAACGCAAAACCCAACTTATTTTCACGGGGTTCTGCTCTCATTACAAATCCAAACTTAATTTTTAAAAAGTCATTTTTTTGTCAGAATTTTCCTCGTAAAAAGCTTATATGTGATCGGTAAACGAAAAAAAAACAATCTTCCCTGAATCAATAAAAAAAATTAATCATTTCTCAGTTTCTGAAGTCATTATAAAAATAAGACTTTAAATTTTTTCTTGAGATACATTTATATTCCATCTATCTATACGTAACTTTAAAATTGATCCCAAAATAATAAAAAGAGAAAGAAAAAAACTTTGTTTCCAATTTCAATCTGTTGCCTCTTTTCAAACATTTGTTCTTGTTAAGAATTAATTTTGTTATTTCGAACTTTCCAAAATGTAATTAAGAAAAGATACAAGAACAAATTAATTAGATTAGAAAAACTTAGAAACGAGGACACGAGTCTCGAGAAGAAAAAAAAAACAAATTTCGTGAATGTAATTACATAATGAAAATAAGATTCAACTAAGTTTAATTTTTCTCGCTTAATAAATAATCTGAAAATTAAAAAAAATGTTAACTTAAATCTTGTTTCTACAACAACAAATGAAGAAGAGCAAATTTGAGTGCTTAGATCCAATAAAAAAAATATACATGAATTTTTAAAGTTATGTAATAAAATACCTATCTCCGTATAGACAGCAGATAAAAACCTCGTTTAGTTGGATTATATTTTCGAGAGTAAAGATTTTTGAGCTGAACGTTTTTCTATTTTACTGAATGATTCAAATGATAACATTTTTGAGAGATAAAATCGTCACTGTATTAATCAGAAATATGCTAGTGATTCAATACAAAATAATAAAAAACCACTCAATATTTCTCCATCTATCCTTTCCCAATCAAAGATTAAATATACATAGGTAGGTATTCAGTTTATCTGCCGATGCTCGCATTCGATAAAAGCAAATCAAAAAAACAAGCTCCCAGTCCCAATCCAATAATATGAGAGTCGCATTTATTTATACAAAAAAAAAAGCAAACCAACCCACGTATGAGTACCTACCAACAACTTTCGAAAACAAAAAATTGCACGATAACAAAAAAAAATTCAATACGTTCGTTATAAATTCAGATAAAAACTGTTTATTCCACACTTACTCATGCTGAGTCTTAATTACCGGCAAATCATGATCATCATCACAACACAAAAAATATATAAAGACGAAGATAAAAAAAAAAACTAACCGCTTCATTGCGCAATCAGCCCCATTATCTGGAAATTGGTCTTTTGCTTTGTATAAAGCGAGTACTGAGTAGAAGCTTCTGTTTTTTTTTTACGATATGGTTCAGCTTTGGAAACAACAACAAAAAAAAATACACAAACTTATTAGAGTTAATTCAAATCTGTTATCGAAAAGGAAAGTCACACCTACTGCAATTTGTGAACAAATTTCAAAAGGATGATTAATTGAGTAATCAAAAAACAATTTTCGTAGAAAATACTATGTTTTTTGTCTTAAATTTGTCAGTGGCTTGAAAGAGGAAACATAAAAGAGTGTAGAAAGTCAACAAAATACAGTACGGTTAACTTGATTAGATTTAATTAAAATAAAGGTTCAAATGCTACTAAAAAGTTAAGAGCATTGCAAAAACGCAACATCAAGCTTTAAACTCGCTTATCAAGCAACATAAATTGCGACAACATTATTTTGGAACACAATTTATCTGTGTCAAGATTTTGTTATTTTGGCGAGTGAAAAAAAGATGACTCGCCTCCATGACTCATCTCACTGCACTCGCGAAATTGATTTAGCTATTTATTTAAATGGTTAACTCCGAATTTATGTTTGAACACTTGAAAGATATGAGTAAGACAGAGAAAACAAACGAAAGCAAGGAAAAAGTTAACAACTACATCTATTTTCAATAGAAAGTGACTCATCTCAATCAAATTTCTTATTTTGATGACATATTTCAATAGTCGCAAATGTTGCTTCAAAGTTTCGTATTTCGAAGGTGTTAAACGAAAATCCAAAAAAAGCCGATTAGATAAATTCAAATTCATTACTAAGTTTATTTAAATATATCATCAGTGGCGTCCTTAGTTACGGCGTGTTTGAACGAAATCTGGTAATTTTGTGTAGTTTCGGAATCGTACACAATCAAACCTTTTATTTCTAATACTAATTTTTCGTTTAAAGTGTCTAATCAAGTGAACAGTAATGTTCCTACATTCGTACAAAAAAAAAATTTAATTTTAAAACGCGCCAGCTGAAGAAGTTCTTAGAATTTCTACACTTCTTTTTTTCATAGGAAGTTGACAAATGTTTTCTTAATAGCTTGACTGATATTTCATTCAACTTTTATTTATAATTTATTGAATCAATTTATAAATGAATAAAAAAAAACACCATATTTTTTGGTAGTTGCCAACTTTGGTTTCATTTTCAATGATTTTTGTTTGAATGACTTTTACGGTGTTATAGTTTTATTTTATTAAAACAAAAAAAAAACTTATGGAAGTTTCTTCTATATAATTAATGTAGATTTTTTTTTCTGACCGCGTCTCATGTATGATAATTGTGTTCCCATTAAATAGCAATAGAAGGCAATTAAGTCAATAATGATTCCCATATCTACTAAGCCAAATTGTAATAATAATTATGCTTGGCATTTAAGAGTATTTATGGATAGACAAATAATAATTATGAATTCGTTTGGATGACAATGACATTGTTTTTTTTTTTAATAAACCATCACAACCACCTCCTCCAACTTCAACTAATTTAAATTGTTGTCATTTCAAATACAAAAATTTCAAATGAATTTCAACATCAGCATAAAAAAAAACATAATTTAGTATTTTTGAATTTATTATTTGATATGTTGACTGGGTCATATGGTTTTGTGTGCGCTTAATGTTATAAGCGCCCACATAAATAACGCGCGCGCAGGCTATCATTTAGCTAGCAGATCAACAATTGAATTGCAAACTGGAAGAAAAGAACAGGTCTTGTGTGTTTTTCATAACAATAATAAAAGAGCTAAAATATTCGAACAACAGTATAATAATATGTAAATAATTATAAAAATATACATAATATATATTCACACTCTTGAGTATATAAATAATGTGTTTGTTACGACTGTTTTTGAATTGAATTTTAAAATACATAAAATAAACCCCACGCGGGCATTATAGATCAGCAAAGGTTAGGAAAGATAAAAATCAAAAAACAATTTAAAGAACTTTTTTTGGGTCAACTACTCCTCGTATACATACCTACATATATCAGTTCAATCTATTCGTGCTCGAAATAATGTCTCTTGAGAATTTAAAAATTGATTTTAAAATGTGTAGATCAATGTAGGTTTTGCACATATGTATGTAGATATTTGTTTGATAAACTAACTTTTCACTAGAAAAGATTATTTTTTCTTATAATAAAATCTGAAACAGATTTTACATAAATTATATTCCTCATCGATCTAGGTTTATACTGACAGCTGTGTTATATATCCCTCTTTTTTCTCATGTTTAAAACTAAAATTTCATTTTGAAAAATATCCCACATCAACGTTATCTATTAATTAATTAACGTAAATTTTTACGAAACACCGATTTGAACAGGTTGAGTTTGAATTTTTCAAAATCTATTTGTTAAAACAACTTAATTAAAAAAGTGAACTCAACGATGCTTTAAAACGTAAAACCATTATACTGTATTTTCATTGTTTTTAATTATTATTTTCCCAAATTTAAGAAATTTTTTCTATAAAATTGCGCCTCCCACTTAAACGGGGAAAATAGACCCCTCTCATTCGATTTTTTTCTTGATTCGGTTCAACCTAAACGCTCTAAGCTTTTGTCACACTTTATAATGAATACTCTTTTTCTGGAAAAAAAGCAATATCATCAAAAATTGTATGAAAAATTAATGCTGAATTCAAAGAAAGATTGTCACATTAGAACTTTCAAACAAATAATATTATTTTAAAATATCTGAAACATAAATCCGCATGGCTAATTGATTTTCCATTTCAATATTAAATTCCCATTTATCAATTCAAAATAAATAAACTAAAATCATTTACCAAAATCAAAAGGTAATCCCCCGTGGTGAATAAGATTTATACTAAGCAAAAATTCTTCCAAGAAAACTTTGATAATCTTGACGTGACACATTTATGCATTTTTTTATTATTTTCTTATCAGTTGCAAGAAATTCGCTTTGGGGTAATAGAAATTATTTTTGGCCCAGTACATAAAAAAAAAAACTCTAAAGTCAAGGTTTTTGTTTCATTGATTATGTCAGCATTGATGACGAATGTTACAATACTCACCACTGTCATATCCCCAAAATGTTCGAGGGCACTATACGTACTGAAATTTTCCTGTCCAAAAAATTAATTGCAAATATGATTGATGAACTATAATAGAAAATTTATTTATCATGGAAATAAATCAATAATATTTTTTTTTTTAATTTTTGAAGTATTTCTTTTAAAAATAAACTATCAATTATGATACAAAGTATTTTATGTAACCATAACAATAACAGCATGACTAATAGTTTAATAAATTAATATAATGTAAATATTTGTTTCTTCTCCGCATACACTGGTAAAAAGATATCGTGTTTAATCCGCTGGAAAATGAATACAGCTATAATTATATATTTATTATGTTGTATACTTTTAGATCTTAATATTCTAAATTTGTTGCATATCATAGTCAAATAAAAATTTCATTCAATTTTACTTATTGAAAAATTCAAGTTCTATTTGTATTACAATTAATTTGTTTACCTTGATATAAACATGCCCTCAAGATTGAACGTTTTTTTTCTCTTACCCATGATGCCTGAATTTGTCGAGTTAACTGTTTGTTAAGAACCAGAAAATGTCTCCACTTCTTGCATCATCTCAGTCAGTAACATCAAAACTACGTTAATCTTACAAAAACTGGGTATATGAGGTCATTATCTTGCTTCTAATTCATAAAATGTAGTAGTATGATCGCAAAATCCAAAATTGTGATGAAAAAACCAAATCTTTCCTTGTAACGCAATGTCAATCACGATTGCATGATTTTCAAGTTAACAAAATTCAGCTACATTTTAACATTTGTTCAACGACAAATTTGTCTGCCTCAGGGATAAAATTCTCAATTTCTCACTTTAATTTCAGTCAATTAATTAAAAAACCGTTTCAGTTGTAGATAAATGTTATGATGAACGTACAGAATACTAAAATATTCTACAACTCAGTGCGAGATTTTATGTTGGTTTTCATGGAGTGCAACTAACCTTGCTCCCAACCTCATCAGCCTCCCATTTTATTTAATTTTTTTTTTTTTTCTAAGTTACACAAATGGCAATTTCATCAGAGTTCATGTTGTGTATAGAGTCAGTTTGCTTTACTCCGACGACGAGTACTTATTTCAAAGCAACATGCAGTACGAGGGTAGAAGAATGATGGCGCTGCATACATGTTTTATAGGTGCTGAAATCGGTGCAGGTACGGGGTAGGCGTTAATTAACATATCTACGACAGAAATGGAATTTTCTCACTGTAGAGCGAAAATTCCTTTATAAACAATGATATGACGAAAATGGTGTCGGACTTGTTGCAAGAGTAGGAACTTTATGTGGTAGGGACCGGGGGTTACAATCGACGACGACGTATGTATGTATGTAATGAAAGCAGTAGCTTAAAAACAAAATTCTCTCTAACTATGCCTTTTAAGTTGTTTACTTTTGGTCCGCCCTCGTTTGTGTGTAAAGTGAGATTTTTCTCACATGTGTTGCTACTTTTCTTCCACTGCCAGCTACTGCAACAACACAAAAAAATGCAATATGCAATAACAGCAGCAGCGCCTTGTTTAATCCACAATCTACTAAAATACAAATGGGATGAAACAAAATCTAAGGAGATGTTTATTTATTTTTGCCTGTGAACATTTGGAAGATTTTGAAGGGTAAATAATTTATTTTTAGAAAAAAAAAAAAAAAAGAAATATCTCAGTGATTTACAGTATTTTCACGGGGGCTTTTAAATTTCTTAATTACTTTTCCTAACAGAAGTTTAATTAGGCGTGATTGCAACAAGAAAAAGTATATACACATACATTATCAAAAATTGTTTTTAATAGCTTTGAGGAAGTTGCTAAAGTAGTTAGTATTGTTTTTTCAAGCAATTTTTTGTTTTGCTTGGCAAATAGCCAAACTTGTTTGGGGAAGCGAAATCATTTTTAAAATTACAATTCTTGAAAAAAGAAAATGTGAAATTGCCAATTTTACTCTTTATGGCGCTGCTGGAGATCATTTGAAAATCTTGAGATGCATGGAAACAATCAATCAGTAACGAATATTTTCGTCTTATTACTTAAACAAACATTTTGAGTTTTTAGCGAAATTATAAAAATTCTTATTAGTTGAAATTAGCTTTTAAGTATCTAATCTCAATGTTATATGATTGAAATTGATCTACAAGAATTTTAAAATTGTCTCAAATGTTCAATAAGGATTTTCATTTTTTAAGTGGACTCAATAAGAAATCCTTGGCTTGGCTTGTTTTCTGTGCATATTTGATTAAATTTTTACCCTTCAAACTAATCTAATTAAATTTCTTTGTTTTGCAGGGACGACACACAAAGACTGGACAATTAGCTGCCATTAAAGTAATGGACGTTACCGAAGATGAAGAAGAAGAAATTAAGCTTGAAATAAATGTGCTTAAAAAATATTCAAATCATCGTAACATTGCCACATATTATGGTGCATTCATAAAGAAATCTCCTCCAGGAAAAGATGATCAACTATGGTTGGTAATGGAGTATTGTGGTGCCGGTTCTGTAACTGATTTGGTTAAATCAACAAAAGGACAAAGTCTTAAAGAAGAATGGATTGCGTATATTTGTCGTGAGATATTGCGCGGTCTAAGTTATTTGCATTCGAATAAGGTCATTCATCGTGACATCAAGGGACAAAATGTACTCCTTACAGATAATGCTGAAGTTAAATTGGTTGATTTTGGTGTTTCAGCTCAGTTGGATCGAACGATAGGCAGAAGAAATACATTTATTGGTGAGTTATTTTTATCTTTCTTTTTATTTAAATAACAATGTTAAAATATTTTGGTATTCTGTTTTAAGGTACTCCTTATTGGATGGCTCCTGAGGTTATTGCTTGCGATGAAAATCCAGAAGCAACTTATGACAACCGATCGGATCTCTGGTCGTTGGGTATCACAGCCTTGGAAATGGCTGAATCACAACCACCACTTTGTGACTTGCATCCAATGAGGGCATTGTTCTTGATTCCACGCAACTCGCCTCCTAGACTTAAATCAAAAAAATGGTCTAAGAAATTCCATGGATTTATTGACACGGTTCTTGGTAAGTCTTTGAAAAAATAAATATCTATCGAATATCAAAAGTAAAATTTGAAATTTCTTTGCAGTGAAAGACTATCATCAGAGGCCTTACACAGATCAGTTATTAAAGCATGCATTCATTAAAGATCAGCCTACTGATCGACAAGTGCGAATACAACTCAAAGATCACATTGATCGTTGTAAGAAACGAAAGCAAGAAAAAGAACGCGAAGATTATCCTTACTCTGGCTCAGATAATGACGAAGAAGAACCACCGATTACCGGTGATTCGATTATCCAAGTGCCAGGTGGTGACACTCTGCGTCGTAACTTCCAAAAAATCCAAGAGGGAGGAGTGAGTGGAAGCGAAGTTCAGCCTCAGCCGCAGGCTAATAGAAATCAGAAACCGCAATCTGTGAGACCAATGATACTTGATATATCTACGATATTTATTTGATAATTATTATATTGTTTAGCGTGATCAGCGCCAGCAGATCGAAGAGCCAGGTCCCCCTTCCCGACCGGCATTGCCACAACGCTTAATAGTCGTTCCAGATCCCCCACAACATGCCAATCGCCCCCTGCCGCCGACTCCCAAAGGTTCTGGCTCATCTCCACAGTCGCAACAACAGACACCCCAACAACAGCAACGCAATTCTCAAAATATTTTCAAGCCAATGGTAAGTTGTTTCAAAAGTCTGTTGGTCTTTATCAACTACCTTGTTTTTGATGTTTATCACCCGCTTTATCTAAAACTCCCGAACTTATTCTACTTTTTTTTTTAAATTCAAATTTTCTTTTTTATTTTCATGTTAAAAAAATTGTTTGTTGCTGTTTTAAAAAAAATCTTCTTCTACTACTTCTATTTTCTGCCTACAAAAAAAAAATACCTGTCCACCTGTTAAACGCTATTTGTTATTTTATTGCAACACAATATTTTAAAATAACATTTATAAATTAAATTTGCTGTTTGTTGTGTAATGCTGTACGGTGCCGAATGAAACAAAATTTTTGTGTCTCACGTTGATTTTTTTGTATTTTTTTCAAAAAAAAAAATAATAACTACATACCAAAAATTATACAACACACACTCATATTGAAAATGGAAAACTAAATCGAAATTGAAATTGAATTACAAAACATTCACAATCAAAAACATTAAAAAAAAAATTAATATCAACAATTGAATGATTTTGAAAAAAAAAAAAATAAACACATAACAAAATGAACACAAAAATCCAGCTTCCACCGAGGAGACCTGAGGTATGTTGTTATTGAGAAATCTTGTTTTTTGTGTGTGCTTTTGTCTTTTGCTTTGAAAAAATATATATATTTTATTTGTTATCTATATAAGCTTTGAATGATCCCTTGGAACTCAAACATTTTTTAAACAAGTCATCATCGTTTACATTTGACTCCATAATCATATTCTATAGGTACAAAAATGAACCCCAAAAATTTTCTTGAATTATTAGTCAGCTGCCTGCTAAGAAAGATGAGTCAATTTTTACAGCTTGTAGATTTAATTTAAAGCAATAAAGTTTAATATCGTTTTTATATGCGGTATACTTATTATTACTTATTAGAAATGCAGACTTTAAATTTACCAACGATTTGGATTTTTTACACACATCAGAAGCTTAGCCACTATTTTTTTCTTTTCTTCATTCTTTTTAAACTATTTATTAAAATCAGGTTTGGAGTTTCATAACATTTTTGGAACCATCTGCAATTGTTGAATTGTCAACAAATGAATGTACAAAATTTCATATTTTATTGTTTTTTCATAACAATGACAAAATAATATAATAACAATGATTCTCAGTTCAAGTTCATATTTGAAGAATAATTAAAACTTTGGAAATGAGAATTTCGAAAGCTCTGTTTTTAAGATGAAAACATACAATTTCTATGCAAGTACTTCGCTTAACTCAAACGTTATTTTTTCTCCATTGCATCAATTTTTATTTTATTGAAGTATTTTTTTCACTTCAAATGATTTTAACTCTAAAATTCATGAAGCATTGCAAAAAATGGACGATAAATTACATAATGTACCAGACGAACAAAAGTTATTCGTTTAATTGAAGAATGAAAATTGTCGTTCCATTTCGAAGTAATTTTTGTCAGCTAAGCTAAGATCATGCTAATAGTTTTTTTTTTTTCTTTAATTAAACTTTTTTTTTGTCAAAATGTTCATATTCTTAGGCAGTTATTTAACGAAAATTAGCGTACACTGGCCCAAATCAAAGTGTATTTGTTTAGCATTCTCACATAATTTTATCAAAACATTCATTTTAAATTCACAACCCATATCCTTTCAAGCAAATAAAAGTAAATGATTTTATCATAACAGTTCGTTCTGTCAGTCAAATTAATTACGAGTATTTCATGTTAATTGATTCAATACTAAATCACTGCTGAACCTCAAGGTTTTCTTTTTAAAAAGCTCTTTCACTCATAAAATATTTTGAATGTCTTACGAAATCGCCTTTACCATTCATTAACCATCTTTTGTCCTTTGTGAAACCAATCCGTTTATAAGCATTCAAATTTACATTAAACCCTCATTGCATGAAACAAAATCAAAAAGAATTATATTCAATTTGCAAAGCACGCTTCAATTATTTATCAATTTTTACACAATTCCCAAAATAAAAATCGCTTTCGTGTGTGGATGTATGTATTATTCAAAAATTTATCTAAACAAAATTTTTATTTCGAAAAATTATGAAATTGATTAAGAAATATTATGTTTCATGTGATTTTGTCACATTCACACTGTACTGCTCTCTTCTACCTACCTACCTACCAACCAACCAACCAATCACCAAAACCATATCACAACAATCACCACCACCACCAAAAAATAAAAAAAAAACCTACCATCTCGTAAAACGATCCCACAAAAAATCAATCACCATCTAGGATTTGGACATGTTAGCTGCACAATTAAATGAATTGGGCGTCTCTCAACAGTCACAGCAATTGGGCTCCTCCGTTGGACAACAACAGGCTCAACCCGAAGCACCGCCAAGAAATAATCGTCAATCATCGGCTTCCGTGACATCGTCATCGTCTTCATCGGTACAACAATTGAAACCGGCACCAGCTCCTCCTGTTGTAAATAATCATCATGTGCAACCGGTGAATCCATTGGATCCAATTGATAGTAGTGATTCGGATAGTGAACCAGAGGAACCGAATGAACGTGGCCGCAACGATGGTACATTGCTGGCAAGTGATCCACCTAAACCACTGTAAGTAAAGTATTTAATGTTTGAATATTTATATGATTTTGTTTAAAAATGTTGGCTATGGTTAATTTGTGCCTTATAGTTAGCTAGTTTCATTCTATTGTATCTTAGTTATTTTGATTATGAACTGTGTTTTATTGGGAAATTTATGAAAAGTGAATTGAAATATGCTACATAATTCAAATACAAAAACGACTTTATTGTTTATAACATTTGGATCACAAGAACGAAATTTGATATAAATTGTAAAAAACAATTTTTTCACTTCACTATTTTTAAATTCCCAGAATATCATAAATCATTGAGGTATATTGAAACGGTGTCTAATCTAAGTTATGAAGTAGCTTTGGTTATTGATGCAGACTCAGATCACTTTTTCAAACAAAAAAAAAACGTATGTAAAAAAGTATTGAGTATTTTATGCACACTTCTTCAATTATCAATAAACTTTAGGCTTTTTGCATTTATTTGCACTAATAGTTTCTTAGTATGCTTTGATTTCACGATCGATTTCTGCCTATTTTCTATGCTATTAGAAGTTCTAGATATAATAGTATATTAATAAAACTTGAACTTTGTAAATATGATTTCTCAATCAAAAAACCTATGTCTAGTTAAATTCTGAAGAATTGGAAAAATAAGAAATAATATTATCTTTTTTCATTAAAGAATTATATTCAAAACTTTGAGTCCCTGTAAACTTTGGAATTATTTACGTGTCATAATTTTGTGTTTTTTGTTTCCAATGCATACTTTTCTTGTAAATAAGTTTTCAAGCTCTATAAAAAGGAATGCTTCAATTATCAAATCTACATTAATATGTACATATATTTGATCGAAGGGCATTTAAGACCCGAAGATCAAACAAGAATTCAATGCAAATGTCTACAAAGTTATACGCGATTAGTCACATTTATTTAACTACCGTATAAAAAGGCTTTCCCCAGATTACATGCCGTGTTATTAATTACATAAATTAAATCCGAATTCAATATATCTCGTAGACAATCATCTATTAACTCATATACATAAACTTTCAATTCATCTTATAAACCACTAACTCATGCCTCGTATATCTAACATAAATATGTATCTCATTTCCATTTCCATTTTTTTTTTTTTATATTTTTGTTCATTTCACCAAAACTTCCATTCTTTTGTTTTATTTTTCCTCAAAAAAAAAAAAATCGAAACCTATCCCCATTCTTTTCAAACTTTCAATTTCATTTTCATTCGTTCATTCCATTCCTCACGCCACAATCATTACCATTTTGCTTTTGGCTCTCTTTGTTTGTTTTTCTGTGTTGTTTTTTTGTTTTTGGATCGTGGTTTTTTTTGGTTCTTTTGTGTTCCTTCGATTTGTTAGTCCTGAATTTTCATATAGACCCGGCCTTGGACCTGTCTCAGAGGATACCACCAGTCCCCCGGCTTCTCATGGTATTGGAGGTCCACCAAATCGTCCACTTCCCCCCACACCCGATGATGATGATCAAGCTGGTGATCGAACTCTAATTATGAAAAGGGTGAGTATCATGAAATCGAGATATCGAGTCATGTTTTTCATTTTCAGTTCGATACTTTGATTTGTTGATTGATTCACCCATCGAAAAGAAAAAAAACACAAAAAAAAAAATAAGAATAGTTCGAAATCGAAAAATTGGTGATTTTTTCCTAGATTAGTTATTAGAAAGCATTTTTTTTTAATTTACTTTTAAACTAAAACTTGAGGTTGAGGATTTACAATTTAATCTCAGCTATTTGTACAAGCAAACAAAAATATATATATATAATATTAACTCTGTACAATTTATTAAAAAAAATCAAATGCAAGATTTAAAAAAAGTGAAATGTTTGTGTCGTCTTGTTTGGGGAAACTCCAAGTGGAGTTTCTCTGGGCCTAGGCAAGTGTATCTAGTTATTGCATATAGTATAAATATATATATACACAGATATTTACAAGTGGTTGTGGTTCTTTTAGAAATTATCAAGAACATTAAAACAAATATTATTAATTTACAAAATAACAAAAATGTGCGCAAGCGAGCGAAGCGAGTAAACATTTAATGTAGTACAAAAAAAAAAAAAACAATTTATTACTGGATATATATTTATTTAATTTGTTTGTTTTTTGTTTATAAGATAAAAGTTATATATTTTAATATCCTACCATAATTTCTGATATCATTATCCTTCTATTTGTTTAGTTTAAAAATAAAACAAAGTTTAAAATTTATTTTATTTTTAATGTTTATTAATCCTTCTGTTTCTTTCGTGTAAACCAAATCAAAAAAAAAAGTATGAACAAATGAATGATTTTCATAATATGTATAAATAATGCAAGGCACTTAATATCATACATACACATCAAATACACTATGTTGTATATATTATATCAATGTGCAAAAAGAATACTACATCGAAATTCTGATGCGCAATTTAAAATTAAAAAAAAAAATAAATGTTTACAAAGTACGTTACAAGCTAAAGAAAAAGCAATTGTTAAGTATCTTGTAATTTTTTTATAGGACATGTATTTATTTTAAAAATAAAAGTTGCGAAAAACATTAATATTTAATAGATATAGAGAGCTGATAAGTAGTTTAAAACCTACTTAACTGTTATGCTCAAAAATGTTTGGGTATTCGATAATTGGATGTTCAGTTAAAGAACTGACTACACCGGCTGACATATTTTTCGGTGAATTAAGAAATTTCTATAGCCAATCGGTTTCATGAATCTTATCAAACAAGTTTAGTTTTTGAGATATTTCAATTAAATTCAATTAATTTTGTAGCCTTGACAAAACTGAATCGAAGGAATTTGGCATTTTGAGGACTCACCGGCGCGTCGTCGAGAAGCGTTCTACTTATCCAAGGCGTAGTGATGCTTTCGGTAGCGGTCTCGATTGCAGGTACAAAGATTAATAAACTTCGTTATCCTATCCTAGAAAGAGAGGATAGGGGATCTAACCCGTACCAACTCCTAGGCAATTTCAAATGGTTTTATTTATCATTTTATAATAAATATAAAATAACCCTAATACAGAGCTATGTAAATCAAACAACAACAAAAATTATTGTCTACCCTAATATCCATATGTACACTAGTACTCATCTTGGATCTTACATCGAGCTCTTATTAGCACTATTTCTTAAATAAACCAGAAAAAAAGTTAAAATATAAATTATTTAAAGATTACTTTTTTTGATTTACACAGAATTCAATATCTTTCAAATTGAGATTGTGTCTTTCGAAAAATTTTATTATTCGTGCAAAAAAAAAATTGTTTTTATGGGCACATCAAATATTTGACTTGAACACAACCTTTACAAATTTAACTATTGCCACTTTATGGTCTCTCAGCTTATTACGAACGCACTTTGTAAACATTTCTCTTTGTAAAAAATCAACATTTGAAAATATAAATTCTATACAGAAACTTGAAAATCAAAAACAAAAGCCAGCATCAGGTGGTCAAGTGGCCGCCGCCTCCGGAAAAACTGAGGCCGAAGAATCAGTACTCCTGCGTGACTGGGACATCGAGAAATTTTTTCCGAATCGTGGTGCAAGCTTGAATCGTTCAAATACAAGTACATTGAAATCAGACCAAAAGATGGTAATGCACCGTAGTAGCATCTCAGAAGTGCCTAGTAATGCAGCGGCAGCTAGAAAAGCTGCAGCCATATCAGCTCCATTAACCAGTATTTCAACATCTTCAATCTCTACAACGTCTTCCTCGTTTTCGCCTGCTCAAAGAAAACTATCACAACCAATGCCAAATAGATCAACAACTAACAGTGCCTTAACTACAAACAACATACCAAAAACCAATAATAGCGCTGTAAATAGCAGTAAAAATCACAAAAGACAAGAGTCTGATTCCAAATTGCCAATGAATTTTGTCCGAGGCTTTCGCAGGGAAAATTCTGATTTCTTTCCACTTACAAAACGTCATTCAGCTGTTCTTGGCGAAAGAATGGCGAATAATGGCAGCGGTGGAATTGCACCAATTAGTAACAATAATAGTAATACTCCCTTGCAACAACGTGCCAGTGCGTTATTCCAACGCAGTACGAATATGTTTAAGAGTGAAGATACTAAGGCAAAGCCCGAACTAAAGTCACTTAAAAAATCCGAAAGCAATAAACAGATCAATGTTTCACCTCAACAACAGTCGATTGTGAATCAAAACCAAAAGTCCGAACCAACTAAATCGAGTTGGAGCAGTAGCCTTACCGGAAGAAATTTAGACTTTTTAAGGCCTCGACGTGAAAAGACTGAATCGGTTATATTTTTGCAAAACTATGCGGCCAGGCAACAATTGATAATGGCTCAGCAGCAACAACAGCAGCAGGTAAAGCATAAACATAAACAAAAAAAAACACATTTCGGCGGTCAAAATAAACCAAACCATTTTCTTCTCTAAATTTTCCTTCTTTTCGTTTGATTTATTCTTACTCTCCAATTATTTTATTTATTTTATTTTTTTTTAATCTTAATGTAATTTAATTTTTGTTATTTACATGACATGTATTCTAATTGCTTTACTCATTCAATCATTCGCTTTGACATTTTTTTGGTAATAATTTTAAATAATGCATTAGTAAAATTTAAAAACAAAAATCATTTCTATATTAATAGCTAGAGTAGAAACCATTAATTAATTAACTCAGCTAGCATTCATTTTTATAGAAAAAAAAAAAAAAAAAATTATAAATAGAAATTAAGAAAGAAGAAGATAGTGTTTGGCTTTTTGGTCTTAAAAAAAATTAAATGAACACTATTTTTTACAAATAAAAAAAAACTTCTTCTTTCAAGATATTAACAACCATTACAATAAAACAATAACCGCAATTTATTAAACCATTTGCATAATGTTAAAATTCTAACCGCAACCATCGAATCTATGTTTTGTTAATAATATCTAATCATTTAACTTTTTTTCATACAAAAAAATCACCAATTATATATTTCCGTTGCAGAAACGCACGTTTATGTTTGTTTATAAGTTTATCGAAACAAAAATCCAACTCACAAAAATATATTTAAAACAAATAATAGATAAATACAAATTAGAAAAAAAAAACAAATAGAAAATTAAAATATAAATTATATGGAAAATTAAATAAGAACAATTCTTACAAACTATTCCCGTTACGAGCTTGAATGAGTTGATTTTAATTAGATGATATTCTTAGCATGTATAATAAAAAAAAATATTCTTATCTACCTTTATTGTAATTTAACGCATGTAAATTTTGCAACAGCAACAGAAAAAATAAGAATCAACAAAAAAGTTTGGCTTTTCCAGTATTGAGTACACTCTTTCCCCTTCAACAGCAATTTTTTAAAGCTTAGTTCGGTTGCATTAAACCCCCTTTGAAATTTTCCTCAATATAAAGTAACATCGAGATTAATCAATCTCTAAGTAATTTCTAAAGAGCCTCTACCATTTGTAAAATAAAAATTAAACAATAAAAAAAAATTAACACAAAATGTATTGATTTGAATTTATTTAGCGAATAAATGTGAACATTTTATCTCCATCTAATTCTTTTTTTGATAATTTATATTATATTCAAATATTTTAAATAATTTATATAATTAGTAATCTGATAAGTATGAACAAATATATATTTTTTTCTATGTAAGCTAGTTTTATTCCTTGATTAAAAAGAAAAAACTACCTATAAATATGTAAATTTTATTTAATTGATTCAAATTACTCTTAAATTAATAATACATTTTTATTGAAATTTATTTGTAATTAATGTTATGTTTTTGTGCTAACATTATTTTGAAGTTATAATCAATTTTTAATGCATTTTTTTTTTGTATACGTATAAATTGTTTACATTTATCGTTAAATACCCCTTAAAATATTAGTTTGATAAAAAGCTAACAATTTTATTAACCAATTAACTCTTGACCCCTTGGGTAATATTTACAAAATACATAAAAGTAATTCAGATTGTAATTTTTAAACTTCTAGAGCTAACAATTTATATTTTCGTTATTAACAACATTGACAAAAGTACTGAGAAACTAAATTTAAAAAAAAAGAAAGAGAAAAAAGGATGCTTCTTCTTGGATGGCGGAATGCTAATGAGGAAATAAAAAATTAAACATTTTGTTTTAATGAGGAAGAAGGGAAATAATTCAATAACAAAATAAGCTAATGGCTGTTTTAGACAAAATCAATTTGAATTTTTGCAAATATACATACATATGAATAAATAATGTGCTTAGAATGTTTAGAATGAAAATTTTTTACATATAACTTGGTTTGAATATATTTTTTTAGGAATCATCTTCATAATAGCCATTTTGTATTGTCTAATCATAAATTTTGTGGTGTTATTTTTCATTCGTATGTGTACCCTTTTAAGTTAAGTCGAGTTTATTTCTGAATATTCGTGTTTTATCAATTACAAAGTATCACGAATATTGTTTAAAGTTTATTTTTTCTCTCAAGTTAAAAGTTAGGGAAAACATATTTCACTGGTGAAATGATGATACGGGGCTATTTTTTATACACATTATGAATAAACTGTGCTAAGTTTATGAAAAAAATAATTGTAATTTTTCAAAAAAAAAAATTCAGGGTGAATGAACCAATAGTACTTTCTATTGAGTCGTCGTTATCTAAATTACTTTTACTTGATATTTTTTGTTAAGAATAAAAGTCTTTTTGTTGAATGGTTCAAATCAGCTCCAAATGAAGAAAACAAATCAGATTTTTATTTTCCTACCTACATATGTATAAGTCGCTGTAACACAAAATTCTTTATTTGGATCTGAATAAATCACAATATTGCTTAGACCATTTTTGTCTTCAAAGTAGTATTTCGGGTTTTGTCTTTTCTCATTGTCAAAAATTTGACTTAACTGGGTACACATAATTAAAATTTCATATTATAAATTTTTTTTAAACTCAGCACTAAAGTAGCTCTTATTTGTTTTCTATATATTTTTTTTTTTATTGATAATAAATAAATAACGTTTTGCTTTTATATTTTGGTTATATTTTTTTACAATACTGGTGGATAGGAATAGTAAATTCTTATATATAATTTTATATTCAATAAAAAGATAATTTTTACAAGAATTTGGTTTGGAATTCAAAATTTATTTAAATTAAAATTAAGAAGAAAATTCCATAAATAGGTGTGTATTTTCGAAACCCTGAATGATTGTTGTTGAGCCTACGGTTTTAATTATAAAAAGGGAGTTATTCTTATATTATATTCGCACAGGATCGATATGCCGATAACGGTGGCTAAATAAACCCGAATATAATGCATTTTATTATGAATAAATAGTCTCATTGATCGACATTTTTGCAAGGTAAAATTACTTTCAGGCATAATAAGGGCCACACTGATAATTTCATGGAGTAGGAATTGAATTTTCAGAGTGATTTAGATCCTTATATGTATCTATAAAAACTATATTGAAAATATTAAAATAAAGGAAAAAAAAGTTCCCCACATAATAACTACCAACATAAAATAAAACGATATTTGCAGAACACAAACAAGTTTTATTTAAAACCTGTTTAAGTTTAGCGCATATCGAAACACATACATATATACAATCCATACATAGGTATGATTCTAATATTCTTAAATATATATTATAAAAAAGCCTTATATTATTTTAATATTTTTTTCAAAAGTAAAATTTGAATTATTGTTGGTACGTATTGTCATACCAAAAATTTAAAAATAAGCTTTCATAAATTTAAAATATGTATAACTATTCCCCTCTGCCAGTGTTGTAAAGCGATACAATACCAGCTTTACATAAAGGTTCTGGTTTAACAAGATAATCTTATTAAAATTTACTCAAACTTGTGTGTCCGTCCAATTTCATCAATTCAAAAAAATATATATGTAAATCAATTTTAGTTTGTTTAATTAAATTCACATCATTTCCAACAAAATAAAAACTAATTTCCTTATTGGCATTCAAACGACTTCAAAGATCGAGTCGTAAAAGAAAAATCATTTTTAAATTCCACATCAATTTGGTGTTTGTGATTTTTTTTTAATGAATTTGTTCTAAGCTCTAAAACAAAATTGTATTTATTCATTCTGATATAAATTAGAACCGAACCGGAGAGAGTAGTGGCTTGGGTACTCCTGGAACTCGAACGAGTAGCGTTCTGCCAGACTTACTTAGTCAAGCATCGCCAGCAACTCCACCACGCCATGATAAATCCTCCAGTGAAGAGGTAAGTCTTTCGTTTCTTATTGTTTTTGAATTTAAAAAAATAGTGTTGTTTTTGTAATATTCTTCGTTTATCCGGTAAATTAATATAACAATGATCGATGTTATTTTTTTTATTTAATTTAATAAAATATTTGTGAGCTTTACCATAGTACCATCATTCAAAATAAAGAACAAAGGAAGAAACCTTAGAAATAAAAAATTTGATTTATTTTAAAAATTAATATTTTAATCCGTTTGTTTTTTAAACCAATGAAATTGTTGTTGTGTGACTAATCATTTGGTTTGGACATTTTATTTTTTTATTACATTTTTAATTTGTACATGTAGAGCATTTCTACCTATATATCATCTTGTTTATGGTAGGTGATCAAATTAATTAATTTTTTTTTTTTTTGAACATAAGTAGTTAAATGAAAATTTAAAAGTATTTTTGAATAAGTAATACATAATATTATAAAGGAATTTATAAAGCATTTCGTGCATTTATAACTATAGTATTTTTTTTTATTCCTACCCCCGATGAATGTACTTGGAAAGCAAAAGTGAATCAGTTTTTTTTTTAGATAACTAATCCTTATTTTTGACTAAATTGATTTGTATACAATCTTAAAAAAAAAAACGAAAATATTTTTTTATAACGAATTTTATTCTTCATTGTGTTTTGTCTTTCCGCGACGTTTGAGCTGATGGCCACATCATCGAATCCACTTAAAAATTCTCAATAAATGAAAAAATCAAAAAATAGTAAGTATTTCTGTCAAAAAAAAACAACAACAAAAAATACAAAATGTTCAAACAAACATCAACAAAAAAAATAGGCAATTTCCATTGACTGTTTGTATTATTTTTGTTTGTTTCTATTTCTTTTGTATAGAAAAAAATTTTAATTATTCTTTTTCACTAAAATAAAATTATTAAATAACAAACAAACATTATGAGTAATTCAGAAAAAACTATTTTTTGTTCAATAATATGTTGTAACAATTCCATAGAATGGATTTATATAGAAAAAAACGTTTTCTGTCGTATGATTTTTTTATATTAATTGTTGCTGCATTAATTTTCTTGGTTTTTTTTTTGTATACATATTTAAAATTAATTTCTTGTTTATTTATTGTTAATTTTAATGGATGGAGCCTCATTGTATATTTTCTATACTATAGTTAAGCAGTAGAAAAGAAAGTATAGGACAGTGTTTATCATTGAAAACGTTTTGTTTTTTTTTTTTTTTAATTTATGAAATTAATTTTCTTGTGTTAATCTTTTTTGTAAAGAAAAACACTTTTTTTCTTAATATGATGAGTATGTTTAGCATGTGCAACCATCAGGGTTTTTATTTCGGTGTACGAAATGTTTGTTTTTGAGGAAAACATTAGAAAAGGTACATAAAATATGCACTAACAAGTTGAATTTAAATGGTTTTTTGTCATTAGATTTTTATTTATATTTTTTTTAATTTATCATATACACAAAACTTTCAAAATGTATTGGTCTATTGAAAGCTTAACTAACCAATAGTAACCTAATTTTGTACCTTAATTTTTGTTTGTCAAATATAAAGGACAAGGAACTAATGATCTCACTTTTTTGTCTCCATTTTCTCTGCTGTAGTTTTTTTTTTGTGTTAAACCTAGTACGAACTTCGTTTTGAAGTGAAAAATCGTCAATGTTGAAACTGATTTCTTCACATTCATATCTGGTACGGACTTGTGAATGAATATGTGCTTTTATAATTTAGAATCACATGATTCACAAATGTATATTAGGCTTTACGTCTTACGCACTCGTAAAAGTCAAAAAAGCAACCATAAATCTGTATTATGAACTTCAAACTTTTTGTCAGTAGCCTCCTTCTTCATGTATCTGATCCCATTGATACCTATTTGATTTTATGAATTTTTTTGTTTAAGTAAAATTATATTTCGTATGCACTAACAAGTGTAATTTATACCGCGCTTAAAAAGTGTGTCTTCTTTATAACTTCCAACTTATATTATATAACTGGGAAGGGTACATACAAAATTGTCATTTGCTAAACATACTTTTCATCTATTACTTTTATACATCATATTTTTTCAAACAAAATAAAGAAATTTCCATATTTCATTCAGCTAAATAAAATACTATTTCTACGAAAGTTTTGTTTTAATTATTATTGTTTCATTCTTTTAACAACATGGCGTCTGGGAAAGACTAATCACACAATAATTTTTTTTATTTAATTATTTGTATGTATTTTAACTTGAGTGTAGTATCATCGGTACTTTTGTTTAACATCCAACTAACAATATTATTTTATTTTTGTTGTACTTGATTTTGTTCAAAAACTATCTAATTAACGTAAAAAAAATATCTAACTCTATCCTTTTGTTGAATTTTAAAAAACTTCTTGCATGATAATACATATAGAATTTGCATTAATTATAATTTATAACAAAGATGCATTTAATGCAAAAAAAAAATAATAAAAATATAACTTATAAGTCTACTTAAAAGCACTTTACATCTATTTTTTGCTTGAATGCAAGTGAATGATATTGATTTTTATTTGTTTTAAATAATAATATTTTCAATTTTACACATTTTTCTAGTATCGAGCGGCCGTTAGCTCATCAGTCCATTCCACACCTTCCAAGTCGTTTATCGCTTCGAATAGTTCGCCACAATCGACTATTTCGTCGTCGTCACGACAAAATAGTCCAAATCATTCGATTACAAAAACTAGATCGAGTAGTAGTATTAACAATAATAATAAATCAATAACACCACCTTCACTTCCGCCCCATGCCTATGCTCTTCAACAGAAACAAAGGAGCTTCCTCACTTTCGGATTTGGTGCAGGCGGTTCAGGACCGTCCCGTCGGGAAAGTCACGTAAATGTCAATGTGACACCAACGTCGCATGATGCTTCAAGTGACACTCCTGAAATTCGCAAATACAAGAAGCGTTTCAATTCGGAGATTTTGTGTGCTGCATTGTGGGGTGTCAATTTACTGATAGGAACCGAGAATGGTTTAATGTTGCTCGATCGATCGGGACAAGGAAAGGTATGGAAAATAATAAGCAAATATCATGTACAACTTATTTTATTGTCTTGTATTTTTTTAACAGGTCTATCAATTGATCTCCCGTCGCCGATTCCAACAGATGGAAGTTCTCGAAGGACAGAATATCTTAGTAACAATATCTGGAAAAAAGAACCGTGTACGTGTGTACTATCTTTCATGGTTAAAGTCAAAAATCCTTAGAACCGATGGTCTATCAGATGTAAGTACACTCATTTGGGTTAATTATCAGGAACAGCTGTTTACTAATTTTTGTTTCGTAATTTTCAATAGCAAGTAGAACGACGCAATGGTTGGATTAATGTCGGAGATCTTCAAGGTGCTGTACATTTCAAAATAGTTAAATACGAAAGGATTAAGTTCCTAGTGATTGCATTAAAAGACTCGATTGAAATTTATGCTTGGGCGCCAAAGCCTTACCATAAGTTCATGGCATTTAAAGTAAAAATTATTTTTATTCTTCTTGTTTTGTTCTTTTGTTTATTTATAACAATTTCATCTAGAGCTTTGGTGAACTCGAACATCGTCCTCTGCTAGTGGATCTGACAATAGAAGATCAATCTAGATTGAAAGTTATTTACGGCTCAGCCGAAGGTTTCCATGCTGTCGATCTGGACTCTGCTGAAGTTTATGATATATATCTTCCTAAACATGTAAGTTATATATTTTTTAATTGTTTCAAATATCTTATTTTTATAAAAATTGTTTATTTTTCCAGACTCAGGGTGCAATCATACCGCATTGTATTGTAGCGCTTCCAAATTCTAATGGAATGCAATTACTTCTTTGCTATGATAATGAAGGAGTTTATGTGAATACAGTTGGTCGAGTATCGAAAAATATTGTTTTGCAGGTTAGTTTATTTATTAAACAAGTTTTTCATAATAATAGAAGTCGAACTACATAACAGAGTGCGATTAAAATATTCATTTGACGACGTATCAACGAAAAAAATGTCTTCTTCTCTGTGTTATATATTCTTAGCGTAAATGCAAAGGATTTGTACATCACTTGTATACAATTAGAGATACCAGATACCACTCTGAAACTTGTACTATCTCTAATTATATAAGCTTCATTTTAAACTAAAGTTATAATATCAAAAGTTGACCCCTTTTTGGCTAAAATTTAATTTGAAATGTAGAGTTTCCGGTTTTCTATAAAATAAAATTCCTGTGTAAAATTCATAAAAAGAACTCTGTAACTTTATTGAAATAAAATAATTTTTGTTTTTATTTACTTCAGTGGGGTGAGATGCCAACTTCAGTAGCCTACATTGGTACAGGTCAAATTATGGGCTGGGGCAATAAAGCAATTGAAGTAAGTCATTTTTTAAAAATAAACTAAAATACCTTGAATAAATATTTTTAAATACTTTACTTTAATATAGATTCGTTCAGTTGAAACCGGTCATTTGGACGGTGTGTTTATGCACAAAAAAGCTCAACGTTTGAAATTCCTTTGCGAAAGGAATGATAAGGTGTTCTTCAGCAGTGCCAAAGGTGCTTCGTCGTGTCAAATATACTTTATGACACTCAATAAGCCTGGTATGGCTAACTGGTAGATAAGCTAAGTCTAAAGAAAATCGAAAAACAAAAAACACAACATATTCAGAATTAAAACTACAAAATAAAGAGCAAAAGAAACAATTAAGAAAAAAAAAAACAGAATATAGAAGTAAACACAAAAAGCAACAACAACAAAGTTATAAAACTAATTTATATTATTAAACGCATTTTTTTTATTAAAAAAAGAAAAACAAAACAACAAAAAAATATTCTTATAATTATGATTACTTATTATTAAAAAAAAATATATATATATAAAATTAAAAAAATTATATACATATATTAAAAGTGAGAGTGCAAGAGAAAAAAAAATAAATTAAAAAGAACAACCACAATTTTTATCATCGTGTGTGTATAAACGCAAGTAATATTAGAACAACAAGAAAAATTAAAAAATAATATCAAACGCTTTTTTTTTGAATATATAAATGAATAGTATAAAAAACAAAGTCTTTTTTTTACAATCTTTTAAAATGTTTGCATCTTTTTTTTATGGAATACAATTTATTATTATTTTTTTTTAATTATTTTTATTGAATATATATTTAAAAAGTAATAAATGTTTTTTTTTAAATAGGAACAAAACTTATCATTATTATTTTTGTTTCCATTAATTGGCTGGTGATTATTTAATTGTAATATTCAATTTACATAAAGATAAAAATGTATATACATATAACCGGTTACAACAAGGGAAGATCACTTTAAACAACAAGTGCAGCTCCTAACCAAAATTAATCAAATACATAATACCAAAATACAAAGATATAATGTTAATCGCGTCCGGTTTTCATTTATTTATTGTGAGGAGAAAAGTTGATCATAGATTATTTCATGTCTTTAGTCAAACTGTTTGACCAATTTTCAATAGAAATAAAGTAAAAACAAAATGCTGATAAAACCCGCTTAGTATAAAAAAAAAACTCTTCGAAAAAAATCTTATTATATGCATTCCTCTAAATGTTAAATTTATGTAAGTTCCAACTTTTACAGAAAGTAATCCCTATTGTCTCTACACTAACATCGAAAAATTAAATGTATTATTCTGTATGTTTATTGAGAAATTATTCTGCATATATTTTAAAATTCTATTTTCAGTATGTAGTTTTGTGCGTCTAGTTGCACAAAATATAGATACAACTACATTTTTGTACATACATGTTACTAATTTCTTGATTTAAATTTAATACTACAAAACCTAAATTAATCACATTTTCCTTAATGTGAAAAAAAAGTTATTTTATGGACTTCAAAAACATTTCATTGTAAAAATTATTGCTTTTTGTTGCAAAACTTTGACAACATTAGTCTTTCTTGGACAAATTTGTCTCATCTCAAAATGTTTCAATTAAAAAAAAAAAACATCTTGCAAACAGCTAAGCAAAATATCACGGTAAACTAAATCTGATAACGGTTAAATATGAAATTAGTAGATAGCGTTTTTTTCTTTTTAAAATACGTTTTTTTGTTCGAAGTTTGAGTGAATTCAATGTTCCTTCAACAGTTTGTATATTAAAGTCTTGCACTTTTTATATTTCTTGCGTTTTTCAATTTATAATTTATTATAATAAAAACAAAACATTATTCCTCTTATTATTTGTTTCTTAACAGTTTTCTTATTTAACATGATTGTATTAATTTTATTAGGAAATCTTAAATTTTAACTGTTTTATTTTTGCTTGCATTGGTAACTCATTTATAAAACGAAGTAATTTTTTTTTTCTTTGGTTTACTTGATTTTTTTTTTAATGTTGATTCATTTTTTGTGTATATTTTCTTGGAAAAACTATTTTATTTGAATTTTTATTTAAAAATACATAAAACTAATTTTTTTGTTTTCGATTTTCGGTGATTTTTATGATTTTCGTTGTAGTTTTGTTGCTTAAATTTTTATTGTATTTTTTTAGGTTGCTAAAACAAGCTGATATGTTAATGGAAACATTTTGGGAAAGCAGGCAACAAGCTTCAAAGGGATGTAAAAAGTAACATCCAGTTTTGTAGGGCAATTAAATATTAATAAAAAAAAACTATGTTGTAAACAGTTTTTTTTTCCAAATAAAATCATAGCACTAAATATCTTCAAATTTTCAGAATTTGCTGCGTATGAGTAAAAAACTGTGAATACTTAATAACACAATACAATATTTATTCTAGGGTCTATCCTAAATCCCGAATTAAATTTCACTGAGAATGTTATTTATATCAAAAGTTGGGAAATTGGGATGACGCAATTTATTGGTATGGCAATAATGAATTTTGATTTCATTACCCTAGTTTGTACTTCAATTCAAATTAAATTTAAAATGAAAGATCCATATTTTACTCTACGAAATGTTTTCAAAAAAAATATGTAGCTTTCGTCAAGAAATTTGGATTCAAAAAGTCCATTTGTTACGAGAAAAATATATTCATGAAAACTAGGCTATAGGTTTTTAGTACGAGCCAACGTTTTTCCTCAATAACAAAATTAAATTCACGACTTGAACCCGGACAAAATTCTAAATAAAACCATATTTTAAATGACTTCATTGAAACGCCAATTTTCGGTTTCGTATAGTTTCATTTTAGATTTTAGTAAAAAACCAAGGGAATATTTCAACCCACTGGATGTGTTAAAAATCTTTCAACGTTGGTAAGAGTAGTTTTTCTTTAAAAAGAACTTGTTGGGTTTGAAGTACATACTTAAACTCTTTAAGGGACGTAGCCCCGCTCTGGCAAATTTGTTGCTCCGCTTAGGCCTTTGTGTATGATAAAAATGTATTTTGAAAACTGAATTTAACAAAAACATGTTGTGAATCGGACATTTGACTAGATTCGAGTCTAGTCGAAAATATATGCTTTAAATTTGAATGGATTCTATGACGTAAATAATTTATTAATGTTTAGTACTCATTATTATGATTCATGGACGTATTACACATCATCACATCGTGTCAATACGTCCATTAAATATTACTCATTATAAGATAAAATGATGTATATATATATCATGTGATCAATTAAACTATAAAAAATATAATTTCGAAACTGCAGTATTTAGTCACAAAGTTTCTCTTTGTATTTATTGGACTCTTTAGGATGGTATTAGTGGACCGTAGCATTACCTTGATGATAGCTTTAGAGTAAATATATACAAAATCGCTGGTCGGACAAGATTGCCTAGTTGGCTTGGGACACAAAAAGCCATTTTTTGAGTATAACTAAATATAAACAAAATAAAAAATGGTATCCGTAGAAAGAAAAACCTATGTACTTGTTGCTTGTGTCGGAAGCAATGCATGAATTTAAAATGAAGTAAAACCAAAAAAAAATTAGAAATTGCAGTTAAGTTAACCAGTTAAGCCTCAATAACAATTGGTGTTAAAAGTTGAAAGAATGCTCTTTAGGAAGTGCTTGGATGATAGTTTAAAAACAAATATTTCAAGGGGTAAAAGTCTAGTGGCAATAATCGATAATGAAAACTAATCAATGAATACATGGTAGTTAAGATTTAGGAATAAAGTTACATTAAAGGAAGGCCATCACAGTTGCAGAACAATGGAATGTTGTCTGGAACGCATAGTTTAATGTGCAACAATTACTAGAAAGAATTGCTTCTTTTTGTAAAGGCATACCTAAAAAAAAAACACGAAGTAGATATTTTTTATAATAAAACATACATTTTATATATTTAATTGCAATAAAACAGTAGATAGATATACAAAAATACTAGTTTAGAATGTCGTCAAGATATTTTAAAATATTGAGATTGAATTTAGTCATTTAATTCTTATCAGGAGCACGATAGCCACAACTATGTTCTCCGGGAGCTTTATCGGCAAAGGCATTGATTCCCATTGAAAATGTTACTTCTCCAGCTGCATATCGTTTGTTGTGCTCTTCGATTTTTACCTTGTTTTCCATGTACAAATTGCGTCGTTTCTGCTCTTCTTCTTGGTCTTTGTACTCTTTGTTGAATTTAATCTTAAAACGAATTCAAAATAATGCATTTTTATTATTTAATTGAAGATATGAATTTAAATTTGATGTATGTATTTATAAATATTACTTTGTATTCCTCCCATTCTTGGTCAAGTTCTACAGACATTTTAATTATTTATGTAGCGAAACAAGTTGTTTAGATATAATAAGAGATTCAATGTTGAATGTAATGGGTGGTTTTCAAATGCAAAGTTTTTAACTATAAAATAAGGAATTTTCTTCGATTCAATCTCAAAACAAAGCAAATTTTTTATTACTCATAAAATAGGCGTTTTTTATTCTTAATTTCTTGTCAAAAAATGTTGTTTCCCCAGACGTCAGATAAAAAAATATGATAGCTTTCTTGTTTGAAGAGTAATCAAAATCTAAAGACGCGAATTTTTTGAAAAACAGTAATGGTGCATTTAAGTGATAAAATTTGAACGGCTTTCCCAAACCGAAAAAGTAATAACAACAACGTTTTGTTGTCAACCATAGCATTGTCTTGTTATTGTTTATTCATCGTCGTATCCGAATGTTTCGCATCGGTATGGGTAAATGCTTCCTAAACCAATGCGAAACTTTCGTGACGACGAAAAAACAATAACAATTGTTTACAACTTGTATTTGTCAATTAAAGCAACTTGTTTGTTAATGTTGTTTCTTCGTCGTATCCAAATGTTATACATTGGTTTCGGAAAGTCTTCACGGATTTGACGATGAGACAACGATATGATTGACGCCAGAACGTGGTATTGTTTTTTCACTGTCACGACTACTTCGCATTGGTTAATGGCTAGTTTTCATTAGCCAAATGAGGTATTTTGTTCATAATTTCTAAATTAACTGCCCAATTAATACAAAACAAATTCACTTTTCCAAATGAAATAATTCGTCGTAAAATAGGTTATACATTACCTCATTTCGACTCTTATGTTTTAACTACGAAGAGAGCGTTCGTATAACAATTGAGGTAATTTCGTTTGACAGCTCATTGTTGTTTTTTTTCTGTCTCATATAGAACTATCAAATTCATGAGGCTTGTTCACAATCAAATTCAAATGTATATTCGGTTGAATATGTTCACCTAATATCCGAGTTGAAATAGCTTTATTGGGAAATGTGTATTTGTGTGGGAAATTATTTTGATTGCCCAATGAAAATACATAAGTTATAAAGGAACCAAGGACATATGAAATCTATAGTAATCTCATGAGCAGGTTCCTTTGTTTTTTGTGTGGTCATTTCAGGGCGCACTTGTATATAAACAGAAACCAGAAAATTATTTAGGTGTGTAATCGCTGGGGACCGACGGGTGGAACGTGTTCATGAAGTACTATGCAAATTTATATACAATGACCAGTGACCAAATTAGAGCATCAGTAAGTCATTCATGCCACTGAATTATTTCTACTGTAGCTACTGTTTACAATTTGTTTTAAATGGAACAGGAATTCTAATCCTAGATTCAGATCGAAAAAATCAAAAAAATCAATTTTTTTTCGTTGAAAGAAAAACTACATTTGTTTTTGTTTTGCTGAAGGCGACCATTTTGCTTTCAATCGGAAGTGTAACATCCCTGTAGATTTTCATTCCTCATATTTTCTTATCTATATATTGGTAAAACTGTCTAAAAACTGACATTTTGCATTTTTCTTGTTTTTCCTACCCTCTCTTTCTTTTCTTTTTCAAAAGGCTTTCGGTACGTGTTGTGTTAAAAAATAATCTTAAAAAATTAAAGAATATTTCACCCATCCTTATTTAAAATAATTATTATTATAATGCTTATTAATCCCTTAATATGTGCAAATAAATATTTTTTAAGTTTCGATAAAATATTCCTCAGGAAATTATTTTATTTATCCTAACCCTGTGCTCCGTGTATTTTTTGAGTGACAACTGACTGATTTTGTGTTTTGTTCTTTTCATCATTTATAGATCTTAAAAGCCAATAATGGGTCGCGTTATTCGTGCACAACGTAAGGGAGCTGGGTCCGTTTTCAAGGCCCACGTCAAGAGACGTAAGGGAGCCGCCAAACTTAGGCCTTTGGATTTCGCTGAACGTCATGGCTACATCAGGGGTGTAGTTAAAGTGAGTTCATAGATCCATTCTTATTGGAATGTTTTTACCTAACAGATTATGTTCTATCATAGGAAATCATTCACGATCCAGGTCGTGGTGCTCCATTGGCAGTCGTCCACTTCCGTGATCCTTACCGCTACAAGGTCCGCAAGGAGATGTTCATCGCCCCCGAGGGTATGCACACTGGCCAGTTCGTATACTGCGGACGCAAAGCCACCCTCCAAATTGGAAACGTAATGCCTCTGTCCCAGATGCCTGAAGGTACAATCATCTGCAACTTGGAAGAGAAGACTGGTGATCGTGGTCGTTTGGCACGTACCTCTGGCAACTACGCCACCGTAATTGCCCACAACCCAGACACAAAGAAGACCCGTGTCAAGTTGCCATCCGGCGCCAAGAAAGTCGTTCCATCGGCTAACCGTGCTATGGTTGGTATCGTCGCCGGTGGTGGTCGTATTGACAAGCCTATCTTGAAGGCTGGTCGCGCTTACCACAAGTACAAGGCAAAGAGGAACAGCTGGCCAAAGGTACGTGGTGTTGCCATGAACCCCGTTGAACATCCCCACGGAGGTGGTAACCATCAACATATTGGTAAGGCTTCCACCGTTAAGCGAGGAACATCTGCTGGTCGTAAGGTCGGTCTCATTGCTGCCCGTCGTACCGGTAGGATACGTGGTGGTAAGGTTGACACCAAGAAGGACGCTAAGTAGATTTATTCCCGTTAATAAAGTTGTGTACTTTTATTTACAAAGAACAGAAGTATCAGTGCGCAATGAATTAAAATAAAAAAAAACATTTTTTTAAATTTATTTTTGTTTATTTATTTTGGGAATTTGGGAGAAGCGGTGGGTGGGGCTAGATGGTCATTTTGTGGTTGCCATGATCTGAATTTGCAAAGGAGCTATATTCCACATGCAAGTGATCTGAGAAACAGCCTTTAAGGACTGTTAGGAATTGAATTTCCGTCGAAATGTTTTCCATCTTCAGAAATTGGGAGAATGAATTATGGTCGAAGTTTCCTTATATACTCAGGCAATCATATTAATAAGTTAAATTCGTGTTGCGAGGAGCAGTGGGAATGGGAAACATTCCGAAGGGAATTTTGTTCTTGATAGCCCAAAATATTGTTTAAATATTTTTGAGTTTGTGCTTTTTGGAAATTTGTCAGGGATTTGCCTGTTGTTCCAAAAACAAAGTTATGATTGCGAATGCTTTCAATACTTTAAAGGTTTTCTATACTTTTTTACTGGCCAGATTCGAGTTCAAAACTCTTAGGAAAACGTTGGGAACGTGAAAATGTGTATGTGCTACCGTGAGTGAAACTTTTTTTTAGGAAATAAAATTCTCCACGAAATAGAACCATCCTACTCAACCTAGGAATTTGGTTTACCAGTATTTTCTAAATGAAGGACTTTTTTACTCCCTCTTTGGTCTTTCGGTCACATCCGCAACTGATGCAGTTTGACAATTTGAATTTTTGCTATATAATTGTTATAAATATAACGTGAATTACAAATTTTATATAAAGTTTGTTTACAAAAAATATTGTGATCATAGCTATCTTTTTACTTTAATAAATAAAGCATAATTTTAATTGCTTTAGTATTGCCAGTTCATAATAGCTTCGAAATTCATAAATGATTTTTTAACAAATAATTTATTTATTTAAATTTTTATTAAAAAATATTAGATTGAACATTACTTTCATTACAATTTCCGTCGGAATCCGGAAACAATGCGAAAGTTTGATTGTTGTTTAGTACTTCTAGTATAAACCAGAGGAAAATGTAAATAATTGGCTTTGGAATCTTTTAAGCTGAGAACGCAATGTTGTCATTAGTGAAAGCGATTGTTGGTAAAGCAATTTTGAAACCCTAGCGATCTGGATCTGCATCTTTCCATGAAAATGAAACAACAGCTGACAAGCATTTTTGCTATACGTTTGTCTCGTTTTTTTTCCTCATGCTGTTTTATTTTTAGATACAGGCTATTTATTTATTTTTTTAAAGTTCGAAAAAATAATTGTTTTTCTATTCCATTACACAAGCAGAATGAAAAAAAATCATCTTCTTACATCTCTTTATATATTCCAATAATAAAATACGACTCTGGAAGGGTAAACGGAAAAGTTAAGAAAAAATTCTCTATCATACACTGTCATACAAACTGTTGTTGCCGTTCACTATAACAACATGGAAGACAATTGATAAATCACTAAAAAGTCATACTTTTTATACGCTAGCACCATTTGCCCACCGTATTTTCGTTGGTTTCGGAGTTATTTTCGCTCCAGTTTGCGTCTGACCTAAAGCCTTAAAATTCCCTCATCGTCTTTCTTCCGACATCAGAACTCTACCTACTAATAGCTGAACTATAATGACATTTCCCATCAAAATAAAAAAATAAATACAAACAAAAACCAAACCCTCCCTTCATGTAATTATTCTTCAATTGTGTGTGTTTTCTTATCGATTTCGATTTGCTGCCACAAAACAGACTGAAGTGAGCGACGACGACCCCACGGAAAGAAAAGAAAGAACGAAAAAAAGTCTCAGCTGCAAAACCAAATAAGAAAAATTATTTAAAATTGGTGACGAGAACGAGACGGAGCAGGAAAATAAAACTTTTGTTTGCAAAACAAAATTCGCCAAATTCCCAAAGTGAATCTCATAATTTAATTAAAAAGATAATTAATATTTTATTCGAATAAAAACACAATTCCGGTGCAAGTTGTTGTGTAAAAGTTGGAAGTTCCAAGGAAAACCAGTTACATCAGTGAAAGGCCTTTAAAGGTGCGCTACTCCCTCTTCATCTTGTGTTTTTTTTTTTTCATACAAATGTTCACAATTCTTACCCATTCAATTTTATATTTATTTATTTTGTTCTTTCTGACCATGAAAAAAAAAACTGAAAAATTAAATTTAACTTAAATCAATGTATGCCATTTTGTATCGATAACAATAATTGACTTAATTAATTGTAAATCCGAAGGTTAAATAGTTGTCTCGTTATGGAGAAAACAAAACCTTGAGATTCGAAAAAAAATTGCCTCAGTTCTGAGGAAATTTACTCGACCTGTGATGGGAGATTATTATTGCATTTTGCAAAAGCTATTTATCTTTTTTAAGGATCTCTATTGCGACGTTGATATATTTTAATAAATTCTATTATAAGTTAATGCGATTAAGACCGAAAACGACTCATATTGCTTCTTGGGGATTGCCTCCTCCATTCATCTCATGTTTGACTCTGACGTCAGTCAGAGGAGCCTGACAAACATGTTTTCACGTTTTAGATTTTATCTTGCAAATTGATAAGTTAACCTAGCTACCCAGTTCACAATAACAAATAGATAACTTTTGTTTGTTTTTTATTTGCAATTAAAAACATTCGTCGATTTCATAGATTGAATGAATGACTAATTTTGCTCATTTATCAGAAATTTCACAACACAGACAATTGTGTGTGGCACATTTCTGAGGAAAATGATAAACAAGATCGTCAGTGTGTGGCATGTTTTCAATTCGATCAACATTTTAATCAAAATTGTAAACATTTTCGCCTTCTGGGTCGTCATAAGATGCCTAAAGCTTGTAGCTATACAAAAATGATATTAATTTATGTAATAATAAAGTAACAAACGGCTTTTGATGGCTTTCTATTTGAATACAAATTAAGCTATCTTGCAATTAACGGTTTTGTGTGAGGAATATAAATTATTGTTTTCGGTGCTTAATCGTTAGTTTGTCTATGGCTTGCACGCTTCATGATAATTAGTAGTATTTTTATGTAGGTAGGAATTTTTTTTAGTAATCATACACGCGGACGTATGCTATTTGTTTGTATTAATTTAAATTATTTTGTATGTTTTTATTCTAATTTAAAATATTTTTTAAAAATAATTGTGCCGAGCTTAAAGTTAGTCTGCGCCAGAATTGATTTCTATTAAAATTTTTAAGGTAATCCCAGACATCTCTTAAAAAAATTATAGGTTTTCTCTATATATTTGGGACTTGAAGGTCCAATCGAAAATTTTTTCCAAGTTCTATTTTGCCTCTGGTAACTTTCTTTATAAATTACAAAAGATCTCAAAACACTGTCAATGATTCAAAACGTAACAACAGAGAACTTGTTTTATTGCTCTGTAAATTAAATGTTTATGTCGAAGCCAATGGCTTATCTCTTCCCTCTGATTATGTATCAATTACTTACTTAAGTTGGCGCTACAGTTCACTGTGGACCAGCTTATTAACCAAAATGCTTGTTTTGCTATATTTGCTTTAAGCAAGTTTTGCTTTTAGTGATTTGATCTTGATTGCTGTCCAAATAACCAGACCATGGAAATAGTGCTTTACGGAAAACTTAAATGTGTGATTCCGATCACACAGTTTATTAAGTATTCTTTTGTACATTCCCATAGCGGAATATTAACCCCGTGGTATTTATTTAGATAAAAAAAATTAATTAAACAAAAATATATCTTATTCTGTTCTTTCTAACAGTGCAAAAATTATGTTTACAATTTTTGTTTTGTTTAAGCAAAAATAATAAAATAAATATGTACATAAGTTTCATCAATAAGAAAATGTCAATAGTCCGAACAAAGACAAGAAATTCGATATATGGTTTAATGTTTCATTTCTTTTTTACTTCTCGTGGGAATATAAACAGAGCTTTAAAAACAACAAACAAAATGATTTTCTTGTAAATAGTTTGGCTTTTTGATTTGGAGTACAAAAAATTACAAAATAATAACTTCTCGCGCCATAGTGTACCTTTTCTGGAAATGCATATCAGCTCTCTTTAACACTTCAACTTGTATAACTTGCATATCAAAAATAGGTTACTTATGTTTGCATTGTTGTAAACACTTGTTTTTGAACATAATGTGAACAGTTTAATAGAAATAAAAGGTATGAATTTTCAGTGAAAAAAGTTGTCAGTGAAACAATTCAATCAAAAAATAGACTAACAATCAAAGTGCTTATGTTGAGAAAAATATCGACAAATTTGTTGGCTTTATCACGTACGATAAATTCAGTAGAAAATTTATGAGCAAATAATAAGATTGCAGACGTTGTTATGTTTGAAAATTTGCGTGATAAATCACGTTTAAATTGAAGATTACAAAAAAAATTTACGTTGATGTCATTAAAATAATTCAATCTGAGTTCTTAACGTTCCTTTGATTTGTTTTTTACCCCTTTGAAGATTTGGAAAATAAATAAATAAATATTAGATTGAAATACAAAAATCCAAAAACTGGGCTTTACCAATAAAATTCAAGTTCCAGATCGTTACAAATATTTTCTATTAATTTGAGTTTTCTTTAAATATAAAACATTCCTTATCTTTGACTTATTTTCCATAAATTTCATAACGGTATCAAGTGTTTGTTTTTTTTTCCGTTGAAACTTACAAAACACATCTACATATATTCATTACAAAACACATTTTTTTCAAAGTATTTGGCAGTGACATATTGGTTATACCAAAGCGAGTTTAATGCGTTTATTGTTTCTTTTCTTTCGTTTGAATTGAGTCATATAAATAATGAAAAAAGTTTTTAAGAACACTCGTAGCTATTCGATAAAAAAATTCGACGATTGTTTGGTTCAATACTTCACACAAAAGTGAATAGCTTTTTAATCATCGGCAAGTAGAGTAGGTACATTAAACTCTTGTTATCATTTTTATTTATCACATTGCACATGAAAGCTATTTGCAAAGTGACAACATTTTTATTTTGTTAACCAACTCCACCCTAATAAAGCAGGCGGTGTTACAATCCTAAGGACTTTATTGATATACATATTGATATAATGTTTGTTTTATTAATTTTTATTATATGAAAAAAAAAGAAATTAACTTAATTTATTATTATCTTTTTAGAATCAATCACGATCCATCAGCTACAGATAATCACAATGGCCAATAGACAGCCGAATATGGATGAACTTCCACCACCGAAAGCCGATTTCAGTGCTCCACCACCATACGAGCTCTCAAGTTCAGATCTACATGAAATCCCCCATAGCAAATTACCCACATACGAAGAAGTTCAAATGGAAAAATCCCTAAATGGTGAACTGCCACCCTCATTGACCGCCCATTTAGCAATGCCACCACCACCTCCACCGCCACCACATCATCAGCTCACCCAGACCCGAACCACCAGTACCGGCACCCAGCCAGCTCTGACATTTATTGCAATCGACACATCAGATGCTGAGAATCTCACAAGTGATCATAGTCTACTGGGAACAGACATAATCTTTTTAGCAGCATTCATGGTAGCTTTCCTCTTCAATTGGATTGGATTCTTGATGCTCACTTGTTTTTGTCACACAATTGCCGCCCGATATGGGGCGCTTTCAGGCTTTGGCTTGTCATTGGCCAAATGGACACTGATTGTTAAGCAATCCACCGATCTCGCTTCACACGAAAACTCTTGGCTTTGGTGGTTGATCATGGCTTTTGGATTTCTGATTTGTGTTCGTGCTCTCGTTCAGTATATTAGTATTAAACGTACTTGGCGATTGTTATCTGCCTCGGCGCAAGAGCGATTATTATTTTTTTACTAATCATAAGGATATTAGAGTAGTTATTTTTTAAACCATACAGTCGCTATCGATTATATATTAAAACTAAGATTACTTTTAAAACGAGACACCACACATCATAAATGAGAAGAAAATCAAAGAAAATTTTAATACAAAAATGTGGGAATGAATTAATTATTGCTGCAGCTCCAGTTACTTACTTTATTTTGGTTGCAGATTCCAAGAGAATTGATAAAAATTGATGATCATAAATACGAAATACGATCATTAAAACTGCACTAAATACAACCCCCACCACACAGAAACAAAACAAAAAAAAAAACACTATATTTGAAACCTCAGTTCTATAAAATGTCAACAATGAAGGTGCTCATCACAGGTGAATTGAAAGATTGCTCACCCCAAGCATTGTAAATATAAAGCTATTGAATGGAGAGACCATCCAACAAATCGAAGAGAACAATTTAAAGTTCTTAAGAGAATCGGGGTAGCAAGCAGCTTTATTGAATTATGTTGCTTGCAATGTGATTTTAAATTATGTATATTCCAGGTTGTTGTCGTAGTGGTCAATATAATGCAGTTTAGCATAAAACAATGTCTTAACCTCTAAACGTGCTTGCAAAATAAAAGAAGCAGTTAAAACATTCAAATACACACTATAAAAAAAGTCCCAGTCAAGTTACGCAGCTGCTAGTACTTGATGTCTTTTCTTTTTGTAATTGTATAAATGTACAAGATTTACATATTATTTTTATGGAAAATATATTTACTAAATAATTTGGTCGTAATTTAAAAAATCTGACTTTTTTTATGAATGTGTACTCGGTTTCTAGAATAATCAAGTATGCAGAAAATTAAAAATAAGAAGAGAAGGAAAATATCCCTGAATTTGGATTTAATTTCTAAACAATTGTCAAACTGTCTACGTCTGACAGTAAAATAGATTATGCTAATGTAAACAAATGATAAATGATGCTGATGAAAATCTTAATCTAGAACACGATTATCAAAGCTGCGATTGCGAAGTTGCAAGCCGGTGCAGGAAAACCACATATCTTAAAAGAAACTCATGGTTGCTCAAAACAGAAAAAACTTTTGTTTGAAAACTGCATTTGTCTAGAATAGATTTTCAAAATACTAGTTCATGAGCTGAAAGGTGTCTACTATACCTACTTACAGAAAATTACTTTTGATTCTCTAATTTATATGACTAAAATATGAGGACACGAGTGAAATTTCTTTATAGTCTATCGATTTCTTATTGAATCGTCAGCAGGATTACTGACAGAAAATTTTAGTTAAGGAAGGACTTTAGGACGTTTAAGAGAATAATAGTTATCCAAAATTTAGAAAAAGAACGCACAACAGATTCTCTAAAATTTCGATTTTAATTCATTTTCCCTCTTTTTGGTTCTAAAACAATCTTTATGTAGTTTAACATAAAAAAAATGTGTTTGTTCATGTATAATCGTATTCTTGACTACTTAACGATCTAGACCTAGTCGTAACAGATCCCGGAGCAAGATTTCATCAACAAGAAAAAATTTTAATCTTCAAGTTAATACTCGAATTGCAAACATTAAGGAGCATCAAGTCTTTATAGGAACAAAATTTTAATTTGTACTAAAACTTTTGATTTATTAAGAAAAAACGAACAAAACTAATTTTAATCAAAATACTTAACTGTAGGAAAATGTATAAAAACATTAAACAAAAATTTGAAGCACAATTTTAGGCCTACATAAATGTTAGTTTAGTGCGTCCCATATTAACTTGCCACACGTTAAGTTCTTCATAGTCTTCAATACATTTATCAACTTGATCGGGCTTGAATCCTTTTGTAGTACAACGGTCCATGACATCAGAGATATTAACGGTTTTACTCGAACCAGCCAATTCACGAACAATGTAAAAGATTTTGTCGGAAGTGTTTGGAAGGCTAAAAGAGAAAATAATAATCAAGTTATTTTACAAAATTATTTTCTGTACGAGGCATTCAAACTTACTGTCCCTTTTGATGTTCGTGAATTTGATTGAGAGAATCCTTTGACATTTCCAGCAATCGCAGAGCTTCTGCCACATCATCCTTTTCCACAGTATCAGCCAAACGAAGACGAGCCAATGCAGTTGACAATCGCAAAATTCCCAACAAGTTTCTGGCTGAAGTGAATGTCATATCTTTACGATTTCTAGCTTCTCGTCTGAGTTCAACATAAGCGCCTACAATGTATTCAGTCAAATCGTCAGGTATAGTGGGATTCATGCGTTTGCACAAATTAATATAACGTCTCATCAGATTCATGTCCAGAGATTTAACTTTGCTCGGTGGTTGCTTGCCATGACTATGTACAAAAGTGATATGTTTTGCCAGACGCAGATCGTTCTCCCGATCGGGTTTATCTTGAATCAACCAAAGCAAATCGAAACGAGATAGCAATGCCGCTGGTAATTGAATGTTCTGTTCGACGGTTCGGCGTGGATTGTACCGACCGAATGCCGGATTAGCAGCTGCGAGAATTGAAACTCTGGCATTGAGTGTAGTCATGATTCCAGCCTTGGCAATGGATATTGTCTGCTGTTCCATAACTTCGTGGATGGCTGTACGATCGTTGTCGGCCATTTTGTCAAATTCGTCAATGCAGCAAACACCTTGATCGGCTAAGACCAATGCGCCACCTTCGAGCGTCATTTCACCGGTGAGAGGATCTTTCATAACAGCAGCAGTTAGACCAACGCCTGAAGAACCACGGCCAGTTGTGTATTGACTACGAATAGCCAGACGACTAATGTACCCCAAGAGCTGAGATTTGGCCACACCAGGATCTCCCATTAGGCAGATGTTGATATTACCTCGAATCTTCATGCCATCTGGTCGCTTATCAACTCCTCCAACTAGAAGAAGCAGCAAAGCTTTTTTAACGTCCAAGTGTCCGTATATTTCAGGAGCCAAACTTGTGGCCAGACGTTCGTAGAAGTCATCTTGAGCCAGCTCAGCCAACTCGTCAGCTGAGAGCTCTGCGTCCTTCTCTGTGACATCGGTATTTTTGTTGATACAGATTATGCGCTAAAAAAAAAAACACTAGTTAAATTTGATACATTTAAAATGGCGATTCTAATCTCACGTAGGCATCCAAGAATGTCTCGGACAAAAGACCAGAAACAAGCTGCCTGAAGCCAGAACGCATCAACGGAAGAAATGTGCCCGAAATACACACATGGTCGCCAGGTTGAGCTTGTCTTGTGATTTCACCACGACACATGATGGTCAAGGTTCGTGGAATGTGTCCCACTGGTACCTGATCACTGTGTTCTTGTATTTTGAGTTCTTGGAATTTGACGAACTTGGAACCACGCGTCTGAAGGTATAATCGACCTCCAGCTTTGTTCACACGGCAATCGTCTGAGGGGCAATCCTGGACTGGCATGAAAGACAAAGAGTTCACCGGCTGATATGTTTCCGATCCACATCGATCACAAGTATATGTTGCCACAACCATCATTGGCTTCACTTCAGTGCATCGTGTAACAATTCCACGAACTGTTACTAGTTTTCCAATCTGTTCGGCTTTGATCTCCCTGATTGAAGATGTCTTTTCGGTGGAAAATGGTTTAAATCCTACTTCACTGTTTTTTGGAAGATACTTTTAGTTCCAACGATAAAGATAAATTAACAATTACTTACAATCTCTTCATGAGTTCAGTGGGAAAACGATTCCTTTCGTCACGCATTTCCATTTGATTTCTTGTACGAGATTCCATCAATAAACGATGTTCGATGTAAACATCCAGAGCATCTTTGGCGTGGACTTCCCTTTCTTTGTAATTGGGGAGGATTTCCATTATAACATCAGAGAACATCGAAGCATAGCGTCGACTGTTTTCGACCACAGCTTCAGCCAAGCCCTCATTGAATTCTTGCAAGTGATCCAAGTCGATGGTGATTAGAACCTAGTAAGGTCCATGAAATTTAAATATAATCGTGATAAAATACTAAATAGCAAATAGTTCATACCTGTTCTCTGTGTGCAATTTTCACCATTTGGTTTGCATAGACAAATATTTTTTTGCCATCTTCTTCAGTTTTACAAAATTCTCCGAGGAATGTTTTGATAGATTCTGGATGAAAATACATACATTTTGGAGATGAAAATACAAATTAAAGAAAATGTTTTTTTACCTCTATCTTGAACGTAGTCTCGGCGAGCCATTTTTTCAAAAGTTCGATATAGTCTAAAGTTAGATTTTTAAATAATTGTATGTTTCACAGAAAGATATTTGAAGAAGCTGCTTGTTGTCGATGTAAAGCGGCAGCCACCTTTTCGTTTTTGATTTTATGAATTTACGCGCCAAACCAAAAATTAGACAGATGACAAAAAAAGTGATGCCAAGAAATTCAAAAAAATAAAATGATTGCATTCAGTGTTAAGGAAAAAAAATCATCTTCAAACACAATCATGTCAAAGAATGGCATATTTTATTTTATTTCTCAAATTTTCAACCTCTTCAAAATCCTCTGCGGTCAACGATATAAAGATTTTCCTTCTTCGTGCGTTTAACGAGTAACTTTTGAAGAGAACAAACCCAAATATCTGGAAATTTTGTTTCTTCGTGTGAAAGAAAAAAAAACTCCAGCAACTAGTAAAAAGGCGAAAAAAATCCGGAAGGCTCACCGGGTGCCTCAAGAGCTAGTACATACTAGCTAGCTAGGGACTCACGTACAAAAAACTGAGCGATTATCAGACTATCTTGTCAGTTGGGACGTCAAAAAAAAAAAAACTAATACTCTTCGATATTTAGCTAAGCCCAGTGAGTTCTGGGGAGTGAACACGTCTTCTTGAGCAAAGATGTATTACTATATTAGCTCAGCGTTACATACGTTAATAAATAATTTAATAATAAGATAATCTAATCTAGGTCAGCATTTTGCATGCGTTAAGTTAGCGAAACGCACGGATGACTTCAACGTTAAGTTAGATCAAGTGGCAAAAAACTTCAAATAGATTTTCTGAAAAACTACGTTTTTTGACTTATGAGTTATAAAATTTACCTACGTTTTCCAGACACGGCGTCGGGGAATAGAAAGAACAACATCACAACGTGAAAGTGGGCCGATCCGCCTTATTTTATTGAATTTATAAAATGAAATACGACCGTGATTTTGTCATAAAAAAATCGATGACGGCTTTATTTCAGTCAACTCGCGGCGCGGCTTCATCTGCGCCATCTGATTGTTTTGAATACTTGCCGGTGGGTGTCCTGGATGTAGGTAGTCTTTTTTTTAAATTTTTTCAGACATCAAATTAATTAGCATTGTAAAACTTTGAAAATAGTCGGCGAAAAGCGCAAATTCAAAACATTATACAGTTTTTTAGAAATTCTCTAAATATAGCTTTCTTAATCAATCTTCTTTGAATAAAAAAAAATAATAAAATTAAATTCCTTACAAAATGAAACACTATGGCGTTATGCAGCTTTTTTCAAAGTAAATGTAACCAATTTTGCCTTTTTTTCCACCCAATAGAACGTCTGCTAGTGAAATATATATTTTAAAATGATATTAAACAATATTCATATCCGCCCTACATCCACTATCTGTATTTTTCTATGGATCACCCTGTTACTTATGTGTTTATAAAGATCTTCAACCCAACTGAACTTCAGTTCCAATATACATACTCCATTTGAATCTTATTACCATTTTATGATGAGCACATTTCAAATCTCTTTAATTTTTGTTAAATAAAACAATTTTCAAATTTAATTTTCTTAACAAACTTTTATTTCTTTCTGTTTTATACATAGCATAAATTTTGAAAAAAAAAATATATATATAAAAAAGCGAGTAGATAGTAAGTTAATTTTCCGTTAAAAATTATAATAATGTAATAATTTAAAAAAAAAAAAATAACAAAGGAAAAATTTGTTACTTAAATAATTGTATTTTCATTAGTAAAAACGAATTAGTATGTGAAAAATAATTTTTGTTTTATAATTGAAAATAAAATCGGATCTAGCTTATTAGCTAAAAAAGGACTTCAAATTCTATTTTTGTTTGTTGTTTTTGTATCCTTTTCTGTAGTAACATTTAAATAAATTAGTATTGTATTTTTGTTTTCTATGTTTGTATTTATAACTCAGCACGGACGTGAATTATTTGTTCCGTCTTTTTTTTTTTTATTTGATTTAAAGTTAGTTCATACTTATAATATTAATTACACATATTTCCTTTTTTATATCCTAATTTCGTATTGGTTTATGTTAATTTCCAAGATTTGTTTTATTATTAAATTAAAACACAATTTTATTTTAACTTTTTTTTAAGTTATTATAATTTTCGTTTTTATTTTTACAATTATGTAAATATCTTAAAAGCTTATTTTTTTTTTTTACATAAGTCTTCGAATATTGGATTCATAAACAGGATTTTCTTGTATCAGGACTAAAACATTTTGTTTATTAAATATTTTATCGTATATCAACTTTTTTCCATAGTACTACAAAATAAATCTGTGCGGTTTTTATTTTTTTTTTGTATAGTTTTTGTTTTGTTTTTATGACAAATTATGTGGAATAAGATTCTGTATATACAAGGGAAATTTAATTTATATTCAGGGGGAGAATTACACTTAAATTTGTATTAATGAAATTATGTTACTATTTTTTGTGCTATTTTTGTGGTTTTATATATTTATGTCTATTAAATTGGTTAGTAAACATTCGTTTTCTTTTTGTTAAACAAAAAGTTTATTGTTTTTTCATTGGTACACAATATTATTAATTTTTTAAGTTCTATCTATTTTGGTAACTAATCATGTTTTTTTTTTATTTTGTTTATAATTTATATAATTTAAAGTAAAAAAAAAACGTAGCAAATCTTTTTTTCTTTTATAAAGGAATGCTTTTTGACTCGATTTTGTAGAGAAATCAGGGAAATTTTTTAAATAAAAATTCACAAGTCAGTGTTATTTAATTTATTTTAATCAAACAAAACTTTGTTTTGATTGAGAAAATGTTTTAAAAAATTTAGTTAATTACACATGATAGTTTTTAAAACTGCAGTGAGTTAATTTTATAAATAATTTTCTGAAAAAAAAATCAAAATTTTTGTGACACGAAAAGCAAGAAAAAAATGATTTTTTAAAACTAAAATCTTTAAAAAATATATCTACATTTAAATTTTATAAATATTCATTTTAAATATTGAATTTAATTATTTTCTTTTCTTTTAGGTTTTCCTTACTAATAAATGTATTGCTTTGTGTAGAAAATTATGATCAATTTGACTAGATTACCAAAATGTGAAAATATTTTTTTTTCTTTCAAACAGAAAAATATTTTGAATTTTTAAGACTGAACAAAAAAATGGTCCTGATTACTGACAGACATTTTAATAAAATTAAAAAAAAAATGGGACTTCGATTAATAAATAAACCGCAAAATATTTCAACATTAAACCAGACGACCATAAGTTGATTGATTCTAATGTTTGTAAATATCGGTTCATAGATAACTTAGTTCATCCGCCAACGTTAAAAGTGGCAACAATAATTTTGTTTAATCTGACAAATATGATTTTAGAGGTGAAACTTCAATATCAACATTTCCGTTGATGGTGACATTTCACAAATAAAAAATATTGATTAAAAGTTGAAAAAATAAACACTTAAAAATATGTCGACAAAGTTAAGATTTTGAATCTTGTGAATAAACGAGAAAGGGATTATTCCTCTTTGGTTAAAAGGTCAAGAAGAATGTATAGGTACTTGATTTAATATTTCAAAAAACATAAGTATTGCCTTTTTAAAAGAATACTTGTGATTCTGAAGGGTTTAGAAACAATTTCAATTCCGTCTGTCAAATATTTATAAAAGAAACACTTTTTCGCATTATGGTGGATCACTAGCAAATTTTATTAGTTAATTGTTTTCCGTTTTTCAAAATTTTCTACACAATATTTTTTTTTCTTAGAACTTAATAATCACATGCATATATTTATTACAAAATATATTATAGTTTTTTTTTCATTTTTTCTTGTTAAAACTAAACAAACTAGTATCGAGTTTATAAATATAAAAATACATGAACACTGCAAACAACGAGTTCCATTTTATCGGGTAAAATTTATATTTTTTGTAATTTTTAAGAAGAATGTTGATGTTTAATTTGATCTCAACAGTAAAACAAACGTTTACCAAAAAAAAAAATATATATTCAAAGAACAGTTTTGTTTTTTTACAAATATTTTTATTCGCAGTGACACAATAATTTTACATTTATGAACTCGAGATTTATGTTATCATAAACTTTATAGTAAAAGAGCTTTTTTATTTATTTTTTTTTCAAGGAAATAACGAAAAAATGAGTTACAAAAATTGAAAATAAAATCACTTTTAAACAAAATAAACATTATAATCTTCATTTCATTTTTAGAGTTATCAGAAATGTATAAGGTGTGTTGGATTATACAATTTTCTGCCAAAATTCATATGAAAAAATTTTTAGGAAACTTGTAGTTTTGTTGCTAAACTTATTTTGTTCCTTTCTTCTTGTTTGGCGATAGATACAACTATCGGTGAATCGATTAGAGTGATATTCATCACTTAAATACGTTAGTGACACAATATTATCTGCGGTTTGACAATGTCTTATTAAAGTTTGGAACTTAAAATCCGCACAAAGCCGAAATGAGTACAAAATAAACTTAAAGTCAAATGACACCTATTAGCCCTGAAGTTGATATCGAATGGCCACGAATGGACAGGTTTTAAAAAATGCGGTAACTTAAACCATTTCAAAAATTGTTCTCCGATAGGAAAAAGACTAGGTTTTGGAAAATGTGCCGTGATTCGATGTAACCAAAGAGGCGTTTAAAGTCTGTTTGGTAATTTGAAAATCCCAGCAAATCACTTACACATGTAGACGTACAAATATTTAATTTGTCAAAATTTATAAAAACCTTAATTTGAAATTTTCACTAAGTTTAAGAAACTTGGTTTTTTGATAGCAAGTTGTAATAATTTGTACAAAACCATCTTATTTCATAAAACTGAAAAACATTTCAGATTTTTGATCTGCTCAATTCTGTTTCTTCACCAAATCAGAACGCTCGGAACAAGTATGACAATAACAAAAGGTCTATTTGGTTACTTGAAATTTCATAGGTACATACATTTCTACTTTTTTCTGGCACAATTAATTTTAGAAAATGTTGTAGAAATCTACTGATACAAGTTCCTTGCTAAAAGTTTTTTTTTGAAAAACTCAAAAATCTAAAAAAAAGAAATATTAGTCCATCAAAATCAGAACAATATATTTTGTTTATATAAACCAATTATATACTTTTATGAATTTGTTTCCCCTTAATCCTTTCTTAAAAAAAAACTCTTAAACATTTTTCATTTGTTTATAATAACATGATAATAAATATACATTCAATTCTTAGTATAGGTACATAATTATTTATAAAGTTCTTTGTTAATATTTATGTAGTACATAATATATAAATGTATACATAGATATATACAAATATATTATATATTTATATTTTGTATGTATTTTTTTTTAAATAGTAAGGTAAGTAGAGATACCTCTGCCTTATTTAAAGATGATACCTTATTTAAATATCTAGATTAATATTACATATAATTTTATTAGATTTTTATTTTAGTTTAATTTTATTACATTATTTATTAAATTTTATAATTTTTACATTTGACCTAATCATTTCAGTTTTTTTTCGTGCATTTTCCGTTTGAAAAAAAAAAATAACAAAAAAAGAAATAAAACGTTTCACATTTTTTTTTTATAAAAATAAGACCACAAACTTTTAACGTAAAGGTATATCATAAGACTTTTGTTTTTGTTCTTTTGTATTAATTTTTTTTTTTATAAATTTTATTTCGTATTGGAACATTTTCTTTTTTTTTAATTAGGTATACTTAAATATTCTAACCAAATCGAATTTATCCGCTGACTTGAATACAGATAATTGTGTATAATAGTTTTGTTGAAAAATTCTATTATTTTATTGTTGTTAAATTTGAGTAAAGAAAAAATATGATTTGAGAGCAAATTATCTTGAAAAATGTTTATAAACATATTGTTAGATTTTTTCTTTTAACTTTATGGCACATTAAGCAGTGTTTAAATATACTTTGTCGGTATGTGGGATTAGAGTAGAATAAAACATAATTGATAAAAAAAAGATAACCCAGTGCAGATAAATACTTTTTTGTTGAATACAAAGTTTTAGTAGTAGATTTTTTTTTTTGCTGATATTTTGTGTTCGTTTCGGCATTTCTATTGCATTTGTTTTTAATGTATGACTTTAACTATAGCTTTCTAAAAAAACATCCTCTATATAGAATTTCTATATTTTTTTTTTACTGATATACCAGATGCATTACTAACGCATATTTGTCAATTTATTGCTTTGCCAATGTTCTTACATTTTAAAAATTTGTTTCAACTACAACTTTTATATATTTTAGCTTTAGTTTTTAATATTTTTTGTTTTCTTTTAAATATTTAGTTTTGTATTATTATTGTTTTTATTTTTATTTTTGTTCAAAAATAAAGATTTTGTAGTGAATTTAATTCTCAGCGCCATGAGAAACACCGACTGGATGCAAATATTACTAGGACTAGGATAATTGGAAGATTTTCTATCCGAAGATTTGTTGCTGATGATGTCTTTTCGTTTACATCGTCACTGCGTGGACTAACTGGCTCCTCGGGCGATAATGGAGGGCTGCCACCTGAAATAAACAAAAAAAAAAATATTATTAGCTGTTGTTAGATGTGTCAAATTATGTTGTCTTTGTTCTTATAAAAAAGGTTAAAATGAAAGGAATTAACAAATGTCAGTTAAGACAAAATTAAGACTTGAACGTTATTGTGAATTGGTTTAAGGTTTTGAAGTTTTGAAGTTTCAGTTTCATCACTTCAAAATCATAAAATGATAAATGTATAAATTTGATTTTAAATCAAAAAAAAAAAGAAATCACTTTAGTTTTGCCAATGAAATACAACAAAATTTTCTTTTGACAGATCCAGATCAAATATAAATTGTTTAATGAGTAAGTTCAGACGACTGCAACGCACGCATTTACAGGCAATTTTAGACAACAGTCCGACCAATAAAATTGACTTTTCCCAGTTGTCACTTGACACCCAATTTTACCAATGAAAAATAAAAGAAATAGGGGAAAAATGCATATCGATTTATAAAACACATCTCAAGAATTTGTAGTCCTTGTTATGCTTCCAGGAAGAAAAGATTTTGAAATTTTTCAATAGATAAAAGATATTGGTAAACGCCTCATATTACGTCATCAAAAAATAATTTTGCAATGCACATTTTCCAACCAATCTGTCAAAGAATTGAACCTAAAACTGACCTAGTAGCTCATGGTCAACTTATTACAGTGCTGTTTATTCAGATGTGCACAGAGCCACAAAATGCACAATATTAGCTGCTGATTGGCAATAATTGAATTGAAATTAAGCAGTTTCTAAGTGATGATTCTGAACAGTTGTTATTTTTTCAATCCACACTAATTGAAGTACAATAACCTTATGTCTGCTCTTTTAAGAGAGTTTAATTTTTCTTTCTAACTAAAATGAAGATCCACTTGATCGTCATTATTTGTTGGACATGAGTCAAAGCAAACATCAAGTCAATCAATCAATTTTATTAATCAGATTTTTCTCTCCTCCAACTCACCATCGCCAGATCCATCGCCTGATCCATGCAAACTGTCCTCTTCATCATCATTATCGTCTGGCAGTCGACCAGAACCTTCTTCGTCACGTCTGGCCATGTCACTCTGAATATCTGAGTATGATCGTGTAGTTGAAGGAATCTATGCAAAAAAAAAAAACAACAACAATAAATTCATTATTAAATGAAATCCAATAAATTCCTTTCTCTTCAATTGAAATTAAAGAAATAATAAAAAAAAAATAAAATAAATAAATAAGAAAAAATAATTGCACATCATAAAGAGAAACAGAGATACACTTACCGCACTACCAATTGATGAGCGAATTTTAATTAATTTATCGACCAATTCGTTCAATTTCGTTGACTGGGCATATGAATGCTGCACAAGTGGCACTTCTGGATTATATTTTTGTGCATCAAGACCACTGGTCATAGCTACTTGATTATAATCACCGATTCGATCACCGGTCCAGCAGTGACGATCGTTTCTTTGGACATCTTCATCTTCGCAAACACTGGAATCATAATAATACAAAAAAAAATTAAAATCAATAAATATGGATTTTTATACTTTTGCTTAAATTTGCAATAAATTTACATAAATATTTGAAATATTTATGCTTAAAATTACAATTTAAAACAATTTAAAATTTAATATATGGATGACTAACTTAATCGTTATACCTAAGGCGCCGCCGCCATAGCCGCTGCCGCTCTGATGCCGCGGGCCATTGAGATTCAGAGACAAAGATAATGGGAAGTGTTTAACTATTTGGAAAAGATTTAAGCGACTTATAGATGAGAAGACCACTAACACAACATCATATTGGAGATCTTAAAGTTTTTATCAAAAACTAGATAATATTTATCGAGAGATTGGCATAGTTTCGAAGAATATTTTAATCAAAAAGTTATGTTGAAATAATGCAAATGACTCAAGTTTTAAAGATGTTCGTCCATATGTAATACTAATGATCTTCAATCTAGTAGTTCTAGAAGGTTGAAATAGGTTTGAGATAGTGAGATCGTCATCCCACACAAACAAAAATATCTTAAGCGATGCTGTCACTTTTTCATAGTTAATTCGAATGATTATAAGCATTTAGCTTTTACTTTTCTGAAGGTAAATTATTTTAAAGAAAGCTTTTTTGAGAAAAAGTTGATTTTTAAATTAAGAAATAGGAGGAGCGCGGGCACTAAAAACAGAGACATTTGATCTTAGATCGTTAACATCTTTAAATTTAAATTCCTGAATTTTTAAAGATTTCGATTGGCGATTAACTTCATGACAGTTGGCCAATCAGAATCTGAACATCCCCATAGTCAATGAAATGTATCAGTGAAATTCTTTTTGCCTGTGTTTTGCATGCAAAAGATTTTTACAATGCGATAAATCTATTTCCTTTCATCAATTCAAGGTTTCGGATTTATTTCATTAGCGTGAACGGAAGGCTATTAAGATTGCATATGCTAAAGCAAACAATGCGCCTGGAGGGTGGACCAAGGGGGTCAGCTGCCCTTCTTTAAATTTGTCATGCATTTTTTACTATCGCATCGGAACTATGAGTAAGAGTTTTCGAAAAAAATATCATTAAAATGGCATTTGGTTACTTCTAAAATACTAACTAAAAATTTCCCATAGTTTTCAACTCGAAACCTAGTAGTTCCATAAAACGTTCAATCATGTTCTCCTTCAAATAAATTTTAAAATTCTATCAAAATTATGTGTTTGAAAATTGATTATAAATTCGAAGATGTCACATACCTCTGGAAAGAACTTGGACATTGTCTATTTAACTACAATTCCAGTTCAAGATTGGCCTTTAAGCCAAATGTAATCTTCCTATCATATAATTTTGCTTTTTTCAGAAAGTTAAAATAATATTTTTTTTATTACAGCCATATTGTGGCTGCAGTCAATGTTGTACAAACAAAGAAGTTGCACTGAATATTTTCTTTTATTCGGTAGTTATTATTGGACCAATTCTGGCGGTTTTGATTGACAATAAACGTCTTCACGATAGAAGATGAATAATAAAATAAATCTTTATAACTGTAAACTTACTTATTTACTATTCTGGCATAGAATTCCTTGGATTTTTCAATTGTAGAGAGAAATTTAAGAAGTTCCGCATCTGGAGGAGTTGCCCATTTGATACTTCCTTGCTGTCCAGCACGAATTTCGGCAACTGGTTCTTCTTTAGTGGGTAAAAGTTTTGGAGTTCCACATGTTTTTTTCACCTGAAATAAAAAAATAATGGAATATTAAATTAAATTAAACTGAAATTTTTTTTATCTTGTACAGTTTCATTTAATGACAATACCAATAGAATTTAAAGATGCATACTTCAAACAACAATTTAAGAAAAAGGGAGTTTCGATTTTCGCATTGTTGTCATGGCTCATTGAGATGGGGTTCTTTCCATTCCCACAGAGACTTATCATGGAATTACACTCATAACGAGCTGGGGGCGGCACAATGTCAACAAAAAAAAAAAAAAAACCTCCGATGAGAAAAGTATTCTGTGCAAAGACATCTTTTAGCTCACCCATTTTATTTTATTCCTTATTTTTACCAGAACCAAACTACCTACCTGTTTAGCGTTACTGCATAGAAATATCTTCTTTTTTTTACCTTCACTGATCCTGAACTTGAGATAAAATACTTTGCCAAGTTTTTCTTGACTGCAGACTGCAAATGCGAAGTATTTTCAGAATAAGACTGTCTATTCAAAATGCTGAAGGTATAAAATCTTCTTATATCTCAGGTATGTATATTTTTGTGTGTATATAAATGCTTTTGAAGAAGATATCAGACAACAAAGTACCTATATACAGTAGGTACCTTTTTAAGGGTTATTGACTTGAATATCATCTCATAATTCATGGAGGGGAGAACATTGTTAGAGGGAATTTGTAGAGCCACAGTCATATTTATGATGAAAATATGCTTTAATGATGATAATTGAAGTTGTTAACATTTTGGTTACAATAATTGTGTTTTGTGTATTGTTGAAAATTTTAGTTGAAATGTCAATCTTAAATATTGATGTTATTGTAACTTTAATTTGTTTTTTTTTGTTGCTTTAAATTGCTGTAGCTTAACACTTCACCAAAGCACTTTCATATATTTTACATTGTAAAGAGTATATATATATGTATGTATTTAGAGTGATTTGCATAAGGTGTGATAAAAGACCGAGAACCGTTGAAACGTTTTTTTTTATGGACGAGGCTGGTAATCGAACCCAGACCTCCGACATGATCGTCCTCCGCACTACACAATAAGTCACGGGCTACTACAAGGTTAGGGTATGAAAATTAAGGCAAAACGTTTTTTTTTCGTTATTTTAAAATATTTGATACAAAGCTTTACATCGAAGTGAATTGCAATTTGTGACGATTCATTAGAAACACCTCATTTTCTCCTTCAAAATTTAGATTAAATCTTTCAATATCTCATTTCATGTATTCTCACAAAACGAAAGAAAAATAGTCAAACGGATGTTCGTAAGAAACTGAGTTCCGTTTTGAATTCATCACACCATAAACTTTCAGAGAGGTTCCTTAAAACGAAAAATTCTTCGGTCTGAATACTTCGGACGTAGTGGTCTAAACCAAGCGTGACAGAAAGGTCAATTTGTGTAGGTACTGGGCATTGGATAGTTTTTTAATTATATTATAACAGTTCCAAAAGCAATCGACACCACCATAAAACAAATCTTTAAACATTTAAAAAAAGAATATAATAATGATGCGGTAGAATTGTTTTTACTTTGCATAGCACATTTTCGTCCTAGTTACCTTGTTTTCAGAGTTCACACGAAGCATCATCATCATCGTTTTATTAAAAGTGCCACATTCCACAGAGTATATGATGCACAGACCAGCCGCAAAACTCTTTAGTCTTGACAAGGCCAACTTATAGTGCTCCCGCGCGCTAAATAATAATTTATAAACAAAAGAAGTTAACTATCTTGGGATGTGTAACACATTCATATACATCCAACTGAGAAAGAAGAACAACAAATAAAAAGGACTAAATGGGTGCATACTGTACGTCAGAACAAAAACCACTATCAACTCCCATTCCCCGAGTCCCAACATCATAACGAGTTAACCTTATTTCGATGATGAAGTCCTATAGTCATTCGTTGACTGTAGTAGACCCCCAACTATAAGAACATCACTTATACGCATTTGTCCCCGACCCCAGAGAGTATCCACTCCAAGCCGAAAAGGAATACATTTTGAGCAAAGAGGAGCAGAATGAGTATCACTCGAAACTCGAAAGTTATACAAGTCAACTGAATATCTGAGCTATGTGCCAGAGCTCCAGAGCTGCTGCTGCTTGCTGCTGCTTCAGATTCCATTGTGTGTGAATCCGCATTCATTACCGTTTGTTGATTGGGTGAGGGAAGATCATAATATATACTCGTACCTTTGGCCGTGTCGCTGACTCTGGCTCCTGAATAGGCTTTGAAGAACAAACAAAAAAAAAAAAAAAAGTATTCCTTTTCACCTGCACTCTTGTACACATTGGGACAGGACAAATTGGTGCAGAGACAAGGGTGTCCTCTTCTGGTAACCACTTTGTCTCCAGCCTGTGCCTCTTGTGCTATTTAATGGTTAACTCTGCTTCTTCTGCTGCTACTGCTGTAAAGTGCTTTATATTATAGTAACAGACAGAATGGTATTTAGTATTCGGTGTAGTGCAAGCACTGTACGATCATAATTGTAATGCATGTAAACTAATTAGGAATTCTTTCGTTGGCACAGTAATTTACGTACTTTTGTGGAATTTTTAATGAAAACCTTCAGGGGTTTCTTCTGTTTTCCATTTATTCCTTTTGGCTTATGGTTTTGCTTTAGCTTGCTTGCATTACTCCATGTTTAAAGTTTACTTAAATTCTATGGTTATGTCGGGTAGTGATTGTTAAAGTATGTATTTGTATATTTGTTTAGGGATTCCATAAAACAGTTGAAATGAAGTGGCGATTCAATAGAGTTACAATGATTTATTAAATAACGAAATTTGGTGTAAATGTTAAATTTAGACTTTACATAAGTATGCATGAATGGCATTGTGCATTTTAAAAATTAAACTTCCACAATATTTTAATGGGAAAAATCGAAAAATGTAAGTGTCAAAAATGCCAGTTACTGTATTAATATTACACCCAAAAGGAGATCCAGAATTTAAATGGATTTCAAAAGCAGCCGTTGACAAATTATAATTTGTGTCAAATCGTCAAATATTCTTACAACTATTAATTCATGGTTTGGTTTGAAATGTGGAAATCATATTATTTAATAAATATAAAAATAACATAACATATAAATCGCTCGCTGAATACTCAAAGATCAAACGAGAGATGGTCGAAATTTATGAGTCACAAATGTTTAACGAACGTTTATTCTTTAAACAAAAACTCACGATAAGGACTTATTTATCGGCACTCATTGACCGCTCATGACTCACTCCCACTCTTCGTTGAAGATAATAGGAATGTTTTCAAAAGAGCACTGCCCTATTTATTTATAAGCGAGAACTTTACAAACTAATAATATTTATTATAGTTGTAAGTTTAAGAGTTTAACATGAGTATGATTCTTCACTTGTTATTATAGAAATAAAGTGAAGTGATGTCATTTTATCTTTGTTACATAGTAGAATCAATTCATTCATAAAGTGGCTCAAAGTGATGATTACTCATCGTCGCCATACTAAGGGAAATTTTTGATTCAAGATTTTCATTCAAAATTATCACTCACTTCCCTATTGCCATTTAAATGAAATCATCATCATCGCACCCAAGAAACTATAAAGTGGTACATAAAAATTGTATGTCTTTTGAATGAAATGCAGTATATTTTATGAATGAAAAGTTATCCCTTCATCTTAGGTCTGCCGCCACCGCGCCGCGCCGGTTGGGCCCGATCATCATTGAAGCCTTTAACAAGAATTAAGTGGTGTTTATTTGTTAAAGAAAGAATCAGAATGAAATTTGATAAATTTGACGCAAAGAAAACAATTTGTTTGAATGAATCAATTAACACCTACATCCTACATATTTGTCGTACTACAATGTACTTCAATCCGGGAAGCACAAACAAAAAAAAAAAACACTTTAAGATATCTTCAAACTTAATCACGCAACCACCATCATATGTTTGATTTATAAAATACTTTAAATTTACACCAATTGCTTGGCAACAGAACCTTGATTTAAAGCAATACAAAAAGCTATATATCTCGTATAAGAAGATATATTAAATCCTCAAACTTGCATTTTGCCTCATTGAGAGCAATCATGAAAAGTGTCTTCTTCAAAATGACTGCGCGAATTCATTTGACCTTTTCAATGAACAACAATGCCCGAGATATATATCTCTATACAATATTTTACTGTACTTTAATCTTCAATCCAACCAAAAATGACGTCTCGTTGGTTTAATTTAAATCAATTGTAAGCTCCAGTGCAATTATGAAACGTGCCCACCACCACATCGCAGTTAGTCGGTTTTAAACAAAAAAAAAAAAAATCCACAGATTGCCTTTAATGATTACCTGAACTCTGTCCGAGGTTTTATATTTTAGAGCTCCCTCGACTCTCGCTATTCATTTATCACTGTGTGTTGTGTCTATAATACAACAGGAACAGCCAAAATCAAAATGTAACGAGTTATAGCTATACCGCTAACTCGTTTCCATTGAGAGGAGGATGGACCGTGTGCGCATCACTAACGAATTTCAAGGTTGACCAAATCATCATTGCCATCATCGTGCAACGATGGAAATTGTTTTAAAATGTATAAATGTACCAATGTACATACATACATATGTATATCTCTCGGGATAAATCACAGAATCGTGAAATTAGAATTTATGCACTCTTCGGGTGCATTTAGCTTATTTGAAAAATAAATAAAGCTTTGTGCTTTGGTCGCCTACGTCCGCTATCCGCTACCTGCCATTTAAGTTCAATGGAATGCTGTGCACAGTGGATGCCCGGTACTTAGTAATCATGATAACTAATACAACAAGCGCAAATGGACTCCTCTCTAAACACCTTGATATTGGATATCGTAGGCTTTATATTATCTTACGGTCCGTTTACATAACAAATTTGCATTTGCACTTAGCGTTAAGGGACTTGTTACAATAGCAGCAGAGCCGCATTAGGTGTACAAAAGGCCAGGGCCCAATTTAATGCACATTGATGAGTGCGACAGGTGACAAATTGTAGATTTACAACTTGATATTTGTCAAAATAAACAAGGTATTAAAATCAGTAATAAAAGCTCCTTTCTCTCTGACCTGTTTGTTTTATTTTCAGAAGAATGATTTAGGCGACAATAAAATACGGCTTATATTCCTGGATTCCTTATCATCGATAAACAATATTACTGTGTGTCAATTTTTAAAAACTAAACATTGGTCAGACAAGTGCGACAACTTTCCAGAACTGTCAACTGTCAGTTTTTATACTCTTCTGTCTATAACTGTCAAATTTTTGACACAAATTTGCCAAAAATTGGTGACAAATAGTGAGCATTGGTAATTTTGGTCTATGCTGGGAACAAAGCTAATAATAATATTACAGTCGACTCTCGTTAATTCAAACCTGCGATAATTCGAACCTCTCTATAATTCAAAGTTATCACGAGTTCCCTTCAAAATCTCTTTATATTTCGAACTAAATCAATACATTTTTATGCACTTGCTAATTCGAACGAAAAAAATATTTCTATATAACAAATCAACGCGTTAATTCGAACTCATCGGCGTCCAACACTCGACAATTCAAAGTTGCAGAGAGAAAGAGGCGGAAAGATTGTAAGTACAATTTGCGACAGGTTCAAACTTGTATCAACGTTCACAAGCTTTTGTTTTTGTTATGATTAGTTTGACTATTTGACACTCTGCACAAATTCGTTTGTTTAGTAATGTTTCAGTTACTGTAAGTCTTTCATTGGATTAACAGATTAAAAAGTGTTAGTCATGAGCCCTAGAAAGTATAAATGTTTGACGATTGTTGAAAAAAGTTATTGAGCAGTCTGAGCAGCAGCAATGTGCTTTGAAGCAAACCAGCATAACAGAGTTCTTTCAAAAGATAAATTAATGCACATTATGAATACGTACATGTATGTTCACGAATGTACCTCAAAACTTATGCTATTGTTAAAGTGTAGCCGTTAATAAATAATTATAATTGATCAACACTTAATAATCCGCAGTTTTATTTATTTACTCTCACAAATTTCGAACCATTTGATATTTCAAACACTCGATAATTCGTAATATTTTAAGAGTCCCTCGAGTTTCGAATTACCGAGAGTCGACTGTATTTAAAAATATAGATAAACAAATGTCGTTTAAATCTTGAAATTTAACATGGCACACCTTACACTATATGATTAAGAACTCAATCGTTGTTTTACAACAAAATTCAGCCCTGAATAAATATACAAATTAGCCGTGGCCAAATAAGAAAACCCATTGGACCAACCAACACCCTTTCCGGAGTATGTTTGGCTTTTTATGCGGACCATTTGATGTCTCGCAAAAAATATTCAACTTAATTCTGGAATTTATGTACCACAATATGTAGAGTATATAAATTTATATGTATTTGTATGCATGTAGATTGTAGATATATATGTATTTTCACATTTCTGTTACGAGCTACTTCTTATTCCTTTTAATTAAAGCCGACAACGCTGAAACTTCAATGATGCATGACAGGAGATAGAGTCTAGCGAAAAACTACTTCTCTATACATACCCTATACCAACTCTACCAGCGCACAAAACTATACTAGATAGAAACAGCTTGAACTTGAAATAAAAGTCCTCCTCTTTATCCTTGGTAAAGTAATCACCTCTATATCCCATGAACCTTTGACGGGCAAAGAAGAGGATGAACGCATTTGATGAAGAGAAAAGCCGTCTGGGTACTGTATATATCTCTCGAGAGGATTTAAATTTACGGTCATTTTAAGTTGGATATAGTCACTTCACTTCTTCTGGCCTTACTTCATTTATTTTTTTTTTTTTTTTAGTTTGCTTTTTCATTATTATGATGGTAGGTATGGAGACAGAGAGGGCTTGAGGACGGCGACGACGACAACGGAGGCAGCCGACAAGTCGCTTCATTTACTACGTAAATTTTCTGATACGCAGGCTTCTTTAATGGCTATGAGATGGTTTTCGTTTAGAAGTTTATGAAGGTTTTAAGTATATAATACAAGTTGGCGGTACTTTTAGTATAGTTTATGGGGAATTTTTATTAAGTACATATTCATTTGCATTAGATATACGATGCGTAGGTATTTACGAACAATTTAGTTTTCAAGGAGATTAAAGTGGTGTCTTGAACTTTAGGTGTGATGATGAAAAAGGTGTGGTGTGGTTTGGGTGTTTTGAAAGTTTTTTTTTTTTTCTAAATATTCGATTAAATTATCGTAATTTTAAGCGCGTAATTGGACAAAACATTTTTTTAATAGGGCACTCTTGTCCAAAGCATGTAATGAACATTTGTAATAAGGATTTCAAATTGTTATGTGCTTTTGATTTATCTCACTACTCAAATAAAATACATAAAATAATATCACTGGCCTAAATAACTGCAAACCCCACAAGTGGAGCCTTAGGGTGAAGCAGTGGAGTGGGAGTGTGGTGCTCCCAGTCGAGATCATGACAATGCTCCTCAAATGAAAAAGAAGACTATTGGCTCAATTAAAGCTCCTATAACGCTTTTTGAACAATTCAACGAATAAAATGTTTCTATTACGTTTCTTAAATACCATGCTTTAGAAATTTAAACAAATTTTGTCTGTAGACTTAAAAAATGATTTCGGTTCAAAGTGACAGCAAATTTACTAAGCGGAAACGAAAGGCTCAGCCAAACCAATATTAAACATTTAATTTGGTGACGACAGCGAAACAACAATACTTTGTTGCTACAAGTGCTTTAAAATCAGAAGATATTTGTTGTTCATGTTAAAAATTAAGACGTTTGACGTTTTTGAATTGCATATTGTTAATTGCTTTAATTATTTGCATTTAATTTGGTGACGACAGCGAAACAACAATACTTTGTTGCTACAAGTGCTTTAAAATCAGAAGATATTTGTTGTTCATGTTAAAAATTAAGACGTTTGACGTTTTTGAATTGCATATTGTTAATTGCTTTAAATTTTTTTTTATCTCCTTTGTTCTTGGAACTTGTTTAATTAAGTTTTCAGGCGAAAATTCATGGAGAAATGTATTGCGAAAATTGTAAGCATGCTCAAATCATTTGTAAAATGTCAAATTTACTGTCATTAGAAGCAGTGCTGCCAATTTAAAAAATAAATTAAGCATATTTACAAATAAAACTTAAACAGGAATGCCAAATAAATCTTTCAAAATTGTCTTCTTTCTGTCTCTATAACTCTTATTTGTGTTCTAAAATGAGTTAAGGAAACAAAGATTTATCATTCTCTTTCCTTTAATTTCCATCAAATCCAATTATTTCCACGTTTTTCTTTATAAAATAAAGTAGCACACTCTCTATCGAGGCATAATAACATAATGGCTTCAAATAACAATTTATAACCTCAACTATTACTTCTTCTTGCAACGAGCTTCAATTGGATTTGTTTTAATCAGTTTTGTCTTTTACGAAAATCAATGTAGGTTCTGGAAAACAGCAACAACAACCACAAGCATAACTTGGAACGTCCCCTTTTCTGATGATATTGTAATCCAATTAATTGACTTGTAACCATCCAAGAGTAATGCCTTCAATCTCAATCGTATAATAACACAATTTCCTCATCGCCTCAAATTCTATTGATTTCCTCATTCTAATTAATTTCCCAAGCTTCAATATCTGTCTTATAATACAATTTGTAGTTGTAGTACATACATTTGAGATACATAGAATTAACTCACCTTTCTCTCTAGTTCTGGGCCATTTTCCATAGCCAACATTATTGTCTCTGACAGCTTTGAATCCAACATCTTGATTGTATTCACAATGCCACTGTCCGCTTGAATATAAGTTGTGACCAAATTTTCAATTGCTTCAGCAACATTTGACCAAGGACTATCTAGCACACCAACGTACTGTGTCAAACATCCCCTATAAAAATAAGAATTAAAAACCAATTAAAAACATATCTTCCCTCTCTGTGCAAAACAGTATCTCGAATAAAAAAACGAGCTGAAAAAGATTAATGTTCAAATGTACCCACCTCATTACGTTGAAACAATAGCTGTAGCAAGATTTAACCTGCTTTTTCTGCAGGCCAATGCAACTAGGACAATAGCTCATTTTGAGCAATTGTTTTTGGCAAGTTTGTGTTAGGTACATGGAGTCCAGCTCATCGGTACTTGCCAGTACAGAAGCACTCTGCTCGAGGGCATTTATAAAGACTGTCGCTGTGGTAACACTTTGGAGAAGATTTTTACTTAGTTCTTTGGGTATTTTGCCAAATGGTTGCAAATCATCGAAGGTGTGTTTGAGGCAGGAAACATAATCCTCATGAAGGTCACCATAGTTGTTCTTATTTAAATGAACCGCTTGGTGGTAGGCAACGGGAAATAGATCGACGAAAAACGTATGCACCGCTGTTTCCAGTTGACTGACATCGGATGTGGAGTTGAGGTATCTGTTTTGGAAAAATAAAAATATATATAGATACACACAAAAGTGTAAAATAATGTTAAAAACGAACAAAAAAAGTCAAGCATAGTATAAAAGTCACGGTTTCATGTTGGGCGCCACTGTTAGAATATATTTTTTTCTTAATTTTCCTGGCATCAGATATTGTTTTTTTCCCTTCGGAGCATTTTAATATCTACTATATTTATAATATGTGGGTTTACTTATGAAATTTCAAGAAATGGGGTATAATATTGAGTTTTCACTCTAGGCGCCATTTGTTGCCTGGTTCTAATGAACTTTTGTGTTATTCAACTTCTAAAAATGTGTGTCACGATTTTATATTAGTTCTGCCTTTTTATTTAAACTTCAAATCTATTTGTCTGTGAGAAACATAATTTTCGAATAAGAAATAATATTAATGTTTTCACGTTGGGCGCCATTTCTTATTTGATCTTCTGGTTTATCTAGACTTATTCAATTTCCGAAACACAAAATCTCAAATATTTCAAACCTCTTTTGGCATAGAAAACAGCTTGCTATTAATCACTCACACTAAATATAAACTTTAAAACTATTTTTCTATATTACTCACCTCGTTATTTCCGAATACAATTGTTGGATGAGTTTCCTCGATAGTGGCAGCATTCTTCGGTACACCTGTGAGAAGACATTTAATGTCTTGTTCTCTGACTGTTCCGCTAATTCCAGCACATGATCTGCAAAGAAAAAAAAAAACAATATGATTAATGACATTGTATCAAAAGTAGAATATGGATTAAGAGAAATCTTATAACAAATAATTCGCAGTGCGTGGGTATCTTAATCTAAACGTTACTCCCACAGAAGCACACACATAAATTAATTTCAACTAAAAAATTCTAGCAACGGCAAAATTTTATGACCACCTCCACAAAGTTTAAAGGTTTACATAATACCTTTAAAAAATTAAGTCTTCAAAACTTATATCACTCTTATAGGAGTTTATAAGGATGTTGGCAAAAATCAATTATGGGCAAATTTTCTGTCTGATTTTTATGTGTTTTTTTTTGGCTTGACCACTTCATACCATACCTATCTACTTTACATAATGCCATAAAGTGTTGGCTTAAAAAATATTTATCATTGCCAATATTATTCATACAAATTTACTTACAAAACAGAGTGTAGGTATAACTAATCAAATTTAACGAAGCGTGTGACTAAGTGATATTCAAATTTATAGATTCCTGCAAGATGTCTTCTTTTTATTTGAAAAAAAATATACTTAGTAGACCGCTAGTTACAATTTTACCGCTGCCGCCTCTGCTTGTAAAATGTATATATTTTTTGCAATGGAAATGGAACTATGCAACATTAAATCAATCGCTCTTCGATATGAAATAAAGTGGTACTTCATTATATTGCATGGTATCATGCTGTGGGCATGAAATGCATTTTTGCATAAAATCGCATGCACTATGCATTGCGAGAATACAGCCTGCGAAAAGATAACGACGACTCGCAAAAACCGGCTAATAATGCGGATTTCACATGCGAATGAATGCTAGTTTGTTTGTTTGTTTGTAGAACTACAAATTATCGAAAATAAAGTGGCATGTATACATGATAATATTTTTTATTTCATGAAATGTGTCTTAATTAATGTTGACAAAGTTGTTTTCAGACAACATCAACAGGCAAAAAATGCAAGGCAGGCTAATTTTGCTTGGTGTTTTTGTTGGTTCTTTTTTATTTTGGAGTTTGAAAAACATTTTGTTATATGGCAATTTTAAATTATATTTTGTGCTGCGTTAAACATTAACTAATTGAAAGGTTTGAATTAAGAAAAATTACTTTTGAATTGATGTGTACACAAAAATGCGAAGAAGGTACATATATAAATATATGACTTTAGGCGTATACCTTGAGTTTTGGTTCCATTGCAGATTCGAATGAATTTTATTAATTATATTATTTAAACTTAATTTTTGTTTTCCTAAGTGAATAGCCAGTTGCATTCCTCCCCTTAAACGATTCAACCGTAATACTCGCGCTTCCAGGAATGCTCATCAGTTTACTCTTGAACCCAATTTCGACCGTACTGTCAAGTACAGGGATTCGTTCTTTAGCCGTACTACGCGAATGTGGAATTCCCTTCCACGCTCTGTCTTTCCCTCTCATTGTGATATACTGAAATTCAAGACTAATGTTCACCGACATCTCCTTTCATATCCCCTCCTACTTACCTAAAGCTCGCACTGTGTTCCGACACATAAAGGGTACTTAAATCCAGTTGTGTGCGTGCTCATTATAAAAAAAAAAAAAAAAAATGGCGCCCAATGTGGGAAACGTTAAAATATGGCGCAGAGAAAAAGGAACCAAAGTAAAGGAATCAGAAACAGAGCAGGATTTTTCTGTGGTGCTCATCCATTCGTGTGGGATTATCGAGTGAGACCAGCATTTACCCCAATAAAGATTGAATAATTGGAGAAAATACTTCAATAAATATCTGAGGATGAGGAATGAGTTTTTTGGAGGAAGTGCAATTGATAAAGTAACCAGGTAGAAAAAGGTACAATATAAGCAAATGGAAACCAGAGTGGATATAGTTTTAATAGAAATAGTTTTAATTGCGGACTAAAATGGCGCCCAACATGAAGAAATAGTATCAAAGGAACATGAACTATGTTTATATATGTTTTCTCCCAATATAACAATTTTCTTAAACTTTTCAAATTGTAGTGTAGGTATAAGCGCGATATTTTATTCAAGAACTAAAGTCAATATTAAATTTTTCTCCTCTTGAATCTGTTGAAGATTTTGCCACTCGATGGAAGACCAAGTGTTAGCATATGACAGAAGCCTACATAAGTTCTCATGAGCTATCACTATTTGGTTGAAATATTATAAATTTTTCATTTTACTCACTTAGCATAATTGCAAAAAAAAAAAAAATTCTCCTAATAAAAACATAAATTTCCACAAAGACAAAAAAATTGCACTTCTCAAATTATATGCCACCGTTCCAAAACCATTTCCTTCCAAAGAAAAAAAAAACCTCTCGAGTCTCGACTCTCCTCATAATCTTACATCTCTAATTAAATCTAGAAAATCGATTCAACTTCATTGAGTACACAAATTATTTTTAATTGCAATTTTCCATCATTAAAACCTCCTTTTTCTTTTTCTATATATTTTTTTTTCTACTTCTTCTTTCTTTCTTTCTTTCATAAAGAGTCACAGAGAGTCTAAAAGTAAAGTAGAATTTCATCTTAACCCCACATCACACCACATCCTTGGCGCTGAAAACTTTGTGTTTGTATAATGCTACTGGCTGGGCGGATGCTGGTTCCTCTGGGTTGATGATGACTTTTCTTAGCTTTACTTTGCAATTTTGCTGCTACTATAAATGTCTACACGATGTGATGTCCTTAATGTACCCAAACCAATCCTATCATATAAGAGCGATGGAGTTACTCCTTTTTATGTACATAATGTCATTCATCATCATCATCCTCTTCATAAGTGCGCGCCCACATTTTTATGTAATTTTTTTTTTTCAATTATTTTCATCTTCTATAGATGCAAAAAAAAAAAAAAAGGATGTTACACAGGACGTTTTTAAGATTTTATCTCAATGAAACTTAGAGATAAGCACACACCACACACGCATTATTTTCTGTAAGATTTTTCTTCAAGATAAATACTCAATTAGACATCATGACTTAAGGGCACAGTCTAGCTAGTATCCTATTTATAGACAGTCCTACGCTATTTTTATAAATAACTCTTTCATAGACAATACACTTTTCAAAGTTTGTTTGATTTAATTGATGGTTAAAACAGACAGATTCACACGAAGCAGCACAAGTTCTTGGTTCATTTTAAATGAAGTTTACACGATCGTTACTTTGACACTAATGATGTCTATTAGATCTTCATTGGAAAATAATGAGGGGCATTTAACTCTTCAATAACCCCAGGGTCTCTTTTAAAATGTAGCACTGATCACTGATTCAATAGCTTTCAAAAGTAGATAACCATAATTTTATAACTTCTAATATGATATCCCGTTTATGGAAATATAAACACCTGTCGGGTGTTTTGCGTTTTGACCTATAAACTTTTCCAAAAAATTAAAATAAAAAAAAAAACAATCTACCCAAAATGTGTGTGGACACCACAGAAAGGCAGTTTAATTTGTTTGTGGTTAAAACTAGGTAAAGTTCATTATATGATTCCCAGCAATATATGGTAATAGACTGGCCAAATAGTATAAAAACCAAACACAATGGGGTGCCCAGCTGCGCAGTCCAACTTTGAAAAAAAAGAACATTGTCACCTTCTACGTGACATTTTTTGGGAAGCTATTTTCTTTGTTAATAATTTTTTTTTTTTTGATGTTTATTTTGAAATCAAAAATGGAAAACTGCGGGCTAAATTACTAAATAGGCAATAATTTGTAACGCTAATTCGGCAATTCTGGGCCTCGTTAGCGTTGTATTCAAATGTTATAGTTAGTGTTATTGGACTTCATTAAACTAAGAGACAGTTTGTTTGACTCAAAAAAAGGTAGCAAAGAATTGCTGTTTTAAATAAAAATACAATCTATTAAATTTAAAAGGTTCGATGACTAAACTTTCCACTGCGAGTTTTTAATTTAGCAAAAAGAATTTAGGTAATTTTTGGTTCGTTTTTAGAAAACTTAAATTGCCTTAAAGCAAAAAACTTCTTAAGTTCTTTAAAGTTAAAGGAAAAAAGTGATATTCTGTATATAAATAAAAAAGAACGTAATTATCATTAAACTGGAACTTCTTCTTCAACATAATTTTATTTTCTCTAACTTTTGAGCAAAACAAAAAAAATATAGTTTTTCACTAACTTCTTGTTCTATATTTGAACAAAAAACAATATAAAACAAAAATAAATACACATTTAACCACAACAACAAGACCATACAACAACAAAAAAAGAACATTGTAATATTGAGTTCATGCTGAAGCGGTATATGGCAAAGAACTAAAGTCTTGCATACTTACGTCAATTTTCTTAATTTAGATAAAAAAACAAAATACTTTAAAAAAAAGTAATGCAATAAAATATAAATACAAAAAAAAGTACAAAATACACTTGATGCGCGATGTACATCTGTGATTTAGCTTGAGATTCTGCAATCAGGAATCATCAGCTACAGATGCATGAGATCAAGTTAAAACAAAACAACATTTAAAAAAATGTAAAATGTCCAACTATGTCGCAAGTACTTGCTTTTAGAATAAATTGCAAATTTTGGTTGGTAAATTTGGGTATTTCCATGATTAGCAAATCAAACCAAAATTTAGATGCTTACAAATTACAAATAATCATCGATAAGAGATAATCAGCTTTAAACGAACTAGCCTTTAATTTCGGTTTAGTGAGATAAGGAACTTTACAAAATAAAAAAAAAAAATATCTTACATCAAGAAGTCATCTATAGCTAACCAAAAAACCCAGGTTATACCTCAGTAAGGGCCGATTCAACAATTATTTAAACCGTGGTTCAGCAATTTTAGTCGTCTGATTGTATTAGATTATTATCCGATGTTTAGCTCTGGTTCATTACATGCGTGAACCAGCGTTAAATCAATGCTAACCCAGCGTAATTGCACAAATATTATACCGTTGTTCAACAAGATAAGCTGGCTTTTAAATGTTGTTCAGGGTTTAAGTATGTGATGATAGTAATAAAAGTGCATGCTTGAACCCGATTACAATTAATCTGTCAGAGTTGGTGAGCTTAAACAAAAGCTGAATCACATTTGTCATTTCTTTCGAGTTTGAGAGTGTTCTCCGCATATGAGTCAATTACTCGCTTGAACCAGCGTTAAACTACTGTTAATCTACTGAAATGCCTTAAGGCAAGCCGATTTTTGTAAAAAAGGATAATCATTTAATCCAAACTTAACTAATTAAAACCAACGAAAAAATTTTAAATTGAGTCTCAGAAAACTTTTAGATTCATATATTTTCTTCAACGGTTGCATAACTTACCCTTTAAGTATTTACAATGCAAGTTTTAAAGAACGAACAAAAAAAAAGAAGACCAAGGCGGTAGAGCATATAAGAATCTGTATCTGCATCTGCACAGGACCATCTGTGTTTTATTTTCCCTCTGCTTCTGTTTTTTTTTCTTCTTATTTTCTTTTTTTTTATAAATTTAATTTTATTCAGTTGAGTAGGTATGGATGATCTGTTTTTTCGTATTTTTTTGTTGTTGTTGAATGTTGATGCTTAATCTCAAACCATACTCACTCTTCATTTGCATTGATTACTCAATCATTGGTCGGAATCGGCACCATCTTTTATGGTATCTCATTTGTTCTTCTTTTTCTTTGGTTATCTCCACTTCCATCGATCGCAATGGGTTGGTCGGTCGATGATCAAATCGAAAATGATGATGATCGTTTACGATCGGTGCGAATTTATTTTCAAAAAGATAATGAACCATCATCAATTTTTTTTGTTGTTACTGTCCGAGTCTGAATTCTTTAATGGCTTCTTTTTTTTTTGGTCAAATCGACAAATGGAGTCTACTCCATTAGTGTGTGTTGAGGATTTATGAGTCATCGACCGTCAAAGTGCTTTCATCAATGATCGCACCAAGAGTTTTTGTTTGTATGATTTATTTTTTTTAAAGAGATAAACGTTTTCAAAAAGAAAACACAAAACATCTGTTTTTATGCAATATAAAAATTTAATTTCAGAAAAACGCAGAGCTTTTTTTTTTATTAATTGATTGATGAACAACGTTTATCACTTGGCGGGAAATAAAAATTTAAATCTGCATTCATAAAACGACGAAGCAAACCGATATGGGGCGGACAGGACAAGTAGAGAAACCAGTTTAATGTGTCCACTCGCTTTTGTATCGTCCACAGACATGATTGTGAACGGTTTGGATCGTTAATTTATTTTATTTTTTACGCATATATTTATAAAATATATATCTTGTGCGGTGTTTTTGATTTTTATTTGTTGTTTTAAAATTTTATTTCTATTTGATACAATAAAAAAATATACATATAGATGCATAAGTTATAGAAAGATGATTCTGATGTATAATTTTTAACAATTAATGTATTTTTAGAAGTCAAGAAATCAAGAATTCAGATCTGAATTGTATTGAATGAAATAGAAACGGAGTAGATATTGCAGAACGCATTAAAAAAGCTTTTCAAAGCTTAGCGAAAAATTAAATTATTGCTCATGAATTTTCGAATTTTCGCCGTTCTTACTAATTTGTCCCTGCATTGTTGAAAATTGAAAAACGTCAATATTCAAATTTATTCCAGAATGCGTATAATGTTTTGAAAAGTTGGCAGCTTTGAACTGCAATCAACTTGACACAAAAGATAATGACATGCTCATTTTCATATCAATAAAAATGCATTTTTAAAAACTCTAGAAAAAAAAAAGTTTCTGTAGGTAAGGGATATTGAATTGTTTCCCATTAGTCAAATTGAATTTCTTTCCACAAATATCTGAATGTCAGCTACTGTGAATGCAGCTAATGCGTTTTTTATTACTAATTGTTTATATGTAGGCATTATTGATTTAGATTCAAATGCAAATGCACATATTTGCATAAATTTGTTGGATGCACTATAAACCACAAAGATGCCGTAGACGGTAGATCTAATTGTTTTTTTTTTGTGTTTGTTTACATAGAGAAAAATTCCAAGCATTAAAACTTTAGAGAAGAAGCTTTCATTAAGATGTTTTAATCAAGAGATGAAACTTGAATTGATTTATGGTTTTAAGTTGAAACAAAGAAAAATTTTGTGGGCAATGGGACAGAAAGATTTCGATTCTTTTGTGCATGATTTCTAGTCGAGTTTTTTTCATAGAAATTGAAAAGCGCCGACATTTGTTTGTTTTGTTGGTGTCTGCCATCACGATCCATGAGATGAATATATTCGAAATAAATTAACCCGACTTTTAAGATTAACCATAAGTATGCTATGACCAATGCTACGTAACAAGCCATAGTAAAAGCAAACGAATTAGTATAAACACATTAATCAACCTCTTTAATGATAATATGGGAGGCGGTCTGGCTAGCCTCCTTTTCAATATGCAAAATAAATTTAATGCATGATTGGATCATTTGAACTTGCTCGTAAAAAAAAATTGGAACTTAAAGCTGTAGCGTTACCTCTTGTGGGAAAAATTTTGTGCAAAGGCATTAACAATTTATATGAAAGTTGAACATTTTGAAGTTACAACTAAAAAACATATTCACTCCTAGACTTTTCAAAAAAAAATCTGAAATTTTTGGTGAAAATTAAATACTTCGAAAACGATTCGATTAGCTAATTATTCTAAATGCTTAATGTTGTTAATATTATATTAAGTGACTGGAAGCAGCGAGCTCGAAGGCCATTGATCGTGTCGTACCCATAAGTAAGTTACTGACACAGAAAGAGATTTTCGGTTCAAGATGACAAGGAAGACTTAAAAACCGCGCCAGCGATTGTTCAATTTTTTTTCTTCAAAAATTCGTATTTTTGTTTTTTTTTTTGAAAAATAGCTAAAAAAAATATGCCAAACGATCTTAACCCAAAAAATAGATATTACATAACATACATAAATACTAGATATATTTATTATTTGTTCTAAGCAAAAAATTTTTTAGACATTTTCTTTGCATTGAAATGTTTTCAAACATATTAAATATGTATCAACAAATTCCTCTAAAATTGCGCCCTCTCACAAAAAGAAATCAATTTTTTCCGTCACCAATTTATTTGCTTCACAATGTTTATTTATTTAAAAAATGTATTTTTAAGTCAATCAATTAGTGCTTCATTTTTTTAAAGCAATTTTTTTGCATGTCCTTCAGCAATTCAATTCGATTAATTTCAAACAATAAACTACAATACACATCATTCTACGTCCATTCCACAGTTTCCTTATTTTCTAGCCTGGAGTAAAAAGGAAATGCAAAAAAATGTTAATATTGAAACATGACCGAAACTAGCACAACATTTTATACAAAATAAAGTATAGTACTTTAGTCCTCAAAACTCTTCAAGAAATAAGAAATAAAAAATACAGTTCACTAGAGGATTGGTTGACGGTTCTTGGAATAGTCAACACAACAAGAAGTTCAGGAAACTAAATACAACAAAAAAACATACCTTCATCTCGAATCTTCTGCAAAGAAAAAAAAACACAATTTTTTTAAATACTTTTCTTCTTCGAAGAAAAATATATTTTTTCCCTCTAACATTCCCCCAAAAAAAGAAAAAAAAAATATCTTATTCAACTGAAAAAGCTACACTGTTATTTCGCTTTTGTTAATACAAACCTACCTATAGACTATATATTTATAATATTTTTTAAAGTAAATCTCAACAGTTTTATCCCTTGAATCTTATATTTCACTAAGCGCACTTTTGCATTTTCAAGAGAGATTCTAGAGAAAATTTTAAAGTTTTCATTCTTACAATCCAAGGCAATGGTTTTTCTTTCTTGGGTGTTTATTTTCCTGCAGTTTTCTTTCTTTCTTTTTTTTGTTGCCTATTTTTCTCTGATTATTATTTGACATTTTCCATCACGGGAATAAAATACTCAAGAATTCTTAGAAAAAGAACTTATTTTAAAGTATCCCTACTTTAAAAATGTATCTTATCCTACCCAATTTTGTCGTTTTTTTTTTTTGTCTTTCTTTATTTAAATAAAACTACTGTACCTCCATCATTAACATTATAAAAAAAAGCTTCTCAAACACGGCAAGCAAAAGACGACCCTCGTCATTTTGTATCCTTTATTTTTTAGGTTTCCCCTGAAGACACCACCTACACTCTTTTTGTTTTAAATTAGCTTTATCATCATCATTATTGTTTATTCTTATATTTATTTTTTTTTTGTATTATTTTCATCTCTCTCTCTCAAGGATGCGAGTCTTGTAGATATTTTCTCGTTTGCCTTCGAGATATAACAAAATTCCGCCCTCTTTGTCATTATTTCAAATTGAATCCAAATAAAACTCCTAACACCTAATACCATCAACTGGAAAAATAAAACCCAATCTTCTTCGTCGACGGCGGCGGCGGCGGCGGCGATGGTGTCGTGTCTTGTCGGTCGGGCAGAGCGGTCGGTGTGTGGTAGTTCTTCGAAAATGAAGCAACCGTACCTACTTTGTAGGTTATATTTATGTAGCTTGAGCCAGCATGCACATAATAAAAACCCCTTCACTTTGTAGGTAGGTACTCTGGAAACTTATTGAGAAAAAAGTCCCCTTTGGCCCCGTACAATTTATTAAGAGTAAGAGAAGAACCCTTGCTCGTCTTTTGGCTAACCCTAGTTGCCACCCAATCTAACGATGAGTGTTGAAGCTGAGGCTCCAAATTGAAAAAAAAAAAAATGAATCTCTTGATATTTTTTTTCACCTCGTTATTAAAGGGAAATTATTGTAGTTATGAAAATACTTGCGGTAAATTTAAATGCAATATGAACTTTGAAATGATGATATGAAAGTTGGGCAAAATTCCTTATCGCAAGATTTGAAAGGCAGTTAAGCACAGATAAGGCAAATAAGGCGCGAATCAATGCGCGGTAATCATTTGCTGAAAATTTTTCCTAGTTTACTTTGATTTTGACAGACGAAAAATCAGGCTCGAAGGGGGGGGGGGGGTAAAATCACCGTTTGAAGTACCATTTTCGAAGGTTGTAAACGAATACAAGTTTTGTTAAAAATTGTTTTTGGTTTCTAAAGTTACGCTACCTTCTGTTATATACAAATTTTAAAAAAAGTTCTCAGAAATCTTGAAATAGGTTTTAAAATTTTGGACAAATTTATTTAATAAGTTTTAGAATAATGTTCTCAATATCAGCTGTAGAGATATTAATCAGACCTCATTACGATTAAAAGTCAGCACGAAAAAAATGGATTTGTATGCCTAAACTGCTGAAGCTATTTTCTTCAAACTTGGATGTTAAGGTTTTTAGGTGATACATTTTTCTTAAGCTAAAAAAATAAAGACACCAGTCATTTAAATTTAACGACTAACCTTATTGATCTTAAAAACGACTCTAACGGTTTTCATGAAATTTTTTTCTGCTTTTTGAAAAAATATTTTTCAAAAAACTGTTATTAATTGTTTAGTTTCTAGCAAGGGCCTCACGAGTATTTTATTTTACACATTTTCTAAACGAGATATTGTTAGGGACCTTTTACCCTTTTTCCCTTTTTGATTTTTTTTTTTAACATTGCGAATAATTTACATAAGTGCTTGGTGTAGTGGTTTTACTAGTTTTTAGTGTAACCTACTTCCTAAGGATTGTAGTCGAAGTGGTTCGAATTCGGGGGTCTTGAAAATGTTAACAAAAAAAATAGATATTTTTAAAAGCAATTTCGTGAGACATATTTACACAAATGAAATACTAAATTTCTTCTCTTTTTATTTTATGACCATCCCAGAACTCATCATTCTTTTTAGGTTTCGTTTTGTTGTTGGGGGCATCCTGTGTCTTCTTCTCTATATATGGATGAATGGTGCCAAAGGAATGCAAAAAGGCCATCATCAGCCAGCAAAGCGAGGAGCACATCACACACAAAAAAAAAACCTTGTGGGCCGCCCGCCACCGCCACCGCCCGTCGTCGTCGTCGTCAGCCGTGTGTTGGAGCGATTATATGGTGTGGTGTTTAAGCGTGGGAATATGTAGTTGCGCTTCAGGGATAAGTCTTAAAAAAAAGTGTAATTCTACAAAAGGATCAACACAAAAAAAAAAGAACTAAATCGAAAGAGAAAAAGATATTAATCCTGTTGAAGCATGGCCAAACGAATAAAATGCACAAATACTGGTTCTTCCTTCTTCGACATATTTTCAGTTCTAGTAAAAGATATTAGGATTTTGTGTGATGGCGGTGCGATGGGTTGGTTGGCTAATGTTGGGTTTGGTGCGGTCGTTTGTTCTCGATCTGGGTCTTCCCATCATTCTTGCATCCACTCTTAAGGTTCCGATTCCAAAACATGTATTCGCATTTTGGATTCTCTTGCTTTTCCTTGTTGATACTTTTGAGTAAAGAGTGGTATAGTGTGTAATAGAAATAGGTTGGCAAGGTAATCCTTTTTTTTTCTTTCTCCATAAACTGTGAACACGTACCTGTCGTCCTACCATATCCTTTCTCTCTCTCTTTATATGGAGTACATTTTTAATAAAACCACCTTTTCCTTACATGTTAGTTGATAGTACCTATACGTTCACTCCACACCATCAGCATCAGGTCTCCGTTCCGTGGGTAGGTTGAGTACTCGTTGCTCGTACTAGTGGTGGGATTTTATTATTCTTTTTATTCTTCATTTTGCATTCCATCTATATTACTATATGGTTGATGGTTCTATACGGATGGTTGTTGTATGTTTCCCAGGGGAATAAGCTAAAAAAGGAACGTTTTACTTGCTTTCGTTTTCGCTGTTTTTAGAAAAATAAAACAGGAGGAAAAAATGTACCTTATAATGGAACCTCAAGGGATGAGGTTAGGTACCTGTGTAGTGAAAGAGGAGACAGAGGAAAATAAATTTCCAAACAAATTTCATGCTCTTGCAATTGAATAATTAAAATGGACATGAGGTCGGATGATGCGGTGTTGTGGATGGTTGCTCGTTGAAATTGCTTTATACGCTCTGTGCTCTATGTTTGTGATCTCCTGATTTCTGGACACTATAGTGAATATATAAAACTATAGAATCATACCAACTAATGCATTTTTATTGTTAAAAAGATAGACAGACTATATTGCGCGAGGTTAACAAAATGAAAGGAAAACAACAAAAAAAAAAAACTTAACCCATAAAAAGTGTAAAGTGGTAGTGAGATTGTCAACAATAGCTAAAAAATAAATGAAAACAGCTAAGAGTAGCAAAATAAAACACTACATCAAAGTTGTGTTGCAAAAAGCTTTTTCAATTGATTTTTTTTTGTAATTTTATTTTAGATATGTATAAATTTAGGGTTTTATAGGGAAACGATATAGTTTTACAAAAAAAATGTTAAAACAAAAATTAGAAATATTATTTTACGGAAGAGGTGCTTTTAGTTGATGTATTTAAAGTAAATAAAGATAAAAACTAATGGAACTGTCATTTTTACAAAAAGAAAAAAATGTTGGTATGCTCAATTACTGGGGCTTGTTTTTGAGGTTTGTAAGGTTTTGTAGTAAAAACTCCACCCACTACTTTTATGTTATGTTCTTGTTTCGATAAAAATTCTTTTATTTATATTTTTTTATTTTAACTTCAGCTGAAAATTCATGAACAGACATTATTTGGAAGGGCATATTGTTTATCTAATACCGGAATGTAACTATTTTATCCTACGTTAAAATACTATAGTATGTATAAATAAAATGTACGAGGCTTAAACAAGGGTTACATCTATATTAAACCCACGAAAAAAGTAGTTTGATCTAAAATTTTTAAATAAATTATTCTCAAGTGTTTTTTGAAAAAAAAATTAAAGTTTTTAATAATTAGTAATTTTTTTTAGAAAAATTTTCATATGCAATATTATTTTCATTATTAATGAAAAAACAAAGAATTTTGAGTACTGAATTTTGTGATTTTAGATTAACAGCACAGAATTTTGAAACAAAATTTGACCACTTGCAGAATTATGACCACAACTATTTATAAAATAGAAGAATTTTTAATTCTTTAAAAAATAGCTAAATTCTTTTTCAAAGCCTTCTTCTAAATCGACATAGCTTTTCCTAAACTTATTTTCTGTCAATAATTTCAAAAAAAAAAAAATCTGAGTGTCACAAATTCCTGAAATGGCTAATTGCTATTTAGGGTCAAACAGACTGAAATCGACCAAAAATGGGTCCTCAATTCTGTTTTCTAAACTTCAATATATCGTCTAAACAACTCGAGCGATTTTCTTTAAAGTTTAACTTAAAGTTTTTAGGTGAGTGCTTAAAGGAAAAATGTATATTTTGTTTTCAGGTCGAAAAATAACGGTACATTTTAAAAATTTTAGAGTCATACAAAAATCATTTGATTGCTTGAATCGCAAACAAACAAAATCTCAGTAAAATATCCTTCTGCCACTCTGAAAACATATTAAATTATTTGGTCTAAAATTCGAATCACCATTATTTCAAAACATTTTGGAAACGTTTTTGCAAATTTTGCACCGCATCGGAATTCTCTTGAAATACAAACAATATTTTCATTGCATTTCTCTTTTTTGAAAATTTCTTTTTTGTACAAGTTCTGAATTTTCGACACGAACTTAACTAAATTATAATAACCTTTTTCAAATAAAAGAAACCAGGAAATACAACTACAACTCGTCAAACAAGTGTAGCATCTCAGGCTTCATTAATTTGTGTCCATATTTCATTGTATATATGTATGTATGTATGTTCAAACATTGTATGTTACATATGACAGCTGTCAACAACGACGAAATGGCATTAATTCAAAATAGGAACTCTTGAGAAACATTCCAATGTTTCCACTTCTTGCTTCTTTACCGATTCAACTTGACATATCAAGAAGAAACTTTTCTGACCCCTGACTATTTTTGATTAAAATCACAAAGCTATTAATTTTTTTTTTTTTTTCAAAATTATGAATTTGTAATTTTAAATTTGTAACTATTTTGCAACAATATTCAAATAAAACTTTATATTGCTGTTTTTCTGAACATATTTCTCCACTTTTTTTTTCAAGTCGCAATATAAAATCTCCATCAAAGCAAAGCAATAAAATTTTGATATTTATCGAAACAGAACTAGCTTTCTACAGTACAGAGTGGGCGTGATAAATTCAGTTAATGTTTTTTTGGTTTTAAGATCCACACAAGACAAATAAGAAACAAAAGACAAGTTAAGAGGATTCCGCTTGTAAATCTACATACAATCTACGCAGCAACAACAGCAATTCAATAAATTAAAACGTCAACTGATGTATAAAAATCAAATTGGATTCTTTGTTGTGGTTTTTTGATAAGTTTGAACTGGCTCCGATAGCATCGCGAGGGATTAAAATTAGTAAAGTGGTAAAAAAAAAAATAAATAAATTCATGATGGTGATGTGATGGAGGAATTGTGCAGGTGCAACAGTAACACCACACCATCATGAAGATGGCGGGCGACTATAGCCAGCCACTCAACTAAAAAGTGTGAGCACTTCTCTCAACCAAAGCCGAACTCGTTACTTAGTTATGTTGTGGTTGTTGTAGTTTTTTTTTTCTCTTGATGAAAGAGATCGGCATCCTCGATAAAATAACAAACATATTATAACAGTGGAGGAGGTATAGTATATTTATCTACCATATAGATTAATTAGCTCGGTGTGGTGTTCATTATAAGACGAGAGGCTATATTCAATGAATTAAATCGTAAAATATGTTAATTTTAATCGAAGATATGATAATTATTATCATTTGGAAGTATGATAAATTCAATTAATTCTTCCAGATCGAAAATGATAGCGCGTTCCATCGACATTGTCACAGCGAATTAAAGGAGGATTTTTTTTTTCTTCTCTAGAAATGTCGCAGCAAAACAGAATATAATTAATACATATTTATGTTTTATAGAAGCTTAATTATTACCATACACTTCGGATTAAATAAATATATGACATTTGCCAAAATGACAGGTTGGTTGTATTTGCAGCAAGGCCCTTGGGCAATCATCGAGGAGGGGCCAGCCGGCGTCAAGCTTTCGCCTACGTTTGTTTTGTTCTAATACCTTTTGTGTAGAGCTATAAAATATTTTGTACACTGGGGAATTAAACGGAGATTTAAGTGCTTTTCAATAGGAGATGTTAAAATTGACTACTGCCATTAAAAAATTCTCATTTGAATTTGAATAAACCAATAAAATGATGGAGGAGTAGGGCTTATATTGAGGCTTAAAAGATTGATGACCCTAAACTTTGTTGAATATAAGTTCAAAAGTCTTTTGTAGAGGCGCCTTCTTTATATCTTTATGCAAAATTGTTAGTTATTGTTTTAAATTCCTTAAGTTTTTTTTTCCACTAATGCAGTCAAATATGGAAGTTTATTTTGATACTTTTTTGAGGAAAATTGGATAGAGGTTAAGAGAAGCACATTGGCTTCGGATGCCTGAACATGCCAATGAAAGGAAAAATGTTGCTAGTTAAAGCATTCTACATTCGTGTTGTGCGGCTAAAAAAGATGCTCTTAACTTTTTTGGTATATTCAAAGCTTAAGGGTAAACTGATGGGCATTCCCATGTGGAGAAATGCAACTGGCTATTTGACTAGAACACTGTTTGTACAAATACCGATAGAATAGATAAGGGCGTTAATCAAAAAACGAATACGAAAATCTTAAAGTACTTTCGTCAACAAAACAATTTAATAGATCAGTAGTTTCATACAAAAGATCATTGATGGAAATGAGAAAAAGAGTCGGAGACAAAACGAAGCCCTGGGGCACGACAGCATTTCGAGTTTGACGCCAAAATTTATCAAACTTAATATGGTGACTGTACGAGTACAAAAAAGTATTTGTGCCGTAGGTTTAAAAGAACGCTCAACTACGGTTCAATTCACATGTGGATTTTTTTGATGATTTTACTTGACGGCACATCAGTGAAATAAAACATAGCTTTTTGATTTCTTTTTTTTGCTATAAATAATTCTCATTAAACACAATAACAACATCCTTTGTGCTTCTCTTTTTCATTTTAACAATACAATATTTATTTCTTAGCAAACAAAGTTTTCCTAATTCAAAAGCAATTTGTTTCCAGCAAAAAAGAAATATACTAGCATAACCTCTCCCGCATATTTCTATGTTCAAAAAAAGAACTGCATAACAAGAGGAAACTTCAAAACAAAACTTTTTTTTGTCCACCTTGGAAAAGCAGCACATCAGCTGCTGCTGTTGTTACATTAAATGTGCAAAAAAAAAATCCAATAAAACAGACATGGCCATAAAAGAAAAATGAAAACAAAAAAAAAAATATAAACAGCGGAAAAAAATGCTCTACAAACTTCTTCAATTCACTCAATTGCCCCTGACTGATACCCGAAATGATGACGCAACGCTAACGTCAGTTTGCCCTCAAGTCAAAGTCTGTAGACTATAACCATCCACCCACTCATACCCAACCTAACAACCCAACCATCGACGAAAAAAAAAACTGTCAAAGTATCACCTACCCCTAAGAATTGTGTCAACCTTCTGAACTTCCCATAAAAGAGAGATATCGTTAAATTCAGTACTACCAACCGTCAAAGAAAAAAAAAAAACTATGACTTTATTACACCTGACTGTCAAAAACAAAAAAGAAGCAAAATCAACAAACGAGTTCTATGGCCTCTCGCTCGTTATATTGGTTTTCTTCATATTGCCGGCAGAGGTCGTGTCAAAATTGTGCTCCCGGCTGAGAAAATCACTCCAAAGGTTTGTCATTCATACAACTCCTCTTTTTTGCTGAACGATCCGACAGCTAGCCATGAAAAACTGAAAGGCGGATGGGCTGTCCCGTGTCGCCTGTCCGTCATTATAGTCGTATAGTGGCAGCGTGGCGTGGCGTGGCGCGGCCGACAGAAGGTAGCCATTAGGGTGCAGCGCGAATATAAAAATTTGAATTTCAAATTTCATCGAATTCAAGTTCTTTGTTTCCTTCGTTTATTTTTCCTGTGCAGTTTCTTCCATCATCGGCATCATTTTTGAGGGGAAGAAATGCCGAAGAACTTGAAGTTTCAGTGCATAAATCCTTTTTTAATTTACTTTGAGTGAAGGTGAAGGAGGGTTCAAAGACGAGAGTCCCAAAAGTTTGGTTCTTCAGCAAAAAAAAAAAAACTTATTAAAAAAAACTTTGTCGACAGCAAAAAGAAGACAGTTTTGTGATGGCCTAAGAAGTTCTGTTCCTAAGATATCGAAGAAAAAAATGTCGGATGAATACACTTCCGGACTCAGTTAGGTGTAAACGTTTTTCCATTTTCCAACATACTCGTAATATAAACATAGATTCACAGTTTGGAAGGCAGGAAACTAAACACGGGTATACTCTGTTATTATTGTACCGGAGTCAATTTGGCAAAACATCACGTCAGCAACTACAACAGTAGGTAGCTACTTTTGCTCTAGTGATGAGCTTGCATGCAATTGTTTCAGAATAACGGTGTAGAGTTATTTTCGTTTCTATATTTTTATTCAGCGAGCGAACGAATAGCATAAGTGGATTAAGGGGTGTTCAACTCGATATTTCGGAAGGAACAGAAGACGAGAACTATAGAGAACGTAGTGGCGGTTCTGTGGTACAATGGTGGGTGGGGAAACAGCTTATGATAATACAATGAAGTTGAATAGAATATTTAATCAGATTAGGTGCTAGGGATGCAAATATGCGCTTCCTTTAGTTCTGTAGATACATAGTTTTTTGTTATTGTACATATATAATGGGACTGCCTGGTTTTGTGATGTAAGAGTTTGTTTACGGAAGACCCTGGTAGATAAATGATGGACAGAAAGAGAGGACGGCAGGACAGGCAGCAGGCAGAGGCAGTATGCCAACATGATGAGTGAGTGATTTATGTGCTCAACCTAGTTTTCCATATGAAAGACGACACGAGTTTTTCGAAGAGATTATACTATCCACGAACTCAAGACAAACGAGACGAAATGAAATGAAACGTTACACGAGCAAAAGAGTTACACATATAGTGGCAATAAGTTTAAACGGATTTTGAAGAGGGCGGTTTGGGTTGACTTGACTATAAGAATACTAAGACTGACTATCTATCTATCCCGATGGGTATATGGAAGTGAATCATTCAGTGTGCGGATTGTGTTTTTAATAGGATTTGGAGAATATAGCACCAATAAGTGTATTACATGTACGAGTTCTATAGTCGAGACTTATGGAAATAGGTCGATTTTTTTGCAGTTGTTTTCTTGTTGACAATGAGCGGAAACTTAAATTCTGATTGATGGTGTTCTTAAGTGACGTGGAAAGTCAGTGATGATTCTCTATATTACTGCCAAGAACCTATTACTTCAACGTGATCAGCTGGCGATTGTTTCTCAATGAATTTAAATGAGGTAGACGTTGGAACTTTCTCTTGGGGTAGCACCTTCAAGATTTCTCAGCACCAGCGAATTAACAACTAAGTGTTAAACACCAATCAATTTAAAGGACTCTGTGCATTCGAAATAAATGCAGTTGTCGAAAAGTCTAACATCACCATATGGGATCAATGTTTTCAGAAGTTCATGTTTTCATTGTTTATATTGCTTCAACACAAGTAAGAAAATTCTAGGAAGCCTCAAAGTAGCACCGTATCTATTTACGTTTGAGGTCAACTCAGCAAATACCCAGGGAAGGAATTTAAGGTTAAGCAATAAATTGGGAGAATCATGGTCCCAGTCGACATCATAACAATAGTCGGTTAAAAGAAGGCCTTTTAGCTTTTAGAATAGACGGTTTTAGATATCAATAGATTTGAAAAATTGTTTCCGGAGAGTCTTGTAAAGCCTTTGGAACATGATACTACATTGGGGACTCAGAGACGCAATTCATGATATCAATAGCACATATTCTAGGAGCAGCGTTTACCATTTTCTTTACCACCAAAGGTTGTATGGAACCAATATTGCACGTATATTTATTCTTCAATCTGATTAAAGTTTGGAAAAGATTATTTAAGGCGAACGGATCTAGAATTATGTCTTCTGATGCATAATTTTCTTAATTTTTTACCCTATATCATGTGCCTCTATAAGATATATGGATTCACACTTCCAAAACCCATGCCGTTGTAATCTTCTTTATGATATGATCATAATCAATCTTCTTTCCCAGATTGATTGCAAACTTCTGCTATGATGATAGTCAACCCAAACGCCCACTTAGAAAATCACATCATCTCACAGCATCACCACGAAAACCATCACCGCGCCAAAAAAAAAAAACCTTAAACCACACTATCCTGTATCCTGTTCCTCTCATCAGAAAGACTGATTGGATTTTAATCTTCAAGAAGTCGTGTCATGCGACTCCAGTAATCTGGTAGTGTGCTACAGCAGCAATAGCTTTACACGGATTAGGTTTCACTACTGCATTCAATCAGAGAATGTGCACATCACGGAAGCTATATAACGAAACGGAACACTGACTGGGCAAAGGGTAGAAAAAGAGATATTTGGAGCAACGTACATCTTTATATCCCTAGCTCTACTGGTGATTCTACCTACCTACTTTTGCAGAAATCTCGTTTTCTCGCACAGAGGTTCCCCTTACTGGCATGACAGTCTGTCTCTTCGATGATAGGTTGTGCTCCATGTACGCTGAGCTCTCTGACTCCCTTTCAAATGTGAAATTATCTCATAGAGATCAAATGACAGAAATAGTGGCGCCACAAAAAAGTTCGTTGGAACTACAACGATAGGATACGAGTATTATGGTGATGGCGAGTTGAAATAAACGCTGCGCTACTGCTGAACGCTTGCTGATTTTTTATTTTCTTTTCTTTTACTCGTATACATTTTTCTTGCTAACGCTATTGTTTTGCTTCCTTTTTATTGTTATTAAACTTTTCTGTTTTGTAAACTTATACAGTTCGTCTTCATCTTCATAGTCGTTCTAGTTGTTGTCATCGTTTATGTTGTTAAACAAAATGCTGGGGCTGTTTGTTATTGTTATGCTTGGCGTGCAATGTTATGTGTATATGCCCCTGTTCTATTCATGCCCAGACAGACAAATTATGAATATGCACAAATAATGATGCACGCACGCATTTGAAATGTAATGCGCGCCAACTTTTTTTTTCTTAAAAAAAATTAAAGGCACAACTTTAGGTTGTATGTATATACTTGCTTTAAAAGTTATTCTCTATATATCAAATCGATTTATTACAATTTCTATCGATTCATATTTGAATTTGTCGAAAAGAAAAATTGATTCATATCTATTAGTATTAACTAGGAAGAAATAAAATCGACTTACAAATTTGTTTTCTTTTGTGTAGGGAATCGATTAATTTCGATATCGATTGAACGAAGAATAAAATCAATTAATTTCGATTTCTAGTAACTGAAGACAAAATCATTTTATTTAAATTCTAATCAGTTGAAGAGAAAAATCGAAATATGAATGTACTTATTTACATTTGCATTAATCGAAGATCGACAATCGATTTATTTTGCTTCCAATAATTGTTTGCATTAAGAATTCGTTTCTTTGGATTTTCTAGAAAAAAAAATCGACTTATTTGAATTTCTTTGATGGAAATCGATTCAAAAAATAAAATCGATTTATATCGATTTTAGCCAACAGGAAATTTAAATTTTTTCGATGTGAAATATCGAAGAAAAAATCTACATAAATGTAATATTTTCTATTCCTATCAGTTAAGAGAAAACTTTTTTTTCGAATCCTTATCGAAAAGGACATTGGATTTATCTAGAGATTTTCTGGCTAAATCATATCTCTTAAGAAAATGATCAGCTAGAATAATCGAAAACTGCATTTCGATATGTAAGCCTATTTGTTCAGATTTCTGGTAGAGAAGGAAAAATCCATTTATTTTCATATTTTTCAGTCAAAGAGATAGAGGAATGCGTTTCGATTAGTCGAAGAAAAAATCGGTAAAATATTTCAATTTCTAGAATTTGCGGGGAAAAAATATTTTATGTATATCGATTCATTTTGGTCAAATACCAGACAGAAAAATCGATTTATTGGACACTCATACATTTTCTAACTGTCTTTTTTAGTGAGTGATTTCTATTACGAATCCATTAACGTGCCCTTACATAATTAATTAAAAAAAAAAAGAATTTAAAACATATTTTTCTATGCGCCACAGTAATTCACAGAAAGGCGCGTGCAAACTTTGCACCTTTTTTGTTCTCCGTTTATGAATTTTGTTGCTTTGTTTAACAAAAAAAAAAATTGTTTACCAAATTTTTTTTTCTTTTTTCATTCGATAATAATATATACGAGTGACTTGCTACACAATATATCAAACTTCAACTGATGGTTTATGCTGACTTGTTGAAGTCCAAAATGTCAACCAGGCGACAAATAAATATAAATTATTATGTTTCGCACTGTTTGCGAACGAAGAGAATCATGTTTAGCAAAAAGAAAGGAATATAAGATTGGATTTCTTTTTATATTCTTTGGTGAAATAATGTAAATGTGTTTTGTTTTTCTTTTGTTTAATTGCAACGCATGCTTTTATTTCCATGTACTGATTTTTTTTTTGTCTCGTTGAAGAGTTAGTTGAAGTCTTTGGTTGAAGTATTAAATGAAAAGTTGGTTGACAAGAAGTTTCAGTAGGTATAAATGAATAATAGTAATTCTGGTTGTTGCTTGACGCGAGAGGGTTCACATTACGTTTAATTTGAGTTTGATGACCTATACAAGAGCAGCTAAAGGAATCCATTACAATTTAACGATGATTGTAGTTGTTATGGTTGTTGTTCTTTTGAAATAAATATTAAGGCCAAACATCCGTTAGGGGCTCGTTAGCTAAATTGGTTTTTTGAAATTACTTTTGGTATCTTAGATTTAAATGATGCTAGTAGAGCTTAAAAATCTTGAGTGATGTGATGGGCTGTAGATCTTCTAAATTTGTTATTTGTTATTCTTGCAAAACAAATTAAAAATCAAATTAACAAATGTCAGTTTCCACAAAGTTATAATTTTGAAGTTTGTAAATAAACGAGAAAGAGGAATATAATTGCTGTTTAGTATAGATTTCTATTAGCGTTAGAGTAAAATAGATTTAAGAGATAAGTTTTAATTTAAGTAAAATTAAAGTCCTAGCTATAATATATAATAAAATAAAATTAATATGCTGAGTTATTTAACTCTGAAACCTTTTAAAATGGCACCAAACAATGGAAGAAAATCATATCAGACTAATAGGCACGAAATCGATTATCAAAATCGGGCCTTTGAAAAAAAGCAATTCATCATTTTTTAAAAAAATCATAATTATCCACAACCAAACGTGAAAGTTTTGACTTTGGCTCAATGAAAGTTTCGAAGTGTTTGCTTTTTTTGAATCTCAATAATCATAGTACAAATGTTTCACTTTGACTCAATGACAGCTTGGTAAAGGCCCCTATCGTATCAATCCTTTCCGAAGTACAATCGAGAATGTTGAGATTTTTTATTTGAGAAATCACAGAAAAGCTGAAAAGACGTCTAATAAGTCAAATGTGTGATTCTTATTCCTATTCTCTGAGAATTTCCAAGGAAAATTTCTTCACGATTCCCGCCTTCCAAGATCGGAAACAGTGACATTTTTAACGGTGATCGAATTTTTGGCATTAAAATTCCACAGAAGTCTCCTGCATTTTTTTTTTTGATTCCAAATTTTCCGATAAAGTAAAGAAGTCCTTCAATTTGAAGCAAAACAAAGTGAAACCTTCAAAAAATACCAATGAGAAACGATTTTGGATCCTATTGTGAAGAAAATGTATGTTAAAATGTTTCTTTCGACAATTGGGAACTCCAATAATTCCTTGATCGTTCCGATTCTTTTTGCACATGTAAATACAATTTCAATCCTCTGTTTCTAATAAGTTCGAAATAAGACTATTGAAATGTCAACAAAGTGCACTTGTCAATTTTTTTCTAAACTACAAAACTACAACTATCATTTAAGTTCCGAACTATCCAAGATAAAAATCATTATCATTAAAATTTTATTTGTGATAACTGTCATTATTTTTAAGTTTGACCTTTAAACAACTAAAGAATGTTATTCTAGCACGATTTAATAGTGTTATATGATCGTTTATCCAAGCCTAGTCAAATAACGAGTTCTACTTCCAAGGTCATTTAATATTAACGTTGTCAACAATTTTCTTTCGAAATATAAGCTTACTCATTTTCAAACAATTCCCTTTGGTATTCTAATTCCACACTCTTACCACGCCCTAATTTAAAAAAAATGCAAACGTAGTTAATCTTTGAACCAATTACGTACATACGTCAATCTTATAAAAGTAACACACCCTAACACACGCTGCAAGGAAGCTAATATCTATAATTTCAATGCCTCCCGCGATGACACTTCCTGAAAAATATTTCTGACCTCAACTATTATTTCGCCGAAACGAAGTCATTGAAATAATAATAATGTGCAACAAGCTGCAGCGCAATTAACATCTCGCATTCAGCTCCAGTTCGACGAACTACATTTCAGAAACAAACACCCGTTGAATAAAATTTTGCAAAACTTAAGTGTGTCGATGTTGATTCGATATCTATACATAACATACTATATTTGACGAACACCGCGTGATAGAGACTCCTCTTTAAATTGCTGTCGGGAATACCAATTAATTTAAGGTGACATCATACATATGTGTTTAAGCTATATGCACTGCACTGCACTGCACTGCAAATATCAAGCTCCTCCGCACTAAACGATGCAATACTAGAAATACTGAATTGAAACAGAAGTGGTTCGTTCGATGGCAGCAAAAAGGTTAGTATCTACTAGTTCGTACAATTTGAGTGCCATATTCAATATTCCAAGAATACTTAAGTTAGAACAAAAAAAAAACAAAATAATCAAAGAATCCATCAGATCCAGAATGAAAACATCAAAATAAACATACATATACTACATAGATAGATAATCGGATTTTTTTAAGGTAAGTCTGTGAGTGAAAAACGTGACCAACTATAACAATTTTGTGAACAACAACAACAACTTTAAGGCACTACCAACAATTTTGATTCTCTCACAATTTGCACTGTTGACGGTTTGGGTTTTTGTAATATATTGAAATGCAATGAAATAAATCAAAATATTTTGGCGTATCAGATTGAAAGGCTACGGAACGAATAAAACTTATGTTGAATATCTGGATTTCATTTGAAAATTGAAATAACGTTTTTTTTGTATAAATATGTCTTTGGGGTCGAATGGTGCATTTTAAATTATGGCAAAGTGTTTTGCATTTTATATTAATACAAAAATATTTAAGGTAAAGTTCTAACTGCACAGAACTCATGTTAGAATATTAATTTTTGATTTTTGAAGATATGTATACAGACTACCTAATAAATAATAATATTTTGAAATATTTATTTGATTTTAAATGTAGGATGTGAACTTACTTCGAAATGAGCTGGACGTTGATTCAAGAATGCCTCGCAAACTTTTTGTGTGATGATGTAATAATCTCTCAAATTCAGTCGTTGATTTTAATTTAAGTTCGGTTTCGGTTGCATTTGAACAACAATGTCCACCACATATTGGTCCTGGAAAGATAAAAATTTTTTTGTTTTAATTAATGAGGAAGTTTTAAAAAATGTTTTAAAAAATATTGTCAGTAAAATGGGAATTAAATGTTCGATAAAATGTCATTCTGGTCCACCTTCATTTCGATGTTTATTGAAATTCACCTGCAGCTTAATATTTACTTCTAATTAATTATTGCTTGATCCAAAAAAGGTAAAATTGGTTGTGTGTAGATTTATAGTTTTCAAATAACTTTTGAAATTTTAAATTCGACATGTTAATGTTTTCTACTTTTATGGCAGCTCTGCTTATTTCATTTTATGGTAAAATAAAGTTAGCTGCTTAATATAATTTTAAATTAGTTTTCGAAATTTTCGAAATTGGTTGTGCTATGTTTGCATCCACACGCAACAAATTAAAAACCAAACTGTCTCGCAACTATTCTATTTTATAATAGAAATCAAAAATAGAACATCATAAATAGAAATAGAAAAATTTCCAAAAAATTTAAGTAGGCACAGCTCTGTTCTTATATATTCAAACATTAAACCCTGCTTCATGTTGCCCAACTCTTTCCATACACAAAATAGTCTTCAACATTTTGTTATGATTGCAATCAAAACATATTTTTATTTGTGATTTTAAGTAAAAGTTTTATTCAAAAGTTAGACAAAAATAAATTCTTTAAACACAAAAGTTGATCTCTAACCACAGAAGAAACGACATAATGTGTCATTTTCATGTCAATCATTTTCCATATTCTTTAACTGGTATGGTTATTCACTACGCTACCAGTGACGCGACGACCAACTTCTTATAACCGCTTAAAAGATATATCAAAGAAGAAGAAAATATCTTTTACTTCGGGCGCATAATCTTGTGAATCTGTGAAATCAGTAGAGAAAAGTTTATTTCTGTTTTCAGATGAAAAGAAAGTTTTTTTTTTTTTTTTTGAATGCAAAGCCAATCTTTCGCATGTCACAATTTTTAAGAGTTGGCATCTAAAATAAAGTTTTTTTTAAGAAAACTTTCCTCCTTCAGATCAGATGCACAGATAACGAGGACAAGGAGAGAGACAAAAAAACAAAATAGGAAATCTGTTTAAATAAAATCTAAAGTGTCTCCACAAAAACTTGTGCAACACTCCTTCAACCGAAAGTCTCTAAGCTTCGTCTATCCAAGTCTGGGGTATATGTACTCGTATATACGTTGCAACACTTGGAATGTTAATTATTAAAGCCTTTCAATTTTAACTAATTGTGTGGCAAACACTTTGAAAGCACATTTCTTAAGCGTCCATCATCCAATATACAGCTCTTGTCGTTGTCGTACAGCCGTCTTCTATTTGCATACTCAAGATATCTTCTTCTTCTTACATAATTTATATCTTATTGGAACCGAGTATATTGGGTTCGGTTGGTTGGCAGATGCGGTAGGAAAAGTATACACCACACACAAAGTTGCAAAACAAAACTACAGAACCCGAAAAATATCTTCAAATTCAATTGAATTTCATTAAATTGCAATGAAACCTATTTTGGGGAAAACACACTTTGGTCATAGAATACTTAATATATGTTGTGTACATGCTCTCATCTCGAAAGTGTGTCAAGGTGCTTCTGGAGAGTGCAATTCCTCTTAAGGTGAGATGAGGTAACAACAGCAGAACTATATAACATGCATGTCTTTAACAGTTCAGAAGTGGGATAGCACCCCATTGAAACCGTCATAAACATGTGATTTGGGGGAAGATTGTGAAGATGTGACCATCACTGGCATTGTTGGTCGGACGTCAGTATGAACGTGAAGCTGAAACATGTGCATCATCATTCTCATGGTATACACAAGGACATCGGAATTAATTTGCGGTGAACACCGAAGCAGAGATCAGATTGTGGAAAGTAGGTATCTTGGCCGTCCGGAAGAAGTCAAAGCCGCATCCACATCCACACAAATCACAAAAACCACCCAACACAAACCTTAAAACTGACCAAAACTAGCCAACGAACTTCTTTCTACCAACGAACGCCATGAATGAATGTACCAAAGATTTCGGAAGGATTTGCTGCATTATATCCTTTCACAGTGGAATCCCATTCGTCTTTTATGTAATCTTCAATTTTTCGTGTATCCGGATTGGGATTTTATATTTTTTTTTTTGCTCTGATTATTGCAAAAGAGGATATTTTTTTGTTGTCCTTGATGCAGTTGTAGACGTTTCGCCGCCAATTCAATCGATGTTTGTGTGTTTAGATTGCATTCTATTCATTTGCGCAAAATATACGTCCCTAGAGTTGCTGAAGGTTTGAGAAAGGATGTCAAATCCAAGGACTATGATGATGCTGCTGCTGGAGCCAAAATAGTTCTTGAAAATGACTAAGATATTTTTTTTCTTCTATTTTTTTTTTAAATTTCATCCTGATATTTATCTGGATGATTTTGCGCCGGAAGAAGGTAGAATGTATAGTGTTCAGAATCCAAGGATGAGCTTGTGTATTTTTGATTCAAATATTGTTTGGGCAAATAAATTCTCTGCTGAAAGCATTAAGCCAAAAGCTGATGGATGAATTATATGATACAAAAAATAAAAAACGAAGATGCATGACGATGCGATGATAAACAAGATGATACATTACATAATTTTTAATGCATCAACGCATTATGAAAAATGCTTTTTGCAAAATTGCTAAATCATTTTATTTATGCGATTTCATGAACTTAAGAAATAATATTGCTTTATATTGCAATACAAAAAGAAGAAGTTGCATGAATTGATTCAGGAACTATCTGATTCTATACATAAATGCATCCATAAATGACTTTTGAATGTAGCATTAAATGGTATTAAAAGATTTTGAGCAATGAAGGAAATTATTAAATTATAAATTAAGGTCATCCTTTTGAAGATGGAAGAATTTTAAAATTCAGATTATCTTTCTATCTTTCTTCAGGGATGAATTAAATACAAAATCGATCAATACTTCAAGATGTTAGGCGCTGCTAAATATTTTGGGGTGGTGGAGGGCGGTTTGCAGATCATGCGACTGTCTATAAATTTGCAAATTAAGTCAAATTGATGGGTTATTTTTATTTTGTATGATACCAAGGGGCATAGACCGGAAAATTGGGTGAAAAAAGGAACAAATTGATTTAATTAAAGAGTGGTTACGCTGGTCACTTTTGAGCAAAGATTTAATGAATATAAATAACAAATGAGCTGAACTCTAGAACTTTAAGGATTGCCAGAATTCAGACACTATCAATTAGACCAATATTTAAGTTTTATTATTGTGAATGCATATTTAACAAAAAAAAATATGTCTGTCTGTCTGTTTATTAATTTATGTATAACCGTAGACAAAACAATTCAAGTCTAATAATATTATTGATGTCTTGGCAACATTTCAATGTAAATATACATAATTTGCAAAAGCTAATTATAATCACTCACGTTCAATCGCAAAATGATTAGAGTTGAAGTTTCTTACAAATGTTCACATTGTTTTATTTCAGATAATTATAATTAATATGGATTTTTACATGAAAATTGACATTCAAACTAATAACAAAGCAATGGATGTAAAGAACAGCTAAAGTCTTTAAGATACACGACTATATCGCACGAATTTGTTCCTGCTAGTTTAAAATAATGTTTACTAAAATGTTTTGTTAGGGATCCTTTTGTAAAATAAACCAGACAAAATTTAAGAAAAAAAAGAAATTGACTTTTTTAAGTTCAAAAATGGTTTTATTCAATGAAATTTTGCTAATACGAAAACTCATGTATTTTGGGCCAAAATTAAAATTAATAATAAGAGATATAACTTTTTGCATTTAAAGTTTTTAAAACATGGGGATTATCCTAATGCACAATGTACATATGTGTATGTGCTTGGCTTTAGCTTTCGGGCTTAACAGAACAAATTTTAAGGTGTTCTTTAAGAACAGATTTTGTAAAATTCAATAGCCAATAGTTCCATCTAACTCTCAATAATTTAGAGTCTGCAAACCAATCGATTGAGCTTCAGGAACTTAAAAAACTATAACAAACTCGTTTAGTATAAATCTTTATCCAAACTACACTTCTAGGTTAGGTACCTATTCTATACCTATTTCTAAAGAATAAACTTACAAAATTTTCTTTTTTTAAATTCGTTTAGCAAAACTTATTTTCAAAATGGCTTCTTTATGATATGTGGTACGTATAGTCAAGCTGGGTTCTGTATTTATAGCATTCACTGAAGGTACTGAATTTTCAACCAACATTTTCATTTCCTATACAGCTCTCACTGCTTGCTTACTCAATTTTTTATTGAGCATAAAAACTTTTGCTCCCAGAGCATAATATAAAACTTCGAGGAGATTTCACAAGAAAAGTTAGAAAATCACTACAAATATTATTTTCAGATATTTTTATATCCTTCTTTAAAAAAAAAAAAATATGTGTAGTTTCTTAACAAAATATTATGATCCATAAAAAGAGGTAGAAGGAAGAAATATAATTTGAGTACCTCAACTTACCTGTGCTGCACGAATTTTTTTTTTACATAATGTTATATATAACATTTTCTTTTCTTATCTTATACATATGCATATGCAAGATTTTAAACAACTATGTTGTAACGTTTATCATGATTTCATAAGGAATCACGTATCTAGGACACTCGCACTGTATAGATACCAAACATGAGACGACAACACACTATAATATGAGAATATTTTCTTTTTATTACACTTTTGATGGCTGGTGTGTGTGTGTGTAGTGATGTGACACCTTGTGTCTTTATTTCTGTCACGTTTTATGTAACACAAAAAAAAAAAAAATTGTCCATATTTGCATCCATATTGCAAAGAAAGTTTTGGTCTATGTTTATGAAGGTTTCATATCATATTTTATATGGGAGTTTTATTATCCATGGAAACGTTTTCTTTTCTTATATTTCAATTTTGTAAGTGGAAGGAAGCAGGTAAGCAAGTGAGCCAAACTATTCATTATAGGTTTTTAATCCTTTAAAACTTAAAATAATTGAAGTTTTTGTTTTTGAGAAAAAATTCAAATATCTTAATTCAGTGATTAAAAATGAAGAGGTTCATTTGGTCAACTTAAACAGACATCCCGACATCTGAAAAACAAAAAATCAAATCCTCGAAATACACAAAATCCCGAAAAACTCATGATTCACAAAACCCTGGAAGCCCAATATAAACAACTGTCATTTTGTTATTTAAAGAAAATATTTTTCAATTTTATTTGTTTTTTTTTTTTTGGAATTTATGTACCACGAACTTGGGTTTTTTTAAACTTTTTGTTTTTTGGTTATAAAACTCCAGAAAAAACCCAAATTTCATACATTTAAAAATCCTGAAGGCCAAAAGTGAACTTTCATATAATTTGAAAATATTTTTTGAATACATTTTTCAAATTTAGTTTTGGGACTTCAGTCTTTTAAGATTGCGGATTTGTTAAAAATGCAGTTTTCTTATATTTAAATTTTTTGACGCAAAGATGTACAAAACGATTAAATTTTGAACCCCCATAGAATACTAAGTTCAATTTGACGGTCTTACGTTGGGTGCCATTCCTCAAAGATATGGCTCCGAATACTTTATAAAAATGCTCCAATGGATAACTTAGAGTTTTTAATGAAAAAACAATTAAATTGCATGCAATCGTTTTGGAACTGAATTTGAAATTATCACATTCGCTTAATTTTTTCAACTCTCAATTCCTTATCTAATCCAGTAGTTTGCATCAACCACCAAAATTATTATTCTCATTAGCAGAAGAATCAAGCAGAAATAATTTATCACATTTTTGGTACACTTGTTGAATTCACCTTTTGGCCGCCATCTTGAATTTTAGATATCTTGGTTCTCATTGGTGGCACAAAAGAGTTTTCACAACGTTAAGCACAATTTTTTGTTATCTTTACGGCAAATTATGTTAAGCTTAAAATTTCCCCACAATTCTGTGCTATTCACATTTGAACAATGAAAATAGAGATGTTAAGTAAAGAATAATATTCAAGATGGCGATGAATATGTGAATTTCAGAATAATTGTTTGTTTCATCTGCATGCTGATCGGAGACAGTGCCTGACCAATGTGCTGAATAAGATAATACTCCCAACACGTATCCAATATACCGTTTTCAGCACGATCTGTCATGTTTCATTGACATACATCACGTTAATCTCTGGAAACAACAAAAATCTAATGAAATCGTGCAACCTTGCACAAATCATACACAGAGACACCAACGCAATTTCCTTTAAGACAACAACAAAACCAAACAAAATAACAAAAAAAAATATCACAAGACACAGTCTCAAGACTCCATTACTTACAAAAAAGAAATATGTAATGAATAAAAAAAAAAAAACAACTATCAACGCTAAGACTCGCGACAACTACCATTTAAAACCCATGTATCTTTACTTAGTGGATAATTTTTAAGTGATCGTTAAACACTGATATTATTTAAATTTTTTTTTTAATTTTGTATATCTCTGATGGTATTGCTGTCCTTCTACTTCATTAAAAGCGCAGCAACAAAAATGGAAGAAAATGACAATAATTTCCAACTTACGTCCGTCGCATTGCCACCGCGCGCCGCGCCGACCGCCTCCGGCCAAAGAAGATGCTATCGCACTCGCCAATGTTGTATTTTATTGAATATGTATGTCGCGCCACACGGCCTGGCCGGTAACTATGGTAATCATACCCACAACTATTTGCATAGCACTGATGATGGTGTCCGCGGTGGGGCATATCCACCACACTCCGCAGCAGCAGCAGCGGAGTATGCACGGATCAGTGGCATGCAATCCAACTGCATATTTTCCATAATAAAGTGATATCTTAGCCCCCGGGCTGTAAAGTTTTAAATTATTGTAATAATCTGCAATTACGTTCGCGCAGGTCTACATTTAGCACCAAATCGCCCACAGACCGCCCATTTTTTCCAATTTTTTTGTTTTTTTTTTTTTAAACCGCATCTAACTTAACTTATGTATGGTGAAGTCAAAGAAAAAAATGTTAAAATTGATAGATAGATACAAGCACTTGTCTTGAGAGTATCTCCCCAAAAAAGGTGTACCTATACAAGACTCGCTGTGTGATTATAAGTATAATAACAAAGATAGATGATGGCGATATATTTTATTTTCTTTTGTACATATTTTAATCGATATAGGTGGGTGTGGTGTAGATAGGCCAGATAGAGTTCATTGAGATCATAAAAAACACTGAACCGTATGTACATTTTCGTAAAATCATTATGGCTATACAACGAAAAAGCATAGGTACATAGCTTTATAGAGGATTCTTAAAAATTTCAGAGGACATTTTTTAGGGGTTTGAAACTCAAATAAATTTGTATTGTAGCATTCAAATCATTGGAAAATATTGTAAACACACGTTTTTTTGTCTATTTTCCAACGGAATAATATCATAAAAACTACTTGAGCTGATGATTAAAAACCGGTAAATGGTTTGAGCTTATAGTCAAAAGCATGTTGGCAAACATATTTATTTCTCTTACCGTCAAAAAAGTTGTCGAAACTATTTAGTTCAACATGAAAACCAAAAAATTTTGATTTTTTTTAAATTTTACTCTTTGCTCACACCCTTTCATTAAAATTATTGTCTCTTAACAAAATGTTTACACACAAATTCTGATTATTTCCTACCAGCTTCCGGAGTATCCATCTAATCCCTATGAAACTATAACAAAACATCAATCATCTATCATTACAAAAGTTGTTGGTTCAATCCTATGAGCTATACATCAAATTGCTATCAATCACACACATTGTATTATTCCCAAAAGAGCATTTCTGTCTATACCTTTTGCATACGGCTAAAACAATATTAGAAGTCCTGAAAACTGCCATTGGCACATACAACAATAACAACACGTGTACACTGTGTACACTTTATGTCATCTAAAATACAAACCCCTAGCCGGGAATTAATTAATTAAAGCCATCACAACACGCCTCTGGACCAATGAAACCACTTAAATTTTCCAATAGCATATAAACAAAATCGCAAAATTCCCTTTTATTGATGATGGCGAAGCTAACAGGATAGTGTGATTGCGGCGGTGATTATGATGACGATTACCAGATCGCCTCGACTCAGTCGGAGCTGGCAGGGATACCATCAGTCACACAAAAGCTTTCTCTTTGTTAACATTTTGGTACATTGTGGGTGTGTATTCATTTTGACTGCTGAAAGTCATGAGTGATGACTAATTGCATCTTCCGGGTGCATGCTTCCTTTTCACAAATTATAACATGGCAACAATAATAATCATGGCTGTTCTACTTTCACACTTAGAATTCTTTGTTTTTCAGTAAAATGTATGAAAATATAAAAGAATAGAAACAAATTGAAAAAAAAAAACAATATAGCAATGACCCAAAACTCAATGGCACATAGTGGCAACAATGTGGAGAGACTGAAAGTATCTATTAATTGCATGTCATTCGTAATGCGGTTGCGAATCCACTTAATTGATGAAATGAGGACCCTTATGCCTAATCGTGGCTGTATTGAAAACAACGGGCTTAGTTGAAGTTTCCATCACAAACAGTTGTGTCTGCCGATATTCATTGTTTTTTTTTTTGTTAAATTAAAGGACGTTTTCACCATATGAAAAAGAGAAGAATTTTTTAAGCATGGTATCCCTAAGGAGTAAAATCCAGTCTAGTATTTAAGTTTCCGTTTCCAGAAGAACGAGAAATCTTGTCAATTTGGTCAAACTCACGAAAGCTTAAAATCTATAAAGTTCAAGATTCTAAAACCACAAAAGCCCAAAATCTCGACAAAATGCAGAAAACTCAAAATCTCAAAAGTTTATGATCAAAAGTCCGAAATCCGGAAAACTGAAGACCCCACAAAACCCGCAAATAAAAAAAACCTAAAAATGCCAGTCTTCTAATTCTGGAAAAGCTAAAAATTAAAAACCGAAATGTAGTAAATTTTTTGACACTGATTTTTTGATTTTGGGTTTTTGGGATAGAAAAATGTCAAAAATTTAACCTATGCGGATTTAGTCAATTGCATTAAGATTCTTCAAGAGTTATTAAAAATAAATAAAAAAGGAGTTTAATTTATTGGTGAAAGATGCCCTTACTTCAACACACACGAAATACATACTTTTTCAATCGGGCGTTGGCGTTACTGTTAAGGACTCTATATAATAACTGTCAAACAAATGCACTCTCTTGATATTGTAAATCATCCTCAACTCAATTGAACTTCCGATACATACTCGTTACTAGTACTTATTGAATATGACTTGTTCTCTAAATAATGACCTCTCAAACTCTGCAGTTCTAATCGATTTTACTAAAATACCTTCAATTTATTGTTTTTTGAGTATGTATTTTGTGTTGACAGCCTGCAAAGCACACAATACAACAAAATAATAATAAAAAAAAACTGGGCTAATACAATAAATATCAAACCTTGAGCCTGTGATGTGTGCAAGCTCGCGATGTCATAATATTTTGTTATTGCTTTTTTATGTTTTGTTTGTTTTGCTGACAAGAACATCGAAACTAAAAAAACAATAAAATGAAAGTGAAGAGTTTTGAAATCATTATTGTTCTTTTTAATTGGTTTTGAGAGGCTTGTACATGTACATGTATACACAAATGAAAAGGAGGAAATAATTATGCATAATTGAAAGGGCATGAAAAAAATAGAATTTTCGGTTTAATTAAATTTAATAAATTGGAATCAAATAAGGGAGGATGGTGTATAATTATTGCATTGAGCACAAACTAATGTATTATTGAGATTGTTAAATAAGAACTTCGCTAGAACAAGTGCTTTGTGCTTTTTTAGTGATTTATAACTAGGTAAAAGGAATGCCAGCGGCCCAACAATGATCAATGATAATGGAAAAAAACAAGACATAGAACTACGGCTGGGATCGAACCTGTGACCATTTGGTTGACAGGCGACCACGCATACCATCGCGCCACGGCCAACCCCAAAAAAAACTACTAAAACAAATATATTTAGCTCGACAAAATGTCTTCAGCTTTAATTTTGCGGAAACGTTAAATTTTTTAATATTTTTCCAGACTAGGATATTGGGTTTTCAGGACCTGTAATTTTAGTTTTCGGGCTTTTCAGTATTTACGAAATGTTGATGGACTTTCATTCTCTTTAAGCTTTCGAGATTTTGGTTTTTCTAAATATTATGTATTCGGGATTTCGAGATGAGAGAGAAAAAGTACAGCGCTATATACATCAACTTATTCTCATGCAACATGTATTGTCTTTCTTCATTGGAATGTTACGCAGTGCTGTGATCGGTACTCTTCAGCTCTCCAGCAACTTTGCAGAGGGCGTTTTCATAAGAAGAATATACATTTCCCGAGTTTACAAGAAGTTGTCGAAAAACTAAAAACTTTTGTACGGAGACTTTGCTTTCTGGTGCGACCAAAATAATTTTTTTATTTGGCAACTTTTTGATTTCAACAACTTTGTATTTCTGCCCACAGTTTTTATTCTTGGCAGATACTTTTTGTTGCGTGTAATTTTTCTTGTTGGAAAGCATTTTACAGACATCAACTTTTTCTTGCAAACATCATTAACTTGCCGCAACATTTGTTGTCAGCAACTTATTTTTTTAAAATGTTTCCTTGCTAAAAATCTATTCTTACAAATGCAAATGCAAAGTTCAGGCACCCAGACAGGAGAAAGTTGGTTTGTCTGTGGTTTAAAGTGATTAACTTTTAAAGTTGAAATTTTCCTAAACTATAATTACCTATTTAAAATTCAACATTTTTTAACGTAATACAATTTGTCTGCCCTGCCTGTTTACTTGAATCTTATATAAAAAACATGTCCTTGAACTTTTTTCCATTGCCGTAGTTTTTCGTAATTTTTAGTTTCTTTTTTAATACATCGGGGCTTAAATAAGTTATATTTTATGATTTCTCGTTCAACTTCGTAACACACATCAAAGTCATTTCAACTTTTTTTTTTTAAACAAAATGCACATGCATATAAAATCTAAACATCCACCTCCGCAACATAATCCAAAACCCCTATGTCAACTTCTGAAAGTCACTTTGCCACGCACACAAATTTTCTCTTCTTAACTTTGTTGTCTACTTTTCTACCTCAAAAAATAAAAAAGGTAGAGAAAAAAAAAACAAAAACAAACAAAACATAAAAACCCCCTCAAACTGAAATATATTTACAACTCTCAAAAACTTCAATCTGAACTTCTTTTTTTTCTAACCATATTTAACGATGTGGTTTCCCAATTGAGGGTAAAGAGTCGCAACCATAGTTACCTCAAACTTTGAGTGCTTTTACCTCGAAAATATACATATATCAAACCCTCCCGCATTTTGTGTCGTATACCTTCATAGACCTTACCAAAACCGACATACATCGTCATTCCACCCTCTGGTGCATCCGGAACACAAAAAGAAAAAAAAATACAACATTCTGTTGTGCAATATTGCTGCAAGAAATACCTTCCTAACCTACCTTTCATCCCTCCCCTGCTTCAACAACAACAAAAAAGCCGACATTTTAATTATTTTGAATTGCACTTCTTCAGTTTTTGAGTTGTTATTTTTTTCTGACTCAGAATTTTTTTTTTAAGTTTGAAAAATTATTCAAAATGCACATCACCGACTGAAGAAAAATAAAATAAATAACACTTTTTGTATGTTTCGCAAATAAAGTTCTTCTTTATAACACAACGACGAGAATAAGAATATTGTTGTTTTGCCCAACAAAACATTCGCTGCCGTGTGCAAAAGTTTCACATTTTTATTAACCCAAACAAGTTCATAGATACATGAGTTCTTGAAAGAGAATAACAACGTAGCTGGTAGAAAATTTAGGGCATGCCCCAAATATGGAACTATGTACTGTACTGTGTACAATTTACCGCGCGCCACCACCGCTCATGTAAACTCAAAATTTATGAAGCCCTATTGAACATAAAAGAGCAGGCAAGTATACCCGGCGACCCGTTCGTCCTCCTTTAAACTTTTATGGGAGCAACAATGAACAAAAAAAAATAAAAAACCGACCTCGGTTATCCTCGATGCACACAAACTAACAGACGCCTACAAAACACTATTTGAGAGTTAGGGGTAGCCTGCCATCGCCCCCGGCTGCCGCCAGCTATACTCCCCGGGGCATACCTATGCATCCGGCCAAGGAGAACTGACTAAAAAAAAAAAATACACCGAGGCTAGAAAAGTAATTCAATTAGAATAGAAAAACATGGAGCTGACAAGTGGAACCAAAAGCAGACCTAGTATATAGAGCTTTGCTGCCAGTGGCGCTGCTCTGTTCTGTATGCCACATGGAGTCTGAGTTTTTTTTTTTTTTTGTTCTTCTTCTCTAAGTACAGCGCACACGAACTATGTTTGCTTCTACGTGCTGGGGCATATAGCATGGCTGCTGCCCTCAATGAACCACGCCCAAAATCAACCCCCTTTAGCCCGTTCTGGCTGATGCACACGAGAAATTGGAACAAAAACTTTAACTGCAATTGGGATTATTTTATACATCACGAAGGCAAAACTGAGGCAATAAGAAGGTGTGACGTCACTAAAGCCCTGTCAGTTTCAAGGGAGATGATATCAGCCATCGCAGCCGCCGCCGAGTCAAGGCGCTTTCTCTGCAACCGATACTGGCGACGGGAGGTGCTGCTGTAAACGGTTTTTAAATATTTAATACTCATTTTGAATTAACCGGGCCATCAGGACACAAGGAAGGAAAAAAAAAATTACTCAGAGATAGAGATGTTGAAATTATGGTTTTTTAGGGGAACGTGCTTTCCCCCTATGTTTGAGTAAAAGTTATTTTTTTCTTACCTTACCTTTTTTTATTCTGATTATTTTCGTCTCGTGTGTTCATTTGCATATCCTTAAATTTTTTACAAGGATCCTGTTTTTTTTTTTTGAGGATTTCATTTCTTTTGTTTTTGTCGAATTTGTTTTTCCTGGCAGAATGTGGGGTTGTAGATTCTGACTAGAACAAGTAAAAAAAAACGAAAAAACAAATCTTATGCCTGCCTTTCTCTCGTGACGGCTTTGACATCTTCTGACGAGGGCACAGAAGTGATGCGGTGGAGAGGATTTTTTTTTTTTAAATGATGGAGCAAGCAAAGGCGTATTACTTGTTTTTTTTTATCATTTGAAATTTATTTTGTTTATGTTTCTTCTATTTAAATATTTGAATAGATTACTTTTATAACGCTCACGGAGGATAGATATTCAGTAAGGGAGAGAGAGAGAAAGAGAGTGAAACACACAGACATTATTGCTCGGAGCCTTCTTGAATCATTAAAGTATATACATGGGAATATGTAAGGTATACAGTGGGGACGGGGAATTTAAGTTGACTTTAACTTATTCTAAGACGTGCCTAAACATTTGGTCTGCTTTAATTTTTTTTTTTCGTTTTCAAAGAGATTTTTGTATGAACTCATATGAAGCGCAAACTAAGATCCTTAAAGTTAAGGGAAACGGAACTTGATTGACAAACAATTTTACTCCTACATTGATTAAAAGAAGCTACACCTAACTATTTCAAGCAATCACAAAAGTATTCTATAATACTCCATAGAGTTAAAAAGGAGAACTTTTTCAAATTCTATTTCACCTTGATAAAGTAAAGTCATTTGATCTGAAAAACACTTAATTGGACTCAATTAAAGAGTTCTTATATAGGAGCAGTTAATCAAAATAAAAATATAAGAAAAAAAAATGCAAGATTTATGTTTAATATTTATTATTTTTTTTTATTATTTATGTTTTATTTATGTTTACTTTTACAACTTTTGTGACGTGTTAAATCCAAAAAAATTTTATCGTTCTTATTGTACATTTAATTTATTACCATGAAATAATTTCGAAAACTTAATAAAATAACAACATACCTATACATTTTGCACATTACTTATTTAGTAAATTTTCAATTTCTAATATATGTATGTACATATGTAAATACTAAGAGTTAAAATAATTTATGTTAAATGTCTTCATAAAGACTAAAGTGAGTATAACTCTCACTTGATTTTTTTTATACTTTTTTATTGGAGCAAATACTCCAATAAGTACGTTAGGAATGTGATATATCAGCGTTTACTCCAATAAAAATATCTGAAGAATGAGTATATCAGAGTAAATTTCAAGAAAAAATTGAGGTATGGGTTATATCAGCGTTTACTCCAATAAAGATATCTAAGGAGAGTTCATATCAGCATTTACTCCAATAACGATATCTGAGTTTTTAATCATACCAGTGCTTACTACACGCTGATATAGAATTCTCCAAAAAAATATCTTACGAATTAATAATATTAGCATTTAGGCCAATAGAATTCAGCAGGGAAAACCGTTTAATTTACAAAATTATTGTGATCAATATTTGCAAATCAGCGTTAGGAGTACTTTGAGACCATAAAAGGCTTTTTTTTACTTAAATTAAATTACAACAGTTGTAGGTGAAAGAAGTTCTAATATTTTTTTAAAGTTTGTCTGACTTGAATGTGAAATATGTGCAAAAAATTTACAAATTTTCATGTTGTTTTTATTAAAATGAAAAAAAGTACGTATACCTTCCAGTGAACCAATCGTTTAACGTTCTTTGCCGGGGTTATATTTACTATTTCGTTTTTTTTAGGAAAAATCGTTTTAGTGGTCACAGAAAAGATACAATAAAATAAACCCCAAATGTGTATCAAAAAATTATCCCATGAATTAGTATCTATCTAAAGCCTTAAAATAACCCTAATTATTTTGCATATGACCCTTAAAAAATCAGTCTCTCTTATTTTTATTCCTCTCATCTTATGAAAATTATACAAGCCAAGTAAAAAAAAAAAATAAGTTATTAACTTCAAGTTTAACACCTTTTGTTTCATAATCCTTAAACTTGAGACACAAAAATCACTTCTTGAGACCCTCTTAATGGTATAAAATATTTCTCCCCCACTGTGCGTACTTCCGCCTGGTTGTAAGTAGTCCATACATAAGTCCCCCGCAGAAAAAAAATGTATGCACAGAAGTATTATTTGCTGTAGGTGTTACAGTGTAACCATTCAGGCCACATGCTATATTATAAGAGTTGGTTGTGTATGACAAATTACCAAGTCCATCTTTAAACATCATGTAGAGAGGTACCTGCGACTGTACAACATTATTATTGCAAAAGTTCTTCTTTTTTTTTTTAAGTACTTAAGAGTGATGCTAACAAAACACATTCAGTCGCAGTAAAAAAACTCTTATACGACTTATGCGCTCTTCTTTGCATGCCATCAACCATCATCGTCATCATCAAGCATCAACCATCAACATCCATGTAAGTTAGTCAAGTTCTTGTTAAATATAAATACACGATACGGCCATATTTTTTTTAGGGTTCTTTTTTTCTTCAAATAAGAAGAAAAGTTTAAAAAAAAAACCAACAACTTAAAAACAGCCCAACTGCTGCGATGCTGATGAACTTCCGTAATCTCTGTGTCGTTTTTTTTTTCTCTCGTCTTTTGTTGTTCTTACTCATGTTGTAAATTGTAATATAGGAAAAAGGATGAAGCTGAAGCTGAAGAAGACCATCAAAAGAAATAAATCTTTTTGTATTTACACACGCATAACTTGGAAGAAGCCAAGCGCATAGTAATAAAAATAGGTAGTTAAGCTTACCTAGGCGCATAACAAGAAAATCATTCTGTAATTTCCAACAAGAGGAAAACCGTTTCTCATAGTTATACCTTTTCGTCGTTATGGTTGTACTTGTTGTTGTTGTTGTTGTTGTTGTTAGTTTACATCACGCCTCCCTATACGACTTTGTACCTAACCTAAAGCCTATAAAAATAAAAACACAATTTCCGGTGCTGGAGATCATAAAAAAGCAAACAAGTCGAAGACGTTGCATATATGTATGTATGCAGTAAAATGAAGGGTGAAGTGCATTTTACTTTAAAGGTAGGAGTATTATGAGGGAATATGTTATGTACCTACCTATTTAAGTTAGACGTGAAAAGAGGAAAATATCTTTTCATGGTATTTTTTTTCAACTGGCCTGACCCAGCATCTTTTTAAAGGTGGTACTTGGCACACAAACGGAATTTGTTAATGAAAGACGACGTGATTTTTATTTTACGCGGAAACATGTAATTTTATGGTAATGAATCTTAAAATTTAAGTTAATGTTTTGGAAATCCTAAATGGCCCATTTTCTTATTGAGTCAGTTAATGTCTTATTAACAAGTAACAGTTTTATAAAACTTAAACCACTGATAAACCTCAGTCCCAGTACCAACTTTTATAAAAATTCAAATGTGTTACAATACCGAATACATTCTTGAACTCAAGTTAAATGACAGTTAATCCACCGTGGCTCTGGTTCAAGGTTCTAGTGTGTATGAACAGCGAGTCTTATACTTGAGCGAATGTTGAACTACAATGGTTTAGTTTTGTTTTACTGCTTAGTTGTGGTTTAAAACTTTTAACTGAATTCTTGTTAAACCTAAATGATATCGCTAGCTTGACTTTGTGTCAACAATGGTTTAAGTTTTGTTTCATTGGCCCTTAGGTCCTTTAATCTTGGTTTAAGTTTTCAATGCAATAATTTGTGTGGTTTTAGTGTGGCGTAACTCTCGTTCAAGCATTTAGTCATGTATTTTCACAAACTCTCAATCAATTGAAATTGGTAGTTTACATATGGTTCAACAGTTGTTTTTGTCTAGTTTAACTATAATCCTTAGGGATTCGAGGCTTCGTTAAATTCTTTAACAACTGATTTGTGTCAATTAATTGTCGTTTGATCAAATTATATCAAACACGCTTTTGTTGTTATTAACAGCTTGAACGTTGAAAATGTAAACTCGGGTTAAGCTTGGTTGAACATCAGTTTATCAAGTGAATCCGTTGCGATCGTAAGAGATTGACTAAGGTTCCACATTGGTTTAAGATTTTTGCAACTGGTCTTTGGAGAGTTAGCATAGGTTTAACTTTAATCTCCAAATAAAAAACTGGATCAAAGTTGGCAGAGTGAAACTCTATGACACTTGTAAAGGCTTTTGCCTTGTTCAAATGCATATAAGATCTAAGGCCATTTCAGTCAAGTCAATAAAAAAACAGATTTATTTTGAAACAATGTCAGGTATCTCAGACTATAATTTAGTGACGCTTGCTATAAATTAGTACTATAAAATAGTGACGTTAAGCAAAAATTGAAATGAAGCCGAGACTAAACTTAGTTCATTCAGTAAAATGAGCGAGAAAAAAGTTCAAAGTTTCAATGCTTTTGGCTCCATTCATAAGACCAAGCCTCAGAACCAACCCTGTTCTTCTTTAGCTCAGACATAATAAAACAATTAATTCAAAAAATGACTGCAGTTAAGCTATAAACACATTTCTAAGAAACATAAAAAAAAAAATAAACTAAATTGTGTAATGGGTGTGTGCAAGCGCGCCTAATCATTTCCATCAATGAGGAATGAAGGCAAGTTGCATTAGTAAATGATTTGAAACGCACACCATAGCGATGCAAGCCAGAGGTAATTATTTATTCATTATTTATCATGGAACTGAATCAAATCGGTTGTTCCTTTTTTTTTCTCTTTCCTTCGATACGAGTAGATACGAGTTCATAAAGTTTTTTTTTTTTAATTCCTCTGCATTTGTTCCATTGAACCATACAATTCAAATTGATTTACTTTTTATCGCAACTATTTTTCTCTCTTTAAAAATCATAGACAACAGCAACAACAAAAACAGAGAAAAAAAAGTGATTTATTTCCTCGAAAAGATGAAATAAATAACGAAGATTGACTACCATCACAGGTCTAAGATGATTCAAATATTCAAATAAAAAAAAAATCAACTTCCATCACAATTGCGCTCATTGTTTTTGTTGTTGCCGTTCATGTGCGAGATTTTATGGATTTGGATACGTTCGACTACACTACGCCGAAGATTCATGAAAGATATACGGAACGGTACACTGAGATGACTATAATACGATGCCAATAGGTTTGGGTTAAGGTTATGTACATATATAGGGGGCGAAGTCATCACTTTTATATGACCTATCGTTAAATACCTTGCGTTCGGGCTGAGCCATATGAGATGGAGTAGATAAGTTATTTGCTTTGTCATCATAATCCATCATAATTTTTTTATGTGGGCGGCAGTATAAGGTTTATCTATCATAATATAAAGTGTGCTAGCTTAGAACTTATGAACTCTTTGGACGAACTTTGGACTTGAAATATGGAAGAGTTGAATTATAATGGTGATCAAATTAGCAGAAAGTTTTTGATGGCAAGTAAAGTGCTTGAATCTCAGTAATTTTACTTAGTTTGTAAGAATATTGAAAAGAAAATGTGAGATTTTAATAAAAGGCTGACATTAAGACAATGAAGCAGTCCAACTTGAGCTTAAATTCTACCAAAAAGTCATAGAGTTTTCGGTTTGATTTGGCGAAAAAGGGGGTGTTGTGTTGAGGCAAGAATTTTCAAAATGTTAAAATAAACAGTTTATGTTATCGCAAAGTTGTTCAAATGGAGTTTGTAATTTATGTTTACAATCGTTTATAAGATATTGAGTTTTTAAAAAACACTTTCGAATGTCGTTAATATCAGTTTTTCGTTCATGACTTGAAAATTAAAATGCTATAATATCGACATCAATGATCATAAAATAGATTTTGATACACTTTTTGGTCGAGAGAGAAGATATTGCATTTCCAAAAAAAGGCTCATGTATTGAAAATATATATTTTTTGATGTGCGTGAAGTTAGCAGCGTCATTTTCAACTTGTCAAAAAATTATTGTTGTTGTGTTCAATTTGTCAAAAAATTAGTGTTGTGCTGTAATGTGGCACTTTTTAAATAATCGTTTCGATTTCCGAGAGGTAAGCCATTTATTTAGCGTGAGGGACGGGAAACAATCAAACTTTACCTTAAGGTGCTTCCCAAAGCTTGTATTCGACCATGTAGTAAGATGTGCGAAAATGCAAATTTCATAAAAATTCAACTAATTGACAATTATTGACCCAAAAAGTTGAGAAAAAGCCATCAAGTATTTTGATTTGTTATATTTTTTCGAAATATTGATTTTCAACTTTCAAGTACCTACCATGATTTTTAAATTTTTATCACATTCGATCATATTTTCCCTCAAAAATAATTTTACATTCGATTTCCATGGGAACAGAACACAAATTTCATATCAATTACTGGGCTTTTTTTTTCAAAACTTGCATTAATGCTACCATTTTAAACAATTTTCAACAAAACTCAAATCAACTGACTCACTCACTGACCAAACTACAAATTACCAGCTTTTTATGGCAAATCGAAATAAATCCACTGTCATGTGACATCAGTTTCACTGAATTTTAAATCACCCAATGAAGTTGGTGGTGGCTGCTACCAGTTGTTTTTGTTCTTTTTTCAAACTAGTTAAGGAATCGCTTTCGGTTTTCAATTGAAACTAATGACATTTCTAACTACAAATAAAACAACTACTGAAACTATATAAACTTCTAGTCTTATTTGGAAGTAGAACAATCAATTCAATAACAGATTGCACTTTGTGTAAAAATGTCGTGCCATATCTGTGTCGTTAAGTCTTCGCAACAAAAATGATGTCGTTTTATTTGATCATTACCGCACGAACGACAAAAAAAGATGCTGCTAAGCTGATGGTTGTTGCTTCCATTTTTATATACATACATACATATTATATTCTCAAAGCGTTTCTAAGTCATCACGCGGATTATTTCATGGACAACTATTCAGCCGAGAGCCATTGATGGTGGTGGCAAACAAGGCGTGTATGTAATAACACGCATTCGATTGGCGATGTGCGTGCAAATCTTCGCCGTATATCGTTTGTCGTCTTAAATTTTTCTTGCACAAGCCTCAATCTCAAAAATATCCACAAGGAGTGTATAATAATTATCGCGCTACATCGATAAAACTCTTGAAGGCGCGATGACATTTTCGCAATAATTGGCTTGTGAACGTTTCGAATTGATCTTTTTCACAATTTTTTTTTTTTACTTCTTCTCTCTTTTCATCCCATCATCAATGACACATTCTCTTGGAGGAGCGATTTACCATCTTACAGGCATAGTTGGTAGGTATAGCAACGCCAAGGCTTCTATAAATTTTATCAATGAATTCTGATCATGGTTGCATGTGACAGCTGCCTTCATTGGCCAGCATGAATTATTAGCTTGAAAATGTTTCTTATAACCAGCAAACAGCAACTACAAGCGGCAGTGTCAAGTCGATGAAAGGAAATGAGTAGGCTTGCAATGAGCTGAGCTGTGCGATAGATTGTCGCATGTATAAAATATTTGTCTCTTATAATCTTTGAAAAAATTATAGATAATTTTAGAATTTTGTATTATGACCAAAATTTTTCTTTTTTTTTCCCGACATTAACTTAACTACTGTAGATGGAGGAAAAAAAAAAGAAAATACATTAGTAACTTTCAATAATTTTGCCAGCTTACATTTAGCTTATGTAGCCTAGCCTTTTTTGATAGATTGATTTATTAACCACTTTGATGCGTTGGTATATAGATAATATCAAGTTTGACAAGTTTTAATGGAATTTCACCTTTTTTATCATCATCAAACTATGCTTAATTGAGACTTTCAATATTTTATGTGGAAATATGACAAAAAATACGAATTTAGTTGGTGGTTTAAAAGAAGGAAAAAAGAAAAATTATCTATTTGGTGGCAAATGTGAAAAACGCCTTCAAACCATAATATCTCGAGAACGGCTTATCATACAACTAAGATAATTTCTATAGAAAATTTTATCATCTCTTTTTTAAATAATGATTATTTTTTAATTATGTTCGAGTGCTTTCATAAGTAAAACCGCGAAAAGTTTTTTACTTGATCTGAATGTGACTATGGGTTTCCTATGAAAAAAAATAGAGATTCTAATAAATTTTTAATTAACGACGAAACAATATACAATTTTAGGTGTTACCAATTCCAACAGAAGGTTTTTTTGACTGTGTGTAGTTTTCGTGGAAATAAAGTACAAGGTATCGATAAACCAGAAGTTACTTCAATTTAAAAATGATGTAAAAAATACTCTCAAAATTAGAAAAAAAAATTTAACTTTGATATTTTTTGTCTTCGAACAATATTCTTTTATGGTTTTAAAAGTCGAAGCATGCATTTCCAGGAACAAAATTTATCCATGGAACCGAAAAAAATTGCAAATACATTTTTTTTTATTAAAAAAAATAATGTTTAATTACTGGAAATAACTGGAATAACTAATAAAAATATTTGTAGTAAGAGTTTCACCTTTTCACATTTTTTTTTGAGATACCGTTTTATTTGCGACATTTACGTTGACATCTTTTTCCATGTTTTCAAGCGGATTCATTATAATTCTAGTATTTTATGCAGACACATAATCTATGACCCCTTTTTAATTTGTATATTTTTATCTTTATTATTTTAAGCTATACAAAATACAAAGTATAAACTGCACAACGTACATCAAGCCAATTAGTTTTAATTCAAAAATAAATCTCAACTTAAAGCCCAGGGATTACATATTTTAATAAAAAAAGTCTTTAAATGAAAAATAAAGCCGAACATAATTTTAGAAGTCTTCAATGCATTGCCGCTACATACAAGAGTATGGTCTCTTTTCATTTTGCTAGTTAAAAAGTTAATTTAGCCAAATTTATACCTCATTCCCTTGAGCTACCACTTTATTTTCAACAAAGGAGCCCCATTAGACAAAAAGTCGTTCTCCTTTTATGTTTAGATAGCGTGAAGTGAACAATGTTTTCACACATGCTAAAGATAGATAAAGACAGAGAGAGAGAGAGAACGAAAGAGCGAATATGATGTACAATAAAGTATTTGACTTTGCGTGCTAAAGGTGTCTCGTATAATATAAAATTCAACTTTCCAGGAGCAATAAGGTCCTGCATGCATAGCATATAAAGTTGCATGAAGTCCTTAGTGATGATAATAGCGAAGGTAACGATGCGATGAAGAGCTCATATTATGTATGAAATTATGAAGATGTTTTCTATATAAAAAAAAACCTTCCTACTTTAGGAACATTATTACAATGTGAAAGTTGAAAGATGGTTGGGTAAAGTTTAAAGTTCTAAAATTTAATAGAGTTTGGTGGAGTTCTATTCACGTTAAACAAAAAAAAAACATTTCTTCGAGTACAATATACTTTGTGCTCTGAAATTTTTATTGAAAAGCAAATGTTTTTGTGAAGTTTTAACATGATTAAATTAATTAACAATTTTTTTAAAACTGAAATTATTTTTCACATCAAGAATGTCTGGAGATTATTTATTTTTTCTGTCGTTCGTAATGAATATGTACCCGGTATTTGAATAGCAAAAAAGTATTCAAAGCCAGCAGCAGGATGTTTAAAGGATACGAGTATATGTATGCGGGTCTGGAGCAAATTACTTCTCTTTTATTTGAATTCGTGTATGAGATTTTAAGTGAAAAGTTTTTGTTGGCATAAGTTTGCTGTGCCATTAACAAATTACAAAAGTTATTTTGCATAATAATATGAAGAAGAAAAAATATAAGTATGCATAAGTGAAACTGGGATGTAAGTTATTAGAGTTTCTTGAAACTAAATAATGGTGGAAAGGAAGGAATGAAATATTGCAAAGGAGCATAATGAGTGAGAGGGAAAGTAAGAGAGAGAGAGCGAGAGTTAAAAGCCGTAACAAATCTTAAAGTAATTAGGTATAAGTAAATTTACATTACACCTCAAGTTGAGATTTTCAAAATGTTTAATAGGACCATTACTGTATGGCATTAATTAAAGGACTACAACTGTGAGGAGAAAATTTGGTATATGAGCAACAAAAGCATATGAAAGCATCATGTAGGTAGGTACTCCTTGAAATAATTGGCCAATTTTCCTAAATCTGATGTCAAGTTCATGCATGACAAAATGGTTCTTACAGACGATTTAATTCATATCATACTTTTGATATACATACACTAAACCAGAACATTAATATTGGTTTTTGGCCAAAATAGAAGTACAGAAGTCGATTTATCTTACCAAAATCACTAAGTTATACTTTACATATTGGCCACTTTCTGATGAAATTACTTTCAAAAGATGGGAGGTAATATACAACATTTTTAGTTTTCAGTTTCGAAAGAAAAACAGTTTATGTGATTTTGAAAAATACTAAGCCATCCAATTAAAAGTATTCAACACAAAGATTTTCAAAATTTAGTTTTTAGTTAATTTAAAAAAAAGAAAAACTCTGATTTTGAAATTTTGATGACATGGATATTTTTGAAATCCGTTAAAAACATTGTTTTACAAAATTATCCCCCGGTTTAACACAAATGTTAAATAACCCACACGTGTGTATAATCACAATTGTTCCAAATTTTGTTCTACTATAAATTTTTCTTTAGTTTACGGAATAACTGAGTTTTGATTTTCATTCCGATTGAAAAGCAATTTGACAGTTATTGGAATGAATATAATTATTAAAAACGCAAAAGCAAAGTTTACGCACAGACAAAAATCCAGTTTAACGTGCTCAAATTTTAAAAAAAGGAGGTACTCAGCTGGAATTTAGAAGATACTAGTAGATAAAAAAAGGATTGGATTTCGTTATTTTTTTTCGAATATAAAAGAAGAAAGAGAGAAAAAGATGGTGAAAATTCTCTTAAGCCCCAAAAATATATTTCTTTCTATTAAAGACTGCCAACAATCATTCTTTTTTTCCCATATTTCAAACTACCCTCAAAGAAAGAATCCAAAAACAAGAACTAATTTATTTAAGAAAATTCGACAATTCAATTCTAAAGAGAGTCATTTCTGTGTGGTTCTCAATAATGTTACGGAAAATTAAATAAAATAATAAAAATGTTTTTTATCGTTGTTTTGGTCGTATAAATTAAGCCATTACTCCCAAAACCAAAAAAAAAAGTATATAAGGTATGTACTTAGTACAACATTCAATATTGTTGTACCTATATATTTTACCCCCATTTGACCCCAACAACAACAAATTCCCTTTACAGGCGATTAGATTGTGTAACAGTCTGGATAAAGATAATAATAAAAGAAAGTACCTATCTCAAAAAAAAAAAAAAAATGAAAACAGAAAAGAAAAACAAGAAGAAATATATCTTCCTGTTTATACGGTGTGTGTAAATTTCGCGGTTAAAATGAAAGCGCATGTTCCTTTTTTTTTTTTGGTGATGTTTAACCAGCAGAAGAAGGCTCTATATACAGGGACCCCATAGAGTATACAGGTGGTTATAAAAATTTTTTTATTTGTGTAACATGTAGGGTGTGTTTTTTTTTATCTTCACATGTAAAGAGATCCAATCACCAGCAACATCTTTTTTTTGAGATACATTTTTCGTTACGGTCTCATACCGTTTTCTTAAAATAATAAAAACAAAAATAAAAGTAAATAGCAATCTCTTCTGATGCTTCTGGCTGGACATTTCGAGTTGAAGTTAGTTTTGTGTTGTTTTTTTTTCTCTAGCTATGTCGTTTCCGACCACTTGAGAACATAAAATTGACTTGTGAAACAAACAAACCAAACACAAAACTGTTTGTTTGTGCGTTTGTGTACTTAATCGTAGGGAATACCTAGGTACATGGGTATATCTTTAGCTCAACACTGTTAATCGAATAAATAAACATTTAATCAAACATCAAGTTCAACAACATGTATACAAATATTCATGTATATACCACGTGCAGTCGTGCAATATGGTTCTTAGATCTGATTAGTCATCGATAACCATTAGCTTTAAAAAAAATAGATATTCAGCTTTTTTTTTCTTAACTTTTATGGGCTCTATAGCTGTTTGTATGGTTATGACGGTTGTAAATTTGTCAGAAGTTGATATTTATAAATTTGAAGAAGTAACAACAAGTTGAATTATAGATAATGTTTATTTAAACACAGTGTTTTAATAATTCTAAGAATATGTTATCGGCCCACATGTCAATAAACTACCGAAAATTCATCTGATACAATAAAGTTATCGAAAACTCAAAGTGTATTTTTTTTTATTTATTTATACTTATGGGTCTATCAAAAAGAAACAAAGCTTTATAAACAGTTTGATGTAGAACTTCTTTTTTTATTTACAAAAAAGTTGGCATTTATTTGTTTTCACAGAGCGCGACCATTCTAACAGAGACTTAAGAATGTTTTTTATGCAAGAGAAAAAAATTATCAATAAATTATTTCACAGAAAATGAAGGAGCAAATATAAAATAAAAAGAAAATTAAAATAAGAAGAAGAAACACTTGTTGAACTTGTGTTTTCTTTTAGAGGCATAGAACTTCAAGTTGGCAACACTTTTTTTACTGGCAGCCATTTTGACATTTTAAATTTTAATTCCAAAAGCTTATAAATATAATGAAATAAATAAATAATCAAATAGATTTTCAAACTAGATGTGTACTGTATATGTACCTCTCTTATTACTTACAACAAAATTTTCTAGGAAAAGCTATGAAGCATTCCATTTTAAATATTTTAATTTATAAGGCGTGTTTTTTTTATTATGAAATACTTAATGTGCACATTAAAAAGCATTAAACTAAACTATTTTATTCTGTTTGTGTCTACAAATGTGCCACATTAATAACGCAATTCGCTTAACATTACCCATATAAATGAAGCATGATTAAATAAATATAGGTATATATACAAACTATGCTATACCTACCTCACGTCACATCAAGATCAAATTTATTTAAGTTCAACACAGAAATGAGAGTGATGAATTGTTAATTTTACGACAAAATTAAGTGGGTTTATTTAATTATACCTCTTTATTTTTCAATTAGAATGATGTGTTTACTTGTTTAGTTTGTTAAGTAATTAAAATATTATGGTTGCAATTCGTTTAATATTTTTTGAGACTTGTGAATTTTTATCCAAACAGTTTATTTAATAAGGGTTTACTTAGTCATTGTTTTTAAATAAAACTGTGCATATATAATGGGCTCAGAAAAAAATGCTGCAAAACAAACCTCAATAGTATTAAATACGAATATATGTAATGGTTCTTAAGTTTCTTATTGACTTTTACAATCCTAAAACAAAAATGAATGTATGGAGTTTGGCAACACTTTCCATTAAACTGTCAAACATTTTGAAATCCAGTTTACAATGAATCGGTCATTTCGCGATTTTGTCTTTGTCTTCTCACGTTCAAATTTTGACAGTTCGTCGGGAAAAAATGACTTGAAGGGAACACTTCAAAAAGGGAATGATTGTGAAGCTTAAAGATAAAGAAGATCTTAGGCAGGGCGAAAAATGGAAGAATTTCGTTTCCTTCACTGAATTTTCCAGTTCCATTATCGAGCAAAGTGCTGAATATCGATTACCACTTCACCAGGTGTTTATCGATTTCAAAAAGGCGTTCGACAGTGTCAGAAGAGAATTTATCTGGCTTGCTTTACGCAAGAGGGCTATCCCAGATAAATTGATTGCTATTATCAAGGCTGCATATGATGGATACCAATGTCACGTCCTGCATAATGAAAGTTTGACAGAGGAGCACAAACGAAGTTTGACAGAAGCTTGTAATCTTTCAGGCTCATGGATCTCCATAAAATGACAAAAAAGGTTGAGAGAGAAGCTTAAATCGTGGCGCGTTGGGAAGTTACATCCGCTGTCAGCAGAAACCTGCAAATGTTGGTAAATATATGTTTGGGAAGCATCGTGAGGATTTTCTGTTCCAACGAGAACAGGTCAGGAACCCATTGACTCTATCATGTGCATTGCTACAATGGAACCCTTTCACGCATGAAGACAGACGTGCGGGATGACCTAGAAATACTTGGAGAAGAGAGGTCGAAGAGGCTTCCTCTCAACTAGGGAAGAGTTGAAGAGAGTTTTAAGGAACCGAACGAGATGGCGCGTAGGAGTAATAGAAGCTCTATGGCCCCTTAGAGGCAACCCACGCATATAATAGGTCCAAGGACCTATGTTAGTAAGTAAAGCAGGCAAGTAATACTTAGTATTTCACAAAAACCTTGTTAATTTGAAGAAATACAAATCACTTTAAGCTTGCCTTATTTCAATCAGTCTATATATTTATGTAAAGAACATAGTTCTACTGAACGAAAACCTTTACAAAATAAATTCAGAAAAAAAATAAACAACCCAAATATCTCCGCAACCATACAACCTTCCTACAAACATCCTGTTACTGTTATCAGTCAATTGAGTAGGTTAAGTACCTTCAAGCAAGCAAACGAAGAAACTTCCTACGAACTTCACTACCCATCTCGAAAAAAAAACTTACTTGAAATGCCACAGAGTGATCACGAATTAGATTAGTCCTAGCGATTAGCCACTATCTCTGTGGTTTAAACTTCTAATATACAAACAAAGAACCAGAAAAGAGGAAGGAAAAGTAAAAGAAACAAACAAACAAACGTTGGTTATTTTCGGGGATTAATTTGATTTATTTGAAGAGGTATCGCAATACCAACATTTATGCTGTGCCATTAGAGTGCTCCCATACAGTCTGCCAGTGACTATGACTCTATCCAAATTTCAGGAAAACGATGAATGTTGTTGATGATTTGAAAGATTGGGATATTGGGAGACCTCAAAAAGTTTCAGGTATCTCTATCCCTATTTTCATCACATACTCTCCACTCCACTTCTCTGTCCTCTATACATTTTCTTGCATCTGAAACAGATTGTACCGAAAAGATATCTTTAGATGGGCATGGGTATATAGAGGAACTACGTGAAAACAAATTCATCTCATTCAAGGAAAATTTTCTAGATAAAAGCGACGAACAATGGAATTTGCTTTGTGTAAGCTTGCTTCTCATCCCTGCTGCCTCTGGTGGCTAACCCATGAAGCTCGCATCCCTCTTTCTCTCTCTTTTGGCTTTGAACAAAATAAAAAGAACAAAAACAGAAATATATTTGTGTGGTGTGTGTGCGGTAGAGATGATGAGAACGAGGAGTGTTGGAATTGGAGTCGAAATGAGTCCCATGCATGGTACGTGCCTGGAATCCCATTGTTCCCTTTCACCAAAATGGAACCATCGCCATCTTCATCGGCCCACTACACTCCACTCCACTCCACTCCGTCGTCGTCCCATCCGGCCGGCGCGCCATCGAGCAGTTCTCAATTTCTCGGCTTTGGAATTTTTTTTTTTGTTTTTGTTTTTATTTTTTGTATTTGTTATGTTGAACCTTTTCATGTGTGTGCCTCTCAGATGATGAAGGGCTATGTACGACGACGACGTACGCTAGGCTACAGGAATAGGTTATGTTCGGTTCGGGTATATGCGATCATCATCATCATCATCATCATCATCGTATCGTAGTCGTCCTCATCATGAGGAACTACATAGCAATATCTCTTCGTGTTCACCTATGGCTGGCTGGCATGGCATGTGTACTTGGATGTGCAACGGCAACAGCAACAGCTCATCCGACTCTGGAGCAAGTGGAGTGGACACGTAATTGCATGTTGCGGTGGTATAGTAGCACGCTACAAGCTCAACATGGAACTATGTAGCGTGTAGCTGGTGTTCTCAAAGCCATCCAGCCCTTCCATTTTTGGTTCTGGTAGTCTCCATACCTACTCAGTCTACTTCAGTCGCTGTTGCGCCTTGAGTTTTATTTGTAATAGGGATAGAAAGAGATAGATATAAAAAGAGTGTAGCATGGAAAAGTAAATCATTGAACACGTTTTGGCGAAGAGATGCATATTTGCTCGATGCGTTGAAGTTTACAATTTTTTTTTCTATTTTTTTTTTAATTTAATACTTTTTTTTTTTATTTTTGGTTTTGTTTTGTTGAGTTTTATACTCGGAATAGGTTTTGTGTTAGGAACGGATGAATTCATGCATGCATGCATACCTATCCTCTGTATGGTTCTCCAGTTGTATTGGAGAACCATTGCATTCATACCTATAGCTTTGCATTTTTGTTTTGTATTATTTTTATCCGTTTTTTAAAGACATCTTTTGTGTAGCAATTTCTACGAAAAAATATTTTAACGCGCGTCAGGTTATAGTGGGTTTGTTTTGGAGAAAAAAAAAATAAAAATACAAAAAAAGAGTGTTAAAGTGGCAAAACAATTGGAGTTGAAATTTCAATCAACACACTGGCAATATTCATTTTGCGATAGCTTTTTGTGATTGGTTACAGATACTCGTATCTATGTTTTCCAACTTTAAAAAATACTATAATTGTTGAAGTATCTTTATTTTAAGCTTTAGGTAAATTAAACGCAGAAATGGTTTGGCTAACGATCAATACGTCAGCAAAAAAGAAACTTTCTCATCTGCTCAAGTAAATATGTAATTATGAATACCAGTTGAGAATATTGAAAATTTTCAATATCTCTGTTGATGGCGGAGCCGAACTAGTTATTAAAAATCGAATCGGAAAATCAATGGCTACATTCGGGATGCTGTCCAAACAAATCAATAGATAAGTTTAAAGAAAGCTACGTCAGTTCTGCTCCAATGTTGAACACGTGCTTCTTTATCGGTGTAGCACTCATGAAATTACATCCGCTGTCACAAGAAAGCTGCAAACGTTTGTAAATAGATGTCTGCGAAACATCTTGAGGAGGTTCACTTGTATAAAAAATACCAAACACTTCGAATTCCAATAAATGGAATATTGAAACTACAATAATTTCAAAATTTCGAAAATCGGACTGTTAACAATTTTTTTTTCTGGCCCAAATTAAAATACCCTTGATTCCGATTTCCAAAAGTCTGAAATGGTAGCTTCAAAAGAATGGAATTTCTCTGATGCTGAATTACGAAATCAACAAATATCAAATTCTGAATAAATAATGGCTGAGCTTTTTTTGTAATAAAAAACATAATCATTTTTTTCTAATTTAACTCAACAGCTCTGATTTCAAATTTTTTAAATCTCAAATGCTCTAATTCCAAATATTCAAATCCCCATTTTTAATCAAAATAAAATGCACTTTTTGGTTCACCCAACATAACTACAAAGACAAGGTGTAAATTTCAAAATTCAAATAAAGTTGTAAGACTTTCAAAAAATGTATTCTATAATAATAATTGTTCAATTAGTTCCCACTCCATTTAAGATCAACTTTATGATGTGTTAAAATTCTCCCACTAAGTCAGCTTTACACAAATTTCCTTCCCAGTTCTATAAATTTCAACAAAATACCACCCCAACAAAATTCCTCTCTCCAAACTAATAAAAAACCCATTTATCATTTTTCACCACTTTCCGGGCTGCTGCTAAAGTACTTGTTCCAAACGACTTAATTACAACCGCATTCTTGCACATATTCATCGATTACTTGGCCACTTTACAACACCCCCCCCCCCCCTCCCACAGCAAATGTATACAACAACAATTATAGTAACTCGATCTGTTTAACAGTTTTAAAAACAAAATTCCCTCCATTACACTTTACAACACCCCCCCCCCTTCCCACAGCAAATGTATACAACAACAATTATAGTAACTCGATCTGTTTAACAGTTTTAAAAACAAAATTCCCTCCATTACAGCCTGCAGATACATGTAATGGTATCCCCAATTGCAACAGTTCCATTCACTCGACTAATTCAGATTAACGAATCAATTTAACATTTCTTTTCACAGTGGTAATAACAATTTGCCAACAATTCATTTGCTAGATCCAAATGTAATGTGCTTGGCTCTTTGGCGGCGGCGGGCGGTGTTAGTGGTACTCGCCCCATATTTTTGCTGTTGCTTCTAATCTTTCTAACTCCCTCGTTTGGAGGCGATGACGACGACGACGACGATGTCGTTAGCCGTCGTCGTCGTTTTCGTTTTTGTTGTCTACTGGGACCGTCTCAACTCAATGTGTGGTATCACACAATTTAGATTTATGAGTCTACGTCTGATCTTTTTTAAAATCGGCCCAATTCTTAAGTTTTGGCCTCTGGCAGACATTTCAGCGAATTCACAGCTGGTCTAGGGATCTAAGTACCACCACAGTAAGCTCCCTTAATATTCCCCTCAGCATAATACATATACCATAGATAAAGATACAAAATGAAAAAGCCCACACTTTGCTATATTACCCAATGATAATGCTTAGTCTCTTTTCTCCACCAGACCCACTCTCTTTCTATTGTTGTGTTAATTTATTGTATTATTGTTTTAATTTAACAAATAGAAATAAACTAAATAAAAAAAGAGCAAACATTGTGTGTTCATAGATACTTTTCTAGGATTATAAAATCGTATGCCCATGGATTGAATTGTTATTGATGTTAGCAATTAGGCAGATTAAGTTTCATTTAAAGAAGAAAAGCACGACCGCCCGGCTGCGGCTGGGCCTAACTGACACAACTGTGGGGTGTTTGATGATAAAACATGGCAAAAAAGATTGCTGTTAGTGGAATTGCAAAAAAAAGTGTATACATATTTTGACAAAAATCCAGTATTTTTGACATTTGACAATAATATTTTCAAAAAAAATAAAAATACTTTCTTGTACAAAATAACATAATCTAAATATTTTTGAAATAATGCTTTGAAGGAATTTTAATTGTCTTGCTGTTCCTACACTTTTTAAATGACAGCTCATATCGAAAAAACTAGTAATTTTTATTTATTTTGACACTTCCGTCATTTAAGAGTAAAAATGAAACAAAATCCGTATTTTTGACGTTTAACCAATACATATTTCCATTTTGACTTAATTTTCAAGTTCTATAGTAAATTGGACCACTGTCACGGCTAAATTTCTATTTCTAAATGTGCGTGACTTTTGTTTGACCATAAAATACTGTTTTGTGTCTTTTTGTTTTATTTAATTAAATATTTCCGCATCTTTTCGGGGCAAACAACAACAAAACAAACAAAAAAAAAGTTTTTCCCATCACGCAATGTTAACCCCTTAATTGAATATTTTTGATTGTTCTTCCCTGATATGGCAATACAAATACAATATTGTTCCAAGCCATAGAGAAAATGTTAAATATAAATTAATTAGCAACAAAATTAATTTTTCATCATAAATTAATTAGTGGTTGTTTTTTTTTTTGGAATATCTACATATTTGTCATTGAATTTTTTAGTATGAAAAGTTTGTATCTTATAGTTTTTTTTTTGTTTCATTTCGTTAAAGTCTCTCATTTGAAAAAAAAAAAGAGAAAAATTGTCAAAGTTTATCACATGGTAATAAATTAATTGGTTAATTTATTGTGCGAGGACAGATTTTTTATTTTTCTTTTCTGTTTATATCATTTCATATGGACTTTTGATTAATTTCCTGTCAAAATGTCAAACACTAGTTGGATAGAATAATTTATAGATATACGTTATTGTGGTAGGTACCTATGGACATTCATTTTGTAGGCGGATTGTATTGCAAAAAAAAAAATAAAAAAAAAATTGCATATGTAAACAAAATCATAATGGTGGTCTGCATACAGAAGAAATAGCCTTGGAAATTATATTTGATAACCACAATGGATAGTGGTATTTAAATTAATGGGTAGTTATATTTAACAAATCAATAAAAAGAAAGAAAAAAAAAATGAACTTTTAACCGCAGAAATATTAATTTGCATTTATTCACAAACCAAAAATATTTTTAAAATACTCGGCTCACCAAAATCTATGGATACCAATTCATTTGGAATGAAATACATACCTGAAAAGAGAGAAAAAAAAGAAAACTGAGTATTTGTTTTTCAATATTTTTAATTGATATTTTAAATGTATTAAAGTGTTGAACTTTGTATAATTAATCTAGCCATTGGTTGCTTGTCCAATTTTGAAATTTAAATTTAAATAAATTCTTTAAAATTTAGTAAATTTAACAATGATTTCTGAATGGAACGATATAAATTATATCCTCAAACAGTTTTCAAAGATATTCAAGAAATATCAAAAGTCAAAAAAAAAAACACATGCATCGTCTTATTATAAATAAATTTATTAGCTTTATGTATTTCAATTTTAATATAAATAGGTAATGTTAAGAAGTTAATATTTAATTTGAATTTTTTTTTTCTGCTAAAAATTTAAAAAGGAAAATAAAAGACATTAAGTCCATTCAAAAACCGGCATCAGAGCCAGTTGAAGATTAAAATTCATAAAAACCATCATGTTAGTTACCGTTGGTAAATAATTTCTAAAAAAAATTGATCTTTTTTTTTAATTTCGTCTACAATTTTTTTTTGTCAAAAAACAAAATATGATCAAAAAGAAAAATCAAAAACTCTCAAAAATAAAGTTGCTAAAAATTTTAAAAATTTCAAAAAATAAAAATTTTGTTTAAAAAGTCCTTGTCAAATATAAAAATTGGTCAGGCTAGCTTTTGAAACAAAAATTGTCAGATAAAAATTGGTAAAAAAATTCTGTCAACAAAAAAAAATGTCAAAAAATATAGGTATTTGAAAAAAAAATTGACAAAAAATTCGCATCATTTCCTAGGCGGATCTGAATTGTGTATGGAATCAATTGTTACACACCATAATAGAAAAATACAGCGTATCCATTTTATACCAACATTACTGATACGTGAATCACATAATATTTACTCCGATTGACTTCAAAAATGAGAGTGATGACTAAATATCTAAACAAAATGCCCCCCACATTAATAAATAAAATAGAGTATCCCAGATATTTTGTTAATTATTGTAAATTCTTTATTCATATACTACACAGTTTTATGAAAAACAGATGTTTATAATGCTCATTTTGCAAATTTTCAAGATCTCAAGAAAAAACAAATTTATCCAATAAATTATAAAAGTAATTAAAACAATAAATAACAAAAGTCCATAATGTAAACCATCACCATAAAAAAAAATACATTATATCGTGGTAAAAATTTACGCGTGAAACAAAACTAAGTGGCATCAGTGTGTGTGGTTTGCTTCATGAACTAACAATTAACAAAAAAAAAAGTCCAATAAAATATCTTCCTTAATCAAACTTCAAGACAAGACATATATAATTTTGTTCAAGTCAATGATCCTACATTAATTCTACTTTTTGTTTTGTAGTTCAATTTAATCTTCCGTAATTAGAGAATTTTTTTTTCCACTTATTTATTTTTGGTCATCAAAGTTCACCTCATTAAAAAGCCCCTCCCCTCCTCCATCAAACTTCAAAAAAAAAAAACTATCTGCGATGATTGCTCCAACGTTTTATGTTCAGTTCGCATGAACTCTCTTTATTTCCGCCCCAAAAAACTATAAAGTGATCACCATCATCATCTAAGTGCGTATACTTTTTTTTATTTTTGCCTTTTTTTCCCACAACTTAATTAAAAGTTTCATTTGTTTTTGTATTATTTTTTTTTGGATTTAGGTTCTTAATGTATTTTCTATTATTTTAAGTACCTTATACAACAAAGTCATTCTCTTCTTTCTCTGTCTCTCGGTCTCCTTTTTCGACGACAACGACGACGACGAAATGATGATTAAAAACAAATTAACAAACTACCTCTACACTGAAGGCTTTTAAAATGGCTTTTTGAACTTTTGGTCAACGAATTAGTGTCGTCTACCTTTTTTTCAGAAATATAAAATAAATTTTAATGAAAGCCAAAAACCACACAACAAAATTCGAATTTCATTGCAAAAAAAACATCAAAGAGTCCTTTTTATAATATTATGTCCTCAGTCCGTATGTCATAGCATCAGGTACCCCATAAATGATTATAAAATAAATCAAAAGACAGACACTCTAGTAGATTATATTTATCGTCACATCAAATTCGTTGAGTATTTAGATAATTTTCGAAAATTTCACATCTTCTACGAGGACTACTTTTCCATTCATCAGAAAAATGAGTAAAAACACAAACAAGTTCAACAGACCGTTTGTTTTGTCCCCTATGAATAAATCTTTCATTAGCTCGTTACGTTTTTCGGTTGGTTGGGCAAATGTTTGAAAATCTTCGACCTGTCAGAATGGATCCATTAATTAATTTCCTTCGTTTTAGCTTTTAAGATTAGTTAGGTTAGGTAGCTTATAATAAAGTACCACCTACAAAATCTTTTTTGTATTTTTGTTTTTGAATGAATTCCAACAAGTTCATATAAAACCAAGTTTTTTTTTTTTTGTTAACAAACAAAAACATGAATTTTTATATCAAAAATGATTAATAAAAGTCAAGAAGTTCCCAAGGGATTCGCATAGAAATTTCGACCTCCCTTAAGTGCTTTTGCTTGCTTTTTGTATGTACTTGGAAGTATAAGCTTGGCGTGTGTTTTATAGTTGAAATGATTGTCTAAAACGTCTAAGTTGATTCCCATGTGAAATCAATTACTTTATTTGCAATTCCTGACTGCTCTACATCTGTAATGAATTAGAGACGGATTTTTTTTTTCGTTAATAATTTTTTTTCTCATTTGGAATTTACAAGACAGAGGGGACGAGGTGGAGAGAAGAAGAAAAAAAAACCTTAAATGGAAAGAAAAATTCAAAGTATTGCAAACAATTTGTTAGTATTTCAATTAATTACTTGCACTTGGGCGTAGTCTTGGAAGCAAAACAAAAAAAAAAAAAAAAATTGAAAATAAAATATATGTATGTATTTACAAACGATTGGAAGTCATAGTGAAGTCAGTGAGTATAGATATCTAAAGAGAAACGAAAAATTTCATTCATTGGAAAGAAAGTGATTCACGACGTGATAAATGGTGATGACTGATGGCAGCAGGAGATGGATTACATAATGTTTTTATCTTCTACTTTATTTTCTTCTTTTTTTTTGTTGTTGTTGTTGCTGAATCATTTGATGAATTTCTGATGTAGCAAAGACTGTTGATGGAATATTTTATTCATATATGTATTTGTATACCTTAGTTCAGATATCTTTTCTTTTTTTTTGCAATCAAATTGATTTAGAAAATTGCATTAATTATAAGATCAAGATTGGAAAAGATTGATATTAAATTCAGGGTAATAGCTGTTGAATACACAATGCGCTGTTGTTTATTATAGCGTTTAAACGTGTTTGGTTTGTGGAACCTTTGATAAAATTTACTTTGCCGACTTCTTTAAGATCTTGTTGCAAAAATACTTAGTTTTATTAAATGCTTATTGACATTTTTCATCTGTATGGTTATTTACATAAATGTTTTTAAAAAAGATTTCGACAATGTTTTTGGATAGATGGATCTTGCTTTCGAACACGAAGTACCAAGGATGTTGGATCTACAATTATAATAACTGCATCGCAGTGCATCGATAGCAAAGTATAATTTAATCACTCAAGGTGTAAATTAAAGACAACAGTAAAGAGCTAAGGACTCAAGACGGTTCCCTAGTACAAACCAATTTTGATTGGGAACTACTCGGTTATATCGGCGTTCGCGTTACATTCCCTCCATTGATATTTGGTAAACGTAAAACGAGTATCATGACCAATCGTCTAAATGATAGACTTGATGGCAACCATCTTTTTCCAGAAATCAGAGAATATCTCATGTACCCTAGGCATAGCTATTGGAAAGTCTATCTACAGAAACTGGCACATCTTAAAGGCCCTCGTAATACTTTCACAACCCAGATCGCATGAGCGAAGAGGAACCCGCTCGGAAAGTCGTCCTTTGTGGTGCATTCTACAGTAGACGGCAGCGTCCCAGCGTGGTAGACCACGCTTGCGCTGGAGAAATGGATGCCCGAAGCCTTGGGGTGCGCAACTGGATGGCTTTGGCTCAAGGCCGGGATAGGCAGGGAGACTTGTTGAAGGAGGCCAGGAATGGACCCCGGTTGTGGAGCCGACGATGTTGATGAAGAAGACAATTTTGTAGATGACTTTCCGGAGCGGAAAATTATCGAATCTGGTCCCGCGACCTTAGTTGGCGCACACAGGCAGCAAAGGATCTCAACCAACTTGGCTTGTGAAACTGGAGACAACTAGCTAGGGATCAAGCTTTTTGGCTGCCGCCCTTGTCCGACCGGGATTCTAGCTCCTGCTTAAACAAGTCTACCGGTTTCGACTGCAGCTCAAATTTTTCATCTAGTTAAGTATTTCTATTAAAGTTTAATGGAACAAAAAGAAAATTGTTCTTCCAACTTAGTAGAACTCATTTTAATCAACTCGTTGAATTTATTTCACTTCTATGTATTTTGAACTTTATTTTTTAAGTATTTTTTTATGTTCTTTTTGTTCTACAGCTGGATTTAACATAAAGTAGAAGGGATATACCTAATAAACTATCTGCTCAAAAAATTCATTATTCATCCAAATGCACCAGAGAAACCTTACTATTAAGTTATATAAATTTTAAATAAACATCAACGAGAAACTCATCATCATCATCTATATCATAAGACTTCAACACTTTGCATCATCTTTTGTTAATTACTTCACATTTCAACATAAAGCGCAATGAAAACATCTCTCATCGCATTCGCGTTTCTTATGCCCGAACGTGATTACTTATCAAATATCATTCGTAGAATTTTCAAATACAAAAAAAAAAGAGAAGAAAACTATGAAATAAGAATCCTCTTCATCATCATCATCACCATTATCATCATCGTTTTAGTGCATCAGCAGCAGCAGCAGCAGCAGCAGCAGCTCATCATCACCCTAACTCATAGCACCGTCCGCCGCCTGCCAAAGCCATGTCTTTTTTTTTCTCTTTATATGTATATTTCACCCACCTCCACTGCTGCAGCCGCCACCCGGTATGCTATGGCAATGGCATGCACAATGCAAATCCGCCCATCACAAGTCATCAGCTGCAGCATTAAGCATAACACCATCATCATAACGTTTGCTGCCATAGCCGTATCGTCTTAAATAATTCCCCAACATGCTATGCTACATGGCTGATGCTACGATATATACAGAGAAGCTTCATCATCTAACTATTTATAGAGCTGTAAGCGAGCATTAGTTGTAAGAGACGACCATAATCAGCCAGCAGACACAGTTATCCATATCCATGCATTCAACCGAACCATCATCATCAGCAGCAAACTCAATACAAATAGACTCAGACACAGATACTGATTCTACTACTGCTAGCTGGCTGGCTGGCTGAATGCTTCTAAGGCTTAACAAAGCGAAAAAAGGAAATGCAAAATTATTATTCACCGGTCTTACCACACCGCCGCGCCGCCCCCTCTTTCAATCATCATCGTAATGTTTAAAGATGAAATTGTTGACATAACTCAGCCGTCCTTCGCGTCCGTTCGTCCATTTGTTTGTAGAAAATATTGTACCGACTTAACTCGCCTTGCCGCGCGCCACTGTTCAACGCGATTAAATTGAAGCAAAGCAAAGCGAACCGCGAAGCTGATGCTGAATGTTGATGACGCTAAAACCGCCGCGCGTCGCCCGCCGCAACCGCGCCGTTGCCGACACTGCTGATTCCCAATGCCGGCCGATGTAAATTTTGATGGACGTGAATATTACAAGTAATTAACTTGTTGGACTCACGAGCTGCGTTGCTGGCAGCTTCAGCGTTTGTGTCAAGGCAGAATAACTAATATCAGCACAGAAATATGGAAGATCATCATTGTTGCCGTTTATCAAAATTTCTTTAACAAAAAAATTATGGGCTTCGAAGTTCTTTCCTCGCAATATTATAAATATTTTTGTTCCATTGGAATAAACATGTTTCATCATCGCGTCAACGCAAGAACTCTTTACTTTTCACGGCTAATATTAAGTTACTGCGTCAACGTTGGGATACAGTCAACGTGTCATAACTGCGTTGGTAGGATGATTACCCGATTAACGAAAATAATCAATGCAGTGGCTTCAAATTTTATGAACACGAGTGTGAAAAAATATTGACAATTAACGGATTTTTTTTTGTTGGTTTAGTCGAAGATAATTCTTTATCGATAGAAATTGTGCTGCGTGCTCGTGTCGCGTTTGGTGCATTGACCCCCAAAATTTATATCATCGCAGCCTTAAAAGCATTGACAACATTCTGCGTTGCCGATTACACCACTGCATTTAGACCATTTTAAAACCAAACGTAAAGGCAAATATTCAACGTACTTAGCAGCAATTCTGAAGCATTTAGATAAAAGCTAACGGAGGCTACGTTGACGCATCACAAAATTGTAATTGGTCAAAGTTGGAGGATGTCAAGATCCACCATTTGACAGCTTTTGGACAGAATTTAACTTTAAAATAACGCTAAACACTTAGCACGGCCGTTTAAACGTAGATCAAACCTAGTTTTAAAATTATAACGACTTTAATTTTTCACCTTTATTGGCAACACTGAAAAGTAGTTCTGCCGGTAAATTATTTTTAATTCGCCAGTTCGCCTTGTTCTGTATGTGTATTTCGAGTGCTGTGTATGTCGTCGTCGTTCCCCTTTCTCAACAAAAAAAAAAAATCTCAATCAGAAAGCAGATGGTGAGGCTTATTAGTGTTTCATAATGAATTCTGCTCGGATGTCATATATGCGCGAAAAAGTTGACATAAAATGCTAAACACGTCTGTGGCACCAACAACAACAACAACAACAACAACAACAACGAAAACATTAACAACACCTAAGCGAAAACACTTCTGGTGTTTGTTTCCAAATATGTATACTTAAGTCACTTTGGGACCAGCTGAAGCAAGCAAAATATACTTTGTCGTCTTATTAAGGGTACTGCTACATTAAATGAAAAGCCAAATATTTTTCATTTTTATGATGAACATCCAAAAATAGTTTTTTTTTGTAATTTCTCACGTAAATTTTAAATAATTAAGAAAATAGCTTAATTTTTTTAAGAAAGAGTGAGAGAGAAGAAGAGAAGGATTACAAGTATGAAGAGCAACAGCTAAAGATAGGTCTATTATTTATATGTGTAGGAATTTATGTATATGACATAGAAAATGAATTATGTAAGTAAAAACCGTCTAGACGAAATTTAATTTGACTTTTGTTTTACTACACAACACACACACTCAGTATGTCAAATTGTTTTATTTTCTTCATCATTTTTGTTGCTGTTGTTGAAGTTGTTGAAACAATGTTAGAATTTCAAATAAACGAGTCTATAGACAAATGCTTGCGTGGGTAGCAATTTAGAAAATAGTTGGACTAAAATTAATATTTTATGATTGATGTTAGGAAATAAGCAAGGTTACATGCACAATTTGATGCACAAAATAAAGGAATGCATTCATTCATCAAATATAATAAATAGTAAAAACTAATTGGGGGATGTATAGTTTTTGAAAATATTTTTGAGTTCAAATATTTCAAAATTCAGGTAGGTGAGCTTTACGGAAATACACATAAGATTATTGGTTCTATATATACGTTTCAGTCAGTTTGCAATAGGCCTTAACAGGTACAACCCATGCATTGACGTTATCAATGAAAAAAAAAATTAATCAAGGGTTAATCCACTACTGTTTTATTTTATTGCGTTCCCATAAAGCTTCAATTCAAATAACAAGATTAACGCTTTATAATTTCATTAACTTAAAAGTTCAGCCTCGATAAAATAAAAAAAAAAATAGTTCGAATTTAAAATGACTTTAATAATTTCAAAAATCATTCCTTGGAATTGATTTATTTAAAAACAAAATGAAAGAAGAAGTTTTTAGAGTTCCAAAAAAGTATCGCACAGCATCGTGGATGAAGCCGTTGATTAAAAAATATTTTTTTTTCCATTTTAAGTCAATTTTTTTTTCGAAAAAGGCCCCTCCCGGCTAAACGGGGGAACATAGATCCCCCTCCCATACGATTTTTTTCCTATCTCCACCTAACCTACACGACCTAGCATTTTGGCTAGAGCTCTTGATTTCGACCGGGTACCCGGTCAGTGTACCGGGTAACGAAATTTCCGGGTATTACCCGGGTAGCCGGGTACCCGCACGTGTCGGGTACCCGTCAGGTGTCGGGTACCCGGGAATTTGTGTAATTGGTCCCAATGAACCCTCATAACTCAGATGGGAGATGAAAAAATAACAATAACAACAGGGTGCTTCTTGAAGTACAGGTAGAAATAAAAAAAGTCGTTTTCACAAAATTATTTTCTATTAGGGTGGTGCAAAATTTTTTTTTGTCGTTTTCAAAAAAATATTTTGTATTAGGGTGGTGCAAACATTTTTTGTCGTTTTCAAAAAAAATTATTAGGGTGGTGCAAAAAAAATTTTTTTTTCGTTTTCAATATAAATTCAAAGTGTAACTTTACACAAGCTGAAAAACACATTTTTCACATATGTGACAAAACTTTTAAAACAATAAATTTTCTACAAAAAATGTTAAATAACTTTTTTCGATAACTGCTTTTGTTTAAGAGTTACAGTACATTTTGTACTGAGGAAGCGTCAAAAAATTGAATTTTCAACAAAATGTACTATAACTTTTAAACAAAAGCAGTTATCGAAAAAAGTTATTTAACATTTTTTGTAGAAAATTTATTGTTTTAAAAGTTTTGTCTATAACTTTTTCTTCTAGAATCAAAACTACGCGAGTTATATGCGAAAATCTAAATTTTCATAAAAAACAAGATGGCGGCCAAATAAAACGTGTCACATATGTGAAAAATGTGTTTTTCAGCTTGTGTAAAGTTACACTTTGAATTTATATTGAAAACGAAAAAAAAATTTTTTTTGCACCACCCTAATAATTTTTTTTGAAAACGACAAAAAAAATGTTTGCACCACCCTAATACAAAATATTTTTTTGAAAATGACAAAAAAAATTTTTTTGTACCACCCTAATACAAAATATTTTTTTTAAAACGACAAAAAAAAAATTTTGCACCACCCTAATAGAAAATAATTTTGTGAAAACGACTTTTTTTATTTCTACCTGTACTTCAAGAAGCACCCTGTTGTTATTGTTATTTTTTAATCTCCCATCTGAGTTATGATGGTTCATTGGGACCAATTACACAAATTCCCGGATACCCGACACCTGACGGGTACCCGGCAATGTGTCGGGTACCCGGGTACCCGACACGTGCAGGTACCCGGGTACCCGTGTAATATCCGAAATGTCCGGGTACCCGGTCAATGTACCGGGTATCAAGAGCTCTAATTTTGGCATACTGCTCATGACTCACCTGCATAAAAAAATAATTTTTTGAAAAACGGCCTTAATGATTTTTAAACTTTTTTAAAATTTCTTTTGCAGAAAAAATAACAGTCAATAGAAATTTTGATCAAAATCAAAAGTTTTTCTAAAAGTATATTTTTACAATTTATCTCGTTTTTTTGGTTTTAATTTTGTAAATTTATTAAAAAAAATGATTTTTGCTTCAATATGGTACTTTACTGATGATGATTCTAACAAAAACAAAACGAAAATAAATTCTAGAAAAAAAAAACAGACATAAAAAATTACAAATGACAAATTTTGATGTAAGCAAGAACAAAAAGATTTACGACTTAAACTAAGATGTCATTTTTTCGGTCTGTCCAATTAATTATTTGCGAAAAGTAAGAGGAGAATTTTTCAATTTCACTCATGGAACGGTGTTCGGAAGAAAAAAAAAGCAAAACAAAATTATTAGTTTATGACTTCGTTGTGTCATTTATTTGTGGAATCTTTCGTTTCATATAAGAAGTTTGAAGTGTATTACAGGCGTAAAAGAAAATACACCTTCAAGCTTTTTTCTACACCTTATGCAAAATAAATAATATTACAAAAAATCACCTCAATTGAATAAAAAAAAATTCAACTAACGCTTTTCAACTTTCATAAAAAAAAATAGTAAAAATTGCCATATTCAATATGACTCTTAATAAAACTCTTATATATGAAAAGAACACCCCACTTCTGCCAGTATTACAATAATGTCATGCTTAAATAATATTTGAGACGGATTTATTTTACATCAGACCCAACTGTTTCGTTGCACGTCCTCAGCAATTAAAAATGATTGGGCCACTCCCACTTTATAAAATTATATTGTCTCTTGTCAAGTATACCACTCAAAAACACATTAAAACGCTTTCTTTGTTATATGTTCTTGTTATTAAATGGTATGAAATCACTTTAATTACATTTATCTACGAAAAGAATAAAATAAATTTATTTACCAATACAAAAGCTTTTTGCTGTTTTATAACTAATTCATTTAGGTGCATGATGTGTAACTATATCAGATTTGTATTTCTCACCTTTTTTCTAGGAATGTTTCTTCTTTTTTTATTTTTTTTTTGTAAAACAAATCGAAATAATCTACTTAAAACGTCTTTGAAATTTCACGATTTTCCAGGTGAATTTCTGAGAAACATCAACCACAAAGTAATAAATTAAGTTAAACAAGTTCATTTGTAAATTTTTAAATGCATATTAAGTATTAACATTAAAACAGAGATAGGAACACTGTTAAGTGTTTTTTTTTCACGGAAAAATTATAGTAAATGAATTAGTAAAACCACCTCCATTTTAATGCAATTATAACTTCATAACAACTGCATTGATTTTATGAAGCAGTTGTTGTTGTTGTTGTCTGTATGAAGGTGTATAGTATTACCAGGAAACCACATTTACATACATTCTCTGATGATGCTCTAATTTCGTGGTCATACGAGTAGTTTCTGCATTAACATGTTTTCAATTTCGAACGAGTTGTATAATCGCTTCAACGCGTGTGTGGTTGGATGGAGTTCAAAAAGTTCATTACTCTATAAAAATGAAACTGCATTACGTGAGAGATGTTTGTATCATTATTATCGCTATTGTAGTTCATGATGAAAATGATAATAAATAAAGAAAAAAAAAACAGCACGCAAAATTGTTTACGAGTTCGAGTCCATTTTTTATCTTATTATAGTTCATACATCACAGCAGTTATATGCCTTCGACTATAACCGACCTCCAGGGGAGATTGAGTCAAATAGTTTTTTTTTTAAATTAAATTTTTGATTTATCAACGAATGATAATGAAACCAATTTTAAATGAATGTGAGTATAACGAGGTAATTAACTCAATGAATTCTGCATAACATATCTATATACAAATTGTAATGCAATTGCTGAAGTCACATCCATTTAGTCACCGGAATGGCATGACTGTGCTGAGTATTATTTATTTTTTCTATATAAACATCTGAATTGGAAGTGTTTTTTTTTTTTTTTTTGTGCAAACGTTTATGGTTTGAACTTTGAAATATCAAGAGGCTGAATGCCGCCAATTGGGATCCGGTTAAAGTTGTTTATTTATTTTATGTTTTGTATCGAATGTAATTAATTTTGTATTTCAGAGAAAAATGGGGGAGGTATAATTTTTTTAATGAAATTGCCATCAACAATTATTTTAACCAATCACTTTTCAGAGTTCTTAACTGAGGTGCTTCGAGCAAATTATTGTCAGAAGTCAACTTTATCAAAAAAAAAAGAGATATTATCAAAAAAATTAATAACGAGTAAAATCTTTATTATATTTTTCATGGACGCAGTTTTTTTTATTAAATAAATGGTATTGAAAATTGAGATACAATTAATTCCTTTGCTAAAATTAAAAAAGGACCAGTTTGAACATTAAAAAATAAAAATTAAGAATTGACTAAGTTTTCTATTTTTTCAAAAGAAGAATGATATTTTACCTAACACATTATTCTAAAAACGGTTCCAATGATAACTTTTTCTATATAGCTACTTCTTAAGAAGTCAGTGATTTATAAAACGAAATCAGTTTAGTTCGTGCAGTTGGCGATCACCTTTTTAAGAACCTATCTTATTTCTCAGAAAACAATTGAATTTTAGTGAAGAATCAACGATTCAGATAATGTTCATAAGTAAAGATTAGATAACCTATGTTTTACTCTTAAAAACCAAACTCGTTTAAATCAGTTCAACATTTAAAATGAAGTACCTACAATATTAACTTTTAATTTGATTCGCTCTAAATTAAATTTTCGAAAAAGTTCTTGTTTATTTATTTTAAGTCTCATAAAAAAAAATTTGTCAACTTTTAACAAGAAAACAAAAATTATTTATTTAATTGCCACATAAAAAATTAACACAATCTTATTCAAAGCCAATAAGTTCAACTAATTCTAGTGAAATTCATTTTACAATTATTCATTCACTTTTTAAATTTAACTGCAAATTTTATGAGAATTGGTCTTCATTTTCATCTTATTTTTATTTCACAGAATAAATGATCAATTAAATCATATATAAAGTTTTTTATTTCCATAAAGATCAGAAGTGATCAAAAACATCTGATTTTACCAAATAATTAAATATTCATAAAATGAGTCAATTAAATGTTATCATTGAACCGAAATAGGAGCCCAGTAAAATTTATTCAGAAGTTTAATTTTTGATAAGTGCTATTCAAATATTGTGAAACGTTAATAAAGTCGGTAACTGAGTTTCAAGTACCTTTGTTGGAACTTTACCTAATCAGATATTGTGAAACAAGCCCTAAAACTAAAAACCAAATAACTTTTCTCCGTTGTAATTTTTTTAATTTCTCAAAATATTCAAATCAATTTCTAATATTAATCCAAAAATGACCCAAGGTCTAATAAATTTTCATTAAAACAAAACTAAGCAGACAGTTTTTTTTTAATAATATCACATACTTATTTGTCAAAATGTCTCGTTAATAAATATATTTTATATAATTACATACGAAAAAAAAACTAGCTGTACAAAACTGTCAAAAAACTTCAAAAGATATCTTCTGATTTATTATACCTAAACTTCAAATTTGCTTCAGGCGTTTTTTTTTTTTTGTTAAAGAAAAACCACAATAAGGTCACTCAACTAAATATAATAAAACAAAACTCTATCATTACAACTTCATCGTCATGGAGTGCCTTTAAAAAAAAAATATCTTCATTCTATCAATTCTCACATAAATCTTATTTTAAAAAGGTCAAACGATATTAACAGGCTGGTCAAATGTTTATCAACTTAAGTGCTAGTGCTATACACCACACATAATTAATTCAATGAAAAAGTCTCTGAAAAGACTAAAATGAAAAGCAAAAAGAAAAAAAAAACGATGGATAGAGTAAAACAAAAATCCCCATGTGCAATAAAATTAATGTTTTCCCAACTCAAAAACTGGCAAAAGAGTACTTTGACATTTTGCTTTCACACAATTTCCTCCACACATAATGTACTTGCCTTTTCACACTAGAGTGAGAAGGTTTACATCCCCTCTTACACACACATTCAGGCACATTGCAATAATTACTAAAATGGCGTCCATTTATATCCATAGAGATATATCAATATCCATACTCGACATAGAACTTCCTGTTGCTGATTTTATTGGCAAAAGGAAATTATTTAACATTTTTTGTAAAATAAACAAATTGTCATGGGAAAATAATTTCAACAACAAATTAACAACTATCCCCAATTAAAAATAATAATTTCATAATTTCTATTACAAATTTATTCAAATGATAAATCTATTACATACTCGTATACATATACAGTTCCGTGGGAAAGCTACCATACTCACATAACGATGTTGAATTAATTTTGCATTATTTCACCTCATTTCTTTATAAATATTTCTGAAATAAATTTACCTGAAATGAAAAAAAAATACAATAAGTTTTAGATATACATATATACCCTATTTAAATTTAATATTAAAAAAAAATTCGAGGATAACAATATTTTTTTTTATTTAATTCGTTTGAAAACAAATTGTATTTTTATGTTTAGCATAAAAAAAAATATTCTAATTTATGTAAATATTTGAAAATGTTTAGAAAAAGAGATGAGGTGGCAGCAGATAGAAAAGCCTGAAATAAAATATAATAATAAAAAAAAACACACCCGAAAACTTATTTTATTTTTTTGAATTTTCAAGTGAAAACACCCACACATGAATATTTTTTGTAGGCCTTAATTTTTTTTATATTACACACAAAAAAAAATGGGAAGCATATTTATTTCAATGGTTATTTTTTTCTTTTTAATTTTCGTATGGTATTTTTATAGGGAGGACAGAGCGAGCGAGCGAATATATTTATATTTTATTATGATTTTACATAAACTCGATGTGTCATTAAAAAATGTTTTAGTAATGTTTAGCGTGAGGGTTTTATGCTGGGAGTATGGGGTGGGTGGAAACGATAATGACATATCATCATTTTCGATCTGAATAATTATGTAAATTAAAAATAAGACACATATAAATTTAATTTTTATTTAATATTATCTAAACTCGTAAAGATATGTATGTGTATAATTTTTTGTTTAAAAAAAGTTTTATAAATTGAAAATTCAATAAAGTCACGAAGTCGAATGATGGGGAGGATGAGAGCTTTAAAGTTTATTGGAAAATTGTTATATTAGCGGTTTTTCGGCTTAAGACCACATGGCATCAATGGCACGTCTGGCAAGTGAAATACTCACTCGCTTCATTCCATTTATAGAGTTTGAGAAGATGATTGTGGAAGGCGAATCGAATTAGTGTAGATAATCGAAATTGATATTAGACACATCATACAGAAGTGATATGGGTCCGGGTGGGAAGTTTTAAATGATTTCGACATCTATGGCATTTTTGTAATTTTGGTTTGGGTTGGTTGTTTTGTTTTTGTTTTTTTTTTTATTTTCCTTTATATGGGAATTTAAGAGACAAAACGTCTACAACAAGAGCAGAGTATTATAATAGAATTAAATTGTGTGGTAGGGAAAATCAATAAATTCTATAGATTTTCATTCATCAATATTGTTTGTCTGGTTTTTGAGTATGAGAGACATAAAACAAAAGGTTAAATGGAGAGCATTAGTTCAAGTTTTTAAATGGAGTGTTTTTTGGTAAGCCATTGAATGGTTAATTTTACAAACAATTTAAAATATGGAATTGTGAAGTGAGACCAGTTCAGAGGTTAAGACGATTGTAAATAATAAATACTTTTATGATTTGGAAAATTGTTGATTTAACTGCTTAACTTGTTCCGTACCAATGTTTTTCAAATTTTTTTTCACAATTTTTGTTTTTGGCATATTTTTATTTTTCGATAATAGTTTGACAAAAATTTATTTTTAGAAAATCTACACAATTTTTTACATATTATTTTTTTTTTGAGATTTAGAATTGAACATGGAATGTTTTAGTATTAAAATAAATTTCTGTTTGAAAGTTTTCTTCTTAGCAAAAACAACAAAATAAGTATTTCGAAAAAATTATAGTTTTTACCTATTTTTTTAAGAAACAGCATTTTAAAAAATATGAAAGCAAGATGCGTCAAAATTTAGACTTCACAATATATGTAGGCGTTTTCAAATGGCTCAATAATTTTGAAAGATCAATTCACTCTTAAAATTGTTAACAAGGGAATTTTGAATCACTCATTTCAATAAATTATTTATTATAAATATTGATTTATTTTTTTCTAAAGCTACGGCACTTAAATCTCAAAAGGTCTCAAAAGTAATAATGAAACATTAATGAAGTTAACTATGAACATATTAAAAAAAAAACATCAACAAAAATCGCATTAAAGCAGAAAGATATTATAAATAATGCATAACCAAGCTAGTTCTCGCTTCTCCATCAAATCATCATTATTTCATAACAAACTAAAAGAGAAAAAAAGAATCTATTTCTACAATATACCGCTTTTACATTATCACACGTTTCTTTTTATTTTTTTCTCATCTAGAGTTCATTTCTTTCTTCGAATTAATAATACTTGTCTCTGAAAGTACTCGAATATATCATCTGAGTTGAGATACGATCAGAGCCCTCATAACATACATCAAGTTTATCGTTCACTAAACGATCATTAAAAAAACTGACCTTACCCCACCCCCACGTGCCTCATCGTCATCGTGTCGGCTTTGGTTGCCGTCCTCGTCGAGAGGATGAATATGTGCAATCTTGCATTCTAGAAAAATTATGACTTAACGCCATAAAAACTATAAACAAAAAAAACATTAGCCTTGTTAGTTCCGAGATGGGGTTCGAGAAAGAGATTTAAAAAAAAAAAACACACATTTATAGAACTTTTAAACAACTGTTTATTACGCATAGAACGATAGTGGACGGGAAGAAAAAGAAAAAAGGGGATTTTCTCAAAACATAGAAGTCGAGTCATAAACACAGGTTTTTAAAAATAAACCTTTAAATACGCAAGACCACGAAAGCGAAGATGAAAACTTAGGTGATGAGGAAATTGTTCTTCCGAATTTATTGTATGTAGAACCTACGTGCGTTTTTACTATCGATTTTTTTTCAGTATAAACAATTTTCGGTTATGCTATTCAATGTTCTAGTATTTTTTATTTAATTCTTGATGAGCATCAAACACACGTTGACCTTTTGATAACTTTTCGATCTGTTTAAAAACATGCTGCATTTAGAAAATGATTTATTTACATTCTGTAGTGAAATAGAGTTTTAAAAATAAACCTTCGTCTTCACTTGTTTGTTGTTTTTTTTTCACTATTTGTTTTAGCTGCCAATCATATTGTAATTAAATTTAAACATTTCTTCTTCCTTAAAAAAAAAACATTGATATAGGTACTTTTTTTTTGTATATTTTTCGTCTTTGTAATAATTATACAGAAATGAGTAATTCAATTAGAGGTGATCTCAGCGAGATCTCGCTATACACGAGGCAAGAGATGAAATGAGGGATAAGCAGAAGCCCATCAATGTGCTGCTTGCTCTCTTATAAAATAAACAATAATCATCAATTTTAATTTAAAGGTCATTCTGGTTAAATTGATATGTACATTTTTATTTGTCTTTAAATAAATTGTTCAGTAAAACGGTACATCTATCTATACCCATATATATGTATATACAAAACAAAATATTAAAATTAAAAATTATTAATTAAAATATGATTCGTCAAAGTATAAAAATGAAAAGTTCATCAACAATCAACAATGATGTGTGTCTTTGATATGTTCAATTGTTCATGAACTTGCAATTATTTTATTATAAAAATGATTTTTGCGGAGCAACAAAATCAGCAATTTTTTTTTTGTGTTGAATTTTATTTTTAAAAATTTATGTCATACTTTTGATTTTATGGGGTTTAAGCTTGAAAAATTAGTTACGGGATGCGGCGATAGAGATTTTATATTAAAAATGTGTCTTTATTGGTTTGCCTTAATTAGTTAAGGCAAATTGGAAAGATTTAGTTGTTTTCTTATTAAGAATATAATTTTTGGAAAAAAAAAACACTTGATAAGATGTTCAAATTGAATTTTCAGTGTTCAACCTTGAGAAAATTTAATTTATTTAATTTTTTCCAATTAACTCATCTGGTTGTTAATTGTGAGATTTTAACAAACTCAAACAGAAATGTATTTTAATACTAAAAAAAAAATTTCAAATATTTGTTCCCAAAATTTTCTTCTATAGGTACAGAATGTTTTTCTAACACTGATTTTGTCACAAAATTGCAAAAAAAAAAGAACTGAGAAAAAATTCTGTTATAAAAGAAAAATATTTTTGAACATTGGAAGCTGACAACTATTAAGCAATATTTTCCTATTTTTGACAGGTTTTAGGCATCTGGTCCCATTGTAGTTGCTTGCTTACTTAGAAAATATTGTTAGATAGTCCCGGAACATATACTAGGTATAAAAATCAGAATTGATACATTAATTTAAATGGGAGAATGGGACCAGTTAGTTTTACAGTTTCAAAGTGCTGTGCTGACTTTCGGTCCTACTGTAGGTGTCTGCCCAGAGTCAGAAAAAATTAGAGACATTGTTCCCTTGAACATATCAGAAAATCAGCTTTGATAAAACAAAGTAAGTTTATTTTGATGCAACTTTAACACTTATTGTTGCTGAAACAGCCTTGGATTCAAGATTTGCAATACCCATTCGTTCATACCTTTTATGTTATTTGTAAACACGAACAAAATTTAGCTGTGATAAAATAACGTATGTCTGCCGCCCCTCTGATCTTATAGTCTATAATAAACCGAACACGCCTAAATCCGTAAGGATTCGTTCGGGAACTTACTTTTTTTAATTTTATAAACGTCAGATTGACTTTAGCGATGCTCAAAAGACGAAGCAGAACTGTATCAACTTTAACTAAATTAAAATGTTGACAGTAAGAACAGTTACTTAACTCGTTTTAAATTTGATAATTTTGTTAATCATTCTACTGTAAAAAAAAAAAAACAATTTATTTAAAACAATTATGAACCTACATATGTACATACTTGTATACACGTAATTTGAAAAAGAAAGATCTCCTGTCAATATTCACAAATAGATAAATCTTATTTTCTCGTATTTGTATAGGTTATGTTATTTCAGCAATAATTCCAAAGCCAATCAATCATTATAGCAAGGATATATAAAGCCTTATTCATACGAATAAAAACCCTTCAAATTCAAGTACTTTCCTATATAAACACATTCATCAATAAACATTTTCCTCCATAATACCCTCTTAGCCTCTCTTATAGTCCTGTTTGTGTAACCTTTTAGCTAATCCCTTTAAATACAAATTTATTGATTCACAATGCATATAAAATCATATATACATATATTTAGCAAAAGATTTAACCTTTGTACATGTACAACAATAACAACAACAACAACAACAATTGTAATCTAAGCAAGCAATTTATCACCAGACACATTAATTAATTTCTTGCTCCATCCACAATATACACACCACCAGTAACAAAACACAGCGCATTCATACATTAAATCAAACAGTTTTGCCCACTGTTCTTTCGCCAAATGTATGTTCCTATCATACAACTGCCGCACCATCATAAATCTAACATTAAATGGAACGCAACAAAACACATATGCTGCTGCTGGTTCTGGGGGCTGTTGCCGCATCTAAAACTTACTTGCATATTATAATCATATTGAAGGAAACAACTATGCAAATGTTCGCAAAAAAAAAGTAAAAAAAAAAATATATATCTACAATCATAATATGTAGATACGTAATGCGTATAATATTGGTTATATTCCAGAGAAGAGAATATAATATTGTATAGAGAAACGGTGTTATTTCTAATTATTATAGGCATACATGCATTCTATTAATGAATGTAATTAATATAAAATTATCTTGAAGCAATTAATATGCGAGACACGTTTATAGCCTTTCGTATATGTAACTGGCCATTAGATAAAGTATACAGTAGTGGCAGAATGTTCTGCAAAGTAACTTTTATAATTTAGTTATATTGAGAATGGTTGGGAAGATTTTGATGAAATTTTTGTCATGCCTCACTGCTAGCTAAGAGATGTGGGTTCTAGTACCTCTCCAGTCAGCATTTTGTTCCTCACACACTGAGGAAAAACTGAATGCAATCCAAACTTACACGTGCATATTTTGCAATCATTACATGTTAAACTCTGTACTGATTACATTCATTTATTACGAGTCAATAGATCAGATGCATCTAGTTATTTAGTGAATACAAATGTTTTGTATTCAGTACATTTCAATAGGTATAGGTCAAGTAAATTGCACCCGACACATAACTTACTATTGCACATAACTTACTATTGCAGTAATACCTGGTATGGCTACCAGGTTGAAAATCTTAATGCACTCATAACAAATCATCTATATTTAGTACAAATGAGTAAAGACTCATAGAAAGATACTTGTACCAAGCACACAACTTTCTATGATGGATACAGGATTTTTATTTTAAAAACTAGATTGTGGAAAAGTCAGAATATGCTTCACGTTATTTGTACTTAGTGATGATTCGAGTGTTAATTTTGGCCAGCGAGGTTTAAATTTTAATTTATTCATAAAACTAAACGTGTTTACTCAGTACACGTCAATGTAAACTACTCTCAAAGTACTTGTGCTCAGCACATTAGTTGTTTGTGATGGCTGTAGGTTTTATTAAAATATATAATGTGATTTAAAAAAGGTTATGTATTGATTACATTGTCCGAGTATGTATAAAAAAAAAGTCAATATAGACTTATTGGTATAATTTATGTCTGTTTTGCGTTCATTCATAAATTTGTCTTAAGCCCCGAATCAAGCAAAACTATAAAAAAAAACCATTTTTTTACGAACTTTCAACGCTCACTGTATTCAAAAACAATATTAAGGCTAAATCAGTAGCACCAACCATTAGCAAAATACCAATTAACATCAAAACTAACGCAACGTAACGTTATAGCTTATAGAGCTACGTATATCCTATACCTTGTTGGTCGAACAAGTTAAAACAAAAAGTCAAACGCCAGTTAAAAGTCTAATCAAATAATATGGCATGGCATTTAAGATGAAAGAACTAAGAAAAACAGAGATAAAAAAAATCCAAAGAGTGTAGTAGCATAGGATTACGATTGAACTAAAAATCAATAAATAAATTACTTAATTAGCATTCACGCCAGATGCACTAATACCATGAAGCAGTAGCAGTAGCAGCAGTTCAAAAGTAATCGCAAAGCAACCAAATAACAAAAAAAAAGACCAGTTTAATTCGCAAAGACTCTGGCACGACAAATATGAACGGAACATAACTGCCATCAAATTAGAGAAGGAGAGGAAGGTCTAAGGGAAGAAAAAAATTCAACTTCTCTATAAGTCAAAGCAAAAACCGTATAAAATAGTTGCCGTCATCGTCATCATCATAGAAGCCGTCCATCGCGTCGTTGGTTGGTCGTCGGATATATAATAATTGCTCAGTGATCCGCTGCAATAGACAGAACGTCTACCATTATGCACTTTTGACAGGCGACAGGCCTAGGGGCAAGGATAACGAGTTTCGTTCTCTATATGTTCTCAGTCCGATACAACGATGCCAATTCCAATTCGAGCCATGAATGGCGAATATAAGCGTAAAAGCTACATTGATTCTAAACACCGAAGTCACACATTTCCAAGTCGAAGTCAAAGTCTAGAAGCCCAGAGTGCTCTCTCTCTCGGCTAATAGCATGACTTGCATTACACACTCGTTTGCTTTTGTAATATGGCTGTCGTTCCGTTACGTTCGTCCGTCTCTCCGTTATAGTAGGTATCTCTACTGTAATACCAACACTACACATACCTCGTGCAATGTGCACACTGCACATGTCGATTGAATATCATATACAGAGACATGACAGGTGATGATTGACAACAGGTAAGTTGTTTTTTATATTTAGTTCGTTGGCGTTGTTTAGTGCTGCTGAACGACAACGGCAAAATGGAAAAGATACGAGAAAATGAAAATGCGTTACATTTTTTTTTTGCTTTTTTTTAAATTCCTTATTTAGACGTTAAAGTCACAAAGTTATTACCACATGCTGAACCCTAGCCTATCGATGTAATTGTAGAACATCGCATTAAATTTCCCAGATATCATCACTTTCACGCGACCAAGGAATATTATACAAGCCATGTCTCGTGTGGTGTGGCCATAGAAGGTTATACCGCTATATGCCCATACTCAAGTTGTTATGAGAAGGCTTAGTTTACACTTTCGTTTTTTTTTTGTTAGTGTCCCTATTATTGTAAAAAAAATGTACAAAAATGTTCTAGAGAAAATATGGCGGACGTAGGTAGAGTGTGGTGGATTTGATGTGTGCGCGTTTGGTATGGCAAGAATTGCATTTCACTTTCACTTGAATTATTATTAGTTTTTTTTTTTAAACGGGGGCAGCGCAATGCGGTGCATTACAGTCATAGTGGCATTTGCCCAGGTCCACTGCACCATGACCAACGGCTAACATCAGAACCGGGGGATAGGTAAATGGATTAATGTTTCTTTTTTTTACAAAAGACCAACAAATTGGTTTTAAGTGGAAATTAATGAATTTAGAGTGCGCAACATGAATTCGCATTTTCATACTTTGAAATTTAAATAGTCAGTACATCAGGGATTCAGAATTCGAAAAATAAATCGCATAGGTATCTACATCATAAATATTTATTTTTTTATGCGCTTTTTAAAAATTATATTTTTAGCAGTATATACCTTCAGAATTTCTTTTGGCGGAAAATATAGAATAAAGTGCATAGTAAATTAATTACATAGCAAACAAAATTGATGGAAAGTTCATTTTGCAACTTGTACGGGCATAGTTATAAAGACCAAATAGATTGATGCCCTGCTCAAAGAGTGAAAAATGGATACACTCAGCACATTAAACGCATCCACTCAGCATTGAATTAACTTTTGTAATCATTACATGTTTACGTAAAATACTGAATGCCTAGATTTATTAGCAATTGTTTATCGAATATATAATTATGTGCAATCATTACATGAATATGTGAGATGTATCTTATGTCTGTGATAAGTTTAGTGTTGTATTGATTACAAATTGTCTGTATTGAATAAATGCCAAAAAAGTTTAAATGCACTTATGTATATATTTATCACAAAACTTCCTGTGATGAATGCAGTTTAAAGTTTGATAGGTAGCACACATACATGGGTGTAATGGCAATATTTGTATTTAAAGTAATATTAATATTGTTTGCCTGTTGCTGATTTCGTTAAGTACTGAGTGAACATGATATTTCACTTGATTTTTGTTTTGTTTTGGTCCAGTGAGTTCCCAAATTACCCTTACACTCGATACTCCACAAGAGTCGCAGCAATAAATCTCAATCAAAGTTGGTGTGCAACAGACAAGGTTCTTGAGCCGCTTGCCATCTATAAGGGCGTTTGGCTTTCTGATATAGGGTAAGGCGATGTACTTGAAAGTGAATTAGTATTCTGTAATGAAGATAGCGCCATCATAAAAAAGATTTTATGAAAAAGCAAACGACCGAGGTTTTAAAACTGTGGCGGAAGAATGGCAACTCCTGGTTTACAGAAATGCAAATCCAACTTCTTCTTAAATTTCTTTCTTTCTTTATGTTCTACTTCTTCATCTTCTTTGCTTTGTTCTACTTGTTAATCCTTTTCTTTATACCTACTTTTCTTGTTCTTTTTCTTCTTTTCCTGTTCTTGGGTTATTCAAAAGCCAACAATTGTGTTAAGTGCTTTCTTACAAACGTCGATTTTTACGTCTGCTTTTTTTCGGTAATAGTGTTGGAAATATCGGCCGTTTTCTATTGCATTTTGAACGAAGGCATTTTCTAAGCATTTTTTTTATATTAGTAGGTATCAACAAAATGTTCTAAAATGCGACCTGATCCCAAACAAAAGTGTCCATAGTCCTTATACTAGTATCAAACAATGTGTATCTCAATCAACTTAAAAAACTATTAAACTTTCCCAATTGATTTTTTTATTTACGACTCTTTAAATAAATAGTTGCCACTTGATTCCAAAACAACAAAATAACCTAATCCATACTTGTCCTTCATTCTCATTGAAATAAAATAGCTTTTGTCAAAAAGTCAACTTCTTTATATAGAAGGCACTTACTACAAATTTTTAGCTCTACTTCTAATCCAACACCCAATAAAGTTATAGCCATCAAAACTATTTTATGTTCGAACACTAAATGGGGGTCCATAAAACAAGTATATGGCCATTGCCAAGTTGTAAAGGAAAAAAACAATAAATACATATACACAAATATCCAATCGCATGTACAATCTAAATGGTAGGTATATGGGAACAAACAAAAAGCAAGCACACAATATGTCCACAAAACTAAAAGAAGTATCGTCTACCAAAAACCCCCTCCCCTTCCTATCTTGTCAAGGGTATAAAAACAGACACCCCCTCTGAGGCAGTAAATTTTGAAGAAAAAAAAATTCACACCAAGCAATCATCCAAAGTGTAAGTAAACTTGGTACGACTACGGCAACGACAAACCCCCCGTCGTCGAACGGAGAAAAAAAAACTTCGATGAAAAATACAAAAACATCAGATAAAGTAACTGTCGTTAAGACGAACATATCGTAAAAATCGTGGTTCCTTAATAAAACATCTCTTAGGGGTCATGTCGACCGAGTGTTGTTTCGCCTTGTTTTCTTCCTTTTATCCTGCCAATCCTCCATCCTGATCCTGGACACGCCGTAGTTTCTTTTCGGCTTATGGTGAACTGTGTTGTGATGTCACTGTGTTGCTGTCGTTGAGTTTATTAGCTTTATCGGTTCGAAGAGGGGTGCGTGATGTATATAATTCAAGAAGTAGTGTGCTCCCTTTATGTGTTTGCAAAAAAAAGATATTAATTTCTCAAAGATACAGTTTTTTTCTTTATCTGGCGATGTTATATCTTTCCGGGACGAGGGTGCAATGAACTCTCGAACATCGACTTGTTTGAGTGCAAAAAACTTATATCTATGTAGAACGAAACGAACCAAACCAAACCAAACGAACGAATATCTATTTGGAGGTGATTTATTGAGTGGACTTGGGACACGTAGCCAAATGAACTCGCACAGATTCAGATACCTACAGCCATCAGCCAAGTCATCAGCAGCTGATGCAAAAGATGAAACGAATTTGCATTTGACCACAAAGTTTGGTATAAAGTGGGTAGGGCGTAGGGGTAGTGCGGTTGGGTGGTGCAACCTGTGAGGCAGAATACGTGAACGTGCAGCAAATAAATCGCATTAACCGACAATTTTTCATTTTCATTTTAATTTTATTTATTTTTTTATACAGTTACACGTTGTTGCCTCGAAATGTATTTTTAATTTGTCGACGCGACGTCGTCGATGTCGTATATATGTAGTTCATTCAAGTCCCTCTTCCTTGTCATTAAACCACAAAACGTGCGAAAAAGTCGAGCGAATTTCAAAAGTGCTTCTGATGAGGTTCTCAATTTTCTCACCTCACCTCACCTCGCTACACCTCGACATATTGTGTTGAGTTTTGGCTGACTCTACCGACCTCTCTATTTATGTAATTTGGTTGTAAGGATCAGGGATGATTGCTGCTACTGCTGATGCCGGCTGTTTCATATATGTAAGTATGCTTGGTGATAGTTACAGCTTCTGTGATTCTGAATTCTGAATTGATGCCAGGGAAGCTTTGATACGACCCTACGACCACGACCACGACGACGACAACGACACCGACAGACGCGACGATGAAAATATTTTTATGTGGTTTCCTGTTTTTTTTTGTTCTTTTAAAAATTTTGTTTTCGTCTGTTTTTAAGGAGGATAAAAATGTCTGTGCAATTAAAATATAAAATTGCTGGCGGATTCCGAACGAGTTGAGGTTAGGTTTGCTTTATTTTTTTGTTTCAATTTTAAAATTTGATTTTTGTTGCCATTAAGTGAGACTATACACATGTGCACGCAATACAGCGCTGGATTTTATTACAATGGCGATACAGTATTGGTTGCACAGTTTATATACAAAAATAAGTTGATCGATCAAAATTTTTGTAATCATTACATGTTGAAATGTTTAATGGTTACATGAATATATTAGTCTATAAGTGATTTCTTTTATTTATTACATGAAAACAGATATCTGAAAAAAGTTCAAGATAATGTACTGAGTGCAAGCTGATCTGTATTCAGTACATATCAATACGGACTCGGTGCACTTTGCTTGCATTCACCACATAACTTGCACTGATGAGTGTATTTTTTGTATCGATGGCATAAGGAATTCAACTATTTTTGTAGTCATTGCATATTTTACTGAAGCTTATTGTTATGCACTGAGTACATATCGTTCTGTTGTAAAAAAAAATGATATACTCTGTATAGACTTATTAAGACCGTATAAATTTTTACTTAGTCAGTACTTGACGATTTTATAAAAACCAAGAACACAAAATTTACAGTTCTGTACTGAGTGCCGATCGAGACCTCCACAAATTAATATTAAGGCCTCTTAGAACCTAAATCCAGCCTTAAGTTTATTTATTTTTTTTTTTTACTAAAGTTGTATCTTTTTGTCTTTCTCTCTGATGTGGTCGGTCATCATCGTTTGTGCAAAAAAGAAATCATCATAATTATCATTATCATGGCATGAGGGTTCCATTTTTAACAGGGGTTCCATTTTATTATTTTTTTATTGGTTGTATGATTTTATTAAGGCCGTTATGTAATTACTGCCTGAGCTTGCAACACTGTGTCTGATAATGGATTAAGTAATGTCATTCTGTTTGTGCATATTTTTTTAAGTTTTTACTTCTGTTTTTTTTTTTTTTGATTGTTGGGTCAAACAAAACAAAAAACGACAATGTGAATTTAATGAGAGAGCGTACGTTTGGCATGGGTCTGATGCAAGTCTCACCCGCAATTATTACATTTCGACCTTTTTGTTTCTACAAAATGATACACATATATGTATATCTATTAGCAGTATACAGGATAATTTGCTGCTGGCTGAGCTTAACTGATCCAACACCAACTGCGACATTGTAAGTAAAGCATAAAAACTTTTAAAGCCTGTGGGGCAATTGAATTTTTATATTTAATTGTTAAATCGTGAAAAATTATATTGCTGCAATTTAAAATTTAAAATAGTGACTGATGTTAATCTGAGACTTAAAAAATACAATTGAAGTAAATTGAAAGAATATAAATACAAATTGACCAAGTTCAGGAGAAAAAAAGATTAATTTTAAAAAGTAGGTATTTTCATATTTTAGAATGCCCTTAGTTCAGTAAAATCAATTAAAAAAATAGTGCTTTTCTAATTTTTGTTTTAAATGGCAGAGGTGAGGTTCATGTTTAACATACTCAAAGTCTGCAGAAAAAAAAATAGGTAGTTAAAAATTAGTTTTTTCTTCTTTGACATTGAATTGCAAGTATTGGTCTTGTTTTTACTTCAAATGATAAATTTTAGAAATTTTTTTTAATGTCAATAATTGCCTTATCCATGATTATTTTTCTTGTTCTTACATAATTTATGTACAGTATAACGTCCCCCTTATCTTTCCATTTAACCAATTCCATTATTATTGTCAATTTTTTAAAAACTTTTTTCGATTTTTTTTCGAGAAACGGTTCTACATATTATTTTACTTCATTATAAGTATTTAATTACCACTCTGATACGAAGAAACATAAAAAAATATTGCATGCACAAAAAAAAAAATTGACAAAAATAAAGTGCGTATACGCCCTGTTGTACCTATAACTGTTTCAACGATAGTTCGACTTAGGTATAGTTCGACTTAATGCACGAATTTAAGTTTTAAAAACTTGACACTAAATGCAGTTTATCTTATAAATTTGGTAACCTACTTAATGGTGAATTCTTTTTTTCTGGCAAAAACACTGATACAATTTTTTTCTTTGCGAAATAAACAAAAAAAAATATTTTTTCGTTTCAGCTGAGACATACAATTAACAAAACCAACATGTCTTAGCCTCAAGCCATCAATATACTCGTACCTATTTATATTATTGACAGCAAGAATTTAATCTATAATATTTTTGTTCGTGTCAAGTTGTTAAGTACACACTTAACGTGCACACCTTAAAAATAAAATACCTATTATACAGAAAGACAACAAAAATAAAATAAAATAAAATAAAATTCAAACACGATCGATTATCGATTAACAATCATCTAGCAAAGTATCTGTGAATATTGTAAACTTTATTTTATTTTGTTTTCTATGATTACAAAAATTTCACGCTCTATTTCCATTCAATTGTACATAGATTTACTATAATATCTTTTTCGACGAAAAATAAAGACAAAAGTCTAATATAATTGAATATCGATTTATATCGATATCTATGCGAATTGCGAAAGAAAAAAAAATTAAGTATTAGTATCTGCCAACATTGCTTCAACTCAATTAGTCACACCCACATAAAATGTCTTTCTCAGTGAATATTGATAACTACTCTACGTTATCCACAGTCTTGCTCTGTGTATATCTATCTTTGAGATAGAAAAAAAAAACTATTTCAATACAAACAGTAAATCACCTCGTTGTCGTACAGTCGTCGTCGGTCGGAGCTAAGAACTTCCTGAAATACAATTAAATTTAGCATAGATACACGTTATCCACTATTCTCATCACCACCTCCCCTCTCTATTATTGAACACAACACACAATCGTTACAGTTAAGATACTTTTCATGACGACAACAACCTAATTAGCAAACGATATTATTAATGGATATACGATATACCTATCTCCCTAAAATGCCAATAGCGGGTTAAATGCAAATTAAGCAATATTTAGAACAATATTCTACCCGCTGCTTGCTCGCTGCTCCGCCTCCAAATGTTTCTCATTAAAAATATATTATCTTCTTCGCAGCAATATTGTATCTATATGGTATATAATTATATACTACTGTTCATGGTATCGAACAAAGTTTAAACTGCCACTGCTTCCACTAAACTTCTATGCACGTAACTACCCAAAAGTATCTCCAAACTAATATGCAGTTAATTATAATTCAATTACCTTGTGTACGTGCGCCAAATTTTCGATTAGAGGAAGCTTAATGTATATACCTTTACACAGTAGAAGGGGTAATCCCAATCCCCAAAGTTGTGTTTTTGCACATTGCTTGCAGAATATTTAAAAAAGTGTAAAGTATCTCTAGTTTCAAGGGAATAACGTATGATGGAAGTATCTTTTAAGTTTTTAAATATTCACGAATAAAAATTGGGTTAGGTTCCTATACGACGACAACACAACATGATACAATTCTGCACAACACTTTTCTGATGTAGGTACTGCTTAATGATTTAAAGGATCATTAGACTTGCGAGGAGAAGTCTCTTGATAGCCGATCGATCGATACAGTGATGTCGTAATAAATTCCTAGCCGTAACCATGTAATGGCTGTTTGAATAGCCTTTAAGTGAAATGTGACACTTGTATGGCTATTGGTCGCCACAGCGTATTCTGAATTATAAGTGATTTCACGTACGATATTTTTGAATGTTCGAGTTGGAACTTTGGACGTATCTATGAATCTATCAACCAAATGAAGGTTCTTTCTCAGGGATTTTGTGAGTTTGGATTGAATATGGGTTCGGTTGAAGGCGCCTCGTTATGTAAAGAGATACAAACAAAAAAAAAATAAACGACTGTATACACAACTCATTTGGTGGCATCAGGTCTTATTTCTTCGCTTTTGCGTTCACAAAGTTTAATGATCCACAATCATGTGGTATTGTTATTATTGTGTATGCATGTAGTGTATGCTCATAGCTAGAGGCGTTTGATTCATGAGCTTTTGCAGCTGCCATAAGGTTGTGACATTATGCGAGAGAATGAGCCAACATAAATATTTTCTTTTCTTTAATTTTTTTTTTTCTCTTGTTTCTTTCACATAAATCATTGGAGGAAAAAGATTTTTTGAGATGACTCATTCATCGGTTAGGCTGTCAAAATAATTTGGGGGAGGAATTTGACATTTTGGACTTTGCAATATTTGTTTTTTTTTTGTTTGTTTGTTGTTGTTGTTTGTAATTAATGAGCACTCAAGGGATTACAATGTGCCTTTAGATACCACTTTCCCTTCAAATTCTTGATGGGAAACATTATTAAAATGGAGGATAAAGTTTTGAGGGAAGCAAGCAATCAGACCCCGTCTATTTATTCTTGTCGTGGGTTATAATAAAATTTAAAGCAACAAGCCGATAAGTTAATAAATGTTGCAGTTAAATAAATACGTGATGTGAAATTTTTGTTTATTGTTGGATTTAATATTTAAGACATGTGGATTTGCTATATTAGTAATAAAAATCATATGGCAGTGCTTGGTAGAATATTAAGATTATTTTTGTTTTGAAGCTTTATATACATATATGGAGTTTATTGGTAAAGAAGAAAACAACTAGAATGTCTTTGAACGAAAATTCGAACAGTTTTTGAAACTTTGGAATGATTTTTAATCTTTCTGCAGGGAACTGCGATTCTCCGCAGGGTTATGAATCTTGATGACAGATTGAATATCATACTTTGGAAATATGTATGTATAGCTTGTAGAAAAAATGATTCGATTAAATAAAATCTTGAAAAAATTATTAAATTAGAAAATGAACGACAGAAAACCACCACAAAAATTGGTTGATTAAAAAAAAACGTACGGCCATCGATACATCTTCAAAAAATGTGGCTACATAAATAAAAATAAAAATAATATGACGAAAATGTTAGAAAAAATAAATTTTGTCATGAAAAATTTGACCCATCATTTTATTATAGCAAAATGAGATCACGGTGGAAAAAGTTGGCATTGTGACTCGACTCAGTGCCGTAAAAATTTTATTGAAGGCATAATTGTTCAATAAGATCGGATTGAAGTTTTTGTTGAGAGGAACCTATTGTTAGTGATTTCAACCATTTAATAAACAGACAAATAAAAAAATATTTTTTTCAAAAATGTCCACGGATTAAATTGGTTTTTTTTGTTTCAAAATCGATTTTTGACCTCACTATAAAAATGTTGAAAATGTAGGTTTATACATACATACATACAAAATTAAAAAAAAAAAGTTCGGAGTTTAATTTCATATTAAATAATTTTAAGGAAATCAAAAAAACTTGACAACATTGTTATCAAAACATTTTGAAAAAAAACAGCATCTAAATAAGAGCAAAATTGTGCGACACAGTAGTACATTTTATATTGACTCTAAAGAATTCAATTCCGCCATTTTCCTTTCGTCCTGATCTGTTTTTTTCATGTTAAGCCCCAACTCCAAGAAAACAATTTCTAGAGAATTTTCACATAAATACAGAATACGTATTTAACAATTTCATCTTATTAAAAATTTCATTCAAGAATATTTTAATATTAAATTTAAAAAATCCTGGACACAAAATGTCAAGTGACACTTGAATCCTTAAACAACAAAAAGGAAAAACAAAAAAAAAAACCTCTTCTTGTTAAATTAAAATCTCCGCCGGACATTCCTGAATTGAACCTTCTTTTTCCAATTCAAGCCAATTATACAGAAAAATCATGAATCATATTCAATGAATTCTTAATAAGTCACGTCGCACTTCCTCTCCAACTCAACTCGAACTCTGATATTTTATACTTAAATGACAACCTATCAATGAGTATCGAACAAAAATAACTCTGTCAGTCACTGAACTGAATTACTTCCCGCGAGACAACATTTACCCAGAATAAATACCTACCTTCGTATAAAATAAATATATCTACGTATTAAGCAAGATATTGTAAAGGTAGGTGTAGGTATTCTTAAGGGCACACCAAAGTATATTTAAAATATATAAAAAAAAAAAACGAATCCATACCATTCCCATCATTGTCGTACAGGCGAAGTCGAACAATTCGATGTCGTCGTTGTTGAACGTTGTCGCGGAGTCGTCAATATAATTCTACCCATGACCCAAAACTTTCACTTAAAATCCGTGGCAGTACCTCTATACACACCATAAGCAACGTCAACTCCAATTTGTAAGTCATTCGATTGTCAATTGGGGCGGTTAAAATATGCATGCAAACAATCTCGCCCCACGAGCCACGACAGTCAACCAACCCAATCCATCCCACCCCGTTCTCACTCGATCACGGTGTATATCTCTTGCTCCTGAAGGCCGCAATGCCACGATGAGAAAAAAAAATAAAAAATCACACATTCATACATGAACTAACAAAAAAATATACGAGTATAAAAAAAAATAAGGAAAAATCCAACAATAACATTTTTACGGTCTGCAATTTTTCTGCGGTATGACTGGTGAGTGAAAATCGATTTTTGAGATATATTCGCCTCATCATTCAAACTGAGGCAAAATCCAACCGAGGAGTAAAAAAAAAAATATAGATCAAAACCCCGCAGCTCACATCCGCACAAAGCGATGCAATTTGTCAACCCCGCCGCCACCATCATCCTTGCCACCGCACCGCCACTGCCGTAACACACCCGCTCTCTCTCTCTCGCTCTCTCAGATTTGGTTTGAACGGACACAAATGAACTGAAATGCTTTTCATGTTTTGTATTTTATTTATTTAATTTTTTTGTTGTTTTTGAAAAATCTATAAATTTATCTCAAATTGAAAATAAATTTCCACGAATTTTTTTTTTTTTTTTTTTTTGAAAAATCAAAATTAGCAATTCATGTTGCCGGTATCCGGATAAGTGGGATGGATGCCCTCGCGCGAATGAATGAGTCAAAGACCGATGGTGGTGGTGATGGTTTGAGCATAGAACCAAAATAAACGTTTTTTTTTATTATTTATTTCAAAGCTCCCTGGGTTATATGTGGCGAAGTTGCAAGGACTTTTGTTTTTCTTTTTAATTTATGCAATCATGCTGCATTTATGTCATATGGATCTAGAGATATTTATACAAAAACACCATCGCTTTGAGTCACAGAACAAAACAAAAACAAAAAAAAGATGAAAGAGATACAATTGGCATGAGTTAGCTTTATTTATGCGTTATTCAAAAAAAGAACTTATAAATATAAAAATATCTCTCTCAAAAATGCGTTTGTTAATAAATTAAGTTAGTACCTTGTGTGTTTGTATTTATATCTCAGGAAGAAAATTTATATTTTTAATTGAAATTTTTGGCATTTGGCTCTCATCACACATGTCGTGTGTTATGCGAAAATATATAATTTCTAAATTAAAAACATGTTTTTAATAAAAAAAAAGACATATGTAGATACAAATGTATAGTGTACAATGTACATATTTTGGAAGTGTCCACACAGAATGAAGTATTTTTAAGGCTTCTGTATATAGTGTGCTTTGGAGGGGATCACCAAACAAAGTATTTTTGAACGTTCTGCGCCTATTTTAAGTGCGATTTATTTAGAAAACGTGCTTTTATTAAAAAAATGAATAAATTTTAATTTAATTTCTTTTTATTTGCAGACACTAATCAGATGATTCCAAGTGTATTTTTTTTTTGTTCATGTGTACTTCTATATTGTGCAAAGTGCAGTTTAAAAAAAAAAAGAATTTTCTTTTCCGAATTCCTGAAGCTAAAAATAATAAATAAATTTTGTTGGACGCTTTTTTTTTGTACGAGTGAATAAAGTACCTACCTTATAAATATATATATGTGTACCTGTACATACAAAATATATGTCGAGTTCATTACGTATCGACAAAACAGCATGAATTGCAAGTTTATTGTGTAGCTGCTGCTGTTGCACTATTGGATAAAATTTTTTTTATTTATTTATTTATCGATACAATTTTTGTCAGTTTGTTTTTGTTTTATTTATTTTAACGTCGGACGTTTTATGTAGGTAGTAAGTTGAGGATATGGGACGGCATTGACATGTCATATGAGCACAGCACGATCTAAATTCACTACTGAATCACTGCATTGTCCTATAACAATGGGATTGAATAAACCTTAAGTTGGAATAAAAGCAAAAAGTTGCTTAGAGACTTATTTATAAAATTAAGCCACAAGAACGATTTCTGACAGAGTCAAAAAGACATCCCGTGATGAAATAATTTAATTTTTTATTTATGACAACTTTAGAAAAATCCAGATGTTAAAATTTAAATAAGTCGATATTTTAAAAATACAATTTGTGTCATGATTCATTTAAATTGAAGAAAAAAAAATTGTTCATATGTAGGTATTTCAAGTTAACTTCCACTCTTTAAAATATCTGCCCCACTGTGCATCGATATCGTTGTTATTTTTGCTGCTAGTAATTCTAGTGTTTTTGTGTGCCAATTGCTCATAAACCAAAACAAATGAATTCGTTTTATGTTGGGTCGGGTTGTATTTTTATTTTTTTGTTTATTTTATTTTATATTTTTTCACAAGGTATTTTGTTATTGCTTTTATTAGCAACCAATATCAATTTACTATAAAAAATATTTTTTTTTTGTTCATATTCATGTGGTATGAGTTATGTTGACTCAGGTTATATGAAAATCAATTGACTATAAATTTCTCAAAATTCCAATCAAACAAAAAAAATTGTTAAAACTAGAATAGGTATTTTTAGTCCATGAAAGGCTAAACAATTTCTGAAGAGCAAATTTTCAGAAATGGAATATGCTAATTTGATCAATCAAAAGCAGAAGATTTTAATATATCAAATGGTTTTCTCTGTGCTTAGAAAATTTTAAATTTTTAAATAAAATGGAGACCAACGTGAGTTTACCAAAACTTTGGCATTGGTTAAAATACATATTAAACAGTACTGCAAATTGAAATAATTCAGTGAAGTAATGTGTCTTTAACTTCCAAATATTGAAGCGGTTGCCAATCAAAATAAATGGCGCCCAACGTTTGTATCGTAATTTTATTTATTTGTGGGCTCACATAAAGTTTTTTTCTTGTTTTTGAAAACTAAAAATATACTACTTAAAACCCCCAAAAAAAAGAACTCTTACTACCACTTACGAGCTTCAGTGAAAGAATATAAAATAGCGCCCAACGTTGGTTTATTTAAACTATTTTTGGATTTGATAAATGTGACATTGATTGTTGATTGTTTCCTACGTATAATTGTTTTAGGCATAATTATGTCAACACAATTGTATCAATATTTTCCTGTTAAACACTAAATTAAACATAAACTCTACTTTGTGATTTTTAATAGGTACTAAGGATTTTTTTCAGAAAAAGATTGCTTCAGACCTTTTTTTATGCAATTTACCTAAAAAATATTCCAAGATTATCTAATATTTAAGAATATTCAAAAATCATAAAAACCGCTTCAAGAGTTCAAAGAAGGATTTTTTTCAGAACCAAAAAAAAAAAAAACAAAGTAAAAATGTTTCATTACTTTTTCCCAAGAACCACTCTCATATTGCAAACAAAAAAAATCAATTGACGTTTCTCACTATAAAAACCGCACCCAAACTTTAGCAAATCGATATTGTCATCGTCATATCCTTCCCATAGACTTCATCATTTATGTACCTATATACCTTATCATCCACAGCAAAAGCGCCACAAGCAATCCTGCTTCAATGCAATCACAGAATTTGTACTAGGCTATTTTGAAATTGAACGAAAATTACCTCATTGCAAACTACTCGTATCCATAGGTAGGATATTTTTGAGGAGACATAAAGGTAAAATTGAAAAATTGTAAAATACCCTGAAGAGAATTTTTATTGTCAAAATATCGACGGAGAACAGAGAGAGAGAGACACACAGAGAGAAAAAACTACAGAACCATCAGGATAGTAAATTGAAAAAGGTTTTTCATTTTATGCTTTTCTAAAGAAAATAAACAACTTAATACAAATTTTCAGGAATCAAGAACTAAAGAACGATTTACAGTTGGTTTATTTTCAAATACCAAGCACAAAAGCATCATCTTTGAATTTATACATTTCATAATGGACTCCTGTTTAATTAATATTTAAAACAAGAATCCATGCAAATCACTTTATGAATGATACAAGTCAAATCAGAGAAGGTATTTGAAATTCCAACTTCAATCACTTTCTTCCGGATTTTCATCTGTAACAAGTTATTTCTAGCGCACTGCACCGACTATGGCACTTTCCATAAGCAAAAACCAATCCAATCCATCTTTGCAACCATCAATCTATCTATGAATGTATCTGCACCATTCAACACACAATTATCTAATCTTCTGACAAGTCCAAGTGAAACATTACTATAAAAGGACAGATAATGAGAGTAAAAGTCTTGGACCGGTGTTGTGTAGACCGTTGTTGTCGTTGTCGGTGAGCGATGGACGTTGTGCCTGCTGAACCTGTTTGCACTGAATGCGTTATTAGTTCAAGCTTCGATAAAGATAGAAAGATACTCGAGTATCTTTGCAGTATCGTGCATAGCTAGGTACTCCAAAGATAACAAAAACCCATCCATCCGAGAGTTGAATTTATAGTGTAGGTATGTATCTTCTATCTGCCATGGGATGTCTATAGTGTGCCGTTTGAGGTACAAAGACAGGACAAGACAGAACAATAACGTATAGGTCGTTCGTCAGCTATTGGTTGTCAACGTTTGTCTCATCGCATCGATACCTCATTACATAATTGGGTATGTAGGTAGCTCTTGGTGCATTTTATTGTTTGCCATAGAAAGCGGAACAACAACAAACTAGCACTATCTCTTGACATCCCATAGATAGTATAGGGTTCTTATACTTCTGGCCTCCACTGTAGACAAGATGACGACAAAACATCCATTAAATGACTTTCAGTCTGGATGCAGCTGGTGTGTTAAGAGCTGACTGTGCAAGCATCAGCTCCACATCGCTAATATGAGGAGATATGAGGAGTAAGAGAGGACATGTTGTCCTCTCAAGTATCTGAAAATGGCAAGGAAAATGTATATATATAGCATCAGAGCAAAAAAAAAAACGAAATAATATAAAAATACGAGACAACGAACGGATGAAAGGAAACGGAGAGTGGGATGTTTTTCTTTGCTTTTCCTTTAAGGATACACCAGATCATATAAATATTACTATGTATAGTTAGTAGGCTATATTCGTAGGTGGTGTATATTCCATGTGATGCAAAGACGGGTAGGAAACATAAATATTTATATTTTGCTTTACTATAAAATATACACACAAGGGGTCGCTTTCATTCGGTCGTCGTCGTCATCGTCATCGTCGTCTGTAGGTGGTGGTGTAAGAGTACATACCTCCTCTGTTACTGATGCCTTTGGGGTGGTTATTTCAGCTGTAAATACATTGCCGGACTGGGTTCGTTTATTTTTTTTTTCTTTTGGGGGAAGGTTAAATCTTATAACCGAAAAACAAATATTCGGATATCAATAAGGAAACAAATTGCCAACAGAGGGAGTGAATAACAAAGAAGGGTGAGGATAGTAATTTTGTGTTTTGTTATATTCTCTTAAAACTTAAATGACAGCTATTGGAATTGAATAGTATTCAAGTCTGCTGCAAAAGTAAGGACAACATTTGACAATATTCTAAATGGCGCCCAACGTGGATTTTCTGTAAAGTTTTTCTTTGTTCATTAAAGCTTAGTTCCATAAAAAACAAAAACATTCAATGTCATTGAAACAATATTAAATCTGTATTTATAATTGTTTTAAATAACACTCAACGTAGGTTTGTCAAAATCTTTTTCCTTAATTTCGAATTTGAAATGGCGCCCAACGCGGGCTTACAAACATTTATTTGCTTCTATAATCCAACACTTTTAAACTAAAGCTTAATTCAAACAGAAATATGTAGTTCTTACAAACTGTAAACATTTTTTCGGAGAACTATCCAAAACGTGATAAATAACATGCTTTTCAAAAAAACATTATAAGATGGCACCCAACAAAAGAACTATAAATTGTTGCCGAATTTTTTTATATTTTTTTTTGACAAAAAGCCGGAGAAAATAATATCGTTTCAGAAATTTTTCTGAATTTTTTTCCACTTTCACCGTGTATAGTTTAAGGCTACAATTATAAATTTCCCTAAATGGCGCCCAACGTTTGCCTTAGCTTAATTGGCTTTGACATAAATCTTCACTGCATACAGCTAAAATTGTGAGACCTTATTTGAATAGAAAGCAATCAACTATTTTTTTGAAAGAAACAAAATCGATTCTGGGGTTGGTAAGACCTTTTCGTGGTTCCAATGGTAAAGCCTTGGACTATTTATTGATTTTTTTTTTATATTTCTTTCATGAAGTCACTTTCAGCCTTCGTTTCCAAATTACACTGAGGAGATTGCCCCTCGGAATAATTGCAAACGACTGAAACTGATTTCTGAAGAACTCGCAAATAATACAACAGCAAAAAAAAAAAACGAAAACTCTGCGCCGAGAAAGTCAAGTAAATTGCAGGCCTTGTGTAGAGCGTTTTCGAGGGTGGTGGAAGTGCAATGCAATTCGAAGTAATATTTTTTTTTTATTTTCCACCCTTGGCACTGACATCATTGTTTCATTGTGATGCAGGTCTTACAAAAAAAAAAAAAATCACAATGTAACTGTATTTGTCGACGTCAATGGCGGCAGGGATGATTGCAAAAAAAAAAACCAGGAAAGGGAAAATGGATTCTTCCTCCTAGCAAATCAGCCGACTTAAGTGTATGTCGGGAGTTAAAGTTCGTGTGATGATGATTACTTTGTACGCTGCAAGACCTTCAACACCGAGAAGCATCGTTTCAGGCTGGCTAAGTCTGACTCGTACAATATTAATGTCTGTCTAAAGTTGTGATTTTGACTGATGGCTTACATGGGTAAGCCATTTAACTTCCCAAACAAAAAAAAGACCCACGAACAGATAGACGACCGATACGATGGCGGCAGCGAAAATGACAAGGAAAGCTAAGTTACAAAATCGATAACGCAATTATGGCGGGAGTTGTTCTATACAAATGACAGAAAAAAAAGTCAAGGAAAAAGGTTCGTTGTTTTTTTTTTTTGGAAAAAGCATAAACGAATTTTTAAGGCAAGCTACGCGTAACATCAGCGACAGATGAGAGAGTATTTATTCTTTTCTGGTTTTTTTTTTTTACGGCAAAGTTTAAAGAGAGGGCGGAGTGGTGGTGGTGAAGATTTGAGATTTTTATGGTTCTGTTTTTTTTTTTTTGCTTTGGAGTTTTATTGTTGTTGTTGACAGTGTTTAAAGTGCCACGTGGTGTTATTGTAATTAGGGATATATAATTTTTTTTTATTTCATTCTTCGGGAGTTTAAGAGTTTTCGAAACAAGTAAATGAACTTAAAAAGCAAAGACAAAGGTCACGGGGGATGATTTGTTTTATGGACTTTTTTTTTTTGGTTTAAAGCAGAATGAGATGATGTAGTTGAACTTTAAGAAGATTCTTAATGGCTTTAAAAGTAAAGTTCATGTTGAAAGGAGAACATGACGAAATGATTTATGTCAACAAATTATTCTTAAGGAAAAAAAAGCTTTTTAGATTTGTATAGACTTTTTTGTGCGAAGACAGATGGGAATTTTATTTGTATTCTGTTTTAGTGATGATGCTTAGGGGTTTTGTGTTTTATGTTTATTTTTAAATTTGCAAAAAAAAAATGAATTTTAGCTAATGGAAAGTCTTTTAAATTTAGTCTAGCGATTTCATATAATGTTTTAGTTTAACCGCCCTATAATTCAGCCACTTAATCCAGAGATTAAAATTTGAATACAGATGTATCTAATGGATATCCGTATAAACATCTCTGGACAGTGTTGTAAATCTGATGATTTTTCATTTGAAAATACAAAAACGTTAACATTTAAAATAAACAACGAATAGCTGTATAGATAAAGAAAAAAAATCGTTAAATGGCGCCCAATGTGGGTACTATGAAGTTTTTTATTTCAAATACCAAATGACTGACGGTTTTATATTTTCTCTTTCGATTAAATCATCTCTAGGTCGGAGTTATAATAAAGTATAATTTGTAAGTATAAAATGGCGTCTTACGGTTCGATTGAATATTCAATTTCAATATAGAAGCGTTAATCTAACTAATTTTTTTATTTTTATTGCAGAAAAATATTTTTTTTAGCAAGATGGCAAAACTTTTTTATGTCGTTGGCCTAGTCTTAACATTTTGTACCGATTAGAAAGTTATTGAAAAATACCTTTCAATTATTTTATTAATACTAAATGGCGCCCAACGTGAGTTTGCCAAGCCTTTACTAATGGTCAAATGAAAATAGAATGAATACAATGAAATCATTGATATTACCGTTACGTGAAGTATTGAGGAAATTATTCTTTTTATTGTTGAATGGCGCCCAATGTGGGTCTTAGAAATTATTTTTTTTTTTACTCAACGGATGATTATTTTTTCTTTAAACAACAGAAAATTATTGCCATCATGACTTTATTTATTATTTAAAAAAAAAAAATATTGCGACCAACGTGAAACTTACAATATTAAATATTGATATTTACTATAAAAAGATGCAGCGAAGGACAAAAAAACTCCTTGATTAAACAAACACAACAAAGTTATGTTGATTGGACTTTTTTTAACTTTTCTATTACTCTGATTGCTTTCGAACATTTGCTTTTCTAAAAATAACTTTTTATTAAAAAAAAAACGTTAATAATCAAAAATAAAAAATAACTCATAATAACTCATTTCAATTTTCAGAATCCCAGAAATCCAGAAATAATAATTAATAATTGAAGCAATTTATTCCGACACTTCTAAAATTTGAAACCATCAAAATATAATTTTATCGCATAATATTCCCAAAGTGTCACCGAGCATGGAGCTGGTGGGTGGGGGAAACAGAAAAGTGTTGCAAAGACGAATTATAAATAATTCTCATTATATCTTCCCTTTAACTTCCATTTTACCTTTTTCCTACACCTCTACACTTCTACCCACACCCATACCCATCTACTACTTAAGGTTGTAAAAATTTTCAATAGCTTGGCAATTTTCTTTTTAAACTTCGCATAAATCATACTTTAACCTTTTTTTTTGTGTCGTTTTGTCAGCCGAAAGCAACCTTTTATAATCGCTCTCGAAGTAAAAAAAAAAACTTTGTTTTTGAAGTTGTTCTTTTCAAAACAACAGAGATAGACAAGTAAAAAAAAGGAGCAAACAGAACATTAAGTCGCTTATTTCCCACTTTCCAAGTCTAATAATGGTTAAAGTTATATTCTTTATTTTTTTTTTCGCTTCTAGATCCTCCCCTCTTTGGTAAATAAATAATAAAAAAAACACCAAACAAACACCTTAACACCTTCACACTCCAATGGATCTAAAATGAATGACAAAAAAAATCAACATCAGCAGAAGCAGAAAAGAAGCAATACATTCCCCTGTTGCCTCTCAAAACCTGAGCCTATTTGCACAAAACTGTCGTTTTTTTTTTTTTGCCTATTTTTTCTCATTTAACATCATATTCACTTCGAAGAGAGCTTAGCCTTAACCGGAAATATCCATAACTAAACTTTTATGCATCCCCTTTATACATATACCCCTCTCGCTTCCCAACCCAATGCCCACATAAAAAAGTTCATACCTACTCTGGCTGAGAAAAAAAAAGTTAAATAAAAAAAAAAAAAAATATTAAACTGTCTTCCCATTGTGTTGAGGCACAGTCAGCTTGGCGACACGCTTTGTGTGTTTGTCAACGAAAGGAGGGTATTCAAATTAAAATGTGAAAACTTTCCGCATGAAGAGAAGATGTTTCAAACAAAACAAAAAAAAAAACAAGAAAATCCAAGGCAAACGGTAGCTACGTATATACGAAATAAATGAAAACGAAACGCTTCTGCCACAGACTCCCACATGTATCATATCCTCGCTCCATACGGCAACAAACACGACGACGACAAGAGATGGTTGGGGACATATTTGCAGCCATATGTCCTAGAGCCTTCCCCAATCCCTTTTTCCAAAATTAAAAAAAAAAAAAAATACTGTTTCAATGACATGGATCTTGCTCGATTCATACATATGTGAGCATATACAATACATAGCTTTAGCTGCAGGAGCACGCATTGAGGAGATACTTTTGTGGCACAAAAATATACATCATGTTGTATGTATGTTTGTGTCTTTGCTATATTAAGAGACATAATCTGGAGCAGCTTTGCAACTTTGCGATTGATGATGATGACACGAAGTATTAAACAAAATTAATGGAACTTAATTTAGTTCTTGCGTTAGTGCGCGAGATTAAAGTTTTAAGTCGTTTTTCAAAAAAAAAAACCCAAAACGGCAAAACCACAGGATATGAACAAAGCGAGAGTCGGCTTGGTTTGACACAATTTACTTTTCATATTATTGCTGAGATATGGTAGTGAATGGGGATGATGTTGGAAACTTGGTGTGTGCCTCGACTGGAAGGACTCATGTATTCGGTATCTCGCGCTAAAAAGTGATTCATGTGTTTTATACGTCGAGATTAAATTGTGAGTTGTGTTGTTGTTTTTGATGCATGATTGAATTAAGCAGGAAATGTGAAGCAAAATTTATTTTTTGTTATCAATGTGGCGACAAAACAATAAAACACACACAAAACAAAAGATAAAATTTGCATGCGCATAAAATGAAACTAAGAAATATACCGCCACCGACGACGACGGACGAGGGCGATGACGACGACGACGGACGACTTTGAACAACGGACGCATATTTTGAATGAATGTTTTGTTTTACAAATAAACATACATATGTATAGTTAAGCTTATATACAAAGTAGCCGCATATAAAATGTAAATGCACATTAATCATTAAAAGCGAGGACGCAACACAACAAAACAGCCCATGCTATACAGCATCAGCAGTAGCGTAATCTTTGGAGCATTCTATCTGAGATATCATTTTGTCATTGAAGTATTTTTATTATTCACTGTTGGTTTTTTGGGTTGGAGGACAAATATCCGAGGCATTAGTCAGACAGAACGGAAGTTTTCAAGAGTGTCTTGAGAGAGAATAAAACAATGGCAATTGCAGATAATGTAAAGTGCCTTGATGATTGAAACACTTTGGATTGAGACTTGAGTCATCAGAGACAAGTCTATATCTTAGATTCCTGGGAAAATAGTTTATTTTGTTTATTTATTTAAAACATTCCTTGAATGCAGCAAGTTTATAAATAAGAAGAACAAAAACTCCATCAGCGACCCAGTTAGGAAACTTAAAATATTTACTTTTAAACGCACAAATATTTAAAGTACTAAATGGTTTACAAACTCGGCTAGCACATCATCATGGAATTTTGATGAGGAGGAGAAAAAGTTCGTTTGTTAGACAAGGCATTGCAAAACTAACCTCATCAGGAATACTTTAGAAGCAATTGATACAAGACAACCTACCGAAAACAATTAATAAAAACATGGAGTACCAAAAGGTTGAATAATAAGACCTGCTTTTTGTACTCTGAGTTCTTTTCTTATTGCGAAGTCTTAGTTTCACATGTCCCTACTAGCATCTTCGGTGTTGAAGAAGAAATGACTAAAAGAAATTTGTTAGGAGGATACGCGCTTTAGAATTACAAAAAATCGGTTTTAAATTTTGTTGCACCAAATTATTATTAAATGTTTGTACACAATAATTAAAGTTATGCATAAGAAAGAAAGAAAAATTGAACTCTCTGTGGATTTTGACAAAGCCGAGCATTTAAATCTTTGAAAAAAGGCGTGGGAATGATTGGAGAAAATAAAGAAAAAATACCTTAATGTAAAGTGAGAAAATTGGGCTTGTGAGTGATTGAACGATGCTGAAGACAAAATATTTTTTTAAAGTCGATCAAATTATTAGTTAGTCGTAACTATGACCATATTTGCCTGATAATGCTTTTCGAATTAAATGAATCGAATATTTTTGTGGACCTTTTTCATTTATCTGAAATAAGTATGTCATTAGATCCGTGTTGGGCGCCATTTTGTACTTATTTTGTTGCTTTAACACTTCGATTGAAAAAGTTACTACGATTTATAAAATTAATACTTGATGTTAATTGCGATCGTTGTTGACATTTTCCATTCATCTGAAGTATGTATGTAAATAATTGACTCCGCGTTGGGCGCCATTTTATAATTCTTTCGTTGTTTCAACACAAAAACTTCAACAGTTACTAAGATTATGAAATTAATGCTATCACTTTCCCCAATATAAAAAAACTCTTTTAGACCCACATATACCTCCAAGGTAATTGTATTCATTTTCCAAAGCCTTTAAAAATAATCCATCATAATTTAAAATAATACTATCCATTTTAAAACATAAACTTCAATGCAATTTATTCAAGCATATTGTAATCATACAGTCTATATATAGGCTTTTCTATAAATCCTTCAATTACTCAATCAACAACCTGGTCATTTGTGCTGTCAAAAAATATTATTCGTCCCACCATCGTTATTACAACTACTGTACTCACTTCGTTATAAATATTTGTTTCAGAATTCGAAAATTATATGAAGCATCAAATATACCTATAATATGTATATAACAAGAAGTGTCGATATTAATAATTATCGAATCAAACAATATCTACATGTGGAATGACAGATTGTGGCTACTTTTATAATGCTGCTGCTACTGCTGCTAGTGGAGGTGAATTGGGTGGTGGTGCAGTATGGTAAAAAGCCTCAAACGTCAACTGCATTGATATCTGGCACAGCACATATAGACACCCACAGAACAATATATATACTACATATGTTTCCACTTGAATAAATCCACCCGTCCGTCCGTCGCGTCGTCGGTCTTTATTGTAATATTGGAGCTCCATTCCGCATTTTAGCTCCCTGTGATGTGCTTCGCTCCAGTTTGCTTTGTTCAAAATGCCTGTCAGTAACATTGAATGTCCTTGTATATGTATACATATTCCATTGTAAGCTATATAACATTCCCCCGGAGGACATCGAACCGAAAACCAGAATCAATACATACCACATACACCCAAAACAAAACAACAAAATCAGAGGCACATACTCACTTCAATTGGCATTGAATATGTGAAGTGGTCTCGCCGCTACTGCAGATTACACTGCGTCGTCGTCGTCGGTATTCTCATCATCATCATCATCATCATCAGCATCATCATGGTATATACTCATGAGCTATAAAAATAGCACCATTCTCCATGCGATGCCAATGCCGCCGCCTTCCTCATTTGGCCAAAAATTGAGTACCAGCATGATGCTGATGGTGTTGTCCAGTTGCTCCAACTCCACGGATCATTACTAACTCATCTCGTTGTGCTATAGGTTTGCGGCTATTTGGCACTCTGTGTAGGCTCATCTCTATAGGTAGGCATTATTTTTTTTTTTTGTTGCCTGATTTCGATTCCACAATCGAGGACTTGCTCGGCATCACCAGATATTTGAGAGGTTTAAGAGAAGTTTAACCAGAAGCTAAACGGAAAAACCAAAAGCCCACCTCCAACAAAAAAAAAAAACCCACCCAAATGTGTAACAATAACCATAGCAAACAATCGCATGTCTTTGTCACATCTGTCAAATTACGAGCTTTCTGGCTCAACTTGGATGGTTTATGACCAACATTGATTAAATGTCTATTTCCGTTCATGTTTTTTTTTCTGTTGTTGTTTTTCTTCTTCGTTCTCGCCATAACGTCGTATTAAAAAGATATCAAGCTGAAATTTATTTTCTCATTAAGGTCGTTTTAGAGATATCTAGAGGTATCAATTGCAGGGTGGGCGAACATTTTCTTGTGCAGAGGGTTGTGCTTGTGATAAATTTTTAGTTCCCTTTCAGGTGTGATTAGAAGCAGCAAAACCCAAAAATCGTTCGATATAAATTTCTTGGATTAAAGTAAATATTTGTATATTATTCTTGTAAACTTTAGTTTACTTATGATGGACTTATTAGACCATCATTTAAACTCAGTTCAATGGATGTGAAGCCATGTAACCTGCACTGGGTAGTGCAGGTTGGTCCCAATGAAATAGCTTTAACTCTAGCTTATGAACTTAGTGGAAGTACACACAAGTTGTTGCTCCAGTTTAATTGAAAGTTTTTTTTTTTAAATAAACGACAAATTTTGGCTTACCATTCATTTTCTAAATTGTATCAGAATCTTACCTGAAAATAAAAAAAAAGAAATTAAATTAATTTACTTATAAGATTGAGTTTTATTTAAAAAAAAATTTCATTTTCATTTATTAATGCGTTCAATTATTTTACGTCGAATTTTGAACTTATTGAGTGACCGATTTTGAAATTTGTTATTCCTGTAGATGCGTATCTAGACGTGTCTAGACGTAAAAAAAAAAATTGAATCGCCATTGTTTTAAATTGCGTTTTTTGAAATTACAATTTCTTATCATTTTATCTTTTTTTAACTAGAACGCATTTTATTGTAATACGTTCTTCATTTCTGGAGCTTTGAACTTTTAAATGATTTCATGGACAAAATTGAAATGACCAATTATTATATTTCTTTTCTTAATTTCTGGAGATTAAATTTAAGTCAATAAATCTTAGAACGCAAAATAATAAAACACAGACGGGAGTTTAAATGGCGATAACAAACAACTGCAAGGACCGGAAATTACTGGATTCTATTGGAGGTGAAATATATTTACAATTTGATTGGTTCAATAAAGAAGTTTTAAAGTAATCCGATTTGAAAAGTTTCTTTCAAAATAAGTTAAATTTCTGACACACCTTTCTGTTTAAATGGCGTTAATCAACTGAAAACTATGGATTCTCAAAAAAAAAATCTTATCGGATTTACGATTTGGAATAATCATGTGGATTTTACTTAAAGGCCTATGAATTATACCTATAGATTTACTAGAGCGGAACAAATCAGTCGAATTTCAATAACTACAGCAGCACCAATGTAGAACATCCATTTTCATTTTCGAAGTTCCAATTCACAATTAATTCACAATAGTGAATTGTGGAACACCTAAATTCACTTTCGCCATGTGAATTCACAATAAGTGAAATGTAGAACAGGGGCGTTAAAAACATTTTTGAAAACATCAGTTTCTTTCAAAATTTTGAAAAATCAATCTCCTCTTTTTGGCATAAAAATGTCTTTGAAAAAAGTTATGGTTTTAAAGTTATTTACGAAAAACTAAATAATTTTCCCTCTTTTATCAAACAAAATTTTAAGCTCCTGCTCAAATGTTTTTTTTTTTTGATTTTTTCTACATGGTAAAACTTTTGAAGCTCTATTATAACTTTATGTATTTAAGATCTAAAAATATAGGTACATATATAGATATTTGCAAACTTAAAGAAAATACAAAATATAATTTGCAAACATTTTTGAGTTATAAAATATTTTGAGTTTCACAAAAAAGTTTTTTTTTTTTTAAGTATTTATAGGCAATTTTGAAACAACTACGTATTTTCAAATTTTTTTTTTATATATATATATATGCATATATATATATATGTATAGTATATATATGATATTACATTCAAAGTCAGTATTGAACTCTCTATATCAACAACCTACCTGTTTTTTTTTAATCATTTTTATCTACTAATTTTTGAATTCTACTACAAACTTTTCCGGCTAATAAGAAATAAAAAAAATAAAAAAGTTTCACTATCCCTGGGTGTTTGATGGTCGTGTGCTACACCACAACAAAGACAATGAACCACAACAAGCTTTTTTTTATACCTACATATATACACATTGCCACTATTATAGCTCTAAGGAGAAGTATAATAAAAAGTTTTTATCTTCTACTTTTGTACACTTTTGGAACACTTAATTTGCGATTATTTATACTTAATTTACAAAGTTTAACAAAAAAAAAACTCTATGTTCCGGATGTTGACATCGCCAATGTTTAATGGTCGATTTCCTGTCTTTAAAAATAAAAATCCATAAACATCCACAATGATGGCGATGATGACGCGACCACGAATACATTTTCTATCTATTTTTTTTTTATTTTATTTTATTAGATATTGAACTTATAAACGTTAAACGTTTAACTTCTTTATTTTTATATTTTATTTATAGAACTTAATTGGTGGTTATGCTTTGGTTGATGTTTTGGTTTTTGTTGTCCTAGACCTGCCTTTTTATAGCCCCCTATTTAAACAAGGTTATTCAAAACCACTAAACACAAAATTCCAAATAATGTCATTTTTATTAACCGACTTTATTGGTATTATGGTGTTCAGTGCGAATTACTGGTTATATTTGAAAAAAAAAAATAAACGAAAAAATGGCAACAGAACGAAAATAACTCACCCGGAACCGCCAAATGGTTATCTGTGCCAAGGGATACAATTCCAAAATAAAATGAACAAAAAAAAAAAAAATCAGCTCGTGTTATAAACATGAACATTTTATGTTTCCAAAGTGGAACAGCCATACAGCAGCAGCAGCAGCTGAAAAAAGGGAAGTTTAATTCTACAAATATAAGGAAAAAAAATTGCACACACATGGACAGACAGACACAATGCGAACGAACCATAGCGGTATCGAATCTTTTGCCAAAGAACCAACACAAAATTATGTTTTACGTTGTACTCCATAGCCATAGCGAATCACAGAAAAGAAGCTAAAAAAAAAGTTGGCCATTTCGACAGAAAAAACAAAAACCATCATAACCAGAACATGGTCGGTCATTGAAAAGAAGAAAGAAAAGTGTAGAGGGCTCTGATATCGGTGCTGAAATTTTTTGATACCAGATACGAGTAAGTATTATTAGTACCATAGTTGTATCTTTCGTGCACTGGTGAACTTTTTCGTTTTAAAGTTTAATTTGTTCTTCACCGAGAGGGTGATGTTTTAATGCTTTGAAGAGGGTGGCCATAATCGCCAACGTCGTCGTCGTCGTCATTGGTGGTTGTTGTAAATGGAAGACAAAAAAAAATTCTATCGATGGAGGAAGATATTGACGAGGGCATGCATTGCACTCATTGTCACAGCTGAGGCATCTGAGAATACGAACCGGAAGAGATAGAAGACGACGACGTGCTGCTTAATGTTCTACTACTATGAAAGTTAAGGTGTTGTTCTGAATGCAGTTTGCTCCAACAAGGACTTATATCGCTCACTTTACTGCAACAATGATGGTTTTTTTTTACTTTGGAGAGATGAAGAAGATTGAAAATATCTTTTTTTTCGGAGAAACTACTTTTGAAAACTTGTAACTGGAATTGCCATTTCTTTGTACTCGTATATCTACCAGAAGAGAAATGAAAAGCTATTAAACTGTTCGTATCACCCGATGATATCAGTCTTTTTATTTTTTTCAAATTTTGTGATCTAATGGGAACGCGGTCTGTATTTTGTACGCAAAACTTAAGACCTCTTTATGGACCCCCAATTGGTCATATTTTTGTACTTTTTCCAGGACTTCTCTATATTTAACAATTGCTTAAGATTTTGAGATTGGTTGGTTTCGAAATTTCTGGATGTTAATTGTGTAGGTTTTTAGATTTTAGACGTTTTGTTCTTTCTGTTTTAAATTTTTTGGTTTTGTATTTTTGAAATTACTTATCGAATTTTTTTTTTATTTTGTGTTCTTTGAATCGAATATTTAAAATGTTTTCAGGATTTTTGGTTTTAGGTTTTCGAGATTGTGAGCTTTCGCAATTTCGGATTCCCAGAGTTTTTTTTAAGGATCTCAAGTTTTTAGGATAATGAAAATAATGGATTTTTTGGTTCCTAGAATATTTTTTTTGGAAACCACAAAATTATATATGTATGTATGTCAGTTAGACATAAGGGCTGTTTCATTGACGATGTCTTTTGAGTAAGAAAGATAGCGTAATAACTTTTTCTTTTACCGTTTAAAATTTAAAATAATTAAAAGTGGTATTATCTCCAAAGTGAACCTAGAACTGGGTGCTTTTTTCGTATGCCATAATAATGAAAGTTGCATTCGAAAATCTTCATTTCTTGTATTTTGTTCATATTAAAAGTATATGCATTTAACTTTGATGTATAACATATGGGTGTCCCACTGTCGGTCTTTTCAACAAAAATAAATATGTAGTCAAGTAAAAAAAATTATGTTGTCTACCACCACATGTTTTCGCAATCTCAAAAATATTTTGATGTAAAAACATATCAAGGGTGAAAAAATTAGGGAACCAAAAATCCAACAAACTTTTTTTTCGTTGCTTCCTTTGTTCCTTTGCAAATTTTGCCCACCCCGGTCTGGTCTGGTGGTCTGCCTCCTATATCCACAACTTTGAGAGTGAGTCACAAAGAGTCTTCGTGTTAATAATTTTTTTTTTTCACATGGATTTTTGTATCCTTCCGAGATCTAAGGCGTTTCATTTTGCTTCTATGTTTGTGTGTGTTTTTTTTTGTGGTTTACAGTTTTTTTCTCATTCTCAAAGGACAACAAAAAAAAAAATAACAACAACAAAAAATTTATATTCGGGTAGGTACATTTGTATAAGATAAGTTTTCATGTAGAATAATGAGCTTAAATTTAGGATAATTTACGGATTGGTGGTTTTATGCGAGTTTATTATTCTTATTATGGTGGGAACTGAAGTTTATGTTATGATTATCTTTTTACGTTTGTCTTATTGGTAAAAATTACGGAAGTAAGAAAAAGAATTTTTTTTTAGGTTTTAAATTTTGGGGTAATGTTTTGGAATAGGTTTAAATTATTTAAGAGGGGGATGATGATATTTGAGTTTTTGTGTTTGTTGTAAGAGGACACGCGATTATATTGTTTGAAGTTGAAGGAATGTAAAAGTTTTCGTTGAGGTTATTAACGCGTTTTTTTTTTTTGTTTAAATTTAAGACGATAAAAATATGACGATGATGATAATATTTTTAAAAGAAAGGTGTTTTAATGAAAGATATTATGCTTGTAGGTTTATGTGAATCTTAAGAGAATTATTTTATGATTATTATTTAATGTACATAGGTATATTTATTTCAGTATAAAACTAAGCAAGTTTTTCTTCTAAATGAAGATGGTGGATACTTTGTCTGCAGAAATCTTCATTTATATTTTCTATAGATTGATCTGAGAGTTTCAGTAATTTTTTCTTAAAAAGATTTCGTTTTAAATAAAAAAAATTTTCCAAGATCTCTCAATAATAAATTTTACCATTTAATTTAAGAAAAAGTGGTTTTTCCGGATCTCAGATTTTGGGCTTTTTGTTTTTAAATTTTCGTGACTATTATTTTCAGTATTTTCTGTTTTCTTGATTTGGGTGTTGGTGTTTCTTTAGATTTTGGTTTCAAAGTATTTTGTGATTTCTGCTTTCAGGTTTTTGAGTTTTTGCAATTTTTATTTTCGGAATATTTGAGGTTTAACATTGATTTGTTTTTAAAAAAAGTTCTTAAAAGTTGTTTTTTTACGAAAAAGAATCAGTGGAAAAGAACAACCTTTAACCGTTTTCAAGAATAACTTAAAAATGTAAAGGAAAAATGTAAAATATTTCAAGCTTAATTTTCATTTTATCACAAACCACATTTAAGCTAAGGGCCGAAAACTGATGCCAAGTTTGACAATATCGCCCAAAATGCTGAAACATTGTTGTGAACATGTGTGTCAAAAAAGACTTGAAGATTGTAAACCGATTACATTTTATTTTACTAAAACTACAAAAACTTAACTTTAAAATAATAAATAAAAAAGACAGTAGACATTAGAAACCAAATTCAGATATGCTTTATCTAAACATTTAAGCGGCATATTTAGAATTAAAAATATTTAAGTTATATCTAAATTGTTTCCAGCCTATATTGGTAAAGCTTTTATTGCTCACAAACAAAAATAGAAAATTGTTACTTAATTTTGAATTACAAAAATCCATAAACAATCCAATTTCACCCTACATTTAAGTCTACTTAAATTTCCCTTAGATCTTTAATATTCCCTTGAAGATTACTTTTCATTAAAGTTATCAAATTATCACCAACGAACCGTATAATAATATTGATCTTAACTAATTTAATTAATGTCCCAATCCCAAAGAAGAAGCCGCCGCCGCCAGAGACATAATCTTCAATGCCATTCGCCATCGGAATCCACTTTGTATCAATCGACTTCATCAGCCCTGCGAAGCACCAAAGTTTGTATGACTGACTCATCAGAAGCGGACACTCAGTAAACAGCTCTAGCATCAGTCTCCCAACCAGAAACAAACTTCGTGTCATATAGCCAAAAGGGAATTAATAATGAATAGCTATATAGATATAGATGTTTCACATGAATATTGTTTCCTATAATAATTATAGTTATCATTTTCAGTTAATTGACAAAGTTAAGAGTCATCATAACAACGTCTTGATGATAGTCATTCATGGACGACCGACACCACATCACGGACGGACGTGCTTTGTTGTTGTTGACACCGTTGTCGTTCGGCTATATTAATCACAAGCCAACAACGAGAACAACCAACAACGTGACAATTTGCCATTTCTAATTGTGCAATGTTATCACCTCAAGCTTGAGAGCTTCACGAGTTTTTTGTTTTTCTTTCTTTTTGGTGTTGTCGATTTAATAGTATAGCTGTTAATGTTAATACGGTGCTTTTTTTTAGGTCTCCTCCTCCTTTGACGAAGTTCCTAGAGTTATTTTTATTTAAGGAAAAATGCGTGACAAAATATTGTACATCTAAATGACACAAACATGTGATGTGTTGATGTGTCTGACGACAGGTATGAGTTCGAGGATTCATTCCCGTGCCCCCAACTAAATGTCAAGGACTTAAATCGATTTCTATGTGGCAATGTATGTTGTGGGGTGTTTTTATAGCTCGTTCTTGTCGACATCGTCGTCGTCTATCAGAAAAGTGTAGCCACTTCAGAGAATATGAGGTGAGACGTGACGAAGTAGGGTGCCAGGAAATACCTATGTTTATATTTTTTTGGTTAACTCGGTGTCGGTCGGTGGTAGCAGCGAATGTTGTGTTTCGTTCGTTTAACCATAACCAATTGGTATTGAGTTGAGCCTTGAATTGATTTCAATGTGTGGTATGTATGATGTGTGTTTGTTACATTCCATTTGCTCCCCATCATCAGCACAAAGGACGACTTGGGTACAAAAAAAAATCGTTAAATAAATATCAATCACTTAGACTCCTTTGAAGTGTGGTGAAAATAAGCACACTAGAAAAAGTGTGGGGAAATGTGGAAAACCACCATCGAATCGTTTTATTCTTCATCATCGTGTGATATTGCGTAATTTATTACACAAACCCAAGGGGGCACAAAACAAAAACCGTGTGTGTCGGTTTTAAGGAGAGTGGAGGGGAGGGGGAGGAAGTGAGGGGAAGTTGTAAAGAACTCGGTTAAAGGTATCATGTGAATATGGTGGCAATTTATTTTTCTAATACATTTTTTTTTCCTATTTGATGAAGGGGATTTTGTTGGTTTTTTTTTCTTAGTATTTTTTTTTATTGAAGTGTAAATGGCATATAAGATTTGACTCTGTGTGTTTTCAAGATGAAGAAATGGCATTGAATTGGGTGCTGAAAGCCTATACTGCCGGATATACAAAATGCCTTTTGTTATGATTTCTCGTCGTTGTCGTCATAGTGGTATCGTACCTAGTCAACATTTTTTTTTCTTTCGTTCCTTCATTCGTGAGAACAACCTTAGGTGATGAGTTCCGATTAAGTAAATTGATGGGGTAATGTCTCGAAAAGTTGAAGGCTTCGTGTTAGATTTTGTTTTTTTTTTTGTTCTTTTGTTCGCAAATATAATAATATAATATAGAAGCTGGAAAAACTTTTGTTTGCTTAAGTCATATCATCATGCACGCGCGGTCTTACAGAATATTTTTTTTTCTTATTTATATACACGAAATTCAATCGAATAGAAATCCTTTTTTTATAGGTGACTATACCCTTGATTTTATTAATAAAGATTATTTTTAGATTTTAAAAATTGGAGACACTATATTTGAACTTTTTATAAAGTTTAACTGCTTTAAAAATAAAAAAAAGCTCATAAGCTAAAGCTGGTTTTTAGATCCCCCGCCGAGCAGCCAGCGGTGTGAGTACCTATATGTTTCTATTAATTGATTCATTAAGCTAGCAACAAATCGTTCGCTATGGTTGACTGAGCATCATAGTATGGCAGCGGTGGCATTAACAGATGTGTATTTTGTGCTTATGCAAAAGCGAAACATGTATCATATCATATTTCAAGGTTTGTTGAGTTTTTATTTGTGACTAAAAGATCAAAACACAAATGTGTTATGAGGTTGAGTATGTTTTATTTTTTTTTTAACACCTGAAATATGTATGGATAATCACATACAAAACACAATATCAAAAGATATCAGGCGTGAAATTCTTGCAAGTAGCTATAATCCATTTGTTTGTACTAGATATCTTTGGGGAGCAGCATAATTTTATAGATTGAACCATATGGGAACAAGTAATCAGAATATTAGGAGTGTTCTGGGAACTGGTTATTATTTACGTAAACAAAGTGCAAATTCAAAATACATGTACACGTTGCACGTATGATATGTATGGTGTGTATTAATGGGATTTTAGTTTAATTGTGACGCATTAGTACGCCCTAAAATTAACACGTATGTACAATCTTATGTTAAAGCTCTTTTTTAAATAAAATTATTTAAGCTAATATCTACATACATAGTTGCAGAAAAAATAAATTTCAATTTCATGAAAATGACATCATCTGTAAAAGAAACCAAAGTCATTCCAATAAATTGTATAAATTGTTTCTAAAGACTTACGAGTATATAGAAAACAATCTTAATATTAAATTTAGTTTTATTTGTTTCAAAATAACCTATAAGAACTTAATCCTCATAACAAAACCTATAAATATCCCATTTATACACAAATAAAGCAAATAAATGTAAGTTAAACCTAAGAATCGATTAAGATCGTATAAGGTCTTAATTTTCTATCTCTCCCATACAATTAAGATTTATAAATCATTATTATGTATTAATAAAGGTCCCTCTGGAACAATGATTTTCTTCCTGTAATGCTTTGGGCTTAACTATATACAGGTTGATAGGGTCATTTTTATTATTATCCCCTTGGTCCACTCAATATATATCTACATATATCCCACACTGCAGTATTTATTGAGTTAATGTTTTACTGATAGCGTGATATTGTTTCCTCTCTTCGTCTCTCATCGTGTTGGTCGGTCGGTCGTCGATTTTATGCTTCTTTAGCCCTTCGGACAAAAACCAAACCTAACCATATACCTAACTATATATAAATACTGTTCAAATATTGAAAACTGTTTTCCAACTATTTCCCTATGTAAACACAATCGACTTTGTGTTTAGAATAAAATACACAATTTTACATACCTCATAGACAAATACACCAACTGGCTCCCCTTTATCCTGTGGAGATATGCCCACATAGATTCTAATTGGATAACTTGTGTCCTTATTGCTTGGTCTGGACGACTGATGGGCCTTAGGTTTTCTGGCAAGAATTCGAACTTGGATAAAAACAAACAAAAAACACACCACTGTGCTGTAGAGTGGAGCGCACTCCACCGCTTTGCGACAGCAACAAATTGTCTCCCATTTCCGGCGGAGTTTCCCTATTCCTATATTTGTATTGTGGAAAGTGTGCCTTTGCTTTTAATAGGTTAGGTTCTTTTGCGTATATAAAGAGAGACAGGCAGCTTGGAATGTTATCAAATAGTGTTGTTTTTGTTGTTGAACGTAGGTATAGGTATGCTGTCAATGTACCGTGGACGAGAGCTCAGGGAAGTAAACAAACAAACAAACAAATTCAACTTAAATTCGTTTCGCATACAAATATGAACATATTTATACGCAGGAACACATTGCAGCATGTTGGTGAAGATTAATCCAGGAATGGAATTACGACAGGAAATATAGGGCACCACATCATTCAAAATTTTACTCTTTGTGAATTGAAATGAAATAATATTGTTGGTTTCAAAAATTCGGATTCGTCTGTGATTAACTAGTATATTCGTGATTTCAGCGGATTCGTGATTTTTAACGAATTCTTCCGTGATTTTATAAAATTAATTTTAACGGATCTATGTTTTTTTTTGATTTAACAGATTCGACATTAATAAATGGATTCTTCTGTGATTTTCCGAATACGTCGGTTATTTTATCAGATTTATCTGTGATACCGTGTTCAATCATTGATTCTACCAAGTTAATATGTAACGGGTGTATCAGAGATCTTTTGAATTATTCCGTGATATTCTAATTCTCCCGTGATTTTACCAAATTTGACTTTTTTTACCGTTTTATTACTTTTGCTTTCTTCTGATTTCTCCGTGATTTTCTTAGATTAGCTTTTCGGTATTCGCCGGATTATTTCGTCACCATACCGTTTAATAATTTTACGATAATCATCGGTGGTATCAACTGAGTTTTTTAAGCTTCTTTTTCAATTTTACCGAACTCTTCTGCGATTTTACCGAATTAGTTTGTGATCTTGCCGGATTCATAATATCTTCGAATTTACGCGTAATTTAACGAGATTGTTCCGTGATCTTATGGTCCGCGATTTTATAAATTGCGTTCGTGATTTTTTTAGTGATGGTACCGGATCTACCCGTGATTAGTTCAGATTCATCCGTGATTTTACTATATGCTTCCGTGATCTTATGCTACTCGGCTCTGACTTTACTTTGATCTTCCCCGGATTCGTTCGTTTGTTTTTTATCGGATCTATCCGTGATCTTACACGATTCTTACACTCTACGACTCTTCAGTGATTTTACTAGTCGATTTTACCTGGTCAATTCTGATTTTAACGGACTCAGTTGTGAATTATTCGGATTCATCCGTGATTTTACCAGATCAAATTGTTCCGTGATTTGATGTGATATTTCCGTGATTTTAGCTCAATATTTTACGATTTTACCGAATTCTTCCGTTATTTTTCTGAAGTCTCCGCATACAGCATCAAAACGCCTTAAAATCTCTTGCTACCACAAAAGTCCGACTCTGTTTTTATAAATTTGTCATTTTTCTTTCAATGGAAGGATAGATCCCTACCACAACCTACTCCTACAACCTACATACAACAATAGACCTACTATGTAGTAATATGTATTTACATTGTGTTAGGCTCTGGTAAACAATAAGCACGTTTAACTATTCTTAGCTAGAATGTCTGTCTCCATCACGTTCACATATCTACCATAATATAGATTGTGTACAATGTATAAGGTACAATTGTGTTTACATTGCGTATATGTCATCTTATAGCCAGCTGATAAGATGGTCCAATCTCCGGTCAATGTGTTTTTAACAAACTGATGCCAATAAAACGGGGCTTATCGACAACAATGTGTGGTGGAATGACAATGATTAGGAACATATATATACGTATATTAAACTCTTATATGTTGTATACGCCTGTCAAAGACCCATTCTCGGGCTTTTGTTACAGGACCTATTGAAGATTTAATAAAATTAGACATGATGTCTTTATATATACTTATATAATATAATATACGAGTAGATTTTAAGGCGTGGTGAATTGGAAGCTTGTTTTTTTTTTTGGTATTGGTCAAGCTTTTGTCAAAAAAAAAATGATTGAAAATATAAAAGGTTAAAGGATGTTATTGGTTTAATAAATTATTTTATGTGTCATGTCTATGTAATGGCAATAAAAATAACAACAATATTGTGTTATATTGATCTGATAGAAGGAATCAAGGAAACAATGAAATACGAGTATGTTGTAAGTTGAAAATAAGACAAATTACTTTATTAAGGTCCTTTAAATTATATTGTATTAAAGATTATCGTTTATGGACTTATCGCCTTATGGAGTAAATAAAGACTTTTTAAATTTAATTCTAGATTTATTATGGTGATATATAATTGTGTATATTTAGGTATTTTTTTTAGGCCATTTATCCCCGGTTTCACCAACTAGCATAAAAAAGGAACCAGCAACCAAGCAGTTGCGGTATCCAATACTTACGAATGAAACTACGCAAAAACACGGATACACAGATACAGTCGATACTTATGTGCTTGTGTTTTTGGGTATCTTCATATGGGGTACCCGGTAGTTTCACAACATTCGGGTAACACATCTTCCCGGTCAATACCTGTTTATCTATGTTTTCAGCTACCAGACTTTAGGGTACCCAAAGCCTGCAAAAAACAAATGAGTTAGATAGCTTTTGGGATGTAGGGGGTTTTCGTTTTTTTTTTTTGTTTGCTGTCCCAAAACTACTCGGTTGATACCCTTACACCAAAATGTACGAGAAATATTAGAAGTAACTTACAACCCGAAAATTTTCGGGTACTTCTGTGTACATATATTGAGTACTCGGGTGCCCTGAAGTGCTGGTTTCACATTGCTCAGGTTTACCCGAAAACAAATGAATTTGAGAAATTGGGGATCAATACTTGCTCTCAAACCAAGTTTATAAAAGATAGATAAAACGTGAAATCTAATACTACTCATAAATAATTCATCTCGTTCATTATGTCATAGTCAGTTTAAAAAAAAAAAAATTGTATTCGCCAAAGATTCAATTAGGTGTCAACTTCGAACGGATTATTATTAAATCTGTCCTATAAAAATTCTTCCCAAATTACTTTCATTCAGTTTCTAATAAATGGTCAATGGTCATTTACCAGATCACTATTCAAACATTTCCAACACCTGAACCTAAAATGAACGATTTCAAAAATACCCCATAATACACACCCCAACATTATTTATTTGTTTTCTTTTTTTTTTTTGAAAATTTTCAAAATAGATACCTTTAGCTAAAACCCAACCTAAACTCATCCCATATTCAAAGTTTATCATTCAAAACCAATATACCGTAACCGTACTTCAGCACGAAACAAAGTTAAAACTCATTTCGATTGACACATTAAAATAAAAAAAAAAAAAAAATAGAAACAGCAAATAAAAGTCTCATGTTCAACACGTTCTAAGTCATTATCTTACGCGTCGCATTCAATTCTATATCAATGGGTGTATCTCCAATGTAACCCATTCAATCAGAATCACCAACAAACTGTTAAGAGAGATGGAACACCTTTCGTGCTTCTGTTCTGTACACTGTACACTGTTCAATCTACATATACGCTGGTGCTTATCTACCTATTCCAATCTCATTTCAATTTTAATTGTACTGAGAGGAATATCATAGAGACATTGTCGCCACTCGTACTCAACTCATCCGTCCAATAGAATAAAAAAAAATATTATTCGAGTGGTGCTATATAAAATGACAGGCAATCCTCTAGATATGTGTATGCGGAACATTCCGCATTGACATAACACAAAATGGATTGAATGAAATTTGTTTTTCCCTATCCTATCCGACAACATGACACAGCGACAGAGCAAACGACAGACGCACAGAATGGACGACAACGGACGATTTCCCATTTTCCATAGGGAACCCTTCATGTCATATAAATTTTCTCCCCCAGATCGTAGTTAATAGTTTAGTTTGTTGTTTGTGTATATGCATAAAGTTTTTGTTCAATGTTACACCCGAGACAGCTTTATATATCAGGCTTGGGTTTTTTTTTTTTTTTTTTGGGTACGTTTGATTTTGATTGGAAATCTACTCAGTAGATTGAATTTTTGACATTTCATATACATATGTATATCTTTTAAATAAATTATATACTTATTTATGTATGTATGTTGGTTAACTCTATAAGCTGCTAGGATATACATAAAGTATAAAGCTGTTTATGAGGGATTCAGACAGGAAAAAAAATTACTAGATTTCTAACAGTGATGAATTTGACACATTGTGACAGCTGTATGAATATGAAAATAGTGTCAACAACACTGTTCAATTATTTTATTTAATCTTTGCAAATGTCACTCTTTTATAAATTGCTTCAAATTTTTAGATAAATTGAGTAGAAATAAAAGACAAAGTTGTTTGCAAAAATTTTCAAATCGCAGAGTTCGTGATATATGCAAATCAATGAATATCTCAAAGTCAAGTTTTCAGCAAAAAAAACTTGATAAGTGATATCGCCATTTTGAGTTTTACAATTTTTTTTGAGCATAAAATCACCTTTTTACAAAGGTGCTTAGATATCAGTTTGTATTTTGGAGTATAAATCTACTTCTGCTAGCCTTCTTGGATTTTTAGCGGCCATTAGTTTTTAATACAAAATAAAAATGGATTCTGGTTTAAAGGCCTTATAGTAAAGTGCCCCATTTCTTACCTATCATCAATTTTTTTTTTTTAAAGCTTAACTATTTATTACTTGTAACCATTTTATTATAATTCATTTTTTTAATTGCAAAATATTTTTGAATTATTCTTGCACGTTTTTTTCTTATGAGAGTTAAATATTTTCAATTTTCAATAATATTAAATTTCATTTTTCATATTTTTTCGAGTGAAAATAATATTCATCTTTTTTGTTTTGCATCAATTTTTTTTTATGGCGAATAATTTTTAATCTGCTTGAATTTAGTTTTTAAATGCAAATGATTTTGAACAGTGTTAAACAATTCTTAATGCAAATTATTTTCTTATTTCACTGTTTTTGATACACATTTTCATGCATTAAATGTAATTTATTTTGTTATTATTTAAATACCAGTAATTTAGAAGTTAGTTCTTCAGATCCATACCTTAAAAGAAAAGAGAAAAAAGACAGTTAGTTTAGAGTCAGAAAACAAATATTAAAATAATAGAAAAACTTCTTAAATGTACGAATATGAACCTATAAAAAAAATTATTCATAAATAATTATTTAAAAATATTTGAATTTGAAAAACAATTTATAAATTAAAACATTTTCAAAGCTGTATAATAAGAAAAAGGAATGTATCTACCTATATCTATTTTCTGAATTCGAAAAGACGAATCAGAAAAATGTTGTTCATCTTTTTAATTCATATTAAATATTTTACTTAAGTACATTTGTATAATTAAAATACCAAAGATGGATGACCTAAAATTCTTCACTTAAAATTTCGATTTTATCTATCAATTTCCCATTCAGATTTAAAAGAAAAACTCTTTGTAAAATTCAAGTTTCTTAGCTTCTTCTTTATTTTTATATTTTTAAAGCTTCTCCACATGACATCATTTCGCACACAATTTATAAATACATGACCCCATTGACAACGCAATAAAATAATCTTAAACGATGTAAAAGTGCGCTGTCAGGGGCAACTGAAACCGATTGCAGCAGTAACAGAGTGCAGCAATACAAAAAAAAAACTGCGTACGTACTATACTACTTGTCTTGAATTGCAATTTCGAAGATGTAATTCCTCAGGAATGCGGACCACCGCATGCATGCATGCGTTTATGGTCAGTCCGCATTGCATTTTAATTTGGAAGTTGTCCAATTTAAGTGTGCTGCTGCATCAGCAATTCAGCAACCAATAGCAGCAACACTATAATGCAATTACACCGCAAATTGCGTGAGTCAAATCTCGTCTTGCTTTTTAAAGTGAGCAATTCATCTAATGAATGTGACAGACAACAAAAAATAAAAAAGAAAAACAACAAAACTCTCTTAAACTCTTTCCCTGAAAGAAGAAATAAAATAAATAGGGTTTTTAATTATATCTCAACAACTACAAACTCGATTTTAATTAAACTGTTTGTTTTGTTTTTTTTTTTCATAGCTTGGCTAACTAAAAGATTGTTTGGAGTTTTCTCGATTTTTTTTTTAGATTTTTCTTTTTTTAAATTTTCAACTTTGCACATGTTGATTTCAGTTCAGTTCTTTTTTTTTCGGAAGCAGTGGAAAAATTACCAAACAATGAGTCATCTCCCTCATTCATGTGCCGAAACCGACAAATTCTATTTCCGACAAAGCGAAGAGAAGAAAAAAAAAACTTTTATAAAAGCAAACGAAGTAGAAAAATAAAAACCAACATCGATCGTATGTTCAGGCTAAAGAATTCCCAGAATTTTGGCAGAAAACTTACCTCCGAGTCGAGTAGAGTCTCGTGTTTTCAACAAATGACCTGCCATAAGCCAACAACACTCATCACCAAAAAAAAAATAAAATAGTTTTTCTTGGGTATTTTTATAATTTTTTTTTTGTAGAATTTATAATGTTAAAATTAATTAGCCCCCCTCCCAGCTGCCACTTCCATCGCATTGGTCGGTCGACTTATAAGACAATTTAAATAAATTGTTCATTCGTGATGCAACGAATGGAAAACTTAGACTAGACGTCGCCTCATATTTGTTAATTATACCACCAACCACAACCCCTTTTAACGTTGAACTTTGTATTGAGTATTCAGTGTTGTTCATGAACAAATGGTTATCCGCCTCAGCTACAATGTGTATAGGTAATAAAACAGTGTATAGGACTTAATTTGAAAATTAACTTGAAACTTTTTGCGCGCTTATTCAAATTTTGTAATTTAAAAAAATTATATACTCGTAGTAGACCTATTTATGCCTTTAAGCGAAGGAAAATTGATTGTGTTTGCCTTCTAATGAGTTTCTGGTGTATTTTAATTCTACATTTTTTTCTTTATAGATTCAGATACTAGATACAATTGGTATATACCTGACTGCGCAAAATGTACATACATATTTTTTTTTGTATACAAACAACTATAAAAGATATATGGCCAATTTGGTGAAACGTATTAAGAGGTAAAAGACTTATAAAAAAAAAAATAATAAGAGAAAAAGAATTTAATATAGATATGAATTCTTTTGAGGATATTTTTAGATGTTTTCTTAAAAAGTCTTTTTTTAGCAAATTTTTTTTATTGATATAGAACAGAAAAAAAAGATTTTCAAAGTAGAAAAGATTTTTAAAATTACTTACTGACTAATTCACTCAAGATGAATTTACATACCTAAATGCTCAATAAAACAACGGTGCCATTAGCTCGGGGTATGGTATAGAGCAGGGTGCAGATGGTAAGAGCGATTACAGTGACTTTTTTTCATAAAGTTGGACTTGTAAACGATAAAGATAAGAAACTCGGAAAAATCTTAACTTAAGGAAAATTCATATCCAAGGTTCCTTGGAATTTTTAATTCTGTAAAATTTGTTAACATACTATTGAACTAGGAATACAATACAATACAATACAATACAAATTCGAATCGAAATTAATTTTTCAGTTAAAAAATAAAATATTTCAATAAACATATTTTTGCGCCACATGTCGCAAGTTCGGCAACACAACTTTTTTTTTTGAAAATCTAATACGGCACGTGGCAGCACAAGTTCTTTTCTTAATACACACTATTATTGAATGGAAACCTTTTTGAAACTTGTGTTTGATTGATATGACGAAATGATTGATTTCTTTGCGTTTTGTTATCGTCTTGAAACACAAGAAGCTTCTTACGTAATCTCAACATCGAATAATCTACAAATAAAACATTTAAAATTGTTTTACTAAACAAAACACTCTTCCTGGAATTAATCTGCCTATACAAAAAAAGACGTGAAATAAATTCTTCACCTTTTATTTAAAAAAAAAATATGAATTAAATCAGTGTTTCTACAATATGTACCTAAAAACTCAATATGCAAATAAATAGGATGGAAACCCCTTTTTTTATTAAAAAATGTTAACCTACTCGAATATTTAGGATATTCCTATCCTCTCTTATAGCTAAATTATTTATTCAATCTAAAATTTGAACGAATTGAAATTTGTTCAACCCATTCTGCTTTTAAATGAAATTTAAAATTTTAAAAATTTCGGCATCACCTATTAAATTCTTTTATTACCTAGATTGTGATCAATTTTAATTCCTTACATATTTTTTTTTAACAAATACGAGTTTATGCTTACATATATGTACATATTTACGTACTGAACATACAACAAAATATTTAATTAAAAATGTAAAACATTAAAAGGTTTGGCTCTTTTTTTGCTCATCTGCTTGCCGTATTTCATTTAACCCTGAACGCACTCCACACAGAAAAGCAAAAAACAGAACAATTTCGATTTAAAAATTTATTATTTATTTATAAATACAGTAAGGACTCTATGTTATGAATTATTATGTATTCCAAACAGTTTTAAGCTTCTTGTGTGTCACCTTGACATTCCTTATATTTTTTTTATCTTTTGGTACAGCCATCAGTAGCTAAAGCTATACACACAAGTTTTGTGTTCTTAAAGCTTGTGAATTTGAAATGTCATCGTCCAATTTCATTTAAGTAAAGTGACTTTAGTGTGGTGAGTAAGGGAGGGTGCGTTCCTTTCGTTTGTTCATCGTTACGTGTGTCAACTAAATTGAAATATCAAAATAAGTTCTTGTTTCTATATTTTTTTTTTGTTTTTGTTAAAAGACACAAAACATAGAAAACGTCTTAACATGAATAACTATATGAGCTGTCAGTATCAGTATGTCATGTGTCATTTACAAGAAACTTGGGACTTATACATATATATATTTTTTTTTTTTACTTTAGTTCATATAGTGTTCATGTACCTATAAATATGTTTAAGCCACGTGAAGAAGCTTATATAATTATATTTTACTTTAAGATGCAGAAGATGAGAAAATAAAATGAAGATGGACAATACTGGAATTTTTGCCTTTTTAGTAATTTGTTACAAATAAATAGTATCTACCTGTCAAGTATCTGTCAAATGACACAGATTAATGGTTTACAAGAATTTATATATGGTTTACTGTTTCACTGTTAGGTAAAGGTATTGGTATTGTTCACTTAATGATCTTTTAGGAATGATATACCACATTTCGAATTGGAAATTGAAAGGAATTTTTTGATTCAGTGTGGTTAATTAATGACAACATGAGTGAGAGTGAGAGTGAATGGGATTTTTTTTTAATGGATGGAGTTGATATGTGTGACAATTTAATTGATATACTCCAGCCTAACATTCTGATGGGTATAGGTCATTGTCAATAATGAATTCTTCCCTTTCTATTTGTGATGCCACTGAAGTGACAAATATTTGTGCGTAAGTGACATTACCAGATCAAAAGTGGGGATTCATTCTATCAACCACTTTTTACTTTTAGAATAAAAATATATCCTTCTCTCAAAGTACCTAAGTGTTTTTTGTTCCAACAACAAAATAAAAAAAAAAATAACTAAAAGGGGTAGAGAGAGATAGTTGAATTTAAAAATACCCTGTAGGCCACAAAAGATTTGATGGTGACCTAGATTCTTTTGTTGCGTGTGACAACGTTGACATCACGTCGACTTTTTAAGTGACTTTTTCGGTTTTGTAATTCTTTTTTTTTTTTTGTTTTTGTTAGTTTTTAAATTTCTAAAAGAGAGACAGACTTATGAAGTCTTTTATTAATGAAATATTCTAAGTAGGAAATAAAATAGAGCCTTTTTTTTAGACAGAAGAGAAGTCAAATTATAGGGTAAAGTTTTTTGTTGTTGTTGTTGTTGTGCATTCAAATAGGGGTTGATGATAGCTGAAAAGGATATATATAATGGTAGATATCAAAAAGTTTAACCTTTCTTATTCAGTGTGTATATATTCCCTTAGAACAATAAGACACACAATATTAGGGTAATAAGTCATGATTTTTGTTCCTTGTTATATATACATAAATCGATTATATTATTGGGTTTGATGGTTTTGGAAATTTTTTGTTAGTGATGATAGAAACTCGTTTAAGTTGATCCATCATGATGTTATTTATTGTCTTATGTATATAAATGGTTTTTTTAGTTCTGTCAGCTTTTGTATATAGATGATGGGGGTTCAAAGGGTTGATGATATTATGTTTTTTTTTTTTTTTGGGGTTAGAAAGGTTAATCCCATTTGTTCATATATCATAGCTTTAAGGGCTTTTGTTTATATTTATATGTCATTTTCAGAAAGTTCCTTAAAAATAAGTTGATTTTATTTTTTATCGGGGAATTTATTCTATGACAAAATAAAATTGTCACTTGAGTGAGATTTTGTTGTTTTAAGAGCTTTGAGTATTTAAGTGATAATGTATTTGATTTGGGTGCTTTTTTATATTTATTTTTTTTTCTGTTTTGAAAAGAGGTTGAACTATGGGATATGATAGTTAGTATTTGTTTTTGGCAAACATACCTATTTTGCATACCTAAATTGCATAAAAATTAGAATGTAATAAAATGCTGAATTTAAACTAACTGTTGTTATTCAAAGAAATAAGATAAAGTGCAGTGTATTTATAATCCCACAGATCACTTTTTACCATCACCATTTTTTTTCAATAATTAGAAAAAACATCAATTAGATGTTTTGAACTTTTAAATTTTTATTAAATATGTATCTCGGTTCTTCTATTTGATTTACATTTTTCATGATATGAGTTTAAAGTTTTCAAGTAAATATTTTTAAAAGTTTAAAATATTTGGGCATTAATTTAGTTTAATGCTTTTATTTTTTTTTAGATTAAAAGCGAATATTTACGCTGTATAAAAACGAAAAAAATTAAAAATTACCTAAAAATGTCTTCTTTTTTTTAAATATTCAACTAACTTTTTCAAAATTAATTCTTTTCTAAAAAAGTCGATCAATTCTACCTCTCCTAAAATTGACGTTTTAGGTTCATACTCTTATAAAGTATTGAAAAACTGTATATTCCACCACTTACTCATACTTTTGATATTAAAATTCATAATGATTTTTTGATTTATTTTTGTTTTAATTTAATAGCATTTTAAATAATATCTAGGTCCAATGAATGCATATAAAAAAGTCCTTCATATAAAAGCATTTCTGTGTTTCTCACAATTTTGTATGCCAAATGTTTAATTGCTGTTCTATATGTGTTGTGTTTGCAGTGAAGACGAAGACAAAGAATCTGCTAATGACTTCTCAAGAAAATTTCCTACAAAAGTATAATATATGTATATACAAAACCAACTAAGAACCAAACCATCAAGTACAACAACTACTACACTAAAAACCATTGAAGTCATAATTAATTAGAAAACTAGGTCAAAAAGCCAACCCTTCCAAAGGACGACTTAAATAAAAATACAAAAAAACACACACACAAACAAACAAATACATAATGTTCACCACAGTCCCAAGTATATAAAACAATCGCATGACTGAGATTTTTCTTCATCACAAATTATAGTTAACTCGACGACGAATGGTAGATTTTTGATTGATTGCTATGTAAAAGCACTTAATTTGGTTCTTTTTTTTATTTTTAAATACTACATAATTTAATGCATTCATAAGGAGTTTTATTTTTAACATGATATTAACATTAATCATACTTGAATTATGATGATAACATCATAAGCACTTGACTGACCGGAATTGGACAGTTCATTAACAAAATTTAAGTGAAATTAATATGATCTTTTTGAATTTCGAGACCCAAAAGTGATAAATTTTAATTTTTATAATATAGAATACGAAACGAGGTATTTTTTTTTTTGTAATTTATGTGACTGTCTGCCAAAAAATTTTCAATACCCCCACACACCTTTTGAGCAGATTAAATTTATAGTCATCATCATAGCTTGAGCACAGGCAATAATATCATCCCAGACAGGCCCACAGGTCGTTCCCTGCCTCTATGTTTTTGAAGGAATATTATTCTCATTTGCATAAATACTCAATTAAATCACAAATGTAATTCATTTAATTTCAGCCATGTCCCCTCGTCTGCCCCCTTTTTGCTCCCAATCCAGTTGTCTACAAGAAACAATAAATAAAAGAATCACTTTCAATTTAACATCAAACAGAGCTAGGGACAGAACTGAAACGCAGGAAGACAGAGGAACAGGAAGAGAGATGTACTGTACTATATATAAACATAAAGCTCCCTCTCGATTAAAAGCAAAGAGGGACTTACAAATTACAAAAATATTATGCTAGGCAAACTCCTCAACCCAACTCTTATCATCGTCTTTTCCCTCATTTTTTTCTAGATGGACAGTGCTGGATTTATAAAATATAAATTAGTTAAGTTGTATATTTGTTTCTATTTAATACAAAGCTACTAGCAAATACTCAGAGCAAGTTCTTAGAAAATAATGAGTATTTACTATAAAAATTCTTCTATTCAAAAATTTCACTGAATTTCACTTGCTCTTAAAGTATGAATTCAGATTAACAGATGCTCCGTTTAATTATTACATAAAAAGCCCTCCAAACAGGTTTTCAGTATAAAAAGTTAAGCATTTGCTATAAAAATACCTGTATCCAAGAATTTTATAAAAGCCAAATAAAGCTCTTCATTTGAAAAGCAGGGTTTTGAGCCGATTATCTGTTTTATTTAGGTAATAATAACTTATTTTAACACACACCAAATGGAGTAGATGCCTCAAAAAGAATAGTTTTGAGCAGATGCTCCAATTTATGAATTTATCGTTATATTAAATTTTTGTAAGCATTTGACAAAATTTCTGTATCAAATCATTGATTTGCATGCAATATTTTCCCTGCTCAAAAATTCTTCTTCTTCAAAAAGGAAAATTTTTGATTTAGGTACTCTGAGCAATTGCTCACAGCAAGTACTCAAAGCGTGTTTTCCACAAAAAAAAAACTCTTTTCTTTTCTCTCAAGAGAGCCATAATTTTTCCATACCTCTAATGTTCTTTTCCGATTAATTTTCATCTATACCAAAATCCGCCTATGTCTATCGAATGACAACAAGGACGAAAAATCATCAGTAGATAGCAGCTATAGTGAAATTAAAAAGCACACATAAAACGATGAGAATAAATGAATTTAAAAAAAAAACAACCCAAGAAAAACAACAAATCGTAATATCTGCGCCATCTAAATTAAACAACGGAAAGAGGATTCCACTTGTACTAGGACAATTAATAATCTCCTCGTTGTCGTCCTGTATCTCTTCTACTCTATTCTCCGGTGTCGTGTCAGAAACATCCTTTCTAAAGGCGTCTATGCTACCCTTAAAGCACTTATAGTTGTGTGGTTGTGGATGGGGAAAAAAGTTATCCTTTTTAAGCAGAGGGGAACCTGAGACCCGTTTGTAGATATTTCATTTTCTGTTTGTGCTGTTTAGTCTTTTTGATTTTTCTATCTCGTTTTTGGTCCTGAAAATAGTTCCACTGCCACTTGTCGTATAGTCATCGTCGTCGACGTCGACGTCCTCGTTGTCGTAGTTGTCTTCATCGTTAGCCTTGTTTTTTTTTTTTGTTTTTTTTTTGGGTATGCAAATTTGATTTGCGCCCTCACAATCATCATCAGTTAGATTGAAAACTCCAAGTCCGAAACCAAACCCAGCAGTAGCAGAAGCAGTAGAGAAGCAAGTTGAGAACTCTCTTTTTTTCCGGTCGGTCGTCCTGGTTCTGTACTGTTTGTTTGGGTGTGTGTCAGTTCTTAATAAGGGGAGAGATAGGAATTTTCCAAAATTACTTTCTAATTAAATTTAATTGCAGTTTCTCGTTCTTAAGTTGTTTTTCCATTTAATTCTTTAAATTTTTGTATTTTTTTTTATTTTTAGTTCAAAATTTATTTATTTATTTTTTTTTGGAATGTTTATGAAATTTTAATAATTTTTCAATTTGTTTCAACGACCAGAGCAGACTTATTAAAATGAGGGAAGAAATTCCTATATTCGGATGGTTAGAGTTTTGGTCTTTTTTCATCATCAGTGTTGTTTTTTTGTTATGTTTAATATTTTTGTGGGAGTAAGTTATCCGGTTGTTAAATAGCAAATATTTTTTTATGCATAAATTATCATTAAGTTGTGTATTTAATTAACATTGAAGTTTTTTTTTTTTTTGAAACTTGTTAATGTTAGTCGCATGAATTGAATTCATGTTATGATATCAATAGACACTCATGATACAAATAAAATTTGAAAACAATAATATTGTGTTCAGGGACATCTGAAGCATAAATTATATTATTATCTGAATAGATTTTATTAAATGACTCAATTTGAATTTGAGGTTTTCTTTTTTTTTTTTGAAAGAAAGAGAATAGTATTTGGATTGACTGAATAAAATGCAAGACTTTTCAAAAACACAAACAAAATTTGACGTGAAAAAAAATTGGCGCGTTGGTTTAAAACTAAACTCTGGTAAAGCTAAGATGACAAGGGTATTCCAGATAGTATAATTTTTGAAGAGATCACAATATGTGAATATGTCTACAGCTGTTTACTATTACCGCAATTTAAATGCAATTTTCATCGTTGTCTCCGAATGTTTCGTATTGGTTTGGGAAAGGCTTAAATTACCTTTAACTGTACATTCATTTAAAACATATACAACTCAGATACTTATAGACTGTTTATAAGTAATTAAGTTCGGAGTCAATTGACTTCATTTTACTTCATTTAAAAAAGCTAATACGCTGTTTAATAGAATTTTAAGTTCATGGAAACAGTTAAAGCAGTCAGTTAACTGCCTTATAATTGACTCTTTAAGTGATCTTTCATAAATAGTTCTTTAAACTTCAATTAATCATAAGGTAGGTAAGCCAAGACAAATATAAGTTGACTGACTTCATTTTTAACTTTGTTTCTTTTCTTTATGTAGAACAAACGCATTTCGATATAAAAATAATTAAACAAATTTGAAAATGGCAGTTACACTGAATTCTGGGAGTTTGGTTCTAATGTCCCATTTCCCATGGAATCTTTCTGGAGTCCAATTCGTCGTAATTTCGAAAATCAAATTTTATTAAGTTCACTGCACTCATTTTCTCCCCCACTGAATACATGTAACACCTTTAACCTCTGATGTTATAAAAAAAAAATGACTCACACATTTCGGTAAACCACGATCGTGTATATTTCACAGTTAACTGCTAAAACTTTGTTTGCACACAATAACTTTTCAACAACTTTGTTTAGCATATTTTCTCCTATCTGCTATTATATACTTATACATCTTACAGAAGATATCTATTGAAAATGTATGATCACTCGTGGGATGATGATGATGATGATTGTTTTCAAGTTGGCTGTCGTTTCACTTTACTTTGTATAGTGTTTACCTGTTTTTCTGACCGTCTTAAACAAAAACAAAAATCACATAAGATGGCGTTAACTTATCCATAAAAAAAAAAAAGAAAAAAAAACATAAATTCACTTCCCAAGCATTACAATACATCGAAGACCACTTTTGTGTGCTTCCATGAATGATCTTGAGAAAGGAATTCGTTTCTTTGTTTTTTGTTTTTTTTTTTTGGAATCGCGTTCCCTTTTTTCATGTTTGCCATGGTAATGGAGGAATATAATCAAGGAACGAGTAACCGGTTATACGTTTAGTTTGTTTCGGTTCGGTTTGGTTTTGGTATGATGACTTGGCCCCGAACCAAAAAGTCCACGTCCAGTTCGCGGTCCATGCCATGTGTAGCGGCTTTACAGCCCCCAGACAAAGGTAAAGAATTTTTTCTTCAGCATACAAATAGTAAAAAAAAAAAATAAGGGAATAAGCTAAAGTGTACCAACAAAAAAAATAAAAAAAAAACCAGGAACGAGTAAGAAAGCAAAAAGAAAAAACAAAAACAGGATGGAAAGGAGGAAAAATAAAGTATAAGTAAGTATGTATATTCTGAGTGGGATTATTCGAGTTAAAAATGCTCAATATTCAGATCACGATTTAATGTATCTTTAAACAATGAACTATACAATACAGACAGTATGGGTATAATATATACATACGTATATTTTTATTTAATACACAAACAAACAAAATAAACTCCTGAATCCCCGATTGACTTTATACCTATACCCATATTTTTTTTGTTGTTGTCTGTTTTCAGTGATTTTTTTTTCTTTTCTTTCTTCAACATGCTTCCGGATTGTATTTCATGTAATTTTCTGTAATTTTTAGGTTAAGGAGAATGTTGATTGTAATTTGTGTATAAAGTCATTGCCAAAGTTTTATTAAAGGCGATTCAAAGGAATGTGGTTTCTTGAGTGCATATATAACTTTGAAGAATTCCTTTTTAGGTACCTACTTTTCCATTTGCGGTGTTCATTCGACTAACCGCATTTGGGATATCATTTAAAAGCATCTGAATTCAGATGTTTTCGGAATGTTTTTGAAGATGTTACTAACGGTTTGTGAAACTAATTGGAGATTTAAATTTTTTCTTTTGAGTTATGCATTGCTTAAAAGTGGGTAAAATTGTTGATTTTTCGGTTGGTTTTGAAATTTAGATTGTAATATATTCACATAAACGAAGATTAAATGAGGCAAATATATTAAGCCGATAAGGAGGACAAGGTGCAGGTATCAACTTTTAAAAAAGTAATTAAATTTATTTTTATATTCAAGATTACTTCAAAAGAGGGGGAGAATCGCTTGGTTGGTATTTGGCAACATAAAGCTCCATACATGTCATCAAATTCGTGCTTTGTATATGTCGAATTTGGTCATGAAATATTTGATTATTACCATATTATTATACGAGTATGTATATTTTAGTAAATAAAAAGACGGGGACCTCAGAAACTGCCTTGAGGGACCCCACATTTGATCAAAATAGGCATAAAGAAGACAAATCTAAAGCGCATTACAATCATTTTATTTATTGTAGGATAGACTGGTGGAATGATATAATAATGGAATCATGAAATGATATAATGAATACAGTCATTAAAAAAAATCCACTTGATTTTTCGCTGGCAAATTACAGTCTCGTTTCGGTCTTCTCGGAGGCCTAAAACTTAGTCTTGTCTCGGCCTCGTCTCATTTCTCGACACGATACCTGTCTCGGTTTCGTGACCAGACCTAGCTATCTTGGGCCTTCGACTTTCTGAAATTGTACAAAATTTCTTGCAGCTACACAAGAACAGAATTTTATAAAAAGTTATTTAACAGAAAGACAAAAACTCCAAGCCAGTCTATCTGCAAAGAAATGTATGACAGCTGGAAATTCAGAACCAAAAAAAATAAATATTCAGGTGCAAATGTTGACAATTTTCTTAAATAAATATTGACTCTTAAAAACGTCACAGCAAGTGTTTTTTGCTATCAAAGGTATTTTTATTTAATATAAAATTTGCACGTTAATCAATCACACACAAGTTATAACTAAGTAGATAAATATTTCAGTGTCTAATTATAGCTTACCTACATATATCTAGACATTTTCAAAATTAATGAATTGAGCACGTGTAAACCACTAAAATGAAAAAATCTTTAATTGTTATTATTGACGCCACTTCTAGTGCTAATTATTAGATGAGAAATTCTACTTTGTTAAACAATTTTCAATAAAAAAGTTTACAAAAAATTTAATTAAAAATTATTGTTTAGGGTTAAGTGATCAGCACTTTTTAATTAATGGTCTTTCTGGAAATTATCGACCGTGTTTGTTTTTCCCAGAATTATTGTAACGTCTGGTTTTCGAGGTTGGGGTTATGCATCGGCAAGTAACTTCCATACCGTGATGTAAAAATTTCTGTGCCGAAACACTCTTTTCAGCAAACTGGCCATATTGTCCATATTGGAAGTCAGTGAATATTTTAATTTACTTAGCAATTTACACAGCTTTAGTAAAATAAGTATAGGTACCCACAAAATTATATTTCTTACAAGTCTACGAATACCTAACTGTTGTAACTCTGTTGCTCATATTTCACACACAATACTACCAAAGTCCTGTCCTTTCTGTCCACAAAATCGTCCTAAAATCCGCTTCCACATCCAGACTTACAAACATAATAACATCATTTTAATCCTTCTTACAAATTGCACTAACAAGTATCTCCCCATTGATTACAGCACCATACCATGGTGCTTACTTAACGTTGCTTCCTTTTTAATATCCTTTGACTTTGACACTCTAAAGAAACACAAAAAAAAAAAACTTTTGCAGAAATCTACCAATTCACAAAAATAATTAAACGAAATGTGTGTATGTGAATGATATATACGTAGGTACGTACTGCTACTTATATCCTTCGTACTAATTGCTTATCATTAAAAAAGGACACAGCAAAAGAAAAAAAAAGATGAAATACATAAAAAGTAAAACCATCGAGAAATGTGTGAGACGGAAAAAAATAACATCAAGGACAAGAGTAATTCTGTTGCACCATGAAACACACTTCCTTCCTTCTAAAATTAAAAACAAAACTGCCACCATGCAGTTTTTCTATATATTTTTTTTTTTCTTTCTTTTTCCAAAATACCTAGGATATACATTTCTGTAGATGATGACGACGACGTTGATGAAAAAATAAAAATTACATGCAACTGTGTGGAGACGACACCTACTGCTGTGCTGCTTCTAATGATTTTCTTCCTACTCGTTTTCGTATCCTAATAACCAACAACCAACAACACTATGACCAACCAGCCAACCAACAACAACAACAAAAACAATAACAAAACGAAAGGAAAACTCGTGCAAAAATTATTTCCCACAAATGTCCTTGAGTATATTTTCACTCAACAAACGAACCGACAACGACAACGAAGACGACAACGACAACGTCGACGACTATAGCAATGGCTATGAGGATGACAAGCGACCAACCTTGGAGTGCGCAAGCCAAAGCCAGTTGAAATCCTTAAATCTTGCTTATACAGTCACAAGTCAAATGCATGGCCCGTAATTACTTGCTTTTCGTCGTGTTTTTCTCTGTTTTTTTTTTGTTTTTTTTTTTTGTTTTATTTATTTTCTCTTTTATGTTTTCATGTCAAAGTAAATGTTAGTTAGTTGTGAAGAACGTTGAACCTGCGAGCAAGATCCCTGTACCTATATAAATTTGTATCTGTATTTTTTTTTTCTACGGTTTATTGTTTCCGCTTTTTTTATTTTGGAGAATAAGAAAAAAATAAAAACATCTGAAGTTAAAATTGGACAACTTGTGTTGGAAAAGAACTTGTTTTTTTTTTAAAGGGTGAGTATGGGTTTACGCATTGAAAGACCTTTACAGAACATTTGACATTTTTAACATTTTAATTTGTTGCTTACCTGTCAAGGTATCAATTGTTGTATTCCATTAAGGTGGTTGATAATATCTAGTGATGGATTAGCAAACTTCTAAAACATCGTTTTTTATTTTAAATTAAGAAGAAGTCAAACGCAAGCTGATAGAGCAATTGGATAAGTTACAGAGCAACCACACACAAATTATATTCCAAATAACTTGCTTCCATTTTTCTCACAACGACATCGAAATTACATCCTAATTCGCAAATAATAAAATTGATTCCGATTTGGTAATTAAAGAGTTATTCGTTCATATAGAGCTTGTATAACACTTCCGGGGAGGTATGTCAAATCTTTGTACAATTTAAAGCTTCACCATCAAAACATTCTCTGGGACAATGTTGGAATCAGTGGAATTTCACCATATTAATATAGTACCGTTATAAAAAATGTATACAATATGATATTTTATATTCTGTATACAAGAACTGTAAAAACATTTGAATTTTCAAAAACTTGGTGCCAAGTGTCTTGTTCTATTTTAAAACAATGATCAATAAGATTTCCTCCATTATTTTAATACGACATTCTTCTTGGAAGAAGAAAAATATAGGGTTATCTTATTTTTATTTTCTACTACTTTATGTGGTTCCTTTTTTCTCTGTGCACAATTCATATAGAATTTTTAAAAGTTGTAACTGGGTTACTGCTAGTATTACATCCTTTATTGTCATCATTTAAATTCGAACTTTTTAATCCTTCAATCTACCAGTTAATTTCACATTGTGAAACATTTTTCAACAGATAGGTAGATACCAATTTCAAATTTCTATAAATGTTGTTACATAATTTGACGTCTATTTCATAAAATAATAATAAACAAATCTCATTCTTATGTTAAAAAAAAATATTCATACTAAAAACATGCGCAAGTTCGTACGCCATATTAAAACATCCAAATTTTTTTTTTACATTTTCCTTTCTTTTTTTTCATTAAGGTGGCAATTTCATCTCTCTATTAAAGGACCGACATTTTTATACCTTTTTTTTTCCTTTTCATGCAATATTCTGTATAGGTACACAAACAACACACAAATTAAACAAACCCTCTTTATAGTAAGAGAGAGAGGAAACAAAACGTTAAATGGACTTTCTGATTACATGAGTAATACATGACTTTAAATAAATAATAATAAAAAAAAAAACACAACATAAAAACAGACGATGGTACTTGTTATGTAGGGGTTATAGAACCATCCGTTTGTACTTGTATCTAGTAAAAACAAATCTACCTGCAGTTTTCACACGATTATTACTGTGGATTTGTTTTTATTTCATGTTTTTTTTTTATGACACGAAAGATATAATTTATCTTATCTCTTTCCGAAAAACGAGAAAGCCAGAAAACCCTGGAGGAGGAAGCCTTTGCTTTTGACAAATATATGTATATACTTTATCGGAACCTATGTCACTTTATTTTAGTCTAATAATATCTATCTATGTTGTGTATAGAGTTAGAATAGGTATAGGTTGTCGCGTTTGTCATACAATGACGTTGACGCGACCTAGGTTCAACAATAGAAATAGGTATATTTGTCAGATACTTTTATTTTCATTGTATTCATTCTGGACTGGTTTTTGTATGCGCCGCCTAACAGTGGGCCAAACTAATGGGAAGACTTGGAAAAATTTGTTATTTGTTAAAACGAAAGTTTATTTTTTTTTATAAATGTTATTTTATAAAACTTTATGTGGTATAGTGCAATATATACAGAAGCATGATTTTATTAAACGATTATCATTTCTAGTTCTAAGAACTTTGCAGCTTATTCATTTGTAGTTTTGAGATTCTAGTAGATATGAATATAATTTAAACTACAGAAAGTTCAGAATGTATAATATTCTTTGCTTCGCCATTATTAAGATTTTAAATTGTCTCATAGATGATTTCAATTCAACTTTCAACACATTTTGTCCCATAGTGAATGTCGGAGTGATAAAACAAATCTAAAAAAACTTGTTCCTGGTTCTTTGGGATTTCTCAGATTGAAAAGCATGTTTGGTTTTTGTTGGAACTCGAACGAAGTTGTTTTTGAATTAATTTCGTTTGTATTTCAGTTTTTTTTTTTTTGTATTTCATCTATTTTGTTTGTAGGAGTATAATTAAATTAACAAACGACTCAGTCTTAATTTGCATATACTCAGATCGATAAGATAATGAATTAGAAGATGTTCAAGTTCAGGTAATAATCAAAAGACGACAGAGGAGTGCCAAAATTGACAGACATTTAGGTACACGAGTACAGCCGGTTTATAGATGAGTTTTTGTTTTCGGTTGATGTTTTGTATTTTTTTGAGTGGGATTATTTTTTGTTGATGAATGAAAAAATAAATTATTCAAAGGGAGAGGGGGAAGATTGTATTTTCGAGTTTTTTTTTTTTGTGAAGATATTTGATTTCATTAATGGATTTTTTCGATCGAACACAAAGATATATTTCACAATACGAAATTGCATTTTTGTATTCCCCTATTATACTTGCCTTGATGTTTATTTTTTGTTTTGTTATAGAAAACTGGATTTGATAAAATCTATAAAACACAAACATTAAATGTTTATTGGTTATGTCAATTTTTTGTTCTTTTAATATTTCAAAAAATCACGGTGTGTATCCATACATATGGGATAGCGCATTAACGCCCATTTCAATAAAATAGTTAATTTATTTAAAAAAGCAAATCACACGAAACGATTTATTTAACTTTAAATTTTTTGCAAACAAAAATAAAACAACAACAACAAAAAAAAGTTTTATAGCTTGCAAGTGTGGTTATTTTTAAAATAAATTAAATGTCTAAAGCTTAGATTAATACCTGGATTGTATATGGTTGGAAACACGAGTAATTAATTGGTGTTGACATCGTTAGTTTTTTTTTCGCATTAAGTTAGGTTAGGTTGGATAAAATTTATTTTACAAGCAATCGTGAGACTTGTTTGTTGTTAATTATTGTTGTGTTGCTTACGGCTAAAATTTAAAAACCACCATGCTCTTAGTGTTGTTTGGAAGGCAAAAAAAGGAGGAGTTCAAAGAAATTTATTTTACCTAATGAAATTGCTGCAATTTTATATAGGCATCTTGTGTGTGAGTTTGGTATTAATTGAATAAAACTTGTAGAAAGATTGTTTTAAATTTATTATAACGATTACAGTTATTATGAGGTCTTACAATGTTAGCAATGAATAGGATGTAGAAACTAGTTCTGGTCTTTTTTCTTCATTTCGTGATCACATTATTTATTGGAGCTCAGAGTTTTTTTTGTATAATTACTAACATATAATTTTTTACTGAAAAATACCGAATTATTTACTGCAATTGGTATCTAAATTTCAATTTTGAAAATAAATTACGTTACGAAAATTTACCAAAACCTTCAAGGCGGCCAGGCGAGTTAAATTTAAAAACTTTAAAATAGTGTTACTGAAAAATTCTAAGTCTTCACGGTAAATTTAATGGAAGTTTAATATTTGTAATGAATTCTATACATGCAATTTATCTAACCCAAAAAAATACCTATTGACAAGGCGCTCACTATAGTCTAAATCGTCATTCATGATTCCAAGTGAGATCACTACTTTACATGGACTAAAGGCCATTAAAAGCTATTTTAAATCGATAAATTCAATATTCAATTTTATAAGTGCTACTAAATTAATACTACTTGGCTGATTTATTTCAGCAGTTGACTATAAAATATGTATTGTTTAGATAAAAAAAAACCTTTGTGTATAAAAATAAGAGTGATTTCATTTAAAATAAAAGCCATTAACTATTTTCAGTTTGCTTGTTTTTTGTTGTTTTTTTTTTGCTAATGTGAATTTTAATTTTCTACATGTACAAAATAAATAATTCATAGCTAAGTTTTTTGGTAAAATTTAAATCTCCCACGCTTGAGCTTAGATGAATCATCATATCTTAAATATGTCTTAGCCAAATAGTTAGTAGAATTTAAGTTTCTATTCTATAGGCCAAACGGTAAAGATTTTAGCCCAAAAATATACTAATAAAATCGCATCATTTTAATAATACCTTGAGAATTTATTAACCACACATTTTTGAAAAACTCATAAGTTGATATCTTTCAAAATTAAGTATATTTTGGAGTGTGAACATGGAAACTGTGTAACAGCAATCATGGAATTTTACTGTAATCGAGCAAAACCCAGAGAGCGTTTTCTTTGACAGGTGAAATGAAGGAAATTTGGTTTAAAAGAAAGTGCGCATACGCCCAAGTGAATCTTTCTATTTTACATTTATTAATTTTAGGTTTAATAATGATTGCACAGTCAACTATAATTTAATATAAAATTTTACGGAGTGGCGGAAAAATGACAGTAAAACGATTTTATGAAATAAATTCGTTAAACACAAAAGTCAAGTAATGACATTTTCATGCTCTGTCAGTTAATTCTACCATTTTAGTGACAAAACTACAATAAAAAAACGACGGTATTTAAATTTTGTTTGATTTGATTTTGAAGTTTGATTTTATAAATTTAGTGACAATTTGTCACTTAAGAATGAGCAACTTAATTTACACGACTGCATTCAGTAACAGGCCTTTAAATGTTCAGTGTTAAAATTGGATCGATATGGATGGAAGGGTTTTTAAATAAAATTCGACTCAGACGAGTCCATAATATATTATGCCAAGATCTTTATTCAAAGGTTTAGTCTATTTAGTTTTTATAAACATCAAAACCATAATCTTATAATGTCAGCAAAATCGAAAAAAAATAATGTACATCCAAAGAAATTTGTTATTTCATTGATGTTTAAATAAAAAAAAAAATATGTTAAAATCTTCTAAGAAAAAATAAATGTCTTTCTCAAACAAGCTATACCAACAACACAAGTTCTAATTTATGATCTATAAAAACAAAAAGCCTATAATTTAGCATGTAAAAAATCAAAGCAACACGTTGTTTCTTCTTTTATTTATAACTCAAATTAAAAAGATTAAAAAAAAAATCAAAAATAAAACATTAACATTTATAGCTTTTGGAACTCTTTTGTATAAAAAAAAAATTTGTACCTATAAACAAAATTTATTATATGCATTATTTTCTCCGCCATATTATATCGTCGCCATGGCTGCATGTTAAATCCGACAACGACGACAGCATGCGCACTTATACAAAATCTGAATCTGAATTTCATTAAATCAAACGGAAACTTGCCAAAAAAAAATACGAAATCCAAAATCAGTACAAAAAAAAAAGTAATATATCCACTGAAATACAGAAAACCCACACCATATCACTGACACTTCATACAATCCCTATGTACGTTAACGTTTATAACTTTACCATACCAATATAATGTACCGCGATGACAATCAATGTTACTGACGCATGTTGAAGCTAAAAGACATCCATCAAAACAGCATGAACTCAAAGCTGACCTGCATAAATAATATCGCAAAATAAAAATAAACCAAATGTGGAGAACAAAAAAGAAATGACAAAAAAAAAACAAACAAATAAATTACAACACGTGCTTCGTATTAAATTCGAAGAGAAGCAAAAACTATAATGAAAAAGAAAATTGCGAAAAAAAACTGCAAATAAGCCGTAATTTATATGGGGTTTTTCTCATCTTTTTGAAAAGAAGAAAACGTTTTAGTGACATTGACCTGAGGAAAGAGAAATTAATAATACATAGGTAATTATTTTTCATTTTGATAATTCCATTAAGGATACCTAAACCTATGACCTTTCAAAATGCTGTCCAAAAATTTCTAGATAAACTAGAAACCAATTTTATTTTCAAATCGAACAAAGCTAAGAAAGTATGTGCAAGGACTTCAATTCGAAACCATATTGAAACAAGCCTTAAGCCAATCGAACTGAAAAATAGAAAATCGTATGATCCTATATCGTCCATTAGAATAATTTGTTTATGAAATCTAAATCAACCTACTTTCTCATAGAACCAATAAATAAAATAAAATGCAAAATAAATTGCCATAAAAGGATTTTATAAATTAAAACCAGTCTGCCTGCTGGCAGCAATAGCAACAGCAAAATAAAAAAAAAGCAAATAAACCGTATTCATATGCCTAATTAAGATAATTTGCTGGGTAGGTAGACAGGTATCTGTTTCCGTCTTCCATATTTTCCCACCGAACAACCAAACGGCGCGGCGCGCGGTGCGGCGCGGCGACGCAACGGCAACTGCGGCGACGACAACTTCGACCACGATAGCGTAAATAGAATGTAGAGTGTAGACAGTTTGACACCATCTATATCGTTACAAATGGCGTCACTTAATGATGGTGTTAATTGATTACTTTAATAGCGCTAGATAGTACATAGCATTAGCCACGTATTAGTTGTGTATAACGAAAAAAAAAGGAATAAATAAATAATTTTATTTAGCGACAAAAAAAATATAATATTAATTAGTATTCACTTTTAATTAGTGCAGGTCACATAAATTGATAAATTTCTATATCTACATACCTACTAACATTTGATAAAATAAAAACAAATTTAAATAGTTTTTCAAAGTCTGCCGACACATAGCTAGTAATTATGCAGATGTAATGTGATGAAAGTTAGGTAAGAGTGTTGACATGATGCAGCTGGACGTTTGGTAATCGATAATATTTATAAGACTTTTTGAATCGATTGAAGATGAAAACTAACTTTTTTTTTTAAATAAAATATGTACTTCAATTCAATAAATTAAATGTATAATTTAAAGCACGATGTCGCTGCAATCAGTTGCTGTCAAACAGTGTCAGTCAACTGTTGTTTTTAATTAACCAAGATTCTTTTTAACATTTATCGGCATGATTATGCTTTAATTTTGCACCTCTATGTACTGTATCGATTTTCTCCAACGGTTTGGTGAAAATTTTATAAGTGGGATTTTGTAAGTTACTGAAATTATTTTGAAAAAAAAAATGGTTTTCAACAAAATTATGATTATTTAACATGTTTCTCAAATTGCATTCATTCTTTTCGTAATTATTATTTTTTTTTTTGTAACTATGCATATTAATTTTTACATATTTCTTTTGCGTATTTTTTTTTACTTTTCATTATTGTTGAGCAGCAAATCTGGCTTTCCCGCAGCAAGAATTTAAAGTTCAACATTCAACAATTTTTTTTGAAAAAAAAATCAATTCATTTTTTTTTATTTGTAGAGTACAATGCTACCTAGGTAGGTACCTAACGTGCCTTATCTTTCTACAAAATTCATTCTAGAAATCATCGTTTCAAAAAATCATTTTGATGCCACCTTATGGGTAAAAGAAATCAAATTAAATATTTATTGAATTTCATCAAACTGAAATTGAATAAAATTTTCACAGTCATATTTTTGAACAAAAAGCTATTATACCTTTTCTAAGGTATAGAAATTCCTTTATAATTAAAGTACCTACATATAGGGAACAATGCAATAAAATGTATCTATATACTCGTAGATAATGTACATTTACATTTATGTTAGGAAGGTGATGCCAATATACATAACCTACATACTTTCATTTTACAGTGATGTAGGCAGAGGTTAATAATGAACTAACCGTTTACATATATAGTACACATAAACATATCTATAACACAGAATGTTTCCTATCTGAGCTTAATGTCATCATATTACAACTTTATTAACTTACAAATATACTAACTTTATTAATACCCAACAAAGGGGTCAATAACACTGTAGAATCATATATAGTCAGAGCAAAAGCACACCCAGCAAACAAACAAATATATAATATTTCCATAAATTCTGATTATCGTTTTGTATAAATTATAGTGAATTACGTACTACTATATAGCTTAGCTGATAATCAAGAGTAGGTTGTAATTGTCAGGCCAGGGTGTATTATTGTTAAATTAATAGCGAACAATATCGAACTTCGACACACATTTATTTTGAATTTTAATCGTATTTAGAAATAGAAATAGAAATATCATCTAACATCATGTAGTTGCGCATGCAAAACATAACATCGAAGGACAACATCACATCGAAATTATTGACAGATATTCTACATAAATGTATAGCTAGTTATATATGAATCAGTATAGTGAAACATTAAACAGACAAGTTGACGTCAAATAAGTCATTTATTTGTTAAGTGATAAGAATTTTTTTTGCGAATTAAGGTGGGACATTTTGTGCTTGTACATTGAGCAAAATTAAAAGATTTTTTAAGTTATTTTTTAAATATTATGATCTTTTCCTTATTTACATTTCGCTTTGACTAAGAACTGGGTAAGTACTCTATACAGTTCTTTGAGACTAGTATACAGTTCTTGAAAAAAATGTCACTTCCATAGTTTTTTTTTCACAAAAATATTTTTTTTTCACCACATATATTTTTCCCCCAAAAGAACTGTTTACTGAATTTAACGAAAAAAAAAAATTAATTAATTTTCTATTGTTTTGATGTTTGCCAAAAAAAAATGAAGTTATAGCCTTAACTAGATTCACTTATGTTTCAACAAAAGTGGACAAAGTGAAAATCAAAAACATGCGTTAGAGATCTTTGGGTGCAAAAAAGTTGCTTAAGCTGAATTTACATGAGTCGTAATAGCGTGAAGTGAAAAAATTTTTTCACCATGGCTTTTTTTTTAGGTAAAACAATGGGTAAGCTCACATGGCCAAGGGACTGCAAAGCAAGGCAATTTTTGGCAATCTTATTTGACAGCTGTCAAAAAATTGCAAGAGGTGATACATCAGCTGGTGTATCAAAATCTAAGTAAAAAAAATTAGCAGTTGGCTTGAGCAAAATTGGCGTTCAAAAATGCACCTGACTGCATTTGTATAGTGTTTTATTTCTGCTAAATATCACTGTCATTGTTTGTGCGAAAAACAAGAGTTTGACAAATATTTTTTGGGGCAAAAGAACCGTATAGTAGCAGTTTTACTATTGGACTGTATTTAAAAAAAAAAAAAATTCTATTCGCAATTTTGTACCTACATAAGTAAAGTACCTGCTTGTATTTTATTTAGAACAGTTACGTATATTTACGTAGTATCAAATTGCTTAAATATCGCAAAAATAATGACACTTGTTTTAATATCACATTTAACATTGCACTTAACAGAGTTAGGTATGCGGTATACAAGAAAATAAATTGTTCCTACACTCTTAATCAAATCACTTATTTTTATTATACCTATGTAGGTACCTACCTACTTACCTACTTGAGCAAATAATCATTAATCACGCAACACTCACCATTATTTTCCATGAACTACCTTATCTTTAGTGACTTTATTAATTCTTAGAGGGAGTTTTAGACAGTTAAATAAAAATTGTTGTAATTTAATCTACCCTTCAAATATATGCCAAGGTTCTCAAGCTCATACTCATAGTAAGTAATTTCAACATTCATTTTACTAAACCAAGAAAAATAACATTTTTTTTTCTTCTTGAAATGCATTTCCAACAAAAAATATTAAACTCACCTCTTATATCATAATTCCCATCAATTTTAACATCGATCGACTCAAAATATCCGCTAACCGAATTGCATGCTTCGCGTATCGTATCCTTATTCGAATCAGCATGTAAATGATGATGTGGTGAGGCAGAACCTGATGCCGATGATGAATCCAAATCCAAATTTTTTGCATTAACTAATAGAAATAACATTTGAAAACAAAACAACGATACTACCATAACATGGTAATTGCACTTCTTTTTATTATAACACTTTGATGCTGAGGCCATGGTGAATTATTTTTTTTTTGATTTTTTCTTTCAAAATAACAAAAATCAACCGAAAATTTTCATAAAAAATTCGGTGTAAATTAAGGGGAAAAAGATAACAACAAAATTATAAAATTTAAATCGAAACGACTTGATGGAAAAGTAACGAATTATCTACACGCGATCGATTATGCACTTTTCTCCAAAAAAAACAACAAACAAACAAATCAAAAAATAGAGGGCAGCACCGACCAATTCGCAATGCGAATGCACAAGCGACAAAGGCGACGACGACGACGACAACGACGATACGATATACGAATTGTGTATGCAGCTGAATGGCAAAAAAAAGCAAAGTAAAACACTAACGGCGCGGCGGGCTGCAGTGTTTAATAACAACAACAACGCACCACTCAAATAACGATCGAGAGAATTAAACAACAACAATCACACGGTAAACGACAACGAGAACGACGTTAGTGTGTTTTGCACCTTTTTTCACGTTTGCATAATTTTTGTTGTTTTTTTTTTTTATTTACACATGAAATACCACTCGAGTGATGTTCTGCTGCTGCTGTTAGATTGGAGTGGGTTTTTTTTATGTAAAGACAGACAGTGTTGGGCGGTGAACGATATACGAGATGGGGGCAAAAATTGGCAGACAAACCACTCGTTACTGCGTGGATATTATTTTTAGCTCCACTTGAATTAACAGTATTTTTTTTATAGAGTTTATGCTGCTGTCAGTTCACAGTCGCCGACAATTTGACTTTTGACAGAATTGAAAAATGATTTGCACTCAATTCGATTTTAAAAGATTTTTCGAAAGCCCAAATTTACACATTAAAAAAATATTTTGCTTATTTTAGCAATGCACGTACATAGGTAGATGGTAGATTGATTGATTTCCAAATCGATTGACTTCAGCATTCGTAATGACGAAATTTGCACTCTGACAGCTCGAATTTATACCCAGTCAGTTGCTGGTTACAACGATAATTTTATGGTATCAGAGTTTATGGGGCTTTGCAATAATTTTTATATTAAAAACAAAACAAAAATCGAGAGTGAATTTATGCCTACAAACAAAGTATATTTTTTTGTATAGGTATTTTTTTTAATATTATTTTATCTCTTCTTCAGCCAACGACACAAACGACAATGACAGAAAATGATTAGATTAAGAAATTGAACTCTTTATTTTTTTTTTTGTATATTTGTTATTGCAAAATTATCTGCAAGTCTGACAATAATTTTCTGGAGAGTTGTCGTTCCCTCCACATATCTAGCACAACAACTCGGGAGAACAACAACAAAAGGAAAAACTTTATAATATGGAAAAATGCAAAAAATCCCGGAATCGCGTAGCGCTCGTACTAGACACAGACAGCACAAATTTGTCTCACCGTTTGAATAACTCGTCCGAAACTGAAAATGAACATCAATAAGTTCAGAGAATCTACCACACAAAATACACGGCACGGCACGGTTATTTACTTCGAACTATCGAACTCACTCAAACTTAGTGAGGGGATGTTCGAACGAACAATTGAACAACACTCAAACATTTTAGATGCACATTTTTTTGTTGGAGAGATGACAGTGATACACGTTGGTTTTTTTTTTGTTTTTAGTTTTTTTTTTTATTTTAATTTTGTTTCTTTTGTGCATTGGCCTTCTTGCGTATGTATATAGGGCTGTTCTCAGCTGGAGCTGTTGAAGGTGGTGTGAGGCGCACCGGCTAAAAAAGGAATTAGGAAATATCCAAGGCAGTCACAGTGCCAGCTCTCAGCAGTCAGAGTGGAACCCGTCAGACCAGAATTTAACACCGAAATGCAACAACAACAAATACATATAATAAAAAAAAACACTCCGAGCCTGAAGACAGAAAAGAATTACCTCAACCGAAAAAATATCTTCAACTCGTCAACTCGTGATGATGCATTGTTGAATGAATCGGAGTGTATTGAAGTTATGTATTTTTTTTTTGTTCTTTATTTTATTCGATTGCAGGTATCGTATACCTGACCTGTTTATGATAGGTACATAAGGGTGGACCAAGATTATTTGTTTTGTTTGATTTAGCTCGTACTGGGAAAAAAATTCTTCTGTTCCTAGAAATTTTTTAAGATTTTTAATTCGGCATTTAGAGGTCGTTAACATCATAATTTAAAAAAAAAACTAATTTTTTGAGTTAGGTATTAATAATTATGTATTTAAAAATACAAAAATGCAAAACACTTCACACACTTTTTTCTTTTGTTATAAAAGTTAATTTTGATACCTCTTAGTTTAAGCACTAAGGTTTTAAATATGTATTGTTTCGATAAATTTAAAAACTACGTTTTATCGGTTGCTGCAAACAATGTTAGTTTTAAAAGCCAATAAACTAACCAATAAACTAGAATGCCATTTTCCTTTAGATACATTCGAAAACCAATTGCACATTCATTATTTTCTTTTACTTTTTTGACATTCTAGTAATACTTTGTGGGATGGTGTGGAAGAGCTTTACGGTGAAGTTTGACATCTTACATATTGCTATCTCACTTTTTTGTTCAGTTAAAATTAAACAGATGATAAAATTTTGGTATGGTTCGCAAACACCGGAAGGCACTGACATAGACATATTGTCAGTATGCAATTTGATTTTGTTTGGTAATATGGATGGGTTTTGCTTAAATCTGGTTTCTAAACTTTTAGCTTAATACAACTATTTTTACATTTTTTCAAACCCGGAAAATTTCATTCAAATCGTTAATTCCGTTTCCGAGACACAAAATACAAAAAAAGTAGGCGTAGGATGTGGCATTCTCAAAACGTGGCGCTCGAAAACTTTTAGGTTTATGTTTTTCCATTACACTTAAAAATAGGGGTTAGTGGTCGCGTTCACGATTCACATGAATCGTTCGTAAATTGATTCAAAAGTCCTCCGAACTAAAATTTTTATTCTAATTTACACACAATTTTTTCAAGCGTGTTGCACTATAATACAATAGTCACTAGGTAACAAAACCAAAATAACAATCGTTAATTTATTTGCACTAAAACTTTTATTTAAGTTTATTGATTATTTATGATTATAGACAATGTATGTAGGTACATACGAGTATATGGAGTTTTGTGTTCCAATCGCACAATGTCATGGAAAATGCCTTAAGTCTAACTATCAAAAAGATATACGAGAAATAAAAACTTTCTTTCAAGCTTTGTTCTTTATCAGTGTAATATAAATTTTTGATGACATGACTTTATCAAATTAGTATGGCATTTCTTAGCAGAAATTGAAATGAAAAATATGGGCTGATTGGGTGCTAAATTTCAAGTTCTTTCGTATCTGATTATTAAACCTGTGATATTCAAAATGTTTGACAAGGTTTTTTTTCCTTTTTGTAGGTAGGTATATCTATTAACCTATAAATAAACTTAAAGGGGTATTTAGTACCGGAGCTGATTTGTGATACAAACTTTGTCAATTTGTTTCACATTCACAAATCCTTCTTGAAAGAAAATAAAAAAGAATCTGATAACATAATTTATGTAGCTTTAGTTAGTTCCAATGTATAAATATTTTGTTTTTAACAAAAATTATATTTTTTATCACACAGAAAATTTCAAAGCAAATAAAATATAAAAAAAAGCCCAACAAATCCCTGGCAGACAGACCTGATGCACACTCATACATGTCCCAAGGTCAGGACAACTCTGAAACTCCACGCAGTCCTTTGCAATTGTTTTATAATTGAGTGTTTATTGAGTGCCTCTGAGCACTTACAAGAAATCCCAAACATATATTCGAGTACATAGCATGCTAGATGACCTGCGTGTTGTTGTCAAGGGTTTTTTTTTACTGTTGAAAGTTGAATGAATTGTAAATAAATTTCTGTGCACATGCAAATGAAATATAGGTATGTATGTATGCAATTGCCGGCAGTCAATGAAAGAGATTTTTTTATGACGTCTGGGGATTCATTTTCACATCCCACACATATTAAATACAGTTTCCGCCTCTTCATCTCTATTAACCACCCACATCCCACATATTCGATTAAATTGTCATTTGTGCAACAAAATTGAGAGGCGATATGGTTCATTGTTGTACAATGTACATCCTTGAATATTTCGCTCACACCCTGAATTCGAAATAGAAATAATAATATCCAATCATAAAGGGATTTTCTAAACACACCTCATTTCGTTTATGTTTTTATTTTTTTTTTTTTTCAAAAAATAAAAATACACATCAATATTCCACCCACATAATTTAGAAGAAAAAACCCTATCCTATCCTTTCCTGACCTTACCCACCATCTATACCAAAACAACATATACGAAAGACTGAGGAAACTCAGACAACACTCTCAACTCGCTCTCGTCCTCGTCCTCGTTCCTGGTCCCGGGTACACATCATATATAAATTGCATAGCAAAATTGAAATTCTTGTGCGTGATTGCCAAACGAATTAAGTTCAATTCTTTTTTTTTTTTTGTTAATGTATGTTTGTGTGTTCTAATTCTCAAAAGAATCTTTCAAGACTTTAAGGACGAAAAAGAAAATAAAATATTTTATGCCATTAACCTGAGGGCACAAAGTTTTCTTCTTTCAAAATCCTGACACACACTTAAGAGGAGCAAAGAAGAGATGGGGTTGCAGCTTGGAGGATCAAATAATGGGTATTGTTGAACACATTCACGTCCTTTTCGTTATATCTACCTCTGCCTGCAACAACTCTTGCAAAGCCTCTTATAGTAGCGAATTAGATAGAAGTACAGACATAAGCATTATTTTTTTTTTTTTTTCAAACCGTTGGCTCTGTAAGAGTATATTGGATTTTTCCTGCACGGAAATCCTTATATTTCTTCAACTCCTTCCTGTGACGTCGTTGTAGTCGTCGTCGTCGTAGTCGTGCACCGTCACCAATTAATGACGACTTTTATGACCCCTCGATTGTCCTTTTGAATGCTTATTTGCTAGAATTCTACATTTCTATATTCATTCCGTATCCTTGCTACCATTTAGGTAGGTTACGTTGTTACGTATCTCTATCGTACACCTATCCTACCTCAAGGAGCAAGATGGGTCTGTTTGTTTCCCGTATATACCTACATGTACCTAGGTATTCTCGTCTTTAAAAAGCTGTTGCCTAATAATGTGTTCGAGAGGAAAAACTATTCCTCACCTGCTTCAATCTATAACCACTTTGTGTGTAGGAGACACAAAGAGAGAACACCTTCTAATGGGATGCGGTGTCCGGTGTGACGGCAAGGATACTCAAACAGAACTGGTGAAAATTGTAAAGGATAATGATGATGATGAATCATCTGGTGATTGTAAATTTTACTGCGCATATGCCACCTTTTTTTAAGTTCGAGTAATTTCTGGCTTCAGTTGAGGTGAAAATTTGAATTGAGTGACATACACGGAGATGCTTTAGAATCATTAGGATGCTAAAGAACGGTGATGGGAGTTCAACCATTATACACCTGCTGAATTATGTAAGAAATATCTGGATCTAGAACTGTATATATCATTTCATTACGAGTTTAAGGATGGTATTCACCGAGCTCAAAAAATCCTCCCTCATTAAATCATAAAAATTTTCCTTGCATAATTTTTTGAGCAACGAGCGCTCGTAAAGTTATGAGTAACTTGAAAGCCTTTAAATATTAACCAGGCTTTGAAGTCGTAAAATGACTTTTATCCATGAAAAAAAATCATCTTTCAATATCTGGAGTTCGTTTTTTTTTCGATTCCCCAACTTGCCCTATAGCAGGACTTAATGACTCTGTTAAAAATATAGCAAAAGTTTTGTATTGCCAAAATTTAATTGTTTTTTAAATTTATTTTTTATTTATTGAACAAATTTGGATTATAACAAGTATATTAAACTGGTTATTCTAAGAAACAATCAGATTAATACTTTCTGATGCAAGAAACCAACTTTCTTTCTAATGTAATTTTCAAAACTTTTGACCTCAATCAAGTTATTTAGGGGAGTGTGAGTACGAAAGTAACTAACGTTGTGGATCACTTTTAATATTGAATAAACTGTACGCATTCATATTTCAGAATGCGAAATTTCTTTGCAATAAGGCCCTGAATGCATCCACAAAAATCCAATTGTCAGTAGGAGTATTCCAATGTGCGAGAAATTTTCAAAAGTTAAATTCGAGTAAGATATAGAATTTTTTAGTATAAAGATTTTTATATTTCTAGAAATAATAAATTATACCTTTAAATGATGCGATTTCATAGTTGTTCAAGAAAAAACCTTAATCCAAGTATTGAAGTCATCATTTAAAAAAAAATTAGAAACTTTAATTTTAAATATGAATTCCAGTATTTTTTTCAGTTTAAGATATAGATAGGTATTGTTAATATAATTCTGTTTTTTGTTTTTTCCACAAAATCCTTATCGTTCATGTCAATTCGTTCCGAAAAATGTACTTTGTAATTTTTGCAGTTATCCAGCAATAACTGTATTTCCACCATGTTACAACCAATAACAGCACCGAGGACGTTTTAATCATTTGCAGTAAAATTCTTTTTCATATAGGTATTAAATTAAATTAAAAACATCAAATTATTTTGGCAGGAAATATCAAAAAATGTTACTTTTGCACTCACTCTCCCTTATTTAGTTTAAACAAAAAAAAAACAAACTTATGTTTCTTAAAGAATTAAATACATGAATTTTGTAGGATTCAATTACGCTGTTTTTAAAAAATACTGAGTGTTTTTTTTTTTTAAGTACATAATGTACATCTGCTTTAGAAATAAAACAAACTGGATCTTAAAAAAAAATAACAAACAAACAACTTCATACCATTTTTTTTGTATAAAAGGTAAAACATTTTTCGATATCATCATCAGTCTGTTTTTGTTTATCAAAATAATCAGTCAGAAAACTATCATCAATATGAAGGTATAGAATTTAAAGGAAAAGATTTTGTGTTTTGATTCTAACATTTTTTTTTATTTCTATTTTAGTTCATAATTCTATTTGCCCTGTTGTTTGTTGCAGTCAATGCCGGAGGCCTTGCTATTCTTCCAAATCAAAGGGCGCAAACCGTCGTTGTAGCCCGTCCAGCTATTGCCCTCCAAAAGGTTGTTGTTCCAATTGCCCCAGCTCCTCGCCGTAGTTCCGGTTATGCGTAATGCAAACGTATTCGAAAGACGCATAAAAAAAAGATGTTTATGAAAATAAATTTTAATTAAGTTAACAGCATTCACAAGAAAGGGTTTTAATTTTATTTGGTGATAATTATTAACTTTTGTTTAAAAGATGCAAGATTTTAGATCGCAAAAAATACCTTATTTTTAGTGGTATTGAACTTTAAGTTGGCAACACTGACGGCCATTTTGACAGCTGTTAGGTGACTTGTGCTAAGTTTGTTTTGGCATTTCAACATGAATAGATTGAAGCCGGAATATCACTTTCAAATTGTGCAATTTGTTTGGCGATGAAGCTCACTCAGTGCCGTATCTGTTGTAAAGATAATCGTCAAGTGTATGTGTGTATGTTGTTACGCCGCCCCAGCCGTTACATCCAACAAAAACTGCCGCTTGGTTTGCTTTATGGGCTGGTGGAATCACGATGCTGCCCAGAAAGCTACAATCAGTGGTGACCGCTATAGAGTCATGATTATTGACTTTTCGTTCCTCAATTGAACAATCATGATGAACAGGAGCTGTGGTTTCAACAAGACGGGGCAACAAGGATTTTGGATTTTGAAGTTTTGAACATAATATAGGGTGATTTGTATAGGGAAGGGAACAAAACGCTAGAGTCTGGGATCCCAACCTGTTGGGCATTGCCCCCGTTGGGGTAACAGCATTTTTGTAGGGGGTAGTGGCCGAAACCACTGAAAGAAAAAACAAGTTTGTTTATTGAGAAAACAATCATTACGTTTTGAAGGTTTCTTATTTTAATTAAATTAAAAAAAATCTCAATCACATTTTGACACGTCATTCAATATACATAAATAAACGACATGACAAGTTTCCAAAGTCAAGTCATATGACCTGCTTCATTATGAATAGCGAATCGACAATTCGCTAAGTTGCGAATGATCTAGCGAACTTTTATTATCACTGTATTATTAATAGCGAACTTCATCGTTCGCTAAGAAATAAATGCTGCCAATAAATCATCATACTTAAATGGCATAACTCAAATGTCAAATGAATATTTTAGAAGTGAAGAATTTGATGTTTTTCTTTGAGTGAATTTTAAATTGAAAAATAATAAAATGATAAGTACAATTGATTTGATAGTTTATCACATATACATTTAGGTAGGAACTCTTCAAACTTAAATAATAAAAAAAAATAAATAAAATACATATATGTATTTTATTTATGGTTCCTTTTCGATGAACGGAATACACCTATGCCCTTTGCTATATCGGGATTTGTTTTCATCAATTGCACAAGCCTAGCAAATTGATTTGCATTTGTCCTTGAAAATATGATTTTTTATTTACTTTTTTTGTTATAATATACAAATTATTTTCAAATACCTTTTCCTTTTGTCACTCATGTTAGCACACAGACACCAGACTCTACATTCGCTAGGTTTATCACTGAATATTTTGATTCGATAGAATTCGATGTTTTGAGAGGTTAAATTAGCGAACATTCACTAATTGTAATTGGTCGATAAGCAAGTTCGATAATATTTTGACATATGAAGCGAATTTAATTTAAGCGAATCGATACTCATAATACAGAGCTATCGAATTCGCAAGTTTTTAAGCTCGCTTCGCTATTCATAATGAGGGCCTTAAACTGGTTATTTTAAGAAACAATCAGATAAATACTTTCTGATGCAAGAAACCAACTTTCTAATGTAATTTTCAAAACTTTTGACCTCGATCAAGTTATGTACACTCCCCTACATAACTTGATCGAGTACGAAAGTAACTAACGCGGTGGATCAATTTTAATATTCAATAAATTTATCATATGGTCTTCAGCAGGGAGCGGTTAACTCACGGATTCTATTCAGCATTTACACCAGTGATCTGATAGGTAGTCTTACTCAGGCAATTGCGTACGCCGACGATTTAATTTCGTACAAAACAGCTCAAAAGTCGAGGTCATCAGAATTCTTTTGCAGCGTGACTTCGACAAGATTCAGCGATATTGTGATGACTGGAAGTTGAAAATCAACTTTCAGAAATCAGAAACTATTTTGTTTAGGACTCCGTTGGCTGGAGCCCTAAGGGATACGAGAAAGAACTGGCGCAAGCTGGTGGTCGTGGGGCCACATAGAAATTCACTGGCGAGTAAAACTGTGGTAAAATACCTTGGCATCTGGTTGGATCAGTATTTGTATTTCGACATATAAATGCTGCTCTGACCAGGGCTAGGGGAGCTTTTGCCCTAACGAAACGGTTGTTTTATAGCAGTCGTCTTGACTGCAGGGTAAAGGTGATTTGCTACATGGCCCTCATCAGGCCGATGATTGCCTATGGATGCCTGGTGTGGTTCAACGTTGTCCCATCTCAAATGGAAAATATTCGGGTGTTTGAGAGGCAGTCGCTGCCCTGGATTACAAAGAACACCAGAGTCAGAGTACACAACAGAATAGATAATTTCTTCTTAAAGCTGATTCGGGGTAACATTGCAAGAGCGATGTCCTCGACTAATATTGAGTAACATAATATTGACTAACATTGAATATTTTGAAAGTCTGCATTATATCAGGTTATATCCCACCTAATGCATTTCTCTATTTAGACAGTGGAGGGCTGATCCAGGATAGAGAAGCGATTCCGCTAATCTATCACGTCGGCCGTAGAACTGTGGATCGGCGGCTTCTTTATGAGCGAGACGTGCTCGCACAAGGCGGCGCTGAGCGACTTCGGTTCAGTAGGACTGTATCCCATCGGGACCGAAGAGGTAGGAAGAAGCAGGAGAGCCAGTTTTGGTGGCTCCTTTCGGAGCTTGAAGATATTTAATGTTCACTGGAGTGGGCCATGGCCGACTTACATCAGGTTTAGACATTATTTTTAAGTAGGGACAGTTGGGGTGGCACCAAAAAAAAAAGCTGTTGTGGCTGTTCTAGTTCTTATGTAGTTTTAAGTAATTTTTTTTTAGTTCAGTTTTTTAGTTTTAATTTAGTTTGTAAGTTTTATATAAAATATAAAAAATATATAAAATATAAAAAAGTAAGTTAGATGTAAGTTATTGAAAAGTAGCCTAGTTTTCTTAAATTTTTGTCTAGCTTTAAGATAGTTATAAGTTTGATTTGAAATAAAAATGAATTAAAAAAAAAAAATTATCATAAACTAAAACTGTACGCATTCATACTTCAGAATTCGAAATTTCTTTGCAATTAGGCCCTGAATGTAACCACAAAAATCCAATTGTCAGTAGGTATACTCCAATGTGCGAGAAATTTTAGGTACAGTAGTAGTAGTAGTAGGTACATTATGTACATTGTACATCTGCCTTAGAAATAAAACAAACTGGATCTTACAAAAAATAACAAATCCAGTTTTTAAGATATTTTTGCTGTTGATTCAACAACTTTATATACCATTTTTTTGTATAAAAGGTAAAACATTTTTCGATATCATCATCAGTCTGTTTTTGTTTATCAAAATAATCAGTCAGAAAACTATCATCAATATGAAGGTATAGAATTTAAAGAAAAAGATTTTGTGTTTTGATTCTAACATTTTTTTTTATTTCTATTTTAGTTCATAATTCTATTTGCCCTGTTGTTTGTTGCAGTCAATGCCGGAGGCCTTGCTATTCTTCCAAATCAAAGGGCTCAAACCGTCGTTGTAGCCCGTCCAGCTATTGCCCTCCAAAAGGTTGTCGTTCCAATTGCCCCAGCTCCTCGCATTAGTTCCGGTTATGCGTAATGCAAACGTATTCGAAAGACGCATAAAAAAAATATATTTATGAAAATAAATTTTAATTAAGTTAACAGCATTCACAAGAAAGGGTTTTAATTTTATTTGGTGATAATTATTAACTTTTATTTAAAAGATGCAAGATTTTAGATCGCAAAAAATACCCTATTTTTAGTGGTATTGAACTTTAAGTTGGCAACACTGACGGCCATTTTGACAGCTGTTAGGTGACTTGTGTAAAGTTTGTTTTGGCATTTCAACATGAATAGATTGAAGCCGGAATATCACTTTCAAATTGCGCAAATTTATCCTGGGGTGGTATCGGCTAACGCGATAGTTGATAGTTGATAATCAAAAACGATACTTTTGCTAAATGTAAGGTGATTATCAAATCGACAATCGTTTTTTTCCTTGTATTTCAAGTGACAGCTATTTAGGTATCGTTTTCATACATTTTTGTGAGTAACATCGTTAGTTTGGATTCAATTTCTAAAGCAAATAAATTGTGTGTAGAATATTGTCAAATAAAAGCAAATACATAAATAAGAGAACCAAACTGACGTTTCTCACTGTAAGTGCTGCCAAAAACTCAACCTGTTTTATTGATCACTTTACACAGAGCAAATCAGAGTTGATAATCAAAAACGACTATCAACAAAGCGACAGTCAGCAATCGCGTTAGCCGATTCCACCCCTGATCCTTTCATAAGAGAATTTTGTCTGGCGATGAAGCTCACTCAGTGCCGTATCTGTTGTAAAGATAATCGTCAAGTGTATGTGTGTATGTTGTTACGCCGCCCCAGCCGTTACATCCAACAAAAACTGCCGCTTGGTTTGCTTTATGGGCTGGTGGAATCACGATGCTGCCCAGAAAGTTACAATCAGTGGTGACCGCTATAGAGTCATGATTATTGACTTTTCGTTCCTCAATTGAACAATCATGATGAACAGGAGCTGTGGTTTCAACAAGACGGGGCAACAAGGATTTTGGATTTTGAAGTTTTGAACATAATATAGGGTGATTTGTATAGGGAAGGGAACAAAAGGCTAGAGTCTGGGTTCCCAACCTGTTGGGCATTGCCCCTGTTGGGGTAAAACAGCATTTTTGTAGGGGGTAGTGGCCGATACCACATAGTGAAAGAAAAAACAAGTTTGTTTCTTATTTTAATTAAATTAAAAAAAATTCTTAATCATATTTTGATGTCATTCAATATGAAAAAAAAACGACATGACAAGTTTCCAAAGTCATGTCATATGACCGCTTCACGTCACGTCACTCGCGTCTCCATATATCCCTAGCCTTACAGTTAGTCCACTAAATTTTCCAAAAAAAAAAAGATACAAAATTGTTGAACCGATTTTTGTATAAAACAAGACGTTTGTATATTTCAAAATCATTGTTTGGGTTTTTTAAATTGAAAACGAATGAAAGAACCGGCTTATTTTGTTTTGTCCAACTTGGTAAACAACGGGATTAAATACAAAAGTGATGAACAAAAAAATAATTTTTTTAATACTTCACTGCAATATGATGATTTAGATATGAGAATAAAAGAATGTAGTATTGGTTCTGAAAAAAGCTGTAGCACCATGTAGTTAGTTAAAATTTGAGCTAAAAATCCTTAAAGACTTGCTCACTTAACGTGATATTATATGTATATATTTTTAAAAATGTATCATCTTCTTCTTTCTTTATACTGCTTGTTTTGATCGAACTAAAACTCATTTGTTTACAATCTGATGTCAGGAAATTGAATTAAAAACAAAAATAATAGTTATAATATTTTTGAAAACACTGCGCTTATTGAAGTTCCAATATGAAAACTATGTACTATACTTATCAACCTTTTAATTTCAACGTCACGATGCGACGTCATCGATTTCTGATAGCGTCCCTGCTCGAACTGTTTATCTCAGCTGCAACGTATGAACACACCTATCATACAGGATATAACATCATTGGGAACATACATTTAAGGTTTGAAAAATGGATTTTCCCATGGGAGCGGTTCAGAATTCTGGTTTTCAAAATTCTGCTTGGTCAAAATTCTGTTTTTTTTTTTTAAATTCTGTCTGGTCAAAATTCTGTCTGGTCAAAATTCTGCATTTCAAAATTCTGTTTTTCAAAATTCTGGCTGTACAAAATTCTGGTTGACCAAAATTCTGTTTTTCAAAATTCTGTTTTTTAAAATTCTGTTTTTCATAATTCTGTTTTTCAAAATTCTGTCTAAGAAAAATTTCCATTGAAACAAACATAAATTCATTCAAAGAACGAGAGAAAACAAGACAGAACGATATCATTATGTAAGTATAACAATATCATATCATATGATTTATGATTTCATTCATAAATATGTTTATAATAATGTATATTCTTTTGCATTAGAAAACTATGTTTACCAAGTTCCAACATATTTTGTTATACCTTTACTGTCTATATACTAGAGTATACTCGTAGATAGTAAGCATTTAGTAAATAAAAAATCGTCTCAAATATGTATGTACGTATGGTATTACCATGTTTAATAAAGTAATATTCAATTACAAGAAATCAATTTTTCATAATTCTGTTTTTAAAAATTCTGTAAATCTGTTGAAAAAGAGAAATCGTTTTGATAATGTAAAAAAGTGCGCACTTTTTTACATTATCAAAACGATTTCGAATTTGACCAAGCAGAATTTTGAAAAACAGAATTTTGACATGCAGAATTTTGACCAAGCAGAATTTTGTACAGCCAGAATTTTGAAAAACAGAAAAACAGTTTAAAAAAGAAGTGAAAATTTTGGTTGGGCTCAAATATCTCACGAACAAATAATGCTATTGACTTGAAAAAAATTTATTCGACACATTATTACGTCATACAAATTTGATTTGAATTTGGGAAAAAATCAATATACCATTATTTTTTAAAATCAAAAAAACTAAAAAAAAAATTTTTAAAACTCGAATATCCTTCGATGGAAAAACGATATCAGCTTTAAAATAATTTTATTTTACGAAAAATGTTGTTTTTGACTACTGGTGAAAATTTCAAAAAAATTCAATGGTTAGTTTTTTTACAAAAAATTAAAAACTACAAAAAATTCTACCAAAAATTGGTATAAATTGTCTTTCGACTCAAATTTCTCAAAAACGGGTAACGATATTGACTTCTTGTTTGTTTTATTTTCTACATAACATAATTGTTAGCAACTGATAAAATTTTGACAAATATTGAATGTGCAGTTTTTTAACAAAAAATCAAAAACTGTTAAAAATTCTAAAGAAAAGTAGTTACAATTGTATTTCAGCTCGAATATCCTGAGAACGAACAACGATTGTGCCTTCTAAAATATTTTATTTTATACATAGTACAATTTTTTATGAAAGGTTAAATTTTGACAAATATCTAATTGACAGTTTTTGACAAAAAATATATAAAAAAATAAATTAAAAAGTGGTAAAGTTTTCAAGATCTCAAATGGGAAGTTATCAGTGTGGGTCGCACCCGGCCTCTTTTTTATTATTATTTTAGGTGTGGAAAATTTAAGCCTAATTACATATTGGGCTCTAGAATTGTTTCGACTTAACCTTACTTCCTTTTTTATTTGAACAAAGAAGAAACCAAGGAGTTAGAGGTAGTCTTTGAAATTTCTCATCTAACACTTGGGGATGATGAACTTTTTTTTGGATCCATTCATGCTTAGACAGAATGGAACCGCAGCTTTTTTTCTGCAATTATAAGTCCCGTTGATACTAGACCATGAAAACTGTCAGCTTGCGCTTTTTTCATTGCACTAATAGGATTTCTTATAACCACTATTTTACAACTATTTATTTTTTAACGTAGTACCGGCAACAAATTTCGATTATAACAAGTATATTAAACTGGTTATTTTAAGAAACAATCAGATAAATACTTTCTGATGCAAGAAACCAACTTTCTAATGTAATTTTCAAAACTTTTGACCTCGATCAAGTTATGTACACTCCCCTACATAACTTGATCGAGTACGAAAGTAACTAACGCGGTGGATCAATTTTAATATTCAATAAATTTATCATATGGTCTTCAGCAGGGAGCGGTTAACTCACGGATTCTATTCAGCATTTACACCAGTGATCTGATAGGTAGTCTTACTCAGGCAATTGCGTACGCCGACGATTTAATTTCGTACAAAACAGCTCAAAAGTCGAGGTCATCAGAATTCTTTTGCAGCGTGACTTCGACAAGATTCAGCGATATTGTGATGACTGGAAGTTGAAAATCAACTTTCAGAAATCAGAAACTATTTTGTTTAGGACTCCGTTGGCTGGAGCCCTAAGGGATACGAGAAAGAACTGGCGCAAGCTGGTGGTCGTGGGGCCACATAGAAATTCACTGGCGAGTAAAACTGTGGTAAAATACCTTGGCATCTGGTTGGATCAGTATTTGTATTTCGACATATAAATGCTGCTCTGACCAGGGCTAGGGGAGCTTTTGCCCTAACGAAACGGTTGTTTTATAGCAGTCGTCTTGACTGCAGGGTAAAGGTGATTTGCTACATGGCCCTCATCAGGCCGATGATTGCCTATGGATGCCTGGTGTGGTTCAACGTTGTCCCATCTCAAATGGAAAATATTCGGGTGTTTGAGAGGCAGTCGCTGCCCTGGATTACAAAGAACACCAGAGTCAGAGTACACAACAGAATAGATAATTTCTTCTTAAAGCTGATTCGGGGTAACATTGCAAGAGCGATGTCCTCGACTAATAGCTTAATCTTCGGGGCTTACTACCCCAACATTGAATATTTTGAAAGTCTGCATTATATCCCACCTAATGCATTTCTCTATTTAGACAGTGGAGGGCTGATCCAGGATAGAGAAGCGATTCCGCTAATCTACCACGTCGGCCGTAGAACTGTGAATCGGCGGCTTCTTTATGAGCGAGACGTGCTCGCACAAGGCGGCGCTGAGCGACTTCGGTTCAGTAGGACTGTGTCCGATCGGGACCGAAGAGATAGGAAGAAGCAGGAGAGCCAGTTTTGGTGGCTCCTTTCGGAGCTTGAAGATATTTAATGTTCACTGGAGTGGGCCATGGCCGACTTACATCAGGTTTAGGCATTATTTTTAAGTAGGGACAGTTGGGGTGGCACCAAAAAAAAAAGCTGTTGTGGCTGTTCTAGTTCTTAAGTAGTTTTAAGTAATTTTTTTTTAGTTCAGTTTTTTAGTTTTAATTTAGTTTGTAAGTTTTATATAAAATATAAAAAATATATAAAATATAAAAAAGTAAGTTAGATGTAAGTTATTGAAAAGTAGCCTAGTTTTCTTGAATTTTTGTCTAGCTTTAAGATAGTTATAAGTTTGATTTGAAATAAAAATGAATTAAAAAAAAAAAATTATCATAAACTAAAACTGTACGCATTCATACTTCAGAATTCGAAATTTCTTTGCAATTAGGCCCTGAATGTAACCACAAAAATCCAATTGTCAGTAGGTATACTCCAATGTGCGAGAAATTTTAGGTACAGTAGTAGTAGTAGTAGGTACATTATGTACATTGTACATCTGCCTTAGAAATAAAACAAACTGGATCTTACAAAAAATAACAAATCCAGTTTTTAAGATATTTTTGCTGTTGATTCAACAACTTTATATACCATTTTTTTGTATAAAAGGTAAAACATTTTTCGATATCATCATCAGTCTGTTTTTGTTTATCAAAATAATCAGTCAGAAAACTATCATCAATATGAAGGTATAGAATTTAAAGAAAAAGATTTTGTGTTTTGATTCTAACATTTTTTTTTATTTCTATTTTAGTTCATAATTCTCTTTGCCCTGTTGGTTGTTGCAGTCAATGCTGGAGGCATTGGTGTTTCTACACTTCCAAGGGTTCAAACTGTCGTTGTAGCCCGTCCAGCTGTTACCCTCCAAAAGGTTGTTGTTCCAATTGCCCCAGCTCCTCGCATTAGTTCCGGTTATGCGTAATGCAAACGTATTCGAAAGACGCATAAAAAAAAGATATTTATGAAAATAAATTTTAATTAAGTTAACAGCATTCACAAGAAAGGGTTTTAATTTTAATTGGTGATAATTATTAACTTTTGTTTAAAAGATGCAAGATTTTAGATCGCAAAAACTACCCTATTTTTAGTGGTATTGAACTTTAAGTTGGCAACACTGACTGCCATTTTGACAGCTGTTAGGTGACTTGTGCTAAGTTTGTTTTGGCATTTCAACATGAGTAGATTGAAGCCGCAATAACACTTTCAAATTGTGCAAATTTATCCTGATCCTGATTTTCATAAGAGAATTTTGTTTGGCGATGAAGCTCACTCAGTGCCGTATCTGTTGTAAGGATAATCGTCAAGTGTATGTTGATACGCCGCGCCGCGCCGCCCCAGCCGTTATATCCAAAAATCAGTGGTGACTGCTATTGAGTCATGATTACTGACTTTTCGTTCCTCAATTGAACAATCATGATGAACAGGAGCTGTGGTTTCAACATGACGGCGCAACAAGGATTTTGAAGTTTTGAACAGGGAATGGAACAAAAGGCTAGAGCCTGGGATCCCAACCTGTTGGCATTGCCCCCGTTGGGGTAAAACAGCATTTTTGTAGGGGGTAGTGGCCAAAACCACTGAAAGAAAACACAAGTTTGTTTGTTGAGAAAACAATCATTACGTTTTGAAGGTTTCTTATTTTAATTAAATTTAAAAAAAAATCTTAATCACATTTTGACACGTCATTCAATATAAATAAACGACATGACAAGTTTCCAAAGTCTCAATATATCCCCAGCCTTGCAGTTAGTCCACTAAATTTTCCAAAAAAAAAAAGATACAAAATTGTTGAACCGATTTTTGTATAAAACAAGACGTTTGTATATTTCAAAATCATTGTTTGGGTTTTTTTAAATTGAAAACGAATGAAAGAACCGGCTTATTTTGTTTTGTCCAACTTGGTAAACAACGGGATTAAATACAAAAGTGATGAACAAAAAACTAATTTTTTTAATACTTCACTGCAATATGATGATTTAGATATGAGAATAAAAGAATGTAGTATTGGTTCTGAAAAAAGCTGTAGCACCATGTAGTTAGTTAAAATTTGAGCTAAAAATCCTTAAAGACTTGCTCACTTAACGTGATATTATATGTATATATTTTTAAAAATGTATCATCTTCTTCTTTATACTGCTTGTTTTGATCGAACTAAAACTCATTTGTTTACAATCTGATGTCAGGAAATTGAATTGAAAACAAAAATAATAGTTACAATATTTTTGAAAACACTGCGCTTATTGAAGTTCCAATATGAAAACTATGTACTATACTTATCAACCTTTAATTTCAACGTCGCGATGCGACGTCATCGATTTCTGATAGCGTCCCTGCTCGAACTGTTTATCTCAGCTGCAACGTATGAACACACCTATCATACAGGATATAACAGCACTGGGAACATACACTTAAGGTTTGAAAAATGGATTTTCCCATTTTTTTGCATATTTTTTATGTTATTACTATTTTATTATTTATTATTATTTTAAGTCTGGAAAATTTAAGCCTAATTACATATTGGGCTCTAGAATTGTTTCGACTTAATTTTACTTCCTTTTTTATTTGAACAAAGAAGAAACCAAGGAGTTAGAGGTAGTCTTTGAAATTTCTCATCTAACACTTGGGGATGATGAACTTTTTTTTGGATTCATTCATGCTTAGACAGAATGGAACCGCAGCTATTTTTTCTGCAATTATAAGTCCCGTTGATACCAGACCATGAAAACTGTCAGCTTGCGCTTTTTTCATTGCACTAATAGGATTTCTTATAACCACTTTTTTACAACTTTTTTTTTACCGTAGTACCGGCCTAAAGATTAAAAATTAACCATCCATTTCTAGCAACAGATTCATCAAATAAATTGGACTTTGACATTAGCTTTACCAATATTTAGTCAGCTCATCCAGTTAAAAGCAATAACGGTTAATCGCACTCGAAAATGTTTTGCTATTCGGTTTAACAGGAGTGTATGTTTAAAATTGCCCACAAATAATTGTAGTTTAAATTTTTTTTCTCCGTCAAACCGTTCGTGCTGCTGTTAAGCCTATTGTCGAATATGCGTCAGATTCAAGTTCTATGACATGCTTCGATTAATGTCTAATAAAATTTAATTAAATATACTTTTATTAACCCACGCCCTCTAACTTGACCAACTGCAAAACAACTTGGTTATTAAAAATGCAGGTTTCCAATTTAATATTATTTCTTTAAGAAGATAATAATTTAAGCCATATTTTATTATTGTTGTCTTGTACAAGTATACCTACTGAAATATCTTATTTTGAAATCAAAACAAAAGCTTGTTCTAAGTCACCTGTTTTATTATTGTCGAACAATTTTTTGTATAAAAGAAGCAACATTGTTCGCTATCTATATCAGTCGATTTTTGTAAGCGAATATAACCAATCAAAGATCTATCATCAATATGAAGGTATAGAATTTTAAAAAATCTATTTTGTTTTTAACATACCTGCATAAATTTTTGTTTTCTTACAGTTTATTATCCTTGTCCTTACCCTCTTCGTTGTTGCAGTCACCGCAAGGAGTCCTCCTCTTATTACCCCCAGACCTCCTCTTCCAAAAACAATTGTCGTAGCACAACCACCAGTCATAGTTAAACAAATCGTTTTACCAGCCCCTCCAAGACCTCTTCCAGCCAAATTAGGTTCTTATAATTAATGCAAAACTTTCAGTTTTAAACAAAAAAAAAAAATGAATTTTATTAAAATAAATTTGAATTAAATTAACAGCATTCCAAAATACGGATTTTAATTTTTAATTTCTGGAAAAAAAAACATCAAAATAAAATTTACTTAGGTTATACCTACATTAATAATCGTGATGATAGTTCTGAATATCCTTAAAAATTAAGTAAGTATCTATTCGGCATTTTCTTAGTTGCCAGCTAGAAAAAATTTGACTTTAATTTAAGAGTCTAAGGAATATTTTTTTTCACAATGAGCTAAGTATAACCAACGCTTAAATTTATCAATGTACATGTGAACTTATTTTGCCAAACTCAGTTTCTTCCCCGTTCAGCTCTCCAGCACTCCACACTTTTACGTTGCGCTTTTTCGTGTTTTGCTCGAATATCAAATCGGTATTTAAAAAGAAAAAAAAAAAGATTGGGGTCATAATTATGTACCGATTCAAAATTCCGTAAGTCCCAAAGTCCAGTTTTCAAAATTCGGTATTTCAAAATTCTGTTAATCTAAAATTCTGTATTAGAAAATTGTGTACATGGTAAAAGAAATATTTGTTTTGATAATAAAAAAAAAGTGCGAACTTTTATCATTTACAGAATTTTTAAATGGCGATTTAAAAAACTGTATTTCGAAAACCTGGTTTTAGAAAAACTTGAATTTTGGTCTGTTTTTGGCAGCCATTCTAGTGGTACATACATCTTTCCAAGAACTCAAAAGCACAAGTAGATAAGTTTAAAACACATTCGCAAATATTGAAAAAGTACTTTGTAAAACAAATTCTAGAAACAATAAATTATACCGGTCAACAAGCTAATACCACAGTTAATTTGTATTATCTACGAGTACGAGTATCAAGTATGAGCACATCAGATAATAAATCTGTGCTCATACTTGAGACCGCATGAAACTTGTCAAGGCCGAAAACGATGATTCATATACCGCATATATTCCAATAGAATTTTTGAATTTGAAAAATTTGATTCTCGTCTCTGTCTTGTCCTATAGTCTAGTATAGTATGATAAAGGGCGTAAGAGTGGCATAGTTAAAAAAGGAGATATCTCTTAGATTCTATAGATCAATAAAATGCGAAATCCCGTTAAAAATTTGTGTGATACGAGTATGTTCCACTGAACTTTAATATTTAAAATAAATGTTCTATTTAACGTCATTTAATATTTAACTCCATATTATTAATAAAATACCATCCTACATAATATTTAAAGCCAATTCAACGAAATTCAAACTTTTCCTTATAATGTATAAAAACATATCCGTCATGTTGTGAAGCGGAAAAGCGCCAAACTATCATCATCATCAGGATCACTCTTAATCTATTTTAAACGCCCATACATATTTAGTACCTACATGATGAAATAAGAAGAAGAAGAAGAAGAGAGCAACAACAGCCACTTCACTTTAGTTCCGGAAAATTGTCCCAGAATGCAATGATTCTTCTCCCAGCCCACTTATTCCCCATCAAAAGCCTCTATTGCTTACACAATTTTCACCATAAGTCTCCATGCTGCCTCGTGTCCTCAAAAACTCTGTGTTCATGTGTCAAAATGTGTGCACCCAGCAAATGCATATAACCAAATCAATATAGCTTTGCCGGCGCCATTTATGACCACTGCCAAGCTGTGTAGCATTCATATAATGGAGCTGGAATTCATAGAGCCCAACCAACAGCAGCCACCAGCACGGAGAACCATATAGAAAAATTTCCTGTGAGTTTTCTCTGACAATGAAGTGCTTCTTTGGTGATAGGACACAGTTTGTGATTTATGGTGCCCTCTATCCACCACATGGGCGGCATAGGGATGTGTAACAGCATTGCGAATACTAGTCGTGCCAATTCCGTTTGACCTTCCCTGGTTCTAAATCGTCTCCGGGAATTATTCATCTTCACCCCCCCCCCCCCTTGGCCATCCCACTTGGCCACTCTGATTCCGACAACTTCAACAGACGAACGGACTTTCCATGAAATATTTTCGGCAAATTGAATATTATGCACAAAAGTATATAGTATAACCAAACCAATGCACAAGGCTCAAGGATTTTTAAAGATACCATATCCTTACATTTGTATCGTCAAAACCAAAAACCAAAAAAAAAAAAAAAAAAAACACACTCACAACTAAGGAAATATCTTCTTGAAAGCTGAAAGAATAATCCGAGAAATATTTTGAGGGCAAAGCAATTTGGATCCTTTTTTTTTATATGTGTATTTTTATGGTGTCTCTGTATGTAGTTTAGTATAAAAAGTTTTCCTAAAAGAAAAAAGGATGATGCGGGAATATATGTTTGGTGTGGTGGAGAGGAAGAAGGTCGAATATGGAAGATGAGGCAAAACAAAAAAAAAAATAGAGTTTACAAAGGATGTCAAGGGAATATCCTGGTTGGATAGAATAAATACCCTGTGCTAGTTTATCCAACAGATAAATATTTTATACGTCAATTGGCAGTGTTTCAGGAAAATATTGTCTTCTTACCTATGCTGATGTGTATAGGTATACATGTGTATGTATTTATTTAGTTTTGTGTTACTTTGTGAAATATTATAAATCATTTTCATGAGACTTTTCGACGTCCGGTATGTGCTAATGGAGTTCGAAAGCAATTTTGTTGTATACATATTATGTATTTCTTTGGCTACTAAAAGTTTTCTCTAAATGAGAGCCTGCTTACAAAAAAGGAGTTATACAAAAGTTGCTAATTGGAATTTTTTTTTTTGTTATAAATGTACGAAAGAATTTTGTTTGGGAATTTCTAAGAATAACCTTGTATCTTTGGAGATATTGCCAAGAGGCATCTTAAATAGGTGTTTTGTTACAGAAAAGTATATGTTTATGTTTGTGAAATTCTTTTGGAAAATGTTAGATTTTCGAAAGGCGAAATAACTTTTCGTGACCTCCATTGAATTACAAAATAAGAAAATTTTGTATTTATGCTATTTAATTACTAAGAGAGATTTAATCGGTTTCAAAACAATTGACAATGATACAATTATGCCGAGCCTTAGTGGTTAGCTTAGAACCATGTATAAAATTGGAATGTACACAATCCGTAGTGACTTCAATAAAAAGATTGCAATTATTCGTTCTTTTTGAAGTCAGGTTTTATGATATTATGGAGTTATGTTCCTGTGCCAACTGGAAAATTTATAATTTATGAACACATCTATATAGTTCTATTAACCCGAAGGAAATTCAGTCAAAATTCATAACAAACATTACAAGATACGGCCCATGTGAGAGCCCAAATAAATAAAATAATTCTTTTTCTTATAATTTTTTACCGTTATCTTAATCCTGTTGCCATTTTTATTGCTAAGGAGATCATTTAATTTGATAGTTCTGAATCTATATCCTATAGATGATGTTCTTAAAAAATAGAATACAGGCTACTTATTTTATCAAGTTCGCACAACAGCTCTTTTGTTTAATTTTAGAAATTCATTCAGATTCCAGCATTACTTTATGAGCCAAACAGACAAACATCACTCACAGACATTTTGTATGTACTTCTCCTACAAAAATTGTTTTCTGCTGATTTTGATATTATTTTCGCGTCATATGTTAACTATGTTTTTTGATGTGTTTCAGTCTGCTGAATGAATAGTCGTCGCAAGGCCAACAAAATGATAAAAACCTTGTAAATTTTATTTTAAAGTTAGGAATCCCAAAAAAGAAAAATGTATTTTAATTAGTTAAGTGGTTAGAAAAACATCAGGAATAAACAAAACTGAATGAATGAAAATATAGAGTTCAATGTTGAAAAACCAGAAGATATGAGTTTCTCCTTTGAAATACAAAATTAAAAAAAAAAAAGAAAACTATTCACAAAGGATTCAAGGTGCAAAAGCAAAACAAGTGTATATATTTTTTTTTTAAAGTACAAACCTCTTGACGTGAAGTAAAATTAATGTGTGTACACAATGTTCATTTTTCTGTGATGATTGCTTCGTATATTTACCCTCACTCAAGTCGTTATTATTTTTCTTCATAATAGAGAGCTCTTTTTATTCTTTTTTTTTATATACATTGGAAAGAGTAAAATAACACTCAACTAGTTCTTCAACCAACCAGAGTCAGATATATCCATCTTGCCGCTGTTTAAAAATATTTGATGATTACATATATACTGCTAATAATTATTATGTGTGCTCTATGCTCGTGCTTCAACTGGTGCTCATGGTCCTGCATATGTTTAGCAATGAAACCAAAAGCAACTCGTATAGGCCTGCTCCCAAATGAGTGTGGTGTTCCTCTGTCCTGTCCAGTTTTTTTTTTTTTTTTGTTTAAGTTTGCACTCCTTGGAGGTGCGAGACTCCTTTGAATAGCACCTTCTTTTGTATCTTATTTTTTTTCCACTTTGTATCTGTTCTATCGTTGTTCTGTTTTTTTATTTTTATTTATTTTGTATCAGCAGAAAACAACGAGGAGTTGGAGGATACACCTTCGAAAAGACGGAAAAAAAGAAGAAAAAACACTCAGCAAAGGTGAGATACTTTATTAAGTATTCGACCATAGGTTCGAAAGAAATTTTCTTCTCAATCGCAGCGAGCTCTATAAGAATCCAGATCGGATCTTGGTTCTCGTGGAGCTGAGGATTTATTCTATCAGATGCTAATTTAAGATCCGTGTTGGTATGGGTGTTTAAAACGAAGAGTTTATTCAGTATTGGACTCTGGAAAAGGAGGATGGAGAGGTTTTAGAGGAAGACTGGATGCTGTACAACCAAATGACACTCAACGCCTTAAAAACAAAAAAAAAACAAAAAAAAAAACACCGAAAGGAAACCTGGCTTTTGCTGTTGTTGTTGTTCGATCTTGAAAACAAGTTAAAACTCGAATTTGAAATTGATGAAGAAGACGAAGAAAACATCTGAAACCGGGCCGCCGAGATGATGCGAGCAAGAGGTTGGTTACAAGGATGGTCATATATACATGATGGAGCGGAAAATGAAGTGGAAGAAACATTGCTCCGCAACCGAGTGTGGAATTTCGAAAGGGAAGCGATATTTTATTTTTGAAGTCGATGGTTCGGGGTAGGTATATAGCTGGCCGGTCGTCATATGATCGTATGTAGAATATTGGATCAGTCAGAAGGACCAGGTGAGATCATAAAGCAGATAAGAAGATCCCCTCTCTATAGATGATAGTATAGATATGTAGAAGGTATATTATGAGACATTCCACATTGGATACCATCCAGCTACCTAACCTACAATATTCTCGAAGGGCATAATGTGACGCAGAATTCTATACACATTAAGGAGGATTCTGTTTCTTCAGATGACGACAATGCTGACGATGATGATGGTGGTGTTCTGGCTTGCAGTTTGTCCTTGTACGATTGCTGATGCTAGCTGGGTTGCTGCTGGCTGATTGTGTGACTTCGAGAAGAAGAAAAACTTTATATTTTTATGTAGGTATATATTTTAAAGGCAATTCCTTTTTTAGCATTTTTAGTTTCGTTTTATTTTGTATATCTTTTTTTATTTTGTCGCTTTGGCTTGACTTAAGTTGCAATTTGTGTGGTTAAATATAAGAATTCAGTTGGGTAACTTGAATTTCAAACACAGATCTTTGTTTCAATTTTTGGTCTCTTCTGTATAATTCAGGTGATACATTTAGAGTGCAATGATCTTTTGAAAAATGTCATTTTTTGTGTACATGTTGGGGATTTTTTTTTTGCTCCTTTTGTACATTGTATTATGGAAATTTGATATTTTAAAGAATTTGACTTTGTGTTAAGTGAACCTAATACTAAATTACGTGCTTGTTTAAATGTTCATCATGGTACATAGGAGTATCTATAGATGAATTTTTTTTTTTTGAAAGTAAAGAGAGGTTATTTACCTTGATTAATGCAATTTTAAGGGACATTGTCCTTAATTTGAAATAAAATATGTGGCTTTTAACGGTAAATAGAAAGAGAACCAGCAATGGACTAAATGTAATTTTTAAGAATTCTTTCTTGGGACTGTAAGTTAACAATTCAAAAAAAATTGATAAAATATTATACTTAAAAAAAACTGACCATCTTTTAAAAATTGCATTTTCTCAATTTTTTGAAAATGCTTGCTGTGTTGTTAAATATTGAATTTCATTACTTATAAATTGATGACGTTGAGTTTACTTTTAACCAAATCCTCGAAGTATTAGCGTTCTAAATTTTTAAATTGGGTTCAATTTAAAAAAAAGTTAAAAACAAAAGAGCTGTTGTGCAAACCTGGGCACAATTCACAGGTGATTTGCGTAAGCTGGAACTCATGCTAAGCCAAAAACAGTTTTTCTTTTTGAATAAAGTTGTTTTACTGAAAAAAATATTAATTTTTTTGTTCAAACTCTTGTTCAAACTTTTTTGTTCGAATTGATTTAAATAAAAAATAAAAAGCAAAAAAACCTTTGTATCTAAAGGTGTGAACTTCATTTCATTAGAAACAAAAATGACGCAGCATCTAAAGAATGTGATGGCCAAACCATAAAGACAAATACATTCCCAAAAAAAAAAGATATGGGTACATAAAAGTACAATCCAAATCAAATGTGGTTCTTCTAAACTGCATTCCTTAAACCACTTCCAGACACTCTTTTAGTCCAATCAAATTATCTTGCGGTTATATCATTCTCTCATAAGATAATATTTTTCTGCACATGCATTCATAAAGGCACATTCATGCATACATACAACACATATATAAATTTTTAAAATAAAAATAAAAAATAAAACACCTTCCGACCTTTTCAATTCCATCTTTCATCCTCTCACCTCGCTCTCTCAATAACAAACTTTAAGCATCAGATTAGACCACAATAAATGGTTTTTACACTCGAGCGGCAAGAATCGCGACTTTGATTTTAAAGTTACCATCATCATGGTTAAGGTTGAGAGAAAAAAAAAAAGGTTTTTGGTAAGGTACTCGAACATTGATCATTTACGAATATTCAATAACGAAAACGATTCTAACCAAATCCGAATGCAAGAACAAAAGAAATATAGAAAAACTACAGTTTGTGACACTTAAAGAACCAGATGGTTCTTTACCTTAAAAAAATAGTTTTCAATTGCTTGATCTATGTTTGTGTCAGAGTACTAAAAATCAAGATCTCGAAAACGAAAATACTTGATCCTGAAAACCAAAAATCCAGAAAATGAAAGTTTGAAAAAGTTTCGGCTCATGCAAAAAACAAACCAAATCCAAAAAACATTTCATATTTTCAATTAAGGGTTCTGAATACCTTCAGTTCTCAAGTTTCAGAATGTACAATCCCGAAAAACTTGAATTCCGAAAACTTTGAGTCGAAAAATCTTAAAATCAATTCTACTTCGAATATCGGGTGTTTAAAAATTTTAATTCGCAGGAAATCAGTTTCGATTTCGAAATTTTGAATTTTTATGATCTAAAGTTTAGTTTTCTGTAGTTTTGATTTCGGAGTTTTGTTGTTTTCCTAAATATGGGTTTTTCGAGTATCCTTAAAATTCAATTCGTGTTCTGTGTGGGTGTCCTGTATTTCGGGATATCTTTATTTCTCTCTCCTCTAGACAATCCTCTAGAAATTCACTGTTCAAAATTTTAAGCTATCACCAATCGGGAACGAAATCTCGAAATCCAATATCCCGAATCCTATAACCCAGAATCCCAGAATCCAAACATATATAAACATACTGTTTAACACCAAATTCATCATACCCTATACACATAAGTACATACAGTACATACCGCATGGTGCAACAGTGTATTAAAGGATGAAATCGAAGTGAAACGACTGTGGTAAATAAAATGCCTGCAGTTGTAGCCCTGTCTCTGGCACCATCATGTAGTCACTTAAACATAATGGAAATGCCGACACCAAGGGACAAGAGGCAAAAATCATACAAAAACCAAAAAAAAAAAAAACAATCCCGTGAAGAACAAACTCGCTAGAAAGCGCGCAGCAGCAGCACAACAGTGTCTTCCATTGTGGCTACAAGAAAACCTTCACGTCTGCTGAACACATCGCGAAATGGATTCTCTTGTTGTTGCTTGACCGTAATCGGGGATGGCACGTTGTGATTCAGCTATACTCACATGCTCTGGCCGAAGTAGCACCAAACAGCTAGGACTTTGAGCCTTCGAGGATCAGTTAACAACCACGAAAGCAACAGTTATAATGGTATGGTGGATAGTTTATACAGTCTTCGATATGCTTCATTGCTTGGGACAGTAAAAAAAAAAGTTCCCTCAGTCTACAAAGGGTTGGTTCACCGTCCACTGTGTATATTTGGACCCATTTTTTTTTTTTTTTTTGAATTCTTATTCTATCGCACTCTTTTCGCTTGCATGTTGTATTTTGTGTTCTGTTCTTCAGTGAAGATCGTCTTTATCGTTGTCCTCTGTCCTTTGTGTGGTTCATGATTTTTGAAAAAATTAAATTTCTGTTTTGAAAATTTATTGTGTATTTAGGTGTGCGCCGTAAGGTATCCAATAACACCTGAATCCGAATCCGTATATCCCAAACTGTAGGGAATATAACATCATACTATGGTACTATGTGTTTGTAAATAAATAAAAAAAAAAGGTAAAATGGAACACAAAGAACCACAGAAAGGAACAAATAAGACATAAAAAGATGATGAATCATCAGCATCAGCAGAACAGAGAGCACATTCCTTTGGCCCGTAAGTTGGAACAAGTTTGAGTGGAAATCTGGGCATTTACTCATTCCCACAGTATTTTCGATTGGAATTCCTTTTGCCAAGGTAGGTATAGGTTGGTATAAGGAAAGAGACCCTATTACACTTTATCTGAATCTGAACCTGATTTTAATTTTTTTTTTTCTTAATTTTCATTTTTGTGTGAGTTCCTTTGTGTGTCCATCCCATTGTTGAACGGGACCGCGCATTTGAGAATCATAATTGGCATTTTATAATTTTTTTTTGGAAGTGTTTGATTTCGATGATATACCTACTAAGAAGATCTTATTAAAATTCTTGCAAAAGGATTTAGCTTTAAGAGAGAAAAAAAAATTGCTTGCGAAAATAGTGTCTTTTTTTAATCCATTTAATTTTCGCCGAAAATGCCAACCAATTTCTTTTATGTCCATGGGGACCTTGAGAATAGTTATTAATAAAGTGCCATTCATATGAGATGCGATCTGTGTCCTGCGATTTGCGAATGTTTGCAGAATTTGAGATTTCATTCATATGAATGGTGGCAGAGAGCTGCGAACTAGACATCAGACATCACAAAAACAGGCAAACAATACTGTTTTTGAGGTTAAATTCGTGCGTGTTGGTTTTGTGGACTGTGAATTCACCTTTGAAAGTTTGCAGGTTGCACGGAATATATTGAAATGTGTTTTTTTTAGTTTTAACTAATTATACGCAATACTTCAATTCAAATTTGTTTGTTTAAATAAAAAAAAAAAGTTATTTGCTTTAGAAATAGCTTTAAAAGAATTAAGGTAGAACTATTAAAATCGTTGAACGTTAGCTGAAGTGGTCGTAAGAAACGAATTGAATACGATAAATTTATATGACGCGCCAATTATGCGAATGGGCATTGTATATAAAACTTATAGTATAGTACTATCATCACGATGATTTTTGAATTGTGTTGTGTACTCGTCTGGGGGCGCACTTGTATATACACAGAACGGGCAACCAGAAAATTAGTTAGTTGTGTGATCGCTAGGTGGCCGACGTGTGGAACGTGTTCATGAGAGTACTATGCAAATTCATATACAATGGAATGGGTGCTTTTCGTTAGGCTTCGTTAACTTTCGCTGTCGATAGCAAGAGCGCTCATCAACCGCTCCTGCGAAAGTGAATTGACCAGATAGATACAAAAATCAAAATGGTGGAAGCACATAATATGGCTGACTTCTCCATTTGAGTGTTCGGAAAGCTAATTTTCGTTCGGTTTTGACATTAGCTTCCTACCAAGTCCAAGTCTACTGTCAATTTTATGTCTGACGCAATGGCGTCAACGTCAGGCTGTTAACTGTAAAATTTCCTTATAAACTATGAGACTGATGAAATACAAATTTGTGTATGGCATTCGCCGGAGAATTCTTCATTGGCAAAATAAATCAATCAATTGGTAAAATAAATCAAATTCCGTCAAAACTATGATCTTACACTTTTTTGTATTTCCTTGAATTGTTTTTGATTTAAAATCAGATTTTCAAAGCCCAAATTTTTCGAAAAATTTACTACTCCGTTTATAAATACCAATACAATTAGGTTAGTTTCAAAATATGGTTTTGAAGTAATATAAATAACTGATTTAAGATGACATTTATCCGTTGCACTAAACAATTTTAGTGTGAAAGAGCTTTTCAGTGAAGTTTGACATCCCTTATGTTGCTATTTCACTTGCAATGGTTCAACTATTTCGTTCAGTTTTAAAAACTAAGATGAAATACAGGGATGTAACGCAAATTGTGGCATTGGTGCAACCCAGCCAACCTAACCAACGCTGTTAATACAACGTAGGTACCTCCCCTCAAAAAAAGAGGCCCCTTTAGAAAACCCAGCTCAAAAACCATACTAGCACTCGACGTTCTAAAACTATCTCGGAATAAGTGCAGACGCAAACACTCCCGGTGGATCAAACAAATGTAATGACTCCTGCATATACTCCATTTTTTTCACAACATAAATTCCACAACATTTCAAAAATCACTTGTCCAAATAACTCACGTTCATAAATAATTCCAATAATATAAACACTATACCGTGTTATTAACAAAAATGTCCACAAACGAAAGTGAGTCACTCAAAAATGCCTCTAACCTCCATATTATTAGAGAAAAAAAAAAACAAGTCAAAGGATATTAACAACTGACCTCTAACTTCTAATTATCTCATATACAATCGAGGTGTCATCATCACACCGAGATACGATCTGGGGATTGCCGCAAAATCACTTTCGATACAAGATAAAAAAGGCAAACGGCTACGACTACGACATCTCTTCGGTTCGGTGACGATAATACGATACAGACGCTGACGCCGACGACCAACATCCATTCCCACGTAATACAATCGCTTTAATTAGTCGATGGGGAACAGTTAGTCCCGGGCCCGGCAACTTGCTTTGAATCCTCTTTGGCGTTGGTATACAAAAATACATATAATCGTTGTCGTGACATGTCTATAAATATCATGAATGCCAAAATTAACTGCTTCCTCTTCAACAACCTTCAGGAATGAGTAAAATTGACAGTGCACCGCTTCATGTTAAAAGTGACATAGAAAAAGAGAGTTCCAAGATTAAACGGAGTGAGGTTCTTTGTACATATACTGCATGCATCACTTGGAAGGAGCCACAAAATAGAGTTAAACAAGGCGCTTGCTGATGATGATGCTGATGCTCAGTGTTGTGATGCCAAAGGTACGCATAACCTGTTGCCTTTGCCGTGGAGGTTCTTTCACTTACCTACGGTGTATTCTGTGTACACCATAAAGGAGTTGAGCTTGTGCTTGTGTACCCACGTATATTTGAAAATAGACATAACCTTTTTCTAGGAAAGGCAAAGGCAGTCTTTTGAAGTATTCCCCTTCCTCGTTTTTTTTTTCTACGATGATGTCCCCCATGTTGGGGGGAATGAAAAATACTTTGCGTACCTTTCAATTGAAAGTGCGGATGCTGGAGGAAGACTAAAAGGAAAAACTAGAAAAATAAAACTAATGTCACATCGCAACCATAGTCTGAAAAAATGTCATATAGACAGTATGAGTATTAAGTATCTTGACTTTGAGAGTCCATACGGTTTATGATATCGCACAGAATCGTTTGCCATCTGTGTTGTCGTTTAATTTTTTTTTTTTAAATGTTTAGACTAATAACCTCAATTTCCCAGAAATTTAGAAATCTCATACTTGAGACGGGATCTATAGACGGCTGTTCACAAAAGGCTGACTCTCCCCAATATGTGACGAGAAATATGGGTCTCTTTCTAACCATCTATTGTATGAGTGAGATGTCACTACTGAGTCCTCAAAAAGAGTCAGAAAATTCAATCCAATGTGAACACCTGATCATTAAATTATTTAGGTACTTGGCTAGTTTTATGGAAAAAATCTGAACATACAAAAAATTATTTATATTACTATCCCGCTGTATAACAGTTGAAGTGTTGAATTTCATTGAAAAACAATAAGAGATCCATCTTTACTTCTGGATATTGAATCTTCAAATCCATTCCGAACACATTTAGTAGGTACTTTCTTGAAGAAATTGTGTTTACTTTGAGGAGTAGTTTGCTGTTATGTAAGAAAAATTCTAATAGGTACGTGGCAATAAAAATACACGAGGAATAAATGGAAAAGTATGTTAAACTGTTATATTAAAACTTGAAACTTAAAAGCGGCTGTAAATATAAAAGGATTCATAAATTTTTTATAATTGATAAACATATAGTGACAAATGTATACTTTTTAGCTATGGCCATTGTATATAAATTTGCATAGTACTATCATCAGCACGTTCTACACGTCGTCCACCAAGCGATCACACAACTAACTAATTTTTTGGTTGCTGTTTCTGTGTAAAAACAAGTGCGCCCTCAAACGACCACACAACAAAGCTGTGTGGAACGTGCTGATGAGAGTACTATAGATTTCATATACAATGGCTATGGCAAGAAGTCTGGAATGTTACAAAGAAAATTTTAACAGCTTCCCATGTGCTGACAGAAATTCAACATCCGGAAATTGGGAGTAGGAGCAAGGGGCGAATATTATTTCGATTGTCGTAACCAATAAATAACAATTAAAACCTCAAAACAAGCTCTTCGACATAATACAATTTGATAAAGGGTTGCTCCCATACTTTAGATGTCGCTCCATTCGAATGCCTCCATGATAGCACAATTTTTTTTCATATACAAAGTTGTTGGTATCCTAAAAATTATAATAGTTTCAATAATGGTTTGTGTCCCTACTTAAGTAAATTTGGTGTGACGGCAACGCAATGAACTGACATTACAAATTTTCTCTAACCCTGAACGATAAGCTATAAACTTTGACAACAACTGTCACAAATGTCAAACGTCAAAAAAAGGACAAACCAATATTTTTTGTATATACCTGAAAAATTAAATGAAATTCAATTTAATTTTATAAAAAAAAGCACAAAACAATCAATAACAAAAATAAAAAATGTCCCAACGATGACCCTAAGAGAAGAATTTCGTTCCTGCTGGCTAATCGCCACCATTGGTTGTATTCTTTTTTGCGCTGGGATAACAATCCTTTTCTGGAATGAGGTAACACAAACTACAAATTCCATTTGAATTCCTTTAAACTTTTCGTTTATTTAAAGGGTCGAGCAGCTCATATGATAGTTTCGTTGGATGAAGCCCTCGATGCTGCAATAACAATCAATGCTGGCGATGAAGTGGAAAACAACTACGAAGGTCGCATCGTACATATCGCAGGTCCCATTGTCATCGGAGAACCACTGACCGAACCAGACTATGATATACAAATTCTGGCTGTGAAGTTAAGGAGACGTGTCCAGATGTATCAATGGGTTGAAGAGACAATGTAAGTGAATTTCGTTTACTTAATTGGTTCACTTTTCTAAATCAAAGGATTCTCAATAGGGAGCAAAACTATGGTGAATCTTTGGCTACTGTACAAAGTGAAAGCAAGACCTACTATTACACAATGCAGTGGCGGGACAAACTCATTGATTCGAGGAGTTTTTACATCCAAACTGGCCACCACAATCCAAAGAAGTTTCCAGTTGAGAGCCAAACACAAGTGGCTGACAGTGTCTTCCTAGGGCGCTACGAACTGGGCAACGAAATTAAGGCCAAGTTCGACAAGTTTGTGGAGATGACATCTGATACGAGGCCAGAGGATCCCTCAATTAAGCTGCACTTGGGACTCTACTACCATAGCAATGACGTTTTCAATCCAGAAGTTGGTGACTTCCGTTTGTTGTTTTCTTTTGCTGGAATGGAGGGAGAATTGGTGAGTTAATGGAAAAATAACTGAAAACATTGTCATAACACTTTGATTTGATTCTTTTTCAGTACACAATTGTTGGACAGTTGCAGAACGGTAAGGTAGTTCCTTATGTGACATCTAGAAATGCTAGAGTTTTGCTGGTCTATCCAGGAGAATTGAGTCTAGCACAGGTTTTCAAAATGGAGCATCATGCTCAGCGGATAACAACATGGGGTTTCAGATTCATGGGTTGGGTTTGCTTGTTCTTTGGAGCCACCTGCACGGCTTCGCTATTGCATATCATTAGTGAGTCCTTAGAAAATTATGACTTGTCCAGAGTAATACGAAAATGTTTTGCTTCTTTTTCCAGTGTCTCAGGTATATTACCTCTCGTCACTAGCACCAGATCCTCGGTATCCAGCTGGAACAAATCTCATGCTTTCACTTTCATTGGCTTTAGTTATTACATCGGTTGCTTGGGCTTTGCACAGACCATGGGTGGGTGCGGGACTGTTACTTGCAGCGGCATCGCCCTTCTTATATTGCGCCCGAACAGTGACACAGTATCAGGATTTGGATTAAAGCGGAAGAGAAAGTGTGACGCTATTGAGATACCTGCTCATTAAGATGTTTGTTTGCATTGAATTGATGTTCCTTAAAATATTTATTTGTAGTTAAATGTGTGAGAATATACTAGAAGTTTTAAAAAAATGGAAATTCAAAAATATTTTGCACAAAAAATATCAAGACTACGAAACTAGAATAACCCAGAATCTTAACATAGATTTACAAATTGTTAAAGTAAATGTTAAATTCCAAAATAATGTTAAAAATTAAGGCTGGTATTCACCTAGCGCTCTTAAATTTATAATACTCCTAACTCAAAAAGTTCTTCCTCATTACCTCTGGAAAGGAAAATATTTATGAGCTAGTTATGAGGAATTTTTCGAACTATGAATCTCATAAACTTATGAGCACTTGATGAATAAGAGTCTAAAATTCACTTCTAAAAAAAAAAACAGTGCGATTAGGATTTGTGATGAACTCAAAAAACTTGGAAGACCAAGATGTTGGAATTTATTAGACTTTTTTAAAAATGTTAGGTATGTCGTTTTACATCAGTCTTTTAGTAAAATTTATCGAAATTCAAAAACCGTGTACAATTTTGATGCATTTCGACCATCATCACCCCTTGCAGAGTTGCCATCATCTTCATATAAAAAATCAACTCGCGTTTCACTGTAATCTAAACGAATGAGTTATGTAGATAAAATGTTTTATTTTGTAATCGATAGTTTTTGGAAATATAAGAAAAATTTAAGTCGAACCAAAGAACACAGTTTATCATGGGTCTGTTAATCGAAAGCTTAGATTAAAGAACTAAGATTTATTAGATTAGATTAGATTTTATTTTTCAATAATAAAGTGCAAAATTTACAATTCAAATTTTAGTAAATAAAAAGTTATGGGCGTGGCATTGCCGTCTGCCTTATTTATTATTCAGTAGATTAAAATTAATTATTAATAATTTGACGTTAGTACAAAAAATTGGATTTATGTTTGGATTAAATAAGTGAATAATATGGAATTGGATTAAATACATCCGGATTAAACATCTAGATTAAACGATTGAATAATATGAATGAAATTTACTCTTATGATGAAAAAATGGCTTCGTCGTCTTCATATCAAATACCTTCTTTTGCCAAATTTTGCAAAATATCAATTTTTTTCAGAAAATTAATTCTTATAACTCATTCATAGCTGGCTTCAACAATGGCTTTAGTCCTAAAAGAACAGTTTTTAAATACAAAAACGAAATAATGCGAAATTTCCAAAACTGTGTTTGTATTAACGGTGTTAAAAATTAATCCAGTTCAGATCTTGATGATAATAGAATAAGCTATCAAATACAAATTCATAGAACCAATATATTCTTGTGAAGTCAGTAATTTAATTTTTTCGATTCTGTATATAAACAGATCATTTTACGTTTCTGGGCAGAATATGCGATTTCACTATGAATCGTTGCATCATGATTATTAGATTTCTTTAGAAAATAGAAGACTCTTGGACTTTAATCTTCAAACAGAAAAAAGGTAAAATACAACATGAAAGATAACACGATGAAAAATCAAACAAAAATTCAGCTTGATTTGTCATCAATAAATCTGATATAATAGATTTGACGAATAATAATCGCATTTTCACTTTGTTTTTTTTTTTTTTTTTGTTGGATATAGGTAGTTAGCTCAGGTGCAACACGCCCATTCCCATTTTACATAATGACTTCTTCAAGAATTTAAGCCAAACCGAAGCAATTATTTCGCGTCGGCAGCAAATAACAGTTATTGACTGTTATTATTGTATTCAAAGTTGTCGCGACAGAATCGCGTCAGTTTGGGAGACGCTTTACTACTTTTGCAAAGTAATCCGACGAAGGAGTTTAATTGTACTGTGTCTAATTTTTCTGTTCTCGATTTTATGAAGGAAGATACTAAGAAAATAGACTAGACACTCACTTCATCGATAAAATCGGTCAAAAAATATGAAAATGGAACAAAACCCATACATTTTGTTTAACTTTTCTTCGTTCCTCAACGTTCTTACAGAACGTAGGCACTAAACTGTAATCAGCCTACTCCTTTATAAAATCGATAGCAGAAAAACGCTCCTAAAAATTACACGTAAAATCAAACTACGAAGGTTTTTTCGAACATAAAAACCAACGCGATTCTGTCACAGGAAACAGTAATAAAAACGCGCTGTTTTCATTTAATCGTCGTCTCTGCACCAGAATCTCGTCGGTCTGGGAGTGCTTCCACTCCAAACGAAGCCCACAAAAAAAAACAACATCACTCCTCAAACACATCCCTTAAAGTTTCATCTTCGAACACACTTTTTCGCCGCATCGATCGCCGAAACACAGCACCCAAACGCACATCATCGCACATGATCGTCCAGCGCAGGCCGTTGGAATTTCAATTGAACGCACACAGTCGGTTGTTCACTGCTTCGCGGCTCCGGCTTCGTTTCTGTCTGTTTGTCAATTCAATTTGTCTTCTCTACGCCAAAAAAAAAGAAAGAAAGCAAGAATTTTCACATTTTTCTGTTTTAATTTAATTTATTAATTTAATTTGTGTTTGAAAAAACGGTCGCGATTGAAAGTTCCCAAACCACTGAATTAAAATCCCACCCAAACAGAAAACCCACAAAAAATATATCAATTTATTAAGAAGTGTGAAATCAACATTTTTTTTTCTGTAAAGTGAGACTTCATCAAAAGAAAAAAGAAATTTTCCTGTCTCTCAAGAAGAAGAATTCCCGAGGACACTCAAAAAAAAAAAAAAAAAAATCGACAGAAGGTTCAGTAAGAGCAGAAGAAATTCTCTGCATACCTAAACTAAAGCTAGACACATTCGAGCTATGTACTTCCTGTGAAATTCATCTGACCAAACATAATTTTTAATTTGTTCGTTTTGTGTTAGTTTTTCTGTTGGTTTATTTCAAAAAAAAAAACGAAGAATTTGTTTGCGTGCGATTGCAATGTGTTTCGGTTTAAATGAAGAAAAATTCAATGAATTTCCGCGTGTTAACTGAAAAATCTTTTTGAAAATACAATTTTCTTGCGAACTCTCACATTTTTGTGCTCATTCTTCTGCGGATTAACCATCAGAAGAAGGAAGCACCAGCAATGGAAACTATCGAAGAACAATCTTCGGCTAAAAGTGACGGTAAGTTTTAAATAAATTTTTCTTCTTAAATTTTATTGATAGATGATGGGATGGGACATGGGACGCGTGCGAGAGTAACCGAGGGCAGGCAAAATGCAAACAACCAGACGAGGACAAATAAGCATTTTGCTCTTTGATTTCGGATTTCCTCCGACACTCGGAGTGTGGTAATGTCTGGGGTGTGGGTGATAGGAAATATGCTCTTTAGAGGGAAGGAAGAAGCAGCAGTTATTTTTATAAAAATAAAAAAAAAAGAAAAGAAGAAACTCTTCTTCCGTTGCGCCCAGCGACAAATACATATTCTTGACGATTCTATCGCTGAATGTTGTTTAGTTCTTCATTCTGAATTGTGATTTTACTGATGGCGCGTTGTGGCCTCCCTCTCAATCTCTATGATGATTTATTTTTGTCCCCAGTTGACTCTTCGTCGTCGTTGTCGTCGTCTAATCATCTGCACATCTCTCGTAGGTAGTTCAATGTTCATGTTAGTTTTGGTCATCGTTGTTTTTGTTTGTTTGTCGTTCTCATCTTCACACTTTATTTAGATTTAGAAGATTCAAAGCTTAACAAGGAAATAGTATTCACCAAGAGTTTAGGAAAAGTCGTAGCAGAAGCAGAAGTGCAATGCCTGCCATTTGCCAATGAATGGGATAATGGATTCAAAAAAGAGATGCGATGCGTCCATAGATTGCTTGCAGTTTGATCTGCGAAGTTTTATTTGTTTGCATTAAGACTCGTTTGACTTTGGCCATTGTCCGATTAATTCTATTTTTGTTGAAATTTATGCTTCAAGTTTTCATATGAGTACAAAAAAAAAACTTTGTTTCCCATTGTTCCAATAATAAAAAAAAAAAAAACAAACGAGAACAAAATAGGGGCAAACTAATTGAGGTTCATTTCATTCATAGGGGTGGAGAACAATAAAAATAATTCGCGAGCAGTTTAAAAATAGTTGAACTACATTGCGGCATCTAGATTCATTGCTAGTAAATTTATATTTAATGCAAATTTCAATTCGGGGTTAGAGGAGACACTAGAAAACAAGTGCCAAACACAATTAAACTTGGATTGAGACAGGAGACAGGTACCTCCGTGCTTCGTCGGTTGTCGTTGTCGTTGGCTTGGTTTTTGTTTTTTGACCTGCGGTTAAGTGCAGCATGGGTGCAACGAAGAAGTGTAAACAAACCAAGCATGACAAATGCGTTTAGGGATAACTGAAGAGAGTGAATGCAGGAATGTAGTTTATATTTTTTTTGTATCCAAAAAGATATTTTACAAATTTTGTAATACACGCGTAATTGGTAATTCCAAGCTGGTGAATACATATTTAAAGTAAAAATAATTGAGAACTGGTTTTAGACAACTCTTCAAACACACTAAAAACCTATCGTATCAAAAAGTTCCAATCTAAACGGTTTTTGTTAGATAACAAATCATTTCAAAACTCAACAAAATGATTGGACTTCAACTGGTCACAATGTTTTCTCGATAGTGACGTAGATTTTACACGAAGTTGATTTTCCATGAAATCAATGAAAACACGACATCAACGAGAATTAAGTACAGTTCAAGCTGTAAAAAAGCTACCAAATGGAGAGAGTCAGATTCCGATGTTAAAATGCCAACCTTATAGAGGAGGAGGAATACTTCATTATCGTAGGCTCCAAGGCTTTTATTCAATGACAATCCTGCAAGCGATAACTAATTTGCCTTGCAGCACATTTTTCTGCTAGTTAAGAACATTAGTGGTACAATTGCCAGAGTCCTAAACACACTATTGCTCAAAACTTGAGGCAAATTCTCAACAAAGTGGACAAATGGACAAGAAAATAAATGAAACCATTTAAAATTTGCATTCTACTAATTTCGGGAGTTGACCAAATGAAAAGTTGAAAACGACAATTTACACAAATCCGCTCACCCATCGCTTTGGAGAGGTGTTCTTTCACGCTTTTTGAAAAAAGAAAGCTTCATAATGACCGTCAGTAGTAACAATGCCAATAGAATGAAAAATCTCTCATTAAAATTTCTTGAACACCACTGCAATGTTCTCTGTCGATCAATAGTTTATCGTTATTTCATAACCAGTTCCACCGTAATACTTGCAACGCTGAGAATGTCCATCACATTATCCTTTCGCCCAACTTGGCCGGACTTTACAAATCGTGGGTTCATTTTTTAACCGTACCGTGATAATGTGGAAAGCTTTACCCGACATCATTTTGCCTAGTTTGTTGAAAGAATATTGAACAGCTGAAATTGTTTTGCTTTTGTGATCTGTTAACAAGATTTCCCAACGGATACTTTTGGTTGGTACTTTATACACCTACCTATTCCACGTTTTTTTTTCCAAATAAACGGAATGAATGTTGTATTTGATTTAAAAAATTATTTTTAGCATATTTAAGACTTTTATAAAAATCAAAAAAATAAATAAAACGTTCGTTTTGGAACACACTGGCTCAAGTGGGTATGGCAGCAGGTGTGGCCGGCCACTAAACTAAACCGACCGCACAGCTGATGGTTTATATCATTGATGCCCTAAAATAATCTGAAAGCCAACCCACCATGTCATTTTTGTGATAGAATTTTGGTGAAAAGCTGAGACGGACTATGTGTAAATTAGAGCACAGCACATCGTAACCTCAGCCCGAAAAGAGTATGATTGGATACACTCAAATGATGCGATGAAGTGCACTTCCACTTATGGGGACCAAATTTCAACAATGACTTTCTTTCTCTCAACAATTCCACATCAAAAAATGAATTATCTTATTTCAATTTGACACTTTGACAATAGACTGTATGTGATCAAAGTTGGATGAGGGTACCCCTCAAGTTGATTCTATTTATGTGGTTTTCCCTAAAAAAATAAAAGATGTTCCTATTCTTCTATTATAAATTGTTTGTTTACGCTACAAACATCTTTCCAACGATTTTGTTTTGATACAAAAATGAAAGATTAAACAGTCATTCTTTTGACTACTGATTCAGCTTAACACGCAAAACGAATTTTGAATTGTGTGTGCAGTAATTAAACTGCGCATTATTATCAATTTGAAATCTTTCCCCCACACAACACATTTTCTATTGTCGAAGCCTTCATTCAATTGCCTCCTTAAATAAACTTCAATGAACTGTATCGTGCTTAACATTAACAACACATCAAAAAAAAAAAAAAAAAAAATTGAAATAATTCGGCACATGACTTTTATAATAATCATGGAATAATTCTTTGAATTTGAATGCAAAATAAAAAAAAAAAAACACCAAAATTAAAAAAAAACGAACGTTAGTGTCATTGAAATTCAAATTTTTCAAAATAAGATTAATCAAAAGTTCGTGCCAAAAAAAAGTAGGAAAACATTTTAATTAATATTTAGTATCTCATTTTGATGGAAATTAAATGTAAAAACAAAGTACTTTCCTCCTGACCCACATTATTAAAACTTCAAGGGGCTATATGATCTCCTGATCTGAGTGTCTACAAGTGTTAAAAAAACAACACTCACGGTCGAGTTAAATGAAATAAGTGTTATGGTCTAGCGGACACTGAACTTGCTAATTTCAATGATAACAATAATATTCTCAAGCGTTAGTAGATTTATTATTTCTAGAAAATACGAGTAGATCGCATTTGTTGTTTTTTTTTTTTCAATCAATAAACACATCGCGATCAGGAAGATTCAAAGTTCATCAAAGAATCAAGACAATTCACATAGGGAGACTGAGACGAAGAAGGCAGTGACGGCGCCCGGTTGTCGAAAGCTCATCTAGAGCGATTTGCTGTCAGATTCATGTCGTTCCCTACTGAATTGCCGGAATGAATGTTAAATGAAGATGTGAGTGGCATTCGTTCTTAGTGAAAATGCTTCTAAATAAGTAAATAAAAATTGTATGTATTAGAAAAATAATTAAATGTAGATCACGATTGTGGATTATGAAACTAACGACACTTTTACTATAAGACCTTCCCATGGATTTTTTGTAGGTACCAATGTAAAGGCGGAAAAACCCAAAAAACCAAAAAATTTTCAAATAACTACACAAAGTGCAATAAAACATTCAGGTAACTATGATGCCAAATAGCTAAACTGTACTTAATGACGATATATATATTTTTTTGAATATTAACTGTTTGTCTAGGTGGTCAGGTCATAGGCTTGGTAAAACAACCCTCTATATATGCATGCAGCCAACGCCATCGCAGATAGCATTTATCCTTAATTCTACAAATGTCCTTGTACACGCAATGCATTTTACACTGCATCCTGATTTCTTTTGTTATAATACCTATATGCGCAATCGGCTTTTGTGTGGAAATACCACTAGATACAAGTTCGGTGGAATTTTCATCCCTTTGTTTTGTTCTTTTGTTTATTTATTATTTTTACCCTTGGATTTTAGTTTTATTGAGGTTATAAGGGTGCTACAATCTAGTCAAGATAAATTTTAGTGTACATAGGGATTTAGAAAATTAATTTGTAGAAAAAGTAATAAGAACAATAATAATAATCAAGAGGTGTATCCCAAGTATTATACTAGGCGCATATTAAAATAACTTTCGTTGCAGATCCTCAATTCAGTTTCTGAAGCCGTAGTTGAGCAGAGATTCTCACGGTCTCTGGACAATGAAAAATAGAAGAAATGAAATGCACGAATGGCCGAAATAAGCTTTACATTAAAAAAAAAATTCTCGCTTCGACTATGCTTACAAGAACAGACTTTAGATTGGATTTATGATTTTTTAAAGGACGCCAATTGGTATTGATATAACGTCGACTCCCTCTAATTCGAATTATTTTGTGATTTTTTCGGATTCACTGCAACTTAATTTACATAAATATTAATAATTCGTACTTTGGGGCAAAATAAGAATATTGAAGTTTACATCTCGTTTAGTTAACCTTAACCAGCTTCATTTTTTGTTTAGAAGTTCTGCTGGACGTGTCGTTTGCACAAAGTTTCTCTGGATCTTTTTAATTCTGGCTAAAAACCTTATTTTTCAAAAACTGTATGTACATGCAAACATGCAGCATACAAAACTACGTATACATACACTACACATTTATTGTATGTACAACATCAAATATTAAAAAACCTTGACAAAACTCAATGATATTCTTTCGCGCGCGAAAAACAAATTCGACTTCAAATAATGGTATAAGCAAAAGTTTGTAGAATTCCTTCACACCTCAGCATCAGCATGGGCAATCACTCAAAATTCCTCTTCCCTGCAACTTTTCCCGTTGTCATTGTCCACTACATTGGATTCACAAAAACGTTTTGCATTTCATGTGGACAAAATTCAATTAGTTGTTGATACTACATTTTCTAGTGTTTGTATAGTAGTTTTTCGTCGTTGTCGTTTTTTTTTTGTTTTTTTTTCTCTGGGACTTGGGGTTTAATTAGCTTGGCCCAGTGCCAGCTGTTAGCGTCCGCGCGCAGAACTAAGTTGTCAATTTGAACAATTAAAGCGACACAGACGAACAAAAATTTGTTCCTCCAATACGAATAACCAATAAAAACTATTTAAGCACTTGTGAGTGGTATACATTCTGCAGCAGGTAATACTACTGTTGCCTATTCATTCATTTCTTTTTTTTTGTTTTGTTTTGTTTATAGGGGTTTTGTTTATTTCTGGGTAAAAATCTTAACCTTAAAATGTATCTTGCTTAGTCAGAGCACTCATGGTTTTCGTGATGAAACAAATCAAAACATATACAAAATAAATCTCTTCAAGGGAACTTCCGATGATGACAATTTTACGTTAAAATCAACACTTAGTCAGAAATGTTTTCAAAGTTAGTAAAATTGTACAAGAATATCCCGTTGTGTAGGCGAATTTCTATAAAAAAAAATAAGAATGGTGGGAAACTCTCAAAAAATTAATAATAATTATTAATACTGAGAAATTTTCTATGAATTCCATGAGAATCCCATGAAAAATCCATGACATTTTTTTTTGATTCAGCAAAAGAATGCTAATTATTATTTTTTTTTTGCTATTCTTAAATATTTATTATGTTTTGTATTTTTTCGAATTCTTTTTAAAATCAAAAAGAATTTTATTTTTGAATATTTTTGCTGTTAAAGAATGTAGGTTAGTTTAAGGGTTATAAATGAGATTAACTAAACATAAATTAAGTATTTTTATTAATTTTTATATTAAACATGTCCTTTTTGTTAGAAAAAAAGAAAAAAACCCATCTGATGAGAAAAAAAATTCCGTCAAATAAATCTGTTATCAATGGAATGTGCTGTTATTCACAATTTTGTTTTCTCTTGACAATTTTCTTTTTTTTTGTATTGAATTTATATATTATTTTATTTTTTTTTTGTGTTTTAATATTTAGAGAAAAATAAAAATATATTTATTTCGTTTTGGTGACATTTTTATTATCATTCACATAAATTAAAACTGGAACAGCGAGCAGAGTGACTGTCTGTTGGTTCTTTCTTTTAACGTTTAAATTTAAATAAATTTTTTATGTTATTTACAAGACGTTTTTTTTTTTGTTTGCCAGTTCTAAAATATTTTATTTTATAAATCTGTTTTTTTTTTCTTCTTCTGTTGTTGGTATCTTTAAGGTTTGTAGTTCAAAATATTAAAATTTGACGTAGGACCTTGTTAGAAATGTTTACGACTTGATACTAAATTAAAACCATGTTTCTTGCACGTTATTATACATAGGTATATGCGTATAGGTGAAACCGAAAATCATTTTTATTTAATTTTATTGCCAATTTCATATAGTCTTATAACTTTTTAAGTTAATTTTTGTCGTTAAAAATTTGTCGTATATCATAAAATAAACAGGAAATGGTTTTTTTTCAGTATCGTTTAGAATAAATCATTTTTTAAAAATACATTCAACCTGAGTTTTAGATTATGGGAGATGGGGATGTGAATTGTTTACTTTTGAGTTCATAATGCAATGTTAAAATAAATTTTTTTGCTGTACGATAGAGAGAGTAGAACCATAGCATTTAATGCTTCTAACCATGTCCCCTGAATATGATTCTGAAAAAAATACATCAAATGAATTGTCTTTTACTGGAGTAAAATGGGGAGCTCAGCAAACTGCTGCTTCACCTAATTTGAGACGGCATGCATTATTAAGTTTATTTTCACCACTCTACACATGTATTTATCACCTAATCTAAGAGCGCGAAAGACAAGTTGGTACTTGACTTTATTTATAAGGATAAGTTTGAGCGAAGTCTTTGGCAGGATTACCAGATTGCTATCCAATTTTTACAAAATTACATGAACTTAATAAAATCGTGCCAATAAAGACTACGATTTAGTGTATAATTAGTCTATTTCTCCGAAATATTACATAAATTGTAATGCATTCAATTTGACAACTTCTTTCAAATCACCGGTGTTAAAAATGACTCTAAATCCGGAAAATCATGGGTTGTGCAATTGAAGATAATATCAATATTGTTGAAAATGGAATGCAGAATATTGATATCAAGTCAATAAGAGGAGTCAGTATCAGGTATAAATTTTTACATATTTTCGAGAAGGACATTTTACATTTTTTTAATAATTTTTTTACAGATAGCGATAAAATGATTGAATGGGTATTTCTACTTTAATTTAGAAGATATGACCTAAAGAAGTAATAACATAAATTCCTCTAAAACAATAAATTCTGACCACTATTTGATAAATACGAAAAAAATGAATGCGCAGCACAAAAACACCTGAGACCTGAACAGTAATTTACATAAAAATGGGACAGTAACAATCAATTATTTCCGTAAAATGAAATTCCAAAAACTTATTGCTCAAGATTTGGAAACAGCTCTGTAAGAGAAAGAATTACAAAAAAAAATTACTGCAAGAAATGGTCTTGCTTTTGGAAACGAACGAACATGCTTCATTATAAAACAAACTGTTGACAAGTTCGCAACGGTTATTAGTAGCTAATCCACAGCCGACCGTAACCGTATTATTTTACTTTAATTAACTGAAAACTGAGTACTGAAACAGAGAACAGATAGATATCTACATTCATTTCAATGTGCCGACCCTGTTTAAATGAAAACCGAGAGATGTTGTGCTCAGCTGTGAGACCCCAGCATGATTTGTTTTTGAAAATGATAAGCCCAAGTTTAAAAACAAACTCAATTTCTTGGTTTTTTCAGACGAACCAATTAAATAACGGCACTTCCATTGTTTAACAAATATAAACTTAATTGACGGAATTAAAATTTACAGTTTTAAGTTTTAACCTAAACCGGGCCAGGCGTACCAAAAACTTTGTAAAATAGTTTAATTACTACTTCCTATAAAACATCCTATAACACATCCGTTTGATAAATGTGACTGATATTTTTGTTGGCATTTTCAATTTAGATAAATTTTTGAAGTAAACGTTGATGAATATTTATTTGTTTCGTAAATATTTCAGTAGATTGCTTTAAAAAAAATAATAACATAATTTTATTTTTAGTTTCACATTAATATGACAATTTTTCATAATTTGTATTAAGATATTTCTAATACCAGCTGTAAAGGAAGGCGTTGATTAGTCAATTAGTATACTTCAGTTTCTATATACATATGTTTATACAACCAATGAATACAGACATAGTTTTATGATTAAAAAAAAAACTTAGAATTGTTTTAGCTTGCTTTTAAAGAATGCAGCAATAAAAAATTGTGTTTTTTTTAATAAAATTATATGATTTATTTTTTAATGCTGAGGTAAGCAAAGTTGAAAACAATACGTCTCAAATCACCCACGCGAAAAAGAATGTATATTTATGGTTCCGCAGACGCACTCATAGTCTATAATAAAAGAAGAAGAAGAAAAAAACAAATTAAAATCTATTTTCAAGTTCGCAATCGCAAAAAAAAAAATTGTTAAAATAGATTTTATGCCTAATGACTCACGCTGTGAGGTAAAGAAAAAGAATTTTTTGTTCTGACCTATATGGCGGACATGAACTCATTCAATAATTCAAGATCCCTGGCCAATATTTTAGTTCAAAGACAAGTGCGACCTTGAAAGACGTTTTTTTTTCTTTTGTTGTTGTTTCGATTGATCTACTTTATTCATTAATTGATTAATTAAGTACAAATTAAGTTTATATTTATGATGATTAGCTGTCAAGATAAGTTATTGATATTTGTTCTTATGTAATTGGAAAACTCACGATGTTTAACATTGAAAATGCAGGAAGCTGTTTTTTATTTCACAATTTTTGTATTCATATCCTGCAGCCTGATTAAACAAAAGCTACACTATCTTTTTATTGCTTTTCTCTATTCTTTATCTAAATAGCTCCATTTGTATTCACAATTCCGTGTGGGTTTCAAAACAATTAATTCAAATTTACTCAACCATTAATGCCAGCCATTTTACATTAGTTTTTTTTTGTTGTATTTTCTTTTTATTTCTAAATTTTCCTTAAGCAGCTTTCGCAAACAAAATGTATCTTACTGTGTAAAGCTACATATTATATACAACTAGAAATGTGAATGAGAAAATTAAGATCTTCTGCAACTTACATGATGATTATTTTCAAAAACAAACAAAACTCTCTATAGAGTGATAAAATTATCTAAGAAAACAAATCAATTGAAAACACACATTTATCTCGTCTCTCCGGTCGCGTCGCGGCGGGCCGCTGAAACTGCTGGCTACTGCTACTGGCCAGCCAATGTATGCCATGTATGTATGGTGGTGATCTGCTCTGCTCCGCTTTTCTCTAACGCTGCCTTATTTGTAAGGCCTAAGACGGGGGAGGGAAGTTAAGGAAATGCAATCAAACTAATGTCTAGTTTTGTTGCGTTTTTATTTCAATAAATTTCATTACCAAGACTCGTCGGAGTGAATTAGCCACCGCCGCGCCGGCATCGGCTGCAGGACGAAGTAAACGATGAATTCGAAAAGCCACTCATTCAAGATTTTGTTTTGTTTTTATACAACTTACGAAAATAGTTTTAAGGTTTTAATTACAATTTGGATGATTGCAATTGAATTGCACACATCGGCAGCGTGGCTTGAAACATACTTATGTATGTTTATGAAGATAGATTTATAGAGAAAGATATTTTATTCCAGTAGTAACAAAAACAAAACAAAACAAACAAAATGTAATAAGTATACGAGTAGGTACATCAAAGAAAAATAAATCACTTGAGAGTGCATTGTCTAAGGAATGCATGACGTTGTAAAATTATAATTTATTTGAATATTTAGTATGGAAAATGACAGTGAAATATATTATGAACAAAATATATTTCACTTAAATATGGATGGATGGGATTGGTTTGTATATCTTATAGGTACAAAGATTCGCAACGAATTCGATGTAGTTTAAGAGAATGGGGAAGTTATCAATTTTGTTGGTTGTATAAAAGCTTGCAATTAATATTGTGTTGCGGCATCTGGAGTGAAATATTTGAAAATACACTTTGAGATTATTCATTTTTGGGGAAGGAATTTTTGTTTGTTTTTTTTTTCCCCGAATGCTACATTGAGAAAAGGGAATTCTCGGTTTGCTGGAATTACATGATTTAATTTTTGAGAAACAAGGTAAAATTTTGTTATAACATGCATACAAAAACAAACCGTTTTTCGTTTTGATTTATTCAGTCATTGGTGATTTTCTTTGTTCTAGTTCAGAGAGAATCATCCTAAATGGGTGGAAAAAAACCAGAATATTTACAACTCCTACATTTCTTCTGTTTTATCTTAAGCTGATTGTATGATTTTGTTGATCGGTATCTGTGGTGATCTTTCACTTGTCATCCCATTTTGAGATGTAAAGCATAAAGGCCGAGAGCCCAGAGAAATTTAAAACAAAAATGAAAAAGTCGTATTGTTAGTGTTTTTTTTTGAATTGGAATATTGAAGTTATTCAAAAAAAAAAAACTGCATTTATCAGTTGTGCATATTTATTTTCTGGAATTATGGTTGGTCTTTACAGAGAATAAAACCGCAGCAAAGATAAAATTAAAAGATACTATCATGTTGGTTGTTATCCGAATTCTTTAAATTTAATTTTAAAAATCTGCTCTTTCTTTATGAATTTTTTGGAAAAGCGATTATGTTTAAAATCTTTAGCGGTTTTTTGAATGATAGTGCTTTTGACAAATGTTTATTATTGCGAAAAATTAGTGAGTTTGTGTAATCCTTATTACCGAAGCAACACAAGTCATATCGAACAAATAGTCAAACCGAATCATTAATTTTTTGCTAACTTTGTGAGTATTTTTTTTTCCACAATGCATGAAAACTATTTAAAAAAAATCTATCTACGAGTATAACAAGTTGGTAATATTAATGACTAGATAATCTATACACGGCTAGTGCAAATAAAATCACTGTTTACCTAATCCAATGTACATTTTAAAGAGAACAAAAGGCAACCGCAGCAGTGGTAGAAGCAACAAAAGAAGAAAAAAATATTCATTGGAACATGCGTAAGTTATGCAAACAAACTCAGCTGGATGTGTAGTTTTTGCATTCAAAGCATCAAAAGAAGACATAAACACATCAACAATATTGATTGAAGAAGAATAATAATTAATGTTCAATTGTTTTTGATTGCCTAGATATTCATCTCCTATCTTATAATAATAATATGTGAATATGAAAGAAGTTTTCTTTTCTTTTTTTTTTTAATATTTTTCTGAGAATCGAAGTGGGAAGACGACCAACGATCACGAGGTGCTCTCCCCATATATTATATTGCTATGTAAATATTGTACTCGCGTACACGAAGGTCAAGTTTGCTTATACTTTTTTTCACCAAGCAGAAAGAAATTTAACTATGAATCATTTTTATGGAATTTTTCGGTGATAAAAAAGAAAATTTTGCTACTCAGCTATTACTATACATAAATGTACGTAGGTTGGTTAAAATTGATTTTTATTTTTGTTCGATCATAAAAGAAACTAAATGTATTTTACTAACTAAATAAAAAAAAAACGAAAAATACAGTTTGAAGCAGCATGTAATATTAAGTTGAAAATCTGAGATAATTTTCATTTTAAGTTTGAAAAAAAATATGTAATTACACTTCTAGTTATTGAAAATATCATTTTATAAAGTTTACAGTATATTTTTCTTGACGCAACTACTTTACGAAAAACGAAATTTGCAATAAACAAATGAATATTTATATCAAAATTATGGTAAACATTTGATCAATATGCTTTAAGAAATGATTGTAGATATTTTTGTTTTCGCATACAGTGGCTGTGTATATAAGTGATTGATAAAATGTTTTTTTTTTTAATTGTTTTTTTGTGTGAAGTTTATTTTTTTTTGATATGAAATGGTAGCTATCCGATTGCAATAAACAAATAAATATTTAAAACCGAGCTTAAGTTTTTTTTTTTAATAAATAAATTAATTATTTAACGTTGCAGCCAGTAGAATATAGATTTTTTTGAAGAGCTAATAGAATTGAGATAAAGCAGAAGATATTCTTAAAAACTAACATTTTTTTTTTAAGTTAAAAAATTTTACTTACATACTTTGAAAAAAATTAGTTTAAACAAAAATTAGCTTAAAAAAATTGATAAAAAAATAATTAATTAATTAATTAATGATATAAAAAAAATAATTTAGCGAAAAATTAAATAAAATTGAAAAATAAAAAAAATTATTAAAATTAAAAAATAAAAAAATAAATATGTATGGGATTTCCAGATAATCAGGCTTTATGCTTCTCCTCGATTTGATCAAAAGTTACATTGTACATACCTACATTAATAATAATGATTGTTAAAAAAACAAGCCAATTATTGGTTGATTTACCCTACCATTCTTTAAAAATAAAAATCACCTCAAAATCAATTATTTTCATATTTTTTTTTTCGAATCAATTAATACAAGAATCATTAAGAAAATTAAAAGAAATTACAAATTTAATGTCTACGATATCTTACCTCTGCTACATAACTCTATTGAGTTTAAAATTATCTATCAGTGCTCTCTCTCTCAAACTTATTATGTCTTATAATGTCTTGCAATAAATTTACACCAACAAAAAAGAAAGAAAAAAAAACCTGTCAAAAAGTCATTTCCTATGAGTAATCCTTGGGATATAAATATTCTTTTAGTTCGACCAACAAACACAACGGAAAACCGACAACCGACGCGACGGACGATGAAAACAATCGTTTTTAGTTTGGCATCATTTCGTCTATACATGATGTTAATAATCTCTTAGCCAAGTTGTCATACAAAGTGTCATTTTCTATTTCTACTTATTTAGAATAAGTATGTTTATTTTAATAAAAAAAAAAGAAAAAAAACTTGCCGGTCCGCACGTAATATCTAACCCAATGTCTCATGTTCTCTACTCTCGTGTCGTTCTGTGTCGGCCGTTAGACGTCAGCAAGATTTTTAAAAATATCAATTGTCAATCAATTGACGTGAAAAGTCCTTAGATATTGTGTGTAATGGTGGTGTGTGACACAAAATGTTTTTTCATGTTTGACTTTAAGAAGATTTTCTTTTTGTATTTCCAATGTTAAAAAGAGAATATTTCTATTTATTTTAAAAGAATTTTTTTATGCAGCCGTCGGGTTTGCTTATTTTTTTTTTAGAAAACATTTTCATTAAAAGCTATTAGATCTCAGGTTAAATCACGATGTCGTTCAGAATTGCATCTTGATTCTTTTTAATCAACCACTTGTCTGCGTTGGGTAAGCTCAGTAATAAAAAAATATTAAAAGCAATCAATTCACAGGCGAATGTCATAATTCGATGCAAACCATTTTTAAATATTAATTTTAAATAATTTAAAATAAATGGTTGCCAAATAGTTTTTCTTACATTAAAAATTGTCAATTTAAAAATTGTTTCAAAAATGCGACTTAACCATAAAATGTTCGCTTTAAATTTTTAATATTTTCTGTCAAATGAAAAAAAAAAAAAACACCAAATTGCCTACAATCTAATTTAATAACAGTTTTAATTTTGTTATTTGTATAAATAAAACAAAAAAAAAACTATAAATAAACAAATAAGAATGCCGGAAACAATATACATTTCCATCTGTTTTTAGCCGACAAACGTTATTTTAAAAAGAACACTAAAGGTTTAATTTGAAAAGAAAATACTTTAAGTAAACAGAAACAAAAACAAGAAATAAAACTTAAAATGTAAACAAAACTACAATTATTTCCATAATGGCTTTTTTGGAAACGTTTTATTAATTGTCGGCGCCATCATAATCATATATATTGTGACCACCACTGTATTTTTCAATCCTTTTTGTTTTTATTTTGTTTTAATTATTCTTTGGTGTTCTGTCTTAATTTCTATCAAGTATATGCATACAAACAATGTTTTGTTTATTTATTTTTAGAAATTTTATAATACACCGCATATCAATTGAATATGACAAAATTTTTCGTAAATAATATTTAGATTAAAAGAGATTGGATGAGATGAACTTGGAATTTTGTTGAGAAAAATCGTATACGTTGTTATGAAAAGTGCTGCAGGGAGTTAGAAATATTTTAAAATTAGAATTCCTTATTAAACTTTGATAGGAAAGTTATTCTTGGCTTTTGTAGCACATTTCAAAAATGTTATAAAATGTGCCTAATGGACCATATTTTATTTTAGTTTGTTATAGAAAAATTTTATATTGATAAAGATAAATTACACTTCTGACAGTCTTCGTCTTTCAGATCCGTACGGAAAAAAATCATTGAAGCACTTTTTAACCCTAAATCGAAATGTATGAGTCATTTGGTAAAGACAACAAAACATAAAACTCTTTAATTCTTGTAGTTTCTTTGCAAAAGGTTGCAACAATAGGAAATTTATAAAATATTTTAATGTTACTTAAAGTATAAATAAAATTACTTTTATCAATTTGAAAATTAGATAAGATTCGATTTGAAATATACATAGAGTAGTGAACTCAAGAATGATTATCAATATTTCTTTCTGGTAAAAAATTAAAAATTCTACAAACAAAATTTTTCGTCTTTCTGAAAAAAAAAAATGGTTTCATTGAATTGATGTAGAGTGTACGATTGAGCTATCAAAAAAACTACCATTAAAACTGATAAAAAACTTAAAACATATCAACAAAAAAAGGACCATAAATATGTTGTATCTGATCTACAAATAATAGCTTTTATGTAGAAGACAAGAAATTTTTCCATCTGTACCAAATATAAAAATGCAAATTTGCATGCAAATGATGAGCCAGGAACCATCAAACCAATTCCCAATGCATAATAACAAGAAATGCAAGCGTGAAAAATGTACACAAATTTTATTATTATTGTTTTTGGCTTTTCATCAATATTTTTTTTTTCTTTAGTTTTTTGTTTTTGTTTTTAAACACTTTCAAGCTCATTGAATTTCTCAACTAGGCGAGAAGTACTAAAAATAATTTTATTGCTAACACTTAAACACATTAGGTGTACATAAAAATCAAACAAGTTGTTGTTATACTAATTTAACAAAGCACAATGCATTTCCAAATTTTTATTGACAATTTGAACAAAACAAAATATATCTCTATATTTTCTACATTAAATTTTTTTTTCAAACATTTATCTATTTTTTTTTTACAATTTAAGTTGCAGATTGATTTTTAAACAAGAAAAAATTAATGGAATGGGATCTATTACCCTTCGGTGCAAAAGAAGAAGTATTAGTTTGTCCAAATTTCAAGACAATAGTCTTTACTCTAAAACCGTTATGATTCGGTATGAACATGAACAAGTAATGTATTCTGGGAGATTATAACCTGACCAGTTTAGACCATAATAACTGTATATTAAATGTCATCTCATGTATCGAAATAATACGATTTTTTTCAAAACCGTTGGAACGATGATTTTTCAAAAAAAAAAAAAAAAAAATATTGCAAATTGTGTGGTTCAAATAATTTTTTTTTTTCAAAATAACAACCAAGGTAAAAAGCCGTGGCATTTTGAGATCATACATTTTTCTACGAAAAGTATTTTTGATGACTGCCGACTGTTACTCGTTATTCGAAAATAACTTTTGAAATCTTCGGGTCTCGATCTTAACTTTGTGTCAGTTTTGTTTGACAAATATGAAATTTGAAACTTCGCATAGCAGCCATTGACTGGAAAAATTTTAATATTTTTTAAAATGATAGTTATGTAAATAAATACCACGCTCTTATTTTTTTCTATATGGATTCTGGGATATAATTTTCGAAAATTTAAAGTTCAACTAGCTTACTAATAATTTTTTTTATCCTTTTTTCAATATCTTTGCAGAAATGTCAATATCACCTTCACCGGAAAACCTTAGAATATGCCTTTTGGGCTGTGTTGTGGATGACAATTCCATTGTTGAAGCTGCCCGCACATTTGGTGTGCCCGTTCTAACATCGGAAACAGGTCTGGAAATCTTAACCGATAATGAATGGACAACATACTTTGTAATGAAGGAGTTCGATGGTCCCATCTATGAAGCGATACACAAGAGTAAACACAGGTGAGCTTAATAACACAGTCTCTAGTGTGGACTGGATTGGAGCAAAAAAAAAAAAAAAAATACGTTGCGAGCATGCGCACCGTTTTCTATATTAATCTGATGCACATACAATTTCTCTTTACCTGATGCCGTAGATGCGAATAAGTGCAATAGGTTTATGGTTTTTTTTTCTATATAAATGGTTATTGTCCCTTTGCGGTGATTCGATCATCAATGTAAAGGTCACAGGAATTGAACCTTGCGTCCGTCCAACTTTTATTCCAAAGTCGCTGTCGTTGTTGTTCTGGATAATCGTTGTTATGTCACTTTACATGGTTCGACTCCATAGTAGTTCCAACGGATAGAGATTCACGCCAGAGATATAGATTTTGCTGTTAATTATATAGATCTTCTCCTCTGAAATCATTTTAAATGATTTTGATTCCACAGTTAAGCTATCTATCTTCTCCAAGCATCTACACCACCATCGCTATCGCCATGGAGTGTGTAATTTGCATAACAATCAACCGGTCACACCATCCGTATAGTGTAGTGGGTTGCAGGCGGTGAGGGCGGCCAACAGCGCGAGCGGTCGGTGCGGCGGTAGTGGCAGTGGCAGTACTTGCATGGAATAATGAAGCAATAATAAATGAAAACGAATGCAGTGCATTAGAATGGCGTCGTCGTGTTTCGTGTGTTCGTCTTGGTCGTCATCGTCGTCGTTGTCGAATGCATGTAGATTGTGTATTATGGAAGCACTTGTACTCGTATACAATTTTGTTTTCATGACAGGCCTTTCTTTTTGTGTATTCATGGTGCGAATTTAAAAATCCCGGTCCCTCGAGCGAACGATGCGATATGATGCGCGGTCGTTCACGCAAATGTTGTGATGTACTTGAACAAAATACCATTTTTCAACTTCTTCAACGTACTTTATTTTTTATTTTGTTGTTGTAATTTCTTAGTTTTAATTTTTTTTTTTTATCATGAACATTATCATCAGTGTGCATTGACCGTAAAACTCTTTAGATTGTCTTCTCTCTCTCCATGATAATCATCATCATCAACATCAACATCAACATCTTGGTCGTCTTCGGTCGTTGTATAGTATATAGTATTAATTCTTCAGAAGCGCACTAATGTTTGCCCAATGAATGGCTTTGTAAGCGCAATACTTCTTCATGGTTTGATGATGAGAGTTGAATGATGTTTTGAGGAGGTTTTCAACTCGACGCAGTTTGTTGGATTCAGAAAATACAGTTTGTAGTGTACTATTAAGAGTGGAGTATATTTATACATATCTGCCTATGATTGTGATGTGTTATTGATCCAATTAAGGAAAGGCAAGGGCATTTATTGTTCCGGAATTAGAGGCTATTTACAACACTCTTGTTGTGGTGGATCTTGTAATATATGATGGTGAATATACATCATTTTTAATTGTTGCATTGTAGATTTATGGTTTTTTTTTTTTCGTAATGAAGAAACTTCTTTGCATTGGGGACGATTGGATGATTTTTCACAACAGCCATTTAGTAGTAGTATAGGTACATGAGATTTCTAGGCTGGATGGTAGTGCTTGGTGGATTTCTAAAAAAGGACTTGATTTCTTAAACACCACTTGAAAGTTCGCTGTTAAGTAATGATGAAGCATTGAGAAATTATGTATGCTAGACCCCTGTGTTGAAATTGGTTGAAGTATTAGTATCAACCAATAGATTTATGTATATGAGAATGGTATGTAGAATGAGATCAAAATTGGCTACAGACAGGTGGCCAATTTGTTTACAGTAGGTTTGGTTTTTAACATAATTTTCAGAGGTTTTGGTTAAATAGTGCTAATCAACTGAAATTAGCTGATTAGCTTAATTCATAATTAACAATTCCAATTATGTACTCCTTTAAATACAGTTTTGGTTAACATGGGTATTTGAGAAAATTAGAGGTAAAATCATTCTTAGCCTAAAAACAAACAAGCCAGCCTTAGGTATCTATGTATATCGTCGTCCGGTCTGAAAGAAAACAGTCACAAATAAGCAAACTAAATTTAAAATATTCCTGTCTTTTTTGTATTATGAAGTTTGGCAACTAAGTTTTTTTTTCTAACTTTATCGGTTTTTATTTTCTGGTTATTTTTCCAAATTTGTCTGCCCAATATTTTTTTTTTTTTTTTTCAATTCTTAACCTGACAATTTTTTAACTTTCTTTGGTTAAATATTAAGTTATTGAACTTAACGGTGTTGAAATTAACTCCCGAGAAAATTGATTGCAACTGAACAAAATTACCCTTAGCCGTGTTGAGAAGTGTTAAGTCCTTAGTTAGGACATTTGGCTAACGTCGCGTCGGTGAATGAGAATTTAAGAATAGATCCTGTTAGGAAGATGTTGAAAGCTCGGCCATTATCTAAAAACTTAATTTCAATAGTGCTCTCCGCAAGGCAATAATGAAGCGAGACTTTTGAAATGATTGTGCATTCCGTTTCAAATTTCAAGAATTGACTTCAACTTGAAATAACTTCCAATGCCCAGAATTAAACATGTTAAAAAATATAAGCATTACTGTTAGAGCCAAAATAAAAAAAATTCTACAACTTACCGATGCTTGGTAAGATTAAAGTGAAGCAACGCAACGAGGGGTACCATAGTGAAATAAATTGAAACTTTCAAAATTGTTTTTTTTTTTTTATCTGAGCAAATGAGTTTCCCAGACTAAGCGTCGAAACTCATCGATCAATCTCATATTGATACATTTGCATAGCTTAGTAAACAAACTTGACAAACATAAGAGTTATATTTGCCTTAGATATAAAGAATATTTTTGTTTATCAAAAACAAAAAAAAGACACTTAGAAGATACGTAGGTAAATTTTCAAGTTTTAATGGATTAAAGTTAAATAATAGAAGCACTGAGCAAAGCAGTGAACAAAATAAATAAATAAACCTTGAAAAATAGAAGCTGTTTAAATATTGCTCAAAACTCAGAAAAATTACCCGATTCTTAGCTCACAATCGGTTCTGGGAAAAAAAATTATTCTAAAAAAAAAATGGAAAAAAATGTGTTAAACCAGACAAAGTTTTCCCCATTAAACCTTGATTTGGTTTTTTTTAATAACAAGGTTTTCAAATAGCAGTAGAATGCCATGAACTAATTCCAAAAAAAAAAACATTAAAAGGTGTCGTAGCTATCCTTGAAAGTCGTCATTGAAATGTTAATTATTAGACAGAGAGCGAAAATAATAATTGGTTTATGCTCTTTATTGAAACACGTAAGATACTAACGCAATAAACTTAATTTTTTAATGGAAACTTTAGAATACTGTCTTATTTTTGTCCAAATAAAATTTTGATAATCGTATCTACTACCGAGAGATTGACCACACTTTGCCCCTTTCTATAAAACATCTTTTTTTTCATAGAATCGTTCTCGAGACATTGGTTAAAACTGGTGCTTTATTACTCAAAAAGGCAGTGCTCAAGAACATCTTTTGAAAATGCGTTAATTTTTTTTTAATACCAATTTCAATTGTAAAATTTGATCAGTATCTACATATTTTATGGCTGACCTATTTTACAGTTTTTGTTTTTTTCTCAAAAATTCGCCTATCAGATTTTTGTATCTTGTGTTCACTTAATTTTTAAAATAAAATTTTCTTTACAAAAACAAAATGAATTGAAAATAAAAATTGTTGGTTCAGCAAACTTTCAATGACTTTTACTTTTCTAGAGAAGAAAAGTCATTCAACTTGGTTTTGAAAGGGCACGCGCAAACCATAATCCATCAACTCAAAAAAAAAAAAGAAAAAAAAACACGACCTTCGTCAACAATAAATTGCTTTCCAACAATATATATTTTATTAACAACAATCCTAAGTGCAAAAACAATTCCACACAAACATTCGCAAATAGTAATTTTATTTCATTTCACTATTTCACTCAACTCAAAATATTTTGGAATTTTTTCAAAAAAAAAATTATAATTATTAAATTAAAATCTCCTCTCTCATTTCCATCACCATACCCACAATAAAACCACTAATACTACCTGCATTATGAGAGGACGGATGAACGGACGAACATGGACTACAAGCTCTTCACTTTAGCCTCCAATGTCAGAAACGCTTTTATTTTCCAGGCAAAGCATTAAATAATATTATTATGACAACATCTTGAGATAAATAATTTAACGTTAAATATCTGGCGCCGAAAGACACATGGATGGATGGTTGGAGGATGAAATGATACTCCTGGTGTTTCGCAACGGGGCATCTTAATTTATAATTAAAAAAAAAAACACGTCAAGTGGTTGAATACGCATTCCTTGAAACAATAAAAAAAAAAACTTCGTCTTTATTCACACACGGCACCACCACCATTGACAACGACAACGAAAATATTCAAAAACGAAAAAATTCAACTTTGACAACGTTTTTCGTTGCGTTCATGGAAGTCCTCTATACGAGTATATCTACAGCAACATCCATCGTAAAATCGTTGTTTCATTTTTTGATGTTTTAATTTGCTGAAAGATTAAATCAATGAATGAATATGTGGTGTGGGGTGGTCCATCCGTGCCATTCCCTCGTGTCCAAAAATAAGCTGTCGCCATGAAATAACATGTGTGTGGGGAACCGTGTTTTTATTTTATTTTATTTTATTTAGAAAATTAAATAGAAATTTAAATGAATATACATAAATTATTTGCGTGATACGACACGGACAGACTGTGGCGACCTCTGTCTACCCCCTTTTTAATTTTCGAAATCTAAATGCAAAATATTTGTTTTTTTATTTTTTAATTTAAAATTTCTTAAATTAGTGTGAATCAACAAATTCATCGATGGATGAAGTGCTCCTCTTCAAATTGATATTTAGAATGTATGTAGATATGAGCTCTCTAGATGATCCGTCAAAAATCATCTTCACACGTAAATATATTTCGCACAAGAACTAAATTAGAGAATTGTTTGAGAGATTTCAGGAATTTGTTTTATTAGGTGTTTTTATGCAAAAAGAAAAAAACAAAAACAAAAGCAAAAAAAAAATTAATACTTCTATTTTACTCTTAAAATCATGCATTGGGAATTTCCAACTTCTGTTATTTCTTCCAGCAACACAGCACAAGATAAAAGAAAGGAATGTTTTAGAATACATACAGACAGAACAGAAACAAATATTTTTTATCTTTTTATTTTATTATTATTAGCTCGTTTTTATATTTACCTTTTAATAATTGACAACATTTGTTGTTTATAAGAGAGCTTTCAGAGCCAAGTGTTCTCTTCTCCGACTGTCTGTCTGATCTGTTAAGAAATTCTATTTGATTTTTGTTTCATTTTTGAATTTAGATAGAAAAGGTTTCTAGGCGTGAAAAGATGCAAATTCAAAAATAGTCTTGCGTTAAATACGGCCGATAGTAGACGAATCCGATGTTTATTTAATTTTTTTTTTTAAATATTAAGAACGGATTTGTAGATAAATATTAATAAAAAACGGTTTACCACGGCAAAATAATGGGAGCCGCTGATGGAAAGCGTTTGAAGCAGCTTGAATTTACTTCAGGAAATGTGTACTTTGTTAGGTAAGAGAGTTTTTGTGTTAAATTCGAGTTATTTTTAGTAATGGGTAACTTTGATAAAGTCTGAGCGAAACGCGAAACAACACCCGAGTATGTACTTATTTATTTAAGATTTTTGTTATCTTTTTTGGTATGTGTAAATATCTCGTGTGTCAAAACAATTTCAAGGAAGGAATTTTTATGGGTTTTTAATCTGTGTGCATAAATCATTTATAAGAAAATTGTGGTGTTAATGGTTGATGTGTTTTAAAATATTTTTATAAATTGCTGTTTAGTTCTTGAAAAATTTAAACATAACAATTTGTCTTTTTTGTGTGTTTCGGTACATTTATAAATCATTGATAGATGAATGAGGTGTTTAAAGCCGAATAGATCCCATAATAACTTCCATGAATTTATTTAATCAATTTGATAGTTAATGGTAAATTTTCGCCGAAACTAGAAACGCCTTAAATTAAATTACTTCCCAGTTATTAAGAACAAAGAAAACTATTAATGAAAGCCACCAAATTCTACGTCAATATAGATAGTTCTCACATCTCTTGTCTTCATATGATAAGCACCCTACTCGAGCGATAGAAGTTGCACTTGAATAAAAGACCCTCGCACAAAAACAAGTGTTAAAAAAACCAAACATTCCTTATTTACTCTAAAAATATCTACATATAACATTATTTGAATTTATCTTATTTGTTCAACATTAAGAATACAGAAAATCTAAAAAAATTATCTTTATGAACAAAAACCACAAATTTAAATATAAAATAATTTAAAAAAAATCTCTATTTTGATATGCATTACAAAAAAATTTGTATAAAGTACCAAGATAATGATCTTTGGGCTGGCTAAGCTGAGTAACTAATACGGTTCTAGTGTAGTGAAAACAAAAACATTAAATTACAAACCTCAAGTTCTCAAAGAGGTTTTTTTTTTGATTTCTCATATAACTTTCCCGTTGACTCAGCTATGGGATTTTTTGTTATTCGCGGGATTTCATTTTTGAGCTACATCTAATGTTGACACCAAAAGTTCCTTTTAAAATGAAACAAACACTTCCGTTGTTAAATTTAATTTCCGTCAGTTCTTTAGTTCTTTAGTTTTGAAAGCTTTGCACCTAAATTTTCTACATAAAAATAACGCGCTGTTCAATATCAATACGAAATAATAAATCGTTTCAAACTGGAGTTTATCTTGTTGATCTATATATTGACACGCTTCTTTTACTACTTAACAATATGCATTTCACAAATCTAGAGTATCATGTGATCTTTATACCAACCACCATTAAAACAGAAAGCAACGAAAAAAAAAAAACAATAATTAAGATAAATTAAACCTGTTAAAACAATCACATTTATATAAAACAAAACAAAAAATAACCTAAATTAAACCAAATGTTGACATTTGCTGGTAACGTATATATGTATGTACATATACATTTATTCTAATTTTATATCAAGCTAACAATATTAATTCCCTTAGTTACTGTGCATATACTTATTCATACATAGCTAACATATGTACTAATTTTTAATTAGAATGAAATCTTAAGTGCAATAACATTTTGGCAATAAAACAATTTGTTTGTTAAAAAGAAGAATTTAAATGTCAGTGGTGTTTTTCTATGATGGGTTCAAGGTTTTTGTATAAATAAATTGGTTCAAAATAAACGTGCTGTGATTTGAACCAATTCGTTTTTCTCATTAATGGAAATTAATTAACTTATATCAAAACCTTAACCAAAAACTGAAAATTTTCTTAAACCATGTGCGCTATCGGCCGACAACCAAGGAAATATAAATTTATTGTAATGGAGACAACTTCCTCTTTAATGTTCAAATATTTACACTCAAATCTTTCTATACATTCCATCTGCTACAGAAGCAAAGAAGTTCTTAACGAAAAAACATAAAATTGTTTTTTGTTTATCATTTCAGAATAATGGGACCACCTGCTCTGGTTTACGCAGCAAAAATGAAAGATGGTTTAGTTCATAATGCAAGACCAATATATAACTACTCTATGAAAGGAGTAATCACATGTTTTACAGGGATAAGAAAAAAGGACGAGTTGGTAAGTGAAATTTAATTTTCGAAAGTTTCCTTCCAGTTCTAAATTTAAAACTTTTCTTTTTGTTTATTGCAGACGAAACTTGTTAAATTAATTCACTCAATGGGTGGTGGAATACGCAAAGATATGAACTCCAAAGTAACCCATTTAATAAGCAATGTCAGTGGGGGAGAGAAATATCAGTAAGTGAATGAATTTTTAATTTTATTTTAAATGTATTAACGTTTTCCTGTTTGTTCTTGATTATTGTTTAGATATGCGAAAACATTCCGTCTAACAGTGTTGCGATCGCAATGGGTGCATGATGCCTGGGAGAAACGTGATGAACCACAGTTTCTAGCCACAGCTGAGGACTTTACTCGGGATCACAAATTAAAAGCCTTCGAAGGACAGAAAATATGTTTTTTTGGGTTTCCACCAGATGAGCATCAACATATGTTGGATGTACTTCGAAGTAATGGGGGAGTTCCGGCCGAATTGGATGATCCAGATTGCTCGCATGTTGTGAGTTTACGAAAGCCGCCAATCAGAGCGCTAATTAATAACTTTTTGTGTTATTCTCGCTAATCTCATTGTCGTTTGTTGTTTATATCATTTGTTTGCTTTTTTGGTGACGTTTCAGGTAATGGCTAACACTGGTGGTTATTTCCCAGAAAATCTTTCCTCCTCTCCCACAATCATCACAACCAACAAAACTAAATCCTGTTCCTTTCCATCAAGTAGTAATTCCCCCCTAAATAACAATACCAATGCAGAACTACAAGTAGAAAGTTCCGATGAAGTAATGGATGTCGATGTGGATAATTCTTCGTCACCAAAAACTCCAGAAAAAATCCAGAAACCAGATGGCATTGTCCTTACACTAAATGAAGAAAATGAGTTTCAAAATCCAAACAATATCTCACCGATTTTGGGTGCATCTTCGTCCAGACCTCCAGAGAAACTATTTTCAATAATTGAGAATAACATTAGTCCAATTGACGATGATGATTTAGACATTGATGACACCGAATCATCCGACCCGAATAAAGACTTAAAACGAAAACGTGAAAGCCTAGATAGTATGTCTATTATATCGGTGGATTCATTTGCTCTGCCTTTGAGTGTCCAGAGTGCAAAGAAGCCCAAACTGACTCGAACTGGTTCGATTACACGCAGCATTAAGCGCAGTATGAGTTTTGTGGCTGTAAGAACGCCAATTGCAAAAATGCTACGCCAGAGACGTAGTTCAGTGGATCCAGATGCTTCAATTAGTTCAATTACATCACTAGAGAGCACATTCAACGAGTCAATTAAGAAGCCAGTCAAAGAAAAGTTACGAGGTCTACGTGATCGCCTAACAAGAAGTTCTTCAACTATCTCGTCGATAACATTGAACAAAAAGGCACAAAAGTCACTGAGTGGAAAATTCGCAACAAAGAATAATAAAAATGAATATGAAACTCCAGAGAAGAATGCTAATTCTTCTGCGCTTCCATCGGATACGATTGATTTCAAAACACCTAAAGCTCCCAGATCAATTTCGAAAAATTCAACAAATATCCCACAGACACAACATCCTTACCACCACCATCACCACCAAAACCAATCTAGCACATCGGAACAAAATCCCTCTTCTGAATGTCCTGGTGTCGGTCCCAATACTACTACTAATAATTCTTTAGCTAATACTAACTCTTTAACTTCTACTATTGCTGCTACTTATCTATGTAACCAACAACAAGAACCATTATCATCACATCAATCCTTGCTTGTTCAACCACCAGTAAGCATTTCGTGCACTGTTGATAGAATATTACCTACTGGTAGTGTGGGTGCTGCTGCTGCAAGCACAACAACTAGAAATGATAATGAGTGTGATATTTCTACTTTGTGTGCATTTGATCGGGGACGTTTAACGGTACTATTTATTTTTTGTGTTTCTTTTGAAACAAAAAGCATTTTGATTAAAAAATATTTTTTCAGTAAAGAAATTCATTATAAGATTCAAATGATATTAAGATTTTATACGACTTTTGTAACAGAGATCATGTATAAATTTGTGTGTAAAAATCAATTTGACACAGTAAGAAGATTTTGAAAATAAACAAACGTTTAGAAACATTAAAACGACAGCAAAAAAGTAAAGAATTTTATAGATTAATATTAATTTTCTCAAAATTTATAAAAGAGACTCAATTATAATCGTTTAAAATATTCGACGAATTTATTGTGACAATTTTAAGTTAGTGAGGCTCTCTATTGAAAAATGCATGTCATATATCAATTGATAATTCAAAATTCGCATATTCAACTTTTATTGACTTTTAGCTCATTATTATTCTACGAAAACTAAATTGCTATCAACCTAGCTCTAATTGTTTAAAGATTAATACAGCAAAATGACACCAATCAAACATTTCAAATTAAAAAAATAATTCCTTAAACCTACAATCCAACAAGTTTTATTCAAATTTATTTTGATTTATTAGTATTTAGTACTAAAATGGCCCCTATATAAAGTATATATTTCTTATTAGATATATTTTTATATATTCACCAATTTATAAATTGCAAAAAAAAGATGGAAAAGAGCGCGAGCAAAGCACGTTGTTATTACGTACTTGAGGAATTTTCATTGCTTATTAAAAAAAAATTGTAGTGATGGCTATCAGTTTTCTGAAAAATGATTCATTTTTTTTATGTTTGCCCTTTTAAAAAGTCACTTCCTAGTGACTTCAAAGGCAAACAGAAGGTTAATAAAAATAATTTGTGAAATATTGAATAAATCGTTTACGTGAATCGAAATTTTCCATCGAATCGTAAGGTCCAAGCTGTAGGTTTTTAAAATTCCGGTACTAAGATCCAGAGTTTCTGATTTAATAGCAATTATCAACCGAAATTGGTAAATAAGATAATTCCAAGCTAAACATTTTACATAGTTATATGGATAAAATTCTTTAGGGAATCTGAAGTTGAATTCCCCCCAATTTTTCAATTTATTTTTTTCATTAACAGGAAGAACAGTTCGAGACATCAAAAACACTTACTATAATCTATAATCTACACACAATATCATTTGAATCTATGTACACATAAAAGTATATCATCAGGTTAAGTAAAACTTTTGCAATTTGCGACGCATTTAAAAATTTCAACACAACTGGAAATATAACACTCATTTTATTATGTAATTTTAAAATTATACAAAATACAAATTTATTTACTTACTTTATTTAAATACAAATGTCTTTAAATTTTAAACACATAGTACAAATAGAATAAAAAAAAAAAACAGCACAGTAAATATAATTCCAAAATTCTAGTATATGGCGTTCCGCAAATTGCATTTTCTTAACTAAAAAATATAATAGTGTTTAATGTATAGATAAATTACTGAAAAAATATATTTTTACTATCAATATAATGCTTTTTGTATTGTATTCTTTCAAATTAAAAAAAAAATATTGAATGGCTGAATTCGAAATAAATGTTTTTTTGAATATATAAAAACGCTTTGATTTGAAATTAATTTATTGTGCTGTTTAATCCAGTATTTTATTGTTCTAACTAATGTCATATGAATTTTTTATGATTATGTTTTAGTGGTGTTTTTCTTTTTAATATTTGTTCTCTTTGTTGTTGTATATTATTCCCATTCAGCCATTTGGTAATGTTTAAAAATTTTATTATATTAGAAAGATTTTCTTTTATTGCAATGAAATTGGTTTGTTTGTTGGTATGAAGTGCGTGTTGTTGAGTTAGTGTTTTTTTTAAATTCTCAGTATTTGTTTTTAATTTATGAATTTTTAAATAGGATCACCTGTTAAAAAAGAATGCAGAAAATTTAAGAACTTGTTTTTTTTTTCTTAAACGAATTAAATATGTACTCGTGTATTCATTTACTATCATTTTCAAATCAATATGCACTTCATACGCCTTCAAATCATTGTACTAAAAAAATATACTTCTTTTGGTTATTATGTTTGAATGAAGTAGTAAAATATTTACTTTTTTTTATTGTAAAAAAAAATAGGTCGTTGATGAACATTTTGCTCAAGCCAAGCCAGAACCGAAAAACAGTCGGACGCATATATTAAAATCGGATTGGTTTTGGTATACAATACAAAATGGATATGCGGATGAAATGGACTATCTGTTTGGTGATGTAAGTTTAAACTAAAGATTGATTAACTTGAAAATTCAAATAATCATAAATTTTTGTTTTGTAGTATTTGGATAGCATAGCGAATACTCCCAACACAGATCGTCGTGATTCGTTACCTATCAGTTTTAACAAGAGAAAAAGGAAACGTTTTTCACAACGTATTCAATTAGAAGGAACACCCATTGGTTCGGGTAAGCGACGTTCATCTGTATCTGATGCTGGTCTTCTATCAGTGTCTGGAAGTTTTTTTGATAGTACAGCAAGTCCGGATAAACTAGAAAGTGCTGGAAAAATAATCTCCGAACCAGAATCAGCCACAGAACAAACTCCGAAAAATAAATCTATGAGATTTAATCATTTTACAGATTTCTTTAGTACAGAATCAAATTATGTTGGTATATTGGATACCATTGTACATGTAAGTTAAGAAAAATCACAAAGAAAAATTCAAGTTTTCTGATAAAGTTAATTTTTAACAGCTCTTTAAGAATCCCCTTGAAGAAAAAGCTGAAAATTCAGATGCTCTGCTCAATAAATCGGAAATTCGAGCAATATTTGGTAATTTCATACCGATCCATGAAGTACATCAACGTATGCTTGAATGTTTACGTGATTTACACACAAAATGGCGTGAAGATTGTTCAATTGGAGAAATAATCTTACGCCATCGAGATGAATTAATAAAAGCTTATCCGCCCTATGTGAATTTCTTTGAGCAAATGAAGGAGTGCCTTATACATTGTGATACGCAAAATCCTAGATTTCATGCATTTTTGAAAATAAATCAAGCCAAGCCGGAATGCGGACGGCAAACATTGCAAGACTTGATGATACGTCCTGTACAGCGACTGCCTAGTATAAGTTTATTGTTAAATGGTAAGTTAATTGAAAACTACAAAAAATGTATGGAATGAAAATGTTCTGTTTTTATTTCTTTTAAGATATTCTTAAGCACACAAATAAAAATAATCCAGATTATCAAAAGTTGGAAGAAGCTTTAAAAGCAATCAAAGAAGTAATGGCACACATTAATGAAGACAAGCGAAAAACAGAGGGTCGAATGGCCATATTCGACATTTTCAATGATATTGAAGGATGTCCCGTAAGTTATTAATTAAAGTGAACTGTTGTTAAAGTCAGCATTCTAAGTTGATTTTCTTTTTACAATTAAACAGGCCCATCTAGTCTCCTCAAATCGCAGTTTCATATCCAAATGTGAAGTCACCGAACTTTCTGACAATTTAAGCGGTCGTGGAGATAGTCTTATGTTATATCTTTTCTCCGACACAATAGAAGTATGTAAGAAAAGATCGCGAGGATTCAACAGTGCCAAATCGCCAAGCACAACTAAATGCTTCAAGCACATCAAATTGATGTCTTTGAATGCGATACGTTTTGTTATTGACATCACCGATAGTCCAAGAGCATTTGCAATACTTTGTCGACAAGATAAGGATAAATTGCATTCGTTTACCATTGCCGATGAGGAGATTGATAAAGTTGTCTATTTAAAGACCCTTTGTAAGCAAATGGCTGAGAATGCTTGTCGAACAGATACTGTAAGTTCAAATTTTCGATTTTCAAAATTATTTTATTGATTGAATGTTTTTTGTTTGATTTTAGGATAAATCGCTTCTCTTTAGAACATCCCAAGAGCTTGAAGTTGATATAAGTGATGTGAATTTGAGCACTCTTTCAAAGGCATTTAAACTTGCTGCCAGAACGAGATTGAAGGTAGGTCACAAAAACCAATACTACTCAATTCATGATTCTAATCGAGTTAAAAAAAAATTTAAGGTGGGAAGAGCATTTTCTTTCAACAAAACTCCATCAAAATTAAAAAGGGCAGTCTCTACGATGATGACTTCACCATTTGGGAGTACGAATTCCTTGACTCCAGCATCACAGCTGGCGCAGATGAGGCTCGCCAGCTGTACAAATATTAATGTACGTTTGGAGACAGTCCCTCTTTTGTTAACCATTTCAACATTTAATTTTTTTTTTAATTTAGGAGGTAGTTGGTGAAGAAGATAGTCGCTGTGGCTCACCTACATCACAATCTGAGGTGCTTGTCGCCCCATTATCCATTCAGCCAACGAGAAAAGCCAAATCATCAACTATGTCAATGGCGGGATTAAGACGTATCTGATATTATATTTACGGTCTCCACTAAAAGAAGACATCATTTTAAAAGTATTACAATCCAAGAAAGGGCATTATTTAAAAATTTGTATCATATTTGTATTTGTCTACGTTGGCGGTTTCTTCTGAGCAGAGAAACCATTTAAACGGAGTCGTGTATTTTATAATTCCTGTAAATTTGTGTTTAGTGCCGTCTAGAGTTTATTTCTAGACAGATTTTTAAGCAATTGACAATATATTGTGTATTGTGTACCTTTGTAGTGATTCAAGGGTGCCATTTAGATCAGAGTTAGCTGGATCTATTTATTTGCTCTAATTTCGTCATCCAATCACACAAAAAGAAAAAAAAAAACTTTTAGAATATAACATGACCATATTAAAAAAAAAAAAAAAATGAAAAAAGGTATCAGTAGCGTTAAGCGCGTTCGTTTATCGACATAATATTATGTGAAAATACAACATGTATATTTATGAAATCTCAATTTGTATTGTTGAACAAAAAAAAAAAAAACAGAAAAATCTCCATTTTGTCGGTGATGATGATGGTAAACAAAAATTGCGAAAAAAATCTCTGAACAACAAAAAATACTCTCTTTTTCGCAAAGCAGTAAATTTATTATAACAGCTTTCACATCATCGTTAAAGAAAAAACAATTTCCATGATCGTATGAATGAAAATATTTAAAAAAAAACATACAAATATATGTAAAATTACATAATTCTTTTTTATTATATATATGTTTCTCAAGAAAAGTTATGTATTCAATGCGAGAGTGTGTTTAATTTAATTATAATATTGTGTATTATTATTTTTATTTTATTTTAATGTAATGTAATGTTTATGTTTCTTTTAATTTTTTATTGTGTTTAAGTTATTGTAAAAAGGTAGTGATAATAATAATGAAAACATATTTTACATAAATATATATTATCTTTAATTATTTATGTATTAAGAAAATTTATATTAATATTTGATTATGCGTATCCTATAAATTAAATGGTAAAATAAATATATGTATTTTATTAAGAACTATTTAAACGAACTTATTGTGTTTTATTTTTTTTTTGATTTTGTGCTTTTTTGTCTCATGAAAAATCGGAAAAATACAAAATACAAAAGTACTCGTAAAATATAATTCATCCGAAAAATTGTGGTCGGGTCCGTAAATTTAAAAGATGGGAAACAATGCAGCAATTCTATTTCTCCAGACATCGAACCCCTAAAAGAGATGGTTTTATCTCCTCTAGATGTTGAGAAAATGAAAAATAACTTAAATCTGAGCCTTAGTCTTTTAATTTTTAATTGGCCGTAAGAAAAGTCTACATAAATAACGTAACATAAAAATTCTTATAAAAAAGAAACAAGAATCAGTAACTTAAAATTTTCTCAAAAACGAGGAAATTTAAAAGCATTTGGTAATCAAAAAAAGTTTTTAAAATAATAATAATTATTTAATAATTATTTAAAACTGAAATAACTAGATTCTAACAGTTTTAACAGCTTGACCGCTAACCTGGATGTGTGGGTCAAGGCAGCTTTCTTTTCTATATTCCTTCATCGGAACGCCACTACTAGGATTTAATGAGATAATCAAAACCTAATTTCTCAACGCATTATACCAAAAGAAATCTATCCTATCCTTCTATTTCTTCTAACGTTGTCTAATTTATAAAAACCTAGGTCTTACTGGCATATATTGTTTGTGTTGTTGTTTTTTTTTTTTGAAATTAACTGAATTAAAGTCCATAGCACTGTTGAACAATGTTAAAGGTGAGGCGAAAATGTCCATGGTCCATTATAAAAATTCATTCTGGTATTAAAAAGTTCATACAAAATTTAAAAACTTATTAAATTATGCAGGGAGTTTTACTTAAGGTATTGCAAAGCGTTAGAACGTATAGGGTGGGTCAAAAGTAGAAAAACATTCTAGAACGAAAAAAGCTAAACTTAAGCAAACACACAAAGTGTAGGGTATTTCGGAAAGAGAGAACGTGTGGGGAAGAAATTCTTGTTTTCCAATATTGAACAATAATTATTATGAATATGTTCGAGTCACTGTGATTAGTGTAGCAGATTTTCAAAACCCACTTGCTTAAAAATTTGAACTATCTTTCCTTGAATTCAATAAAGTCTTCCTTTTTGGAGAGTATTGTCCGTCAAAATAAAAGAGGTTAAATTTTCTTATTTTCTACAAAATATTTTATTCGTAATAAAATTTCTTATGCATATTTTATGTCTTGGTGCTTCAATTGAAAATGCATAAATTCTTTCTTATAATAACAATACTCTCATGATATCTTAACGAGTTTTCTTTATCATTTTTATTACTTTTTTTTTTTTAATTTGAATAAGCATTTATTAGTTCTTTTCTTCAAAAGAAAAATTAAATTTAAAAAATAAAAAAAACAATTCTTATTTAATTCTAATCATTGGATGCATTTATGTAAATATTATGCACAAGTCTCACGCTAAAACATTATATTCCAAAAACTACATTTGAAGATCATTCATTTAATATTGTTATACTGATTTTTATTAAAAATAAGCAACTTTTTATTTTACTCACACCACATGAGACATGCGCTTTAAATTTATTATTTGTTTACAACAAAATGTTTCTTAATAACTTAAATTATCAAATCTTAAATAAATATTTTTTAAATACATATATTATTTTCTTTTTTTGTTTATAAAATGCTTTTGAAAAAAATTTATGGGTTTTTTGTTCTATTAAACCCACAAGACGGTGGATGAATCCTCATTGTTGGAGAGTGTAGAAAACCTCTGGAATTTATTCTTTCGATAGGTTTTCGAATCCCATCGATTGGCAGCATCGTGGCTAAGAGGCAAACCGACATTATTCGCCAGCATCGAAGCTGTATGAACTCCAGCCTTAAGTGTGGAATTTCGGCTATCTAAATTAAAATCACTCTGATCAATGCTATCGTCTAGGTGGGATGTACTCGTTGAGCTTGATATCATGGTAGAACTTAGTGGGACTCCTATTTCTTGAAATGAGCTTATCGAACTAAATCCACTTTCATCCTCGGTTGTTGAGCACAAATTGACACATTGTTTGCTCAACAATGGAGGCGAATAGTTTTCCTCGTCGGTTTCGATTTTTGACGAGGACGATGTTGAATGAACTGAACTATCGGTGCTGCTTCGTAGTGATAGGCGGGAATCTCGCATGTTCATAGTGCGCAGAAATAGCATTTCGGCGGTAAGATTGGCTTTCTGCTGGTGGGCTGCTGCATCTGGTGGTACAGATTCATTGAGTATGGGCTTAATCCTTGAGCTTAGTGATTGCCTGTGCTGTGTTAGATCTGGCTGTTGGGTGTGTAGCAAGTTGTGAATTGTCCTCGACAGTCTAAATGCTTCCTTGGTTAGTTTCTCTTCTGCTTCGTCGTTGAACTTCATTTCGGCTCGTTTCTTTGGAGATCGACGCCTGTAAGAAGTGTTATTTAAATGTTATTTTAAGCTTTACTTTACAATCTCATTAAAGTTACCATGTGAAATCCTTAAAAGCGCTATAGTTATTAATTGTTGAGGCAAGATCGTAATGATCTTCTTCACCACTCTTGGTGCTATCGCCACCACATGAGCTGGGGGACATTCGTTTTAAATCAATCAAATTCGTACTACTTCTGGCTCTGGGATACACAGAAGAATTTCCAGAATCTGAACCTTTATCATGATCACTGTAAACATGATACATGCTCTTCGATCGTGATATCTGTTCACTTCTGCTGCATGCAGAATTTTTCTGGAAACGTTCAAGGAATCGGGCAACTTCTTCCATTACGGCGCGGTACATGCCACAGCTTGTTTCGGCCTGAAATAAAAAAAGTACAAAAAAACAATGAAAAGTTAATCAACATTTTTTTCAGAACATTTTGCTAAAAAAATGATTAAGAAATGGAGTTTCAAGATGGTAAATGTTCTGTTCTGGGAGAATTTTTTCTTGCCTTGTGATGCAAGGGTGTGTTCTCAGTTTAGCCTTGGAAATGTCCCAGAAAGCAGTTGTGTGTTATTATGGCTTGTTGAAGTTTACACAAATTACATAACAATATTATTATTATTTTCCATCTTCCCACAGACCGCGATGAATTAATAAATTATTGTGTCCAAAGACAACTACAACATGGCCTTCCATGTCAATTTCAGTTAACAGAAGCCAAAGTCTCCATGTAAATGACATTCCTAAAATGCACTGACCCAGACGCCACTATCACCTTAATCTGGACTCAAAACCTGTACCTACATATCTCGATTTGTTAAAGTGGAAACAATAAACTATTACACCCAGCTGTTCGCGTATAAATCTATTATTATTAATATTGTTTCCCTGTGATAATGCATTCTAATAAAATATAGCTGTGAATAGATGATTGGTTGCTGCAGTTCCATTAACATGGCCTTTGTCTATCTGGACTTGCCTACACTTTTTTTCTGGTAAATTTATTATTTATTAGTTCAGACTAGCTTTTGATATTACTCAATTATGCTACAAAGCTGAAACTATAGATGAAGGTATAATGAAGAAAGTTATCTGTTGCAGTGATTTTTGTTGTGTTTGAATTATGTACATTTGACTATTATTGTAATACAAGTCACGCGATGTGTTTTCGAGCATAAAAAGCTGAAATAGTCTTTGACATTATTATTCTATAAATGAAGGAGAAATTACTTCCTATTTCATATGGTTTCGAAAATAAAGGGATTGATAGACAGACGAGAGGAGGTGTATCTATATGTTAAATGGGTGGATAATAACAGTATTTAAGCTAAAACCATGGCATTTCCAATACTTACAACAACAATTAACGACAGAAAAAAAAACAATGACGAAGAAGATGAGCCATGGCCGTATCAGTCGTAAAATATAATCGATGTCATGGTCAAGTTTTAGATAGATGGTGTAGATTCCTATTGTTAACTACTGTGGGAAAAGTAAAATGAAATATTTAATTACTCTTGGTATTTTATGTATTCACCCATATATTCTGACTGAAGATATAACTTTTTATTTTTAGTTTGATGTTATCATGTTTGACAATAATTAAAAGGTAGCTGCTGAATATTTCTGTGAAATTGCAGGAACATGCTAATAAATTCGTAGAAAGGGAAAAACATTGAAGGACATTCTCCAAATTATTTTTTGTTCAAAAAGTAGGGAATATCAGCAATATTAAATTGCTAAAAATTTTTGAATTATTCAAATTAAACACTCTTAAAGCCTTGGAAACAGTACTTATTTAATGTAGTCAAACAAGATTTTTAAGGGTAATAAATCAAATGTTTTGATTAATAAATTTAGGGTATACATACATAGGTACGTGACAGGTTATAAACCTTTAAAAGGGTTTTTGGGATGTTTAAAGACACTTTATAGGTATAGGCGAAAACTTACATCATGTCAAACTTTGACAAAATCATCTCAGAGAAATGCAAATTGCTCAAAATGTAGGAACATTTTGTTGAGGAATTTTGACAACAATTTAATATTTTCACAAAATATATGTATCTGTCTGAGGAGTTCTGACAACCTGTGAATTGACAACCAAACAAGATCTGTCCACAGAAATTTCTTGGGCAGAATTTTTCAGGGAGGCGAATGTTTTACTCTTTCGTGAGTGTTCTCTTTTGTGGAAGAGTGGAACTGAAATTTCGTAAAATTTCGTGAAAAAAACTGAGAACTGGCAGTTGGTCAATGTTGGGAACAAAAATCTTGTCAGCTGAAATCATAAAAGATATTAGACAGTTTATTTGAGTAAACCAAATGCAAATGTTTTATACACTGCGAGACTATTCATCCATTGAGAGGTGTTTAAGAACGAATTTTAATCAAATGGGCTGTTAGTTTTTAGCAATTCGTGTTGTACCTAAACACTTCTCAATTCTTTCAAACCATTTGCTCAATTTATAATCTTTCTCTAAATTATGGGTGCAAATTGCTTTTGACTGCAAATAGAAATAAAGACAAGTCCCGAAAATATTTTTTAGTTGAAAGGAAAACGACGTAAAGACAGCTTAAAGCTTAAAGTTTAATGACTAAGAAATCAACTCTGACATAATTTTCCTTGTAAAAACCGCAAAGAAGATAATTTTTTTCAGGTAATCTTACCTATAGCCAAAAAGAAATCTTTTTAATTGATTGTAATCTTGAAGATTGTTTCTGAGTTTTTAGTGCGGTAGGGCTGGAATTAACAGCGGACCTCTACCAATATATGGATTATGAAATTTAACATGACAATGCAGTTAAAGCTAGCTAGAAAAAAGCTTATAAGTTGTGGTCTTGTTTCAAATTGCGCCATCAAGCAAGATCCAACAAAATTAAAATTTCACAAAAAATAAACAAATAAAAATAAGAATATGAAAATTCCAAAATTTTTTAGCAGGGAAACATTTTCAAAGATATGGCGATGAAGAACTTGCAATGAAAATTACGACCTTGTGTTTCTTTTCTCTAAATTACTTTTATGTGAGCGAGGGTAACAAAAGACCAAAATAATTAAAAACCAAACCGGCTTTCTATTCCTAGTTTACTTGCTATAATATGCAAGTAATAAAAAAAAAATTATTATTATAATGTTTACAAATAAAAGTATTCCCTCAAGCTATTTTTTCACTTGTTAAATTTGTGTCAGTGCAATCGATCAAACATCAAACTATTGAAAGTCATTGAAGCGCTGAAAATAAAATTAATTTTCATTATTTTTTTGTTCGATCCTACTTTCCCACTGCTCCATTTACTTGGCCTTGAAAAAATCGCCTTGCAATATTTAGTATAGAAGAAGTAGCAATTTTTGTATGCAACAATATCCTATTCGAATCACCTTTCTCCCATGTAGCAATATTCTTTATTCCAGATAATATTTTTCCTAGATCAATATTCAAGTCTTGATCTTGGTCTTTTTGAGTCCCCCTGCGCTGCTTTGCTTCACTTGTCAGTCTACTTTTTCTTTATTCTAATGATGATAATTTTAGCAGGCCAACGATTTCGCTTTTCAAGCCCACTTCCTTTACATTGTTGTTGTTGTTGCTTCCCCTAAAGCAATATGAATATGTCTAGAAAAAATGAATAGACATCATCTGCATGTGATGCGCCTGTGGCAAGGCGATTCGAAGCGATGGCATGATTGCAAAAATAATCTCGCCACAACATCGGACTTACAAGTGGTACACCGAGGTGTTGGAAGTGCATAAGAGAATCTCCTCCAATCATGATCATGCTGTTGAAATGATGGCCATCATTGCAATCTATTGAATGCATTTAATAAGTATGCATCATTTCCACTTCAACATTATGTACATATAGGTATGTAGCTGATGGAAGCGTTGATGGTTGATGATGGTACATATAAAGATGTAGTTCGAGATATTTTCTGACCGACTTCCATTAACCTAATTGTTGTTGTGCAAAAATATGCACGCATTCCGTTTATTTGTAGCGCAATACAATTATTGAGCATACAATATTGCCCTGCTGAGCGTATGAGCGTATACACAAAACAAAACGCTAATGATGATGTTAACACTTCTTTTTTGGGTACGGGTAGTGGATCTTATGATGCGGTGGCGTTCGGGGGTTCTTCAGGAATAGCCTACAACAAGTAGTTGTAATTATTATTATTGGTCTCACACTTTGTTTGAAATTTTGTTTGTAAATTGTAATTAAGTAGATAACTCAAGAGTCGTTAGTTGCGCTTCAAGTAGAGGTACAATTAAATGACAAGTAACTCTTAACTACAACTATTATCAAAGTATTTTTTTTTTTTATTAACTAAAAACTCACTTTCACTTTTAAGCAATTTTTCAAAACAAATGTATTTTATTTGGCATTTTTCATGGTATTCAAAGATTGGTAGGTACATTGATACATGTGGTCTTGTTGGGGAGTTTCTAGTTTTTGGCCATCTAGCCAAAGCTAGCAGCCCAGCCTCCCACCAAACAACCTCTCCATGTGGTGTAACATGTTTGTTTAGTTAAGTTTTGTATTTGTGTGTCTTTCTTCAATTTCGTGCAGAAAAATTGTTCATTGAATAGATCCTGATACAAAGATAGCAAAAGCCATGCCTAATGTCTAATGTCACGATCTTATGAGCTGCACATTTATTAGGAGTGTTTTGTATACACCAAGCAGGTGGCAGCGCAGCTAGGCAATAAGCTTACCTACTGCTGTGGAATTATCTATCGAGCAATTGCTGTTACTGCTGCTGCTATTACAACTTCGCCACTGTTCCACAGTATACCAATGGAATGTGTGATGCAATACAAAATTTTGGGCGGAAGCTGTAATAAAACCTCCATGCTCCACGAGGAAAGAAGGACTGTTTGTTTGGATAATGTGTAATTAATGCGTGAAGTAGTTGAAAATAAATTATGGACCAACAAGTCTGATGATGGGAGGTGGGAATATATTTATAAGATAGGAAATCACTATGTCACATGAAAGGGCTATTAATGCTTCCGTAATTAAGCATTTACACTTACGAATGTAGAGTATAAAGTGTGATTAGCAACTAGACCTAGACCTACCATGTTACCTACATTTGGAGCAGATGCAAAAATGTATCCAATTTTTTAATGCAATTTTTGATGACCACATATAAATTTTTAAGTTTAAAGTAATTTCGCACCTTTTTTATGTTAGTTTCCACAAAACATTTCGAACCAGCTTTTAATCACCTATCTTCTTAGAAATGATTAGACACTTTACAAGCTTTTAATCACCTAGTTTCTTAGAAATGGTTAATATTCTTCATTTCGTACATCTTTATTTACACACTTATAGTAACATAAAAAAGCTTTTTTCTGTAGAAACATAGTAAGCTTTTTTTAAAAGGCGATTTATTACAGTGCATAAATAACAATATACTCATGTACATGGGCCACGATATAATAAACATTTATTTTTTAATAGTTAATGGATTTTTTGAAGAGGTGCCTTCAACAGTTTCCCACGAAAATAACTCATTAAAATAATAGTATCGAGTTCGTCGATCAGCTCTTTTGTTTAAATTAGCCTTACAAGTTAAACAGTTCGTTTAGCACAATTTTCTATTCGAATTTCGATAAAAAAAGTTTTTATTAACTAACCTGTTTCAATTGCCATTGAAGTGTATCGACTTGATTTTGTAAAATAACTGCTTCAACATTTGTAGAAGGATCAACAATTTCAAATCGATTCTCTGAATATTCTCCATTAATTTTTAAATCATGTTCCGTTTCGTCAAGCAGTTGTGATTCCTGAAAAAAACACAAAAAAAAACATAAATTGTTACAAAATTCATAACACTCTCTATTTGTTTTTATCTACAAGTACATGAACTTAATCTTTTATAATTTAGCAACCATACTTCATAGATTGCAGACCATCAGAAGAACGACCGTGGGATGTCATTTCTTTGACCATGGTATTTTAAGAAATTCAGTTAACAAAACAAAAATAAAAAAAAAACCTTAAGTAACAAATGACAGGCATCTAAAAATTAATAACACAACGGTGTGGTGTTTGTTGTACGGTGAATGATGAACATTAACTTTCCTGAGGCAAAGCATAGCGTCTGCTTTTTTTTTAGACAAAGAGAAGCAAAAATGGAATTTCGTTTATAACAAAAAAATGTTAACGTTTTTTTTCTCAAATATAAATTTAAGTAAAGTACACACTTGTACTTACAAAACAATTATAGAGAAAAAAATATACAAAACCATAAACAAAATAATCATGGAAGATAGACTGGTTTCCATGTAGGTACGTAATTGATGTGTTAAACACTGTAAATTGATACAACGAACCTCAAGATCATTGACTTCTTCATCTGGGGCCAATTCAAGGCGCACACACAAATGTTTATGTATAATTATAAAAAAGCGAATTAATCAATCAATTTCTCAGGCAAATTAAATGAGAGAAATTGTGGAAAAGTTAGAAAAAAAAAAATATGACATCGAACTTATTATACAAATTAAGTGCTGCAAATCCCTTCACATCAATCAGTGTTATCTTCAGCAATTTATTAATAAAAGAAAATGAAACTTTGAATTATTGTGTGTGGAGCTAAAGCACTAAAGGTTTAAGAAAAATATTTCAAACTCAAAGTTACAGAGACGTTATTTTAACAATCGGGAACGTACAAATGATGAATGTACCTGATGAAATAAGTTATTTTGTTTATTGATAGATTTGACAGTTGGAAAATTCAGTATTAATTTGTATTGAACATTGAACAAAATGTTACTTTACTAGCACGCTTTTGGCAGTCATGTTCAATTGTATATACAATACATGCACCTAATCCCAGAATCTTCATCTTAATATTCATGATGTTGATGATGAAATCATAAAACCATTACATAAATCATTTAAATAAAAAGTCGATTACCACTATGAAGTGATGGTGTTAATGGTTTTTGTGTCTGCTACCGGATTGGTTTTACTTGAGATGAAGACAACAACAAAAAAAAAACACATTTAAGGCTTCTGTGAAGATATCTACCTTTTTCCAGGTTTCTTGTAATTCTTCAATAGGTTTAAAGGTTTATAATGTTATTATTTATCTATTAGTGGTTTTTCTTGCAAGCAAAATGCAATGTAATAGATTCGTTCAACTTAATTTATTACGGTAGGTATACTGCTTACGCAATTAAATTTAACCAACTTAACGATTAGGCTTTTGCAGATGGTTGATACACAGATATGGCTTAGCAAAAGGTACTGATCAATTATTCTAATAAAATGGCAGAGTTGGCATTTGATGATTTGATATTCCATCACTGATACAAAGGTGGGGTCGCAAAAAATTGTTGAAAATTTTAATTTTAATAAATTTAATTTAATTTTTTAATTTTTTTAAAATTTCTTTTATGGTTAGTTAAATTATTTGTACTTTTAAAATAAGTTTAAAAGTTTTAATTTTTTTGATGGAAAAAATTTCAGAGTTTTTTGGACAATTTTTTAATTTTTGATTTTTGTAACTAATACTTATTTCGTGAATGGTAACACTTAGCTCATGTCTGATTTGACAGATAATTAGTTTTATCCTTCCGCTAAACGAATATGGTTGTGTATAGGCTTGAACAACGCTGGGAAATGAGCAGGGAGTAGCCGTTACAGTCAATGAACGAATTTTTGTTCAAAAATAAAAAAAAAGACAACTGTTACCCCGACAAGCCAGAAACAATTGACGCTTTAAAAGACCATATTCGTGAAGCCATTGGTGAAATACAGCTGCACACAATCGATAATGTGCTTAAAAATTGGACCGATCGTGTAGGTTTCTGCATGGCCAGCCGAGGCAGCCATTTGAATCAAATTATTTTCCATTATTAACCGAAAGGATTGTACATACTTTCAAATAAAAAAAGAAATTTCAGAAAATATTCATTAATTTTTTTTATACCATTTCAAAAAAAAAAAATTATTTGGCGGACCCTCATTTGACGACATACTGAAATACAAAAATCAAAGACTCACACTTTTTTCACACTTATGTTAAATATTTCTGTGTCTAAAAATTGACGAAAACCTTTAAATTAAATTGCCTGAATTTAGAATTCTGGTTAAATTGAAGAAAATAAAAATGGATTTTGAATGCAGATTCAAAGATCAGTCAAACAAATTATAGCAAACATGATTTTTCAACCTATAACAACTGCAAACAATAAAAAAAAGAACATAATTATATTTAACTCCCGGTATCGTTGTGGAACCAACCAATTCAGATCCCAAAGATTATTAATTATGAAATCAAAATGCATATAGTACATCAGGGCTTACAATCTTGTTGATTTCAAAAGATCCAACTTGTCTTCGTAATTATTGACAATTTTTTTTGCAGTTAAACCATAATATTATTGCTTAAACGATTTAATTGGTGTAAAAACAATAAACAACGGAAAACTCAGTCAATGAAAAATTTCAATTGCAAGATATAAGTTCATAGCTGTTGTGATGAAAATAAGAGAAAATGAAAAATTTTCAGTTTTCTTAAATTTTTGTTTATTACAATTAAAATTTTGAAAATCAATGATAAATAATTTTTCAAGAATCTAAAGCAATTTGCGTATAAAATATTTTTTTCTAACCCTTTGAACAAAGTCTAGTAAACTATTTATAATTTACAATTTAAACTATTCTTTTATGTCCATTCCAGAGGTCTAGCTACCATCATGCTTTAAATGCACATCATAGTATAGCTCTCCATGGATTCACGGGCTGTGAAGTGGAACCAGTGATATCCGTTTGTTACGCGACAGTTAATCTCTTCATATTCAACAGAGTCAATGAAAATATTGAAGAAAAAAAGTATAAATAAAACAAACATTTTTCTATGTTGTTTGTTGGTTGCAAGTGAGTCAGACTTTTCTGCATAAATATTTTACTTTTAGCTAGTATGTAGGATGGGATTCTAGGGGAATTTTTCGTTTCACATTTGAAAAAAAAATATTTTCTTTGAGAAAAGCAATTTATTATCTATAATTATATTGTTATGTTTGAACTTGTGAAAATAACCAAAAAAGAAAATGTTTGTTGTATGATTATTTGCACTTTAAAGAAATTTTTGTTTAAATTCAAAAATGTATTTGAGGACACAAAGTCATATACATATGAAATAATATTTCAATGTCAGATGCTAAATTTTTAAAGTTATCAGTTAAAGTTGTCACAGACACAGAATACTTTTGCCCAGTGCAGATAAATCCATTTTTGGACAGAGTGATTCAGTTTGATTTTTGAGAATCTAAACTACTACGCAAAATATGTTTTCTGCTATAAAATTCGCAAATATGAAAATTCCTTACAATCTTCTTTGTGCTTCAATAATAATAAAAAATGAAGACAAATGGTTTGTTCGCAAATATGTTACAAATTTGCAAGTTGGAAATTGTATTTTAAATCTCTACAGAACAAATTAGCACAAGTGCAGCACATTATAACAGCTGAGTTTTTTTATGAAAAAAAATCTTAAATGGCTAACTTCACGCAAATATCATAAGTTCGAAACGGTTTTTAAGAATTTCATAATTAGAAAAAAAAATAAAATACATTTCAATATTCTTGTCCATTTTCGTACAAAAACAATCAGAATTAACCATTTACTTCAAAGTCAACAACCTACAATAAATTAGGTCCAAACCATCTACAATCCACCTGTTATTTTTTTTTTTATTTTTTTTTTGTAACTGTACTTTGCCCTCTGCATGTGCTCTCTGCCCATGATACATACAAATAAAATAAACAGACCTAAAAAAATGCGTAAATAACATTGGGTGATCCACTACTGGCTGCAAAATTTCGAGTTTCGACACTATTTCCATACGAGTACATGGCCGTACATTTCCTGTTTCGTGTGCTATAGTTGTGGCCCCCTTATCTGAGTCTTTGTTTCTCTATCCTGCTCTCTCACACTAGTGTTCGCAAAAGTATAATAATATTTTTAGTGCAGTTTTTTGTTACTGTAATTTGCGCTCTGCTCTGTCTCCCCCGCATTCTGACGGGAATCCACATTTAGTGCTCCAATTTGGAATTTTACATTGTGTGTCGACCCCGAGGTACGATGGGAATATGAAGCCCTTCTGCTTCGTTATTTTAATTTGTAAAACACCTGTATACGTTGGTATGCTATATATAAGAGGAGACGGCGATGACGATGATGGTTATGGTTGCCTATCTATCCCTTCTCTTCGTCGCCACCTGAGGCTATCCGAGCGTCACTAGAATGCATAGTACGAGAGGTGGCAACGTCAAAAAAGAACTCATTTTCTAATGGCTGATTTTTGGATACAACACTTTTTGAAAAATCCAAAAATTTCATTTAACAAAAATCGTTTTAAAACACTAAATTGCGTTTTCTTGTGATTTTTTTTTAAAATCATTTTTTTTAGGTCTCCTGTGTGTGTATTGTTTTTGCACCATCAAATGTCAGGTTGTCAGGAATAGTTTATTTTATTCTTCTAAAAGGTTATAGAAGGTTGGAAAATGAGTACGAAAATTACTTTTTAACCGGTATATAGAAAAATGCATCAATTTCCACCGCCTACTCATATTTGAGTCCAGAGGCTGAAGGCTAACATATTTCCAAAAATTGGGCATTAGAAAATAAATGTTCAAAAACGTTGCTAGCTCTTAGACTATTATATATATTATATTTTTATCTGTCAGATACTCGCACGATGGGATACGTCAACTTCTCCATATTCTACCCTCGTTCTACATTCAACTTACATTATGTTGTGTGAATGAAATTTCTGCTTCTGCCGTTTTGCTGTTTTGTTGGCTTTAAGAAGACTCCTATGTGGGTGTGGATGTATCTAGAAAGATACACACTTCACACCGGACCTAAAATGCATATATATTTTTTTTATGTAAAAGAACAAGAACAATGTAACTGTTAATAAGTGATTTTTTTTTTCAAATAAATTCTTGCTATAATTTTGCACTTCTTATAAAAGATGTATGAATCTATTGTTTTTGTTTAAGATATCTTTAAGATACTTCTAGTGCGAGACAAGAGCAACGAGGAGGAATAGAGGGAGGAAATATGCGTCGTAAGTCCATCATTTCATATATTATATACATACGTTCATTGTGATGAAAGAAGCTATTGTTCCCAAAACGAACGAATCTTTTACCAGTCTTAAAAGCATCAACCTTAATATAAGAAGAGGCGTGCAAATGAAAAACAAAAAAGAATATATATCTTGTGTATAGTATAGGTTGATTTTAATAAGTCTTATTTTTAATGATTTTTCTTGTCTTGATGTTATAGAAATTTTTCAAAAAAAAAAAGAAGGTTAAACAAATCGCGAATTCAAAACAATTAACTGTGAACTTCACAGTTTCACATTCCAGAGAAAATAATTAACTTTTTTTTTAATTTGTTGTTTAGCACAAATTATTGTTTGTAACGACAATGAAGTTACTTTAATCTATAGAGTAATTCGTAACTAGACCAGTTAGGTACTTTCTACTGTAGTTAAAGTTTTACTAGAGTCATGTGTGATTATATTTAAATATACAAAAGGTCTTTCAGTTTGATGTGTTGGACGGTAATTTTGTTTAAGGTAACATGACTTAAAAGTGTAATAAAACAAAATATGTGAAAATAAGTATGATCAACAAGACAATGTCTAATGTATTGTCCCAAATTGCGGATATGTTAAGTGGTTGAGAAAATGTCAAGTCAAAGAATGACAATTTTTTCGCATCTGTTTTTTTTCGCAAAAAAAAAACAAACTCCAATGGAAATCGGAAATGTATGTAATGAGTTGAAGAATTAAATATTTTTTTTCATTTTTGACACAAGTACATACATATGTTTATATGTGCATATGTAATTTGAAGAAATTAAAAGAAGTGAAATTTCAAGACTATGAAATTCCCAGTCAGGAAAATTGAAATACAATTTGATTATATGATTTGACAAAATGATGAAGCACTTTGGGAATTTTCATTGACCAAGCTAAGGGAAGGCTTCGTATTTGAATGTTTTGCTTAGTAAATAATTATTACTCATACGCCACGGTGTTCAAAATTTTCCCATCATAAATTTTTTTAAAATTTGATTTTGTTTTTAAATTCTTATTTTAATTCAGTATTGATTTTAGTGCCTTCTTCTATTTCTTGCGAATGCACATTCATAGTAACGGTATCTTAAATAATAATTTAAAAACTAGAAATATGAATTTTCAGTATAGTTTTTGTGTTATCTCAATATCTTAACAAAAATATATATAACTTCTTCTAATAAGTATTTGTTGTTTATGTGACCTTTATATTTTAAATTAAAGTGGGTTTCAGGTCAACTTGTAGAACACTTAAATTAGGCACAATTAAAATAATTTCTTCTGTTACTTTATGGTAAATACTCAAAATAAACATTTATGTGCCAAATTTGAAGATTCTCCATCAACTTGTATGCCAGGCATTTGTATCCAATTTAACCCAGTAAACATTCATGGCCACATGCTGGGTTGGAGTGCCCAGAGATATACATACATACATACATATGTATGTATCTATCTTTTAAAATAAATATTAATATTCAATTGAAACTTTTTTTCTCGGTGCCTACGGCTTCTTTTTTACATTTCGTAGAATAATGGAGATTAAAAATATACCTGCATCCTACATTCATATCAAAATAGATACATTTTAACCAATTTATTAACATTGACAGTATTCCTAAGCCCTAAGGTGACAGAAGAAAGTGATTGAAAATAAAACTAGAAGTTATTATAAATTACTTAAATGTTATTTTTTTTTCTAGCTGACAGGTATTAGAAAACGACAATTTTTTTCTCAATATTTCGTAAAAATATAAATTGTCTTTAATTTATTTCATTTTGATTTAAATGCCTTAGCTGCTTGAAAGTGGATACTTTATTTTTTTTTGTATGTTTCGATGACTTTCAATTCTATTTTTGGTTGATTGCCTTAAATGTATCGGAATGTATCAAAATAAAAAAAAAAAATGAATCCTAAATACCAATCCTATACATTTTTTTTTGATTCACATTCAAGTCAATTTACATTGTTAAATCAATCAAGTTATTAAGAAAAACAAATTACAGTCAGGTTTTTTTTTTCATTCCATAAAATTTAAGATATCTAAATAATCTTACTTTCATCTTCATTTGAAGATTCTTCAAATGCGATTTCTTCAATGATTTTGAGAAGATACGAATATTTTCATGGTCTTGAGTATGTTTATCAAGGTAAAAAAAATAATATTTTTAATATATTGTATACTCCCTCAAAAACTAAAAATTGCTGAAGGTGAAGTGAACTTGTATAATTTTAAGGTTGGTACGTAGATATTCAAACAGCATCATGTAAAATTTCTGTATTAATAAAATAAATCAATTTTTAAGTATCTAATATTAAAAACATCATCGTATAAGTTAAGTATGCATATATATTATATGTACGAGTATATTCAAGCAGAATTTAATAGACAACTTTTTTCTCATCTTCCTTTCATTGTGTTCAAATTGCTTGTGGCTGGATATATTTAAAAAGTGCCTGCTGCTTCTGCTACACTCAGGTTTATAAAAACAGGTTCAACTACTTGATATGTTATTTTTTCGGTGGGAACTATAACTGGAACTTTTTATAAGAAATTTTTTTATTATTGAAAAAAAATCAGTTTAGCTGGAACTTCAAACAGCTTCAACCTAAAACTTTTTCAAAAAAAATCGGCACTAGTCCAAAAACTTGGAGTCTTGATGAAAAAAGAATAATCAAAAAAATAATCATATACTCAGATGATCAGAAAACAAATTAGGTAACAAGTAACAGGATTCATCTTTAGAAAAAAAAAAATGTTGAACCTATTTAAATGAAGTAAAGTGTAATTTCAACAATAAACTTACACCGCTATGCTATAATAATAATAATTAGTTCAAAGTCATAAAAAAAAACTTTTACAACAAAAAGGCACTTCACTGGAATTGTATTTGGTTTTGTTATAAATTGTTTGAACTTTTTTTGGGTGAGCTGTGAATAAGCTGTTTTTTTTTTTATCTGGGATGATTGAGGTGTGAAGCTAAAGATGGCTAGAGGCATAACAAAAGAATTAACCTGAAACTTTTTTTTTGTTTGTAATTTTAATTTTTTAAATGAAAAACGTTCTCTTTAAAGTATACACCAACATCATATAATTTTGTAGGCAAATTAATGAGAGTAAAACACAATTTGGATTAAGAAAGAAAAAAATTGTATGAATAAGTAATAAAAAAGCTTAATTGGGGTAAACGAGGCAAAAATGTTAACCTATATGCAGAACATGCTTTTTTGGATTTTGCCTTATTTTAAGAACATAATAGTAAACGTTGATGTTTTATATAAAGGAGTCTGTTTTTTATGTTTTGTAATAGGGTCTTGTAGTAGGGTCCGTCAAATGAAGTATACACTTATAACTACATACATATATTTATACAAACAAAACAGCATAAACTATTTTTTGTAATGTAAATTCTTCATTTTGAAAATGCCGACATCAAAACATTTTTTGAAAAAAATCTAAAGCTGCCAAATGGACTCTAGATTGGACAGTATCTATTTCTTTTTTTGTTGACTTAGACATTTTTTAAATCTGCCATTTACGGAAAATTAAGCGATGAAATTAACTACGGCAAATTATTAAATGTGACGGTTTGGAGTTGCTGAGCTAGTATTTTTGTTGACCGCTTTTATTCATACTTTTGGCCTAGTGGAAGCACTGCCAACAAAAAAATTACTTTGTTCGATAAAGATTGTTGACTAATGCTTAAAGATAAAAATAAAAATACGTCCTGAGCAGTCAGAAATATTGTACACTTTAATTTCAAATATTGAAATTTTTTTTTTCTTTGCAGTTTTATGAATGTAAAAATTGTTTTTTTATAAAAATGTGTATTTGATCAAATCCAAAAAAAAATCATAACAACCAAAAACTTTAAAAAAAAAAAATAAATTTAAATCTCATTTCATCATCATCAAGACTCCCTTCACATTTCATCTTTCGAATCTTATTTCATCGCTACTGCTTAAGTTTTCTGCACAATCATTAAGCAATTAACATCTATTCGGTTGCAATATAGATAAACTTATTTATAAGCTTTCAAGCCTGCCACCACAACACGACCATCATCATCTCAGGCTCTTCACGCCCAATGGCTAAATGGATTTCCTAATGAATTCACTTACACTTTCACACAAAATAGATCTTTCAAAAAGTAAACGTCATCTTTGTTATCGTATCGTTAATCTATTTATTCACGCAGCATGCAACTGAATTTGTTGTAAAATAGAAAAAAAAATAATATTTGCATTTTAAATTTGTTATTAATTTTTACGCATGTCAAGAGATTTCCAAACCCAACTCAGTCCAACTTTTCAACGACTTTTCCTTTTTTTTCCCATTCATTGCATGTTGTCTTGATTAAGTAGATTCATGTTTATCAAGACATTTTGACTGATCAATGATTTATCACAAAAATGACCTAAAACTAATGCAATAAATAAACATAACAGTGATGAAAACTTACAACGAAAATTACAAACCAGTTTATAAAGCCAACAAATCGATCGACCCAGCCCGAGAAAGACGCAGCTAAGAGCTTTTGTTTCTTTTAATGCAATCAACAAACGAAAAAAAAACATTTAATCTGATGATCGACGCGACGCGACGCCGACGGACGCACGGGCACGCGCCGCCGCTTAGAAAATCTAAGCAAGGAAACTCAGCGAACTTTGGCTTGAATCTTAATGTGCGGTTCGAATCCAAAGCACCAGCACAGGAAGTACGACAAAACCGCCATCGCCACCGCCTGCAAGTGCATCCGGTTTAACCTCCGGTTCATAAGCATATATACCTCCTTCTTGTCAATGCGTTGGTATAAAAATGCACATAAAATTTATATGGACAGGAAATCATTTCAATCAGCAACATTAAAATATCTCTTTCTCTCTCTCTGATGCCAGAATGTTTAGAAATAAATTAATCCACCAAAACAATATGACAGATTTAGGCCGTGTTAGAAAAAAAACCTCTATCTCTCTGTCATTGCAGTGATTAAAGTTTGCAAAAAAAAAAAAATGTATCTATGACAATATGAAAGATACAGGTCAACAAAAATCCGTATTTCCATTCATTGTTGTCGTTGTCTACTGTGAAGGGAGGAAAGGCGTTTTATGTGGCAAATAAAAAAAATATGCAAAAAATAATCTATAGGTATCTATTAAAGTTTCAAATTCATACCACAGACTGATTGATATACTCTTTATATACAGGTCGTCATGCGTGTCGCTTTCACAACAAACACAATACAATCGTTTAAGTCAGAAATTAAATGCTCATATCATAGCAGTGGCTTTGGCCAACGACGACGCATGGTAGCTACTGCGGTTAGCGTAGGCACCCGCCATACTTATTTTCTAAACTGTTTAGATCTTGACCTATTTATTGGAGGTGTATATTTTTTTTTTTTTGGAAAAATCATTCGGTGAAACGATATATTATTATCAGCTGGAAAAAAAATAACAATACATAACAATATCAGAATGAATATTTACGTTGAACATGCACTTAGAAAAATAAGTTTCATTTCACGGTAGATGAAAATTTATTTGTTTTGTAAATCATTTAAAAATTTATTTTTGGGGATGATAGAATGGAGAATGGTACACTTGAGCGTATACGCACTTTTTTTTTTGATTTACAATCATAAAAAAATAGTACATAATTTATGTTCGTTTTTTTTCAAATATATTCATATATTGAATTTTGTTCAGAAACTACTAATGGAAACAAATTATTTTAGGAACAACTTACATATCAAAATGGGTTTCTAACTTTCCGAAAAGCAGTACCTATTATTATACTTCTCCCTTTTAATTTGAAAACAGCTCCCCAGCAATAAAACACTTAATGCTTTTCTTGTTAAAATTAAAAATATTTGCTTTAGATTTTGTGAATAACCCAACTTGAATAGGTCATGTCTTTCACGTTAGCTTAAAATAAGGGTTTACCAATAATTGTTAAAAGTTTCAACTAGTATTGTTGAAAAATATTTTTGCATTAAAAACTATACATTGAAACATTAAGAAAACAAAAAGTTGATTCCTTTTCAGACCATCCCAAAATTTAAAAAATATTTACATATGCATATGGAAACAATTGTTTATTAAAAAAATCATCAAATTAGAACTTAACTAACATGTAACGGACTTAACTAATACGTAAGAAGCGTTTTCGAAAAGATGTGAAAAATGTAAAATCGTAAAATATACTGAGCGTTATAGTTTCCACAGATTATTTTTTTTTCAACTTAACTGAAACTAGAAAAAATCGTGTATGAAGGGTCTTATTTAGATGGGTGGGGAAATTTTCTAATAAAATGACTTAAAATGGAAAAAATATTATTAAAAAACAATAACAAAAACATCACCCTATCCTTTAATTTATTTGTCAAGTTAAGTTGTTTCAGTATGTATTCTTAGAAATATTAATTTTAAAGTTTAAAATTTTTGGATAACTTATAATTTTTTTTCTGCCTCCACCGTTTTTTTTTTATGAAAAATTGTCTAATGCCAAAAAAAAGTTATGATGAACTCATTAAAAATTTTAAAAATGTATAACATTTCTCAATAAAAGTGATCAGTGTGACCATATACCCAGAAATGCATATTTTGTTTTTAGCAATTTTAGGTGCACAATCAAAATTAATCATAAAAGTCTTTAACGCGATTGCTTTTTAATTTCAAAATTAATTTATTGGAGTCTTTAAGTTTCTCAAAGCTGGTTAGGAAGGAGAATTCTTTTTGGTAGAAAAACGTAATCACCCATTTTCAATTAATTGCGTTTAATTCCTAAACAGAAATCCAACTCTTTAAAAAATAATAAAAACTGTTTACAGCACCTTCCTTAGTATTTTACGATTTTTTTAAACAAATATATGTAAATGTGAGTTCTTTTTAAATATTTTGCGTTGATTCCGTTTCAAATAGTTTTTCCTTCAGTGTAATGTATTTCTCTTTGCATCGAAACATAAATCAATCGTATACTGTAAAACAATGGTTCAGTTAAGTTAATAAATAAAACAACAAAAATAAAAACTCTTAATACCAGTAACAAAAAAAGAAGTGAGGGAGTGGTCGAATAGATTTTTGATAACCGGCACATGTTGATGTTGGCCCCCTAAAATAAAATAACGGAAATAACAATGACGACACGACGCCGACCAGAGAGGAAGTTCATGTTGTACGAGAGACTGCATCAGACAATGAATACATTTTTTTTTGATAGTCAATCGATTAAATCCATGTTCATCGTGTTTATAAAAAAGATAACTGTATTGTATGTGTAGTGTAATGATTATAATAAGGAAAAACTATTTTGAATAAAAAAAAAATACTAACGTTTCTTTTAACTCTATTAGATAAATTATCATTTCATGATACATATTTTATCACAATGGAATAGTAACTTTTATACAATAAGATTTAAAGCTCAATCGAAATAAGAACATGAGCTGAATTTTGATATGGATAATGGCGGTCGATGACTTAAAAATGGCCATTCGTAGTTGTAGTTGCGTTACGCAATAAAAATAAAATAACCATATTTTTGTTGAAATTGATGGACATAGAAAAGATCTCGGGACAAGGAAGAATTTTTACTAAAGAAAAAACTCAACGCTCAAGATTTATAGCAAAAACTATTTGAATATATTCAACTCGCGTTATACTTCTGGTATATAATTTTATTTGCATATCTTGGGAACGTTTATGAATTAGACAAATGGAAGATGAAGTAAAAAAAAAAAAATATTAACATTTAACGGTTACTGCAACGAGTGACGAACGACCAACGACGAGACGTTTGGTGAAGGTAAAATTTTGTTAGTAAATTTATTTTCTATTAGAGATTTATATAACAGACAAGATAGCCACTGAATTTTAAATTTAGAAAGGAGCGGATAAATTCTCTAATTTAAACCGAACTATTAATCAGACTTAATAATTTATGGATAAACAGAAGACAGAACAAGAACCGATCTTCATCTCTTGTTATGTCATTTTTTAAAGATAAAAATCCCGTTCGAAAAAATTGTTATATAATTTTGGAAATGATTAACGATGTGAAATTTGAATTTTTGTTTTTGACAAAACAAATTTTAATTTTTAACTGTCAAAGTAGAACTGTCATAATGGTGGGTAGTGGGTATAGTTTTACGATACAAAATTGTTACTTCGACGATCTTAATTAACATATTGGATATGAAGAATTTGAAGCTAATTTAGATTCCGACAGCGAAAGGAATCAATGTAAAATTTGTTTTATTTATTGTTGTCATTCTGAAATTTTTCTCACGAAAGCAAAACCAAGAACCCTCAACACATCAAAGAGACAATCTCGAATAAAAACAAAAAATGGCATTCCAGCATAATGTTCACAAAAAAATCAATAACCAACCTAGCGAAATATACAAAACGTGATATTTATTTAAATTCAAAAGAATTAATCATTTAAAACTTATTAGGGGCCAGCAATATCACTCGTATATGTAATTTATTTCATTTAGAACTCTCTTATACTTAACGTCTCAAATGACAACGATCGATTGTTGTACAGTGTGCTAAAAATATAAAAATATAAGAACCATACAATTCAAGGCCAAGTACAAAATTCAAACAACAACAAAAAAAAATAAGTAAAAGAAATAATTAAAACAATGTTCCTTTTTATCGTTTCACATCAATCAGAAGAGTCTGACGTGCCAAATAGTTTCTGGAATTTATTCCAAAGAAGGCATACAAATACTATGTACATAAAATATCTTTTTCGCAAATGCGTTGAAATTGCGATACGACAAACGACATGAAAATAAATTGTATCCGACTTAAAAGCAGGAAAATCAAATGAATTTTATACATATATCTACCAACAAAAATAAGAAGATGGCAGTCTATGATTTGGGATAAGTGCTGATGGCTGACAGCAAAGGGGGAAAAAAATAAGAACAAAAAATTGGGAAACATTTTCTTGGATGTGATTTATCTAAAACTACTGCAGAGAAAAACTAAAATGAACAACAAAATAATAAAAAAAAAAAAAAAAACAGAACACGACGAATACGAACTTTCTCTCAATTCCTTAAACGTTTCTGGAGACTGGAGCCAACATGGGTACCAAGATGCTTCAATCAAATATCGATTTATTTAAATTTCAATTGCGCTTTCGATTGTTTGGAATTTTATTTTTGCTGTCGCATACATATACATATATGTATTTTGAAAATAGTTGAGTGAAATGGAGGACTTCAAAAAATTTAAAGAAACAGTTTTGGTTCATTTTAATCAGATTCTTCATTTTGTTTGAATTTTTCACTTTGATAAATTGTAGAATTCAAATATTTACCTACTCGTAATTTTGGCACAAATATATAAAAATTACAAAACATTTCAAAATCCCTACTCAACCAAAAAAAAAAAACGAAAACTTCAAATTAATAAACCAAACATCATAATAATTCATAATGGGCAAATACTTGCGACCCACTTGGCAAATCTATTTGCATTACAATTTGTTTATTTCTTCGTACAGGCTTGAGCCATCTGAAAAAGAGATTAAAACACTAGTAAGAAGGAACTATGTATAAGTACGTATTCTAGAAACAGAACGTTCGTAACAAAAAACTAGCCCAAGAGGTGAGTCGCGTTAATCAAGCGAAATCCCTCCGTTTGGTCCCGACCGTGCGTCCGTCGTCGTCCATAGTCGTCATCATGCATTGATCTTAAAATAGGAATTGGACAAAAATATATACAAAACATCTCCCTTATAGCTCAAGAGATAGCCCAGCACTCTGACGGCTATAATGGAGTGTCAGTATATGCACATATAATATTGGAATCAACAATGTTAGAAAAGAATTTCAAAATAAATATTAGTGTCAGTTCTATATTTAAGATTTTAGTTTAATTTTTCTCTCACTCTCCCTGTTATGTATTTTTCTCTCTCTCTCTATCTATCTCTTTAACGTCTCTCACTCCGTAACCGTGCGTCATCTGAGTATTTTGCAAATATTTCAGTCAAATGTGAAACTTTAGCTTCCCACATATCGTCGATGAAATTCCGTGATCGTTAGAGCTAGCTAGAGCGCGATTTATTCGGAATGCATCTGTTAGATACATTTTCTATATACCGACGCGAGTAAAACACACATCTTCCTTATAGAAGACTCGTTTGGTTTTTCTGTCTAGTGATGTACATCTCCATATGATGCCACGTTTGTTGGGTCTCCAAGTTTGGCGTTGTTTTTGTGGATTAATGACCTATCCTATTCACGTAAATTTAAATCTCTGTGAAATAAAAGGAAACTTTCTTTCCCATCGACAAATAAAATACATATCTTATAGTGCAGCTTAGTTATGGAGCAGCACCATCAACAGCGCCACCGCCGCGCCGCCATCCACTATCTGCGAAAGATAGTTTTGATAGAGGAGAGAGATGGGAAAAAGGGAGCAGAGGAGGTGGCATAATATATTGCCGTGTGGAACAGTCTCGCTGCCACTTTGGAAAAAAGAGATGTTATATGTGTAATGGAATCCCCTTTCATATATTACATGCAGTATTTTCCGTTACAATTGCTCCAGTTTCTGAGGTAATCATAAATTGCTTGAGATAATGGCGACGATGTGAAATCCTGGATGATGGGTGCATTGTTAGTAGGTATAGTTTTTTTTTTAATGAGCAACATTCTATTGTTTTGTTATATCGTAGAAATATTTGTCACAAATGTAGATGGCTCTGGCTGACTATCTGCAAGCTTGGATTTCATTTTCGTGACGAACTATTAATTAATATCACTCACTTTAATGGAATAAATACGAATCTTTTTATTTTACTCGAAGCAAATTTCTTTTTATTTAATTTTTTTTTTGTTTTAATTTTCTTCTCTAGGGAAAGAGTTTCTTTGCAATCAATGAGCAATTGGTGATTAGTATGCAAATGGCGTTATGGATTCCATATCCGTCTGCCGGTTTTCCGTTGAACATGCAACAGACATAATATGTCTGTGTCGGGTTTTGTTTATTTGTTTTTTGCTGTGTTCTTAGTGGGGGGATTATAAGAATGCTTGATTGAAGTTTTGGTGTTGCCTCACAAAGAGTTGGGGGATTTTAATTGACGTTTTGGCACATTGAACAGGTGGTGCGGTTATGTAAAAGGATTGTGGGAACATTTTTTTCACCCATATACATTTCTATTTTTAATTAATTATTGCAAATATTTTTGAGAGAAATCAGATGAATTAAAAAAATATTGGAGGAAAAAAGGGAAATCCCATTTTGATTTTCTGATAGTTTTGTAATTTTGTTTGTTTGGGCATTGGTGTAAGCTTAAAGAGTAAAAATTTCCGTTAAATTTGTATGTTTATTTTGTATTTTTGAAAAATTATTTCTAAATTCGACCATTTAGTATCACATTTTCACTTTAGGAGCAAGCGCAAAGATTGGTTGCTAATTAAATTGCAGATAATTATTAACAAAAACTTAAAATTCTATATTCCATTAAATTAAGAGGCCTCCACCCAAAATGTTTGCAAAGATTGTGAAGTCAATATTTTACAAGACGCAATGCAAATAAAAACTAATCTGCTTATTAAAGAATGACATTTTAGTTCGAAAATCGTCGTTCATATGGTGGAATTGTCAAAAATATACAATATCTCTAAAGATTTTTAGGAAACGAACTTAGTTTTCAGCGTTTTAAAGATTCACATAAGTTGGTTTATTATAATTTTGTTATTGACTTCTCTCCACCACCAGAAGAATAAAGTTTTAATTTGGTAAATAAATTAGTTGTATCTTCAAGAGGATATTTTTATGAAACCAATATCTTTCCTTTTAGTAACGATTACCTCAGTTAAACATCGTTTAAAGCAAATTATCAACAATTTTAATGTATTTATTTTTTTAAATGAATTTATTCAACAGCATTAAAATTCTGGCTCCATCTCCATAAGATCGAAGAAGATATTAACAAAAAAATTGTTTGGAATTAAGTTCGCAGTCCATTAAATTCAGACTATTTATTTTTTTTTGTGAATATGCATTCCAGTTGTTATTTTTAATTTCACATAACACCTCAACAAAAAAAAATTAAACAAAACAATTTAGTTCACACACCCACGTAAATTTTTGTTGGTAATACTTATTCGAAACAAAAGATACATCTTAATAAAATGTTAGTTAGTAATTGTTTTAACAAAATTATTAAAGTCCCATTTTAATTAATAAATTTTCGCAAGCATATTTTTTTTAAAAACTTTTAAACTATACCCAGCTAATTAATAATCAAGTTAATGATTTCCTCTTTTATGAGAATAGAAAGTCATGTTGATATTATTGATGATAGCAATAGGCAAGACTTTCTTGTTATTTTCTTTTCTATACAATCATCAGAATTCAGTGAAAGTAAATCTATATAGTAGGTAGTATAAGATTTAGATTTTTAGCCCAAGAGTTAGTTAGTAAATTAATATGGGCAATAGGTTATTTAAATGAGCTGCATAATTTTAACATTTTATACGGAGTTCATAGGTGGGTGAGAGAATTAGTTATGCTTTAGACAAAAACTAAATAAATACGCATTAGATAAAATCTTATGGCCTAGAAGTAAAAGACGACGAAGAAGCAGCACATTCGAAAAAAGATGAACTTATTGTTAAAGCAAATGTAAACTCGGAAGTAAAAGTAACCAATATTTTTTTAAGAAATCTTATATTGTATAAAATAAAATTAAACAATATAAGTAAAACCAAAAACAGTAAAAAAAAACTTTGAACTTTTGTTTAGGTTAAGGTTGGTTAATGCTGAATGAATACCGTCAATTAACAATAATAATCTCTGCCACCTGTATATTATTGTTTAGCATTAGATTACCCTTTTCTGATTAGCTTTTAATTTACCTCTTAAACATCAATTTATGTTAATGTTACATTAAACTAGATAACATGCGCCTGATAGTTCTCGGTCTCCATGTCAATAACCTTCACACTCAAATGCCCAAAGAAGTAGACTTCTTCAAGGATTTACCTATACGGAACAAAAAATTCGCTTTGTTCAAGCGATTAAGTCCAATTCGATTTAAATTAAAAAAATTCACTTGTTTTCGAGGTTTCCAAGAATTTTCTTTGCTTTTAAAGTCTGATGATATGAAAATCAGTAGAGCTTGAAATTCAAAAAAAAAAAAAAAAAAAAAACCACCCCAGTGAACCTGGGTAGATGTTTGTGATGGTTTGTTTTGTTCCTCTTCAGTTAACACAGAAGTACATAAGTATGTAAGTTGTACTCCCAAGTTATTATAAAATTCCCTTATATAAAAACCATGCATGACGCATATTTCGGGGAATAAAGGATTTTTTTTCTTCTTCAAATCTTTCGTTGATGGTTCCCATGAATAGAGGGTAATTTGAATTTACTCAACCTGTTGCTGAAAGAAGTTGTCTAAGGTTTTTTTTTTCTTGATTTTCGAACATAATGACAGCATACTCGTACCTACGTGAAATAAATAATGGAAGAACCAAGCAATTTATCAGGTTCTGAAAGCACAAAAAAAATGGGGGCTATACATTTAAGCAAATCTGGAATATAGATATGAATGAACTTTGTTCTGACTTTACAACAATTTTGTTTTGTCTATTTTTGTCGATGATAAATGCTTGAAAGTAGTTTAACTATTAAAGAATTTAAAAAGTTGTTTTCTACCCGCTTTGCCTGTTATAGCAATCCTATGTATAGTCTATGGGGGCACCTAATCTAACTACTGAAATTTTTACCGGCCGGCTCTTTGAAGAAAAAAAATGATGGTGGGTGAGTGTCATGAAGCAAGTAAAATGGTAAATTGGTTTAATTCCCACACGTCTCACGAAAAATAAATCCCCCTTTGTGCGGTAGTTTGAAGCTTGACTTCCTCTTTTTTTTAAATAGCTAATGGTTTGAATATAAGAAGACAAAAAAAATATCAAAGACAAAGAGCAGAGCTAGCTATATAACACACTCTGTCTAAGAAGAGTACCTAAATTTAAAGAGCTTTAAATTGCTTGGGATTTGTTTTTATTAAATAACTAACGACCATTTTAATATTTTTATAAAGACCCTAGCTTATATAATAGTAGTTCCCTGTATCATATTTAAGATAAAAGCCAATTTGGTAGGTCATTAAAGTGTATTTTTTCATTTTTCTGCTAAATTGTGCTATTAAGTATTTAAAGTTACCTATTTTCCTTATGGAAGTTTAAAGTTTAAAGTAAAGGTGTTATATAATCAAATTTAATAATTTTGATTGGGTATTGACACCTTTACAAATGTTAAAAATTATAAAAATAACTTCCTATCAATTTTTGAGAATTATTTTGTATAAATTATGTAATCAATTTATCAGTTTTCAAGGCAAAAGTTTTATGGAAAAGGCAAACAATAAATATTTTGTGGCCAATCAAAGATTGCGACAGTCTTGTCCTTGTCCAATCTTGTCCAATCAACTGATTACAATCTTTCAGAATTTCCATTTTCCAGTATTTGCAATCCCCGATTGCTTACGAATGCAATAAGAATGTCCCAGAAGATTGTAATCATTTGATTGGTAAAAAGTGAAAATGGTGGCAAATGAATGCAATCCTTAAGAGGAAAAATAAATGGTGATTCATAATGTGAAGAAGCAGTCTCAAAGTGATTAAAATGATAAAATTGAATTCAATGAAAGAATATTTGACTGCATTGAAAAGAATTATGAAAACCGTTCAATCGCTTACGAAAGAGATAGTTGAAGAGAGGGAAATTAACGAGAGAGAGAATCTTTTTCTTGGTGTTTTTTGAAAAATTATTTGTTTCTCCATTTTTTGAAGATTGTTGAACGAAGTATTGCAAAAATGGTTGCATTTTTGAACAAAGCTGATTTACTAAACAAACCAGTACCGTGATTTAGCTGATTCAAGTGAGTGCGACTAGTCACTTTTCAATGGGAAATCGATTAAGCTAGTAAGTGAATGATTTTCTGTTTTCTTGTTAACATTTTTTTGATTTTATTTTCTCTGTCTTTATCATTTCTTTCAAGTTTTGGAACATAAATTCGAATTTAACCATGTCACTAAATCGCTTTTGCGAGTAAAGTGAGATGAGTCGGCGAGTAAGGTGAATCCAATCGGCAAAATAACTAAATCTCAACAGAGTTGTTTTGTTTCTAATGAAAAAGAATCCGATATCGTATTATTAAAAAAAAAACAGAACAGTTCATCCCATTTCCAAACTGATCCACTGTCTGGTGGAATATTGAGATGAAGAAGTACAGACAAAATAATATCAACATTGCCAAGATTTTTTTTAAATGTAGGCAAATTTTTTTTTCAAATAAATTTATCAAAAAAATATTTTACAAGTGCCAAATTAGTTTAATTATTTAATTTAATTTAAATAACTATAATTTTTTTTCTTTCTTTCAAATTCAACTCTTTTATACAATTTTTCTATCACCAATGAAAATTAATGTATGGAAAGAAATATAAATAAAAAAAAATACTTAAATTATTTTGGCCTTCCTCCTAATAAAATGCACTCAATTGTTTCAAATTTATAATGAACCCTCAACAGACATTCACATCACAGCACTCACCATTCACCACTAATCCAGATCATCGAACCCCTCACCAGCCAGTATACATCATCAGTCAAGTCATTTGTTGGTTTATATCAAATTACCTCTTTACTTTGCCACAGTATAATAATAAAATAGCAAAGATTTAAAGACCAAAAGGGGAACCTAAAGTGTAATTTATTTTAAATTAATACCTCATAACAAGACGGATACCGCAAAGAGTCATTGTTTTGTCTCAGGTTGATTATTATTTCTATTTAAAAAAAAAATTGAGATTGAGATTGAGATACATATAATGTAGAGATATTGTTTGGTGGAAAATGGAGAGCAACCTATAATGTGTTGAATCTTGAGGGATATATTTTCTGTAACGCGAGACCATCAAATTGTGCACAACGCCCATGCCATCACAAACCAAACCGAAATACCAGAGTGATCTCACCTAACCTCAAAAATTGTTTGAGTACGCGATTTCACTCTGAGTCGGTTTTTTTTTTTTTTTTTAATTTTCCCAAACCCAAGTTCAACTTAACTTGAGCAATATCCACAACTACATAATATATTCTATGGTTTATGATCCGGTCTGCGTATATACTTGGGTCCCACAAAAATATTTTCCAATCTAATAAAACGAGCTTCTCCACAGCCACTACAGCAGATAATAATTAATCTTCATGCACCAACTTGAGCAATAATCGGTCGTTCCTGCGAAAGATCATTAGCATAGATCATTCAAGCTGGTGCGAATTGGTTTTTAAATTATATTACCTAACTAACCTATTACCATTTACCACCCACTATAGAAAAGTTAGAGGGCCTTTGGCTAGAATCAGAGTCGGATTTAGTCGTGGTTGGAAGTTGGTCTCAAGAAAAGAAGAAAAATACCCAAAAACGGAAAATATCAAAACCAAAAATTCAGAAATCTCAAAAAACATAGAATCCAGAAAACCCAACATCCTGAAAATCAAAATCCAGAAATCTTGAAAACCCAAGAGCACTAATGCCTAGAATTATTCATTTTCAAAATTTCAAAATTTTTGAACGTTTTATGCCTTTCTGGATTTATCTTTTCTATAGATTTTTTGTTTTCTAAATTATCGGTTTTCAAGATTTTTTGATTTCCATAATTTTGGGTTTCATTGTTATGGGATTTTAGATGTTGGGTACCGTGTCAATCAAAAAAGAAGAAATAGGATCAGAATATTCGAAAACCAATTAACCAATTAGCAGAACCCAATATATGAGATCCCGAAAACCCAAACTGGAAATATCGAAAACCCAAGATCAGGAAAACCGAAAATCCCTCATAGCAAAATGTTGAAAGGTTAGGATTATAAGGTATTTTAGAATTTCAGGATTTCAGATATTCTTGAAAGTTGATGGTTACCGCGATTTTACGTTGCAGAGATTTTCAAGATTTTTTGTCCGACTACTTTATAAAAAAATTTAGTTATTATAAGATCATACGCCACACTGAAGTCAAAGTATATTTGGTTTTAAATCCCAGAAAATATGTCCTCATCAAAGTGACATATGACACGTGCACTTTCAAAAGCAACGTTATGAACGTTCTTTAAATAAGACACCGCTAAATCAACAGTTAATTGCTTTACATTGCGTACCCTTAAACTCTATTATAACTTGGAATTAGCACATAACTTAAAAGATGTGACTTAAAACTTTAAATAGAAATTATTGCTTGCATTAGGATATTACCATAATTTAATTTTTGAGACGTGATTTTGATGCAATCAGAGACAATAATTTCATAAAATGGTATAATCATTCGGTAAATCCACCACTGGAAATATTAAGCAAGGAATTTGCAAAGTTAGCCGCTACCGCACAACTCTACTTCTCTGAAACTGTGCACGTCCACAAGCTGGCGCCGCAGCCGCAGCCGCCGCCGTAGATTAGAATTATAGCCGCCTACTTAAATAAAAAAAAAAACAAATTGTGAAAAAAATATGCAACATTAGCTGCCATTGTTGTTTGCTGAGTGTTTATTGACAGTTAACTGCAATATAACAGCGCAGTGCATGCCGTGCACCGCACGATGAGAGAGCCCCGAGAGAAGACAGATATAGTTTAGTTGTCCGCTAACCGCTTACATGCATGCAAATTAACTATTTAACTTGGCCAAGTTGACGGGGGGAATTTTAAAATGTCAAATATGTTATGCTGGTGGACTTGGCTTTATGGAATAAATTGTTGCTTATAGCGCTCCTTTACTCTATGAATGTAATGCAGTTATTATTTTACTATATTCCGTAGAAGTATAGAAGGCTTTCCCACGGTTGGTAATAAATATTAAATTTTATTGTAATTTGAAGGAGATAAAAAACAATTTAGCTAAACAAGATTGATACTATCCGGTTGCGTATTTCTAGTGATGGTTATTTGAAAGGTTTTTTGTTGAATTTTTTTTTTGAATGGAAAGATATTAATGAAGATTGGCTTTGATTTTTGTTTGGAGAGCGAGCCATAGCTAAAAAAAAAGAGAACTAGATGTATCACCAAGGAAGGTCTTTAAGATAAATTAAATTAATAACCTATGGGAAAATCAACTTAATTTAAAATAGTTTTAAAACGAATAGTAAAATTGTACTAATATCAATCAGCTAATGATTTAAAAAAAAATTATTAATGTACGATGAAAGTCAGAGATTTTGCTTTAATGATATTCAAAATCTATTAAGAATATTCTTAGAATCCGATTAGGTTATTCTTAAAGTTCTGCATATGGTTTTTTTTTTATTTTCAGGTTCAATATTTCTTAGAGAAAAAATTTACCTTTTTTATCATGTATACCTGTCAAACTTTTGCGAAGTCGGTTTACTGCCTACTAATCAACCTCTTAGAGCCTTCATTTATAATTTAATTGTTTTTCTACAGAATTATTAGAACCAATAAATTATGAGCGTTTTGTGAAGTTTTAATGATATACTTTTGACACTAATGAAGGAACAATAAATATAATTGCTTTTCTGACAGTTTATAAAATAAAACAAAAAATAGATTTTTATTGACTCATAAATAAGGATAAAATTCACAAATTCAATGATGACAAAAAAAAAAAAATATTAATATAATTTAAGACTTTAGTAAAGAAGAAATTAGAATGGTTTACGGAAATGATTAAATAGAAGATGAACTGATGGACAAAGCATGCAGTTAAAAAATTATGAAGAGGCAATTCTTTGTTTAGGGCTGACAACAGAGATGAGTCGAAATTTAAATTTAATTTTAATATTTAAATAATTATTTTAAAATAACAACAAAATATTTTTGACACCGTGGATTTTTTTAATTTAGTTCTTGGATGAAAAATACAAGTTTTCAAATTAGAGAATTTTACAGATAACCGAAATTCAAAATAGGTGAAACGGGCAGTTTTGTTTTCGTAAGTGTAGATATTAGTTTGAAATTTTTTTATTCCAAAGAATATTTTCTTTCTGAAAATACCTGTTCACACTCATTTTATGAAACACACTTTAAATTTTTTTTTTGAAAATGCAATAGTGAAAATGCATGAGTAAAAGAAGAAAATTTGAATATAATTTATGGAAGGCACGCTTTTATATTTTTTGTTTGACATTTCAACAAATCAATCAACACAGGTCTACACATTAATTAATTCCGTCAATCGTTTCAATCTTCTTCAAGAATATTAGTTCGTTCTTCCTGAACCCATCTCACGTTGTCGTCGCATCTGGCGATTGCAAATCAATTTATTTATTTTTTTTTATTGCATATCAATCTTTTTCTTTTTATTTTCCATGCACAACTTTTATTGCCGGAAAAATCCAGCCGCACAACAATCTCAATTTCAAGTGTAACTAAGTTATGAAGAAATAAAAAAGATACTAAAAAAGCCCATCAGAAAAAATTAAAGAGAGAGAGAGAGAGAGTGTATCTATCTTAAAAATGTGCAGTTAACATTCTTTCTAGTAGGTAAAATACAGTTGAAATAATTCACATGCTTCAGCAAATAAACAGCACGGTACAAGATATAGATTTCGAATACCAACCAACTTGTTGTTGAGACAGCGAGCGAGAGAGACGGCGAAAGACGGCTTCTTGAACATAGATGCGGACATACCGATTACCGATAGATTGTGTGTTATGCATGATTTATCGTTCAACCAAATGCCTATAGATAGATATACAGATACGCATAGATATGCAAAAAGCGTCTTCAATTTATTGCATATCTATTACGCGCCATCGCTTTGATAAACCGTTTTTTTTTCTTCTATTATATTTATTTAAAATGTTTGTTAGAAACATGTTGAATTAAATTGTCTACTTAGGTGAAAAAGAAAAACAAATCATTATAAGAATCTCAAGTTACATGTTATCATATTAATAAGCAGAAGAAGTAGAATTCCATCTTCGAAAACTATATAATGAAAATGCATTTAATGACTGTTCGTTGATCCAACGAAAAATTTGTTACTCCAATGAAAAAATTGTTTAGAATGTTTGTAATTTGATGAAACAATTATTTTATAAACAATTTCGTTATTTCAATTTGTATGAAAAATAAAACTATACATCTCATACTATATGCATTTATAAATTTTATAGACAATTTTTTATTAGATCTTCTTGAAAGGTAACAATTTTTAAGACATTTTGACTTCCGGACAAGAGATAAAGTGTTTATCACTCACTGATGTATTATAAAGATACACCTACTTTGATAGTTTGTAGATAGTAAATGTAGTTGCATCTATCTGTAGGAAGGTTTATCTTAATGCTTGATGGTAGGTAATACTATGAATCCGGTAATTTAACTGTGCAGGAACTTATAAATGAAAAGTTGCAATTACGGCAAATGTTGTATTAGAGTTGATGTATACCTATACGGCCGACAGTTAGTGTACTGTGTATGTTGTTAAAAGTCTCAATTGAGCATGAATTTACGAGTGGCACACTAGGATGATGACGATGAAGATGATGAATGCTGAAATGCAGAATTACAAAGTCATCATACGGGAAATCCACCGTAAAATAAGGAAAACGATGCAATTTTGATTTGAGGTTGAGTTCAGAGAGTTAAAGAGTATTTTTTTTATTAATTTATATACATACCTATGCACCTAAGCACTTAATGTGAATTAACAACTATAAATACATACATCATCAGAGTAGGTTAGGTGCTTAGTATAATTTTCTTTTAATAAGTGCAGTTTTAATTTTAATTGTAAAATTAGCAATTAAAAGGAAGATATAATTTTCCAAGTGGGTTTGGTCAGGTTGTAAAAGAGAATTATAATCCTTACTTCTTTATGTTATTGCCGGAAAAATAACATATATATTGCATTACAAAATAAATAAAATTCAAAAATATTAAAAAAAATAAATCAGAGATGAAATGTTTTGCATAAAGTGTTGGTTAAAAATGTAACGTTTATTAAAACGGATGCTTATATTTCTGTTCGATTAAGAGGACCGTCTAGATTGAATTTTGTAATAATAAACGTAAAAATTACTGTAGTCGGTATACTTCGATATTTGTAAGCGTATTAAGGGATGATAACGATCTAAAGATTATTGTATTCGATATAATAAACACGAATATTTACTTGCCTACACACCCTGATGCTTACATATATTTTGGTTATACCTGAGTCTTAACCCAAAATTATCTTCTGCCTACTACATTATTATGACCTTATAAGAAAGTAGAAGTATCTCTATAACAATAAAAGAATCCATATCGATTGAAAGTGAAAACTTAGATAAAACTCTCTTAATCATTATTTACACAAACAACAATTTACAAGATTACAAATATATATCACCTTGAAGCCTATTGACATATTTGTCTTTCCCTAAAATAAACAAATTCAATATTTTTAATCTCTTTCAAAGGCCTAAAAATTGATAAAAAAAAAGAATGTCAACTTTCATAAATCTTAAAAGGAAATTGATAATTTGTATTGTTTTTATGAGTCACCATCACGAAAGGTCTTTTATTTACCATTTTTTTACTATACATATATTACTACGCGTCTCATCGGCGGCGCTTAACCAATTTAATATTATCATTATACGGTTCTATGGGTTTTATAAAATTTACATAAAATCATGTTTCTAAAAAAAAAACGAAAAAGAAAGCTTTGATCTTGTTATAATTTTAAATATCATCACCTTTTTTTATGTACATATATATTATCAAAGCACGACAAATTTATTATTGATTTGTGACTTCTTTGTTTTAATATTCATAATTTTAAATCGATATTTGAATAAATTGAATTATCTGTAAAAAAAAGCAAACCTTTAAAAAAATGTAATTACTTCTTCAGAATCAAAAACTTTAAAAATGTGTTGTATTTCGAAATTATACAAATAAAAATTTCATAATATCTGAAGATGTCCTAAAGTGGAGCACATTTCGGCAATTCAAGATTTACAACAAAAGATAAAAACACTTACAAAAAAATTCAACCTTGTAACAGTAGCATAAAGTTGCCAATTCAATCAAACAAACCAAACAAAATCCATAAAAAAATGTGAATGTTTATCGATATCAATTGCTTAAAATTGGAATTTCTGCAATAATTGGTAGCCTAGGTTTTATTGATTTGTTAAGTATAACTTTCATTTTTTTTATCTGAATAAATTATGAATTTAACAACTTCTTTCAAAAGGTCTTTTTTTAATGTTTGTTTACTTAGCACAGTTATTCAGACAAGAAAATAAATAAAAGCATTTAAGCAACTTTAAATTATTATTGATCCATTATTGATGAGGAATTTCCAGCTTGGGATTGAGACCAATTTTAATACTTTTACTGTTGATTGAAATAATGATAATATTTAAAATGTTAATCGGCATAAGTAACAGTTGGCAGCATGAATGTCATTGGCGATTTTTCTAACGACATTTCGTGAAATTATGTTGTCATGAGCCGATTTTTGACATGCGGAATACTTCAGAAATGTTCTGAAACGTTGAAGCCAGAATAAGTTGGTACTTATGTTTTTGGATTTTTATGAGTAAACTTTAAAAAAACAAAAATAAATGTTTTTCGTAACGCTGATGTGATGTCCTTTTTGAAAAGTTATGAATGTCATATTAAATTTAAATAATATTTTTTTTCTTTCATTTTTCTATAGGAATATTTAAAAAATAATATTTGTTTTGTTTCAAAAAGATTTTTTAGTAAAATTTTTCAAGAGGTATGTGTTTTGGGATTTTTTTTTTGTCTGTGTATGAACATTGAACATAATGTAACTCTGTTTACAATGTGTTACAATTTTTCTTAATCCAGAACATTGTATTCTAAAATCTTTAAATCCAAATATTTACAAATGTTAAAAATCCGTTGTTCGTTAATTTGAAACTCCGCATACTGGTTTTCAAAATTTTTGAAATCCAAAAATCTACAATAAAATTCTGTCATAATTTTTATAAGTTTTTAATTTACGATTTGATAACTGTCATAAAACTTATTACTTTAATTTATGACTAATGATTTATGATCTATGATTTACGATTGTATAATTTATAAATTATATTTAATTTTTATAGAAAATAGTAAAACGACAAAAAAGAATTTGCAAAGAATTCACCTTTTCCCAGGTTTCAAATATTCGACCTTTGCCTTACTTAAATTTCTCAAAATGTTGCTTCATTTGATCAACCCATTCAATTACCATCATTGAATTATTAACATCGATAAAATTAACTCATTTACCAATTTCGCATAAAATGCGATCAGCCTATTAAAATTATTCACATTTTCAATCACATTGGCATTTACCTTGCATTTCCTTTTATTTTCAACATCATGTCTCTCCATGACCAAGGGTATTTATCCAAAAATGGGAAAAATCCATCATCACAAGTACAAGAGCATTCATTTTACTATATATTCAACCTCCATGTCGAACTACTAATATATATACTTAAAGGAACAACAACAAAATAATGTGAGCAATTTTCAGTCTCATAACACAATTATTTTAACATATAGCTTATTTGCAACTTAAACAAAAAAAATAACAACATGTTGTTGCCTTTAATAGCTACATAGTTGGTGGCAAACTATATGGGACTGCCAATTTAAGGCATTTTAACTATACAACACTTTATCCAATTACGGAAAACTATTAAAATTGAAAATTCAAATGAAAGTGCACCGATGTGCAATGTGAGAAGTGAGATGTGTGACCAACTATCCCAGTTGAAAATATTTATCGTGCTTCATGCATCCAGTAGATATGTGCTATCATCATATCTCTAGCAGCAACTTTGTGCAAGGAAACCATTTAATTTGTTTTTAAGACTTCGAGGGGAGGATAGATGTGGATGGTTATCCGCTTCAACTGACTGCTTCAATTTGCTACAAATCTTATTACAATTTTGCCTGGCAATATTCCTACCAACCTATAGCCCGTTTAGTTAGGCTAAATATGGGAAGTACATGTTATCCTTGTGCGTGCGAGGCGGCGTTAAAATCTCGCGCTCATATGGAATTAGTGTTATTGGCTTTAAAAGGAGAAACTGAAACAAGTTTTTATTTCTTCCTTTTTTTTTCAAAACACGCCACCAACAGATATTTGTGAAGGTATATTTTTCGAATGCCTAGTTTAAGTTTAATCGTTGCCGTCACCGTCGTCGCCCAGTAGCTGCCGCATAGATGTCTATACTATTTATATGTTTACTTACATCTTTTAGATAGTTAACGTACTCTTAATATATTATTACTATATAACCACTTGGCAGTGCGTGGCCATCATCCTTCCTTATTAGTGACAACATCACATTAAGATTTATCGTTATTATTCAAAAAGGAGACCGAGAGGGGACTTGTTGAATACAAATTGGCGAAAGGAAAAAATCAGGCCAATCCTATAAAAAGGAATAACTGGTCTGCTCTTCTGGCATGAGACGATATTTTATAATAGTAAAATCTATACCATCGACTATTTTTTGTATGCTGCTTAAGGGGTGCAGTAGTTCGTTGTTCATGTCACACGCATTTTACAAAGATTTATTAAAAAAAAATATATGTATAATATGAACAATGAGTAAGGATTTGAAAATAAGGAAAGGACAAAAAAAGATTCTTTGGTATTGAATTTCAAAGATGAAAACCTATAATTTATATCAACAAAAACCATGGGAGTTGCTCGCATAAATTATAAATTGAATCAAAAGTAGTTAAATCTGCAAATAAATACATAAGACATAAGATGCAAAATTCTGAAGCTTGATTTTAAGGGTTTTTCGAGTTTTCAAAAATTTACCACTTGAAGGGATGACCAGTAAAAGCTATTTTAAATCAATTATCCAAAAAATCCAATTAAGTTGTTCTCCGATTTCCAGCGCACCAAAGAAGCATCAACTCACACGCAAATATTGAAATAAAATGCTGTTTCATTCGATTCCGGTTTTACTCGATTCATTTTTGGGGACACCGAATAACTGTGAACATACGAAAAAAGCTAAAAGAAACCGAATAGTTTCGAACGTGCGTCGTCCCCTCAACATGAATCGGTTTTGTTGGGATTTTCAAAAACAAAAAATTTAATTTTTCAAAATTCTATGTCTTGATTAAGGGTGGATATTTCTAAAATTTAATTTTTAAGTATACCTATATTGTTGTACCTACACATTCTTAAAACTTGCATAATACTTTTTTTCTAAAAAATACTTTTATATTTTTTTATAAACGAATTTTTTTTTTTAACTGTTCGATTTTTTATAAATTCTCCCCACGACCCCTTAATGATTGGCCAAGAAGATTTTTATTATTCAAGCCTTTTTTCCTACATTCCAACTGAACATTAACAATGTTGTTGTTTGTGTGTGCAATGGCCAAAAAAAAAAAAATAGACTTTAATCAGCATCTGCAAACTTGCTGCTGCTGAATAGCAGTCAACCTCCTGCGTAAAAAAAAAATTTCTTAAAATAGTAAAAAAGTAGACGAACCTGTTCTCCAGAGGACAGCAGCCCCGTTGATGAAGATGACGATACCGACGACGATGATGGAGGCCAGCAAACGTTTCTCCTTACAAAGTGGCTGTTGCCATTGCCACCATTATTGGCAACGTGATGAGGCAAACGGCCAGTTGCAGAACTTGCATTCCCAGAGCCGGTGGTGGTGACGCGATTTGTGGTCGTGACGCTTCCACAACCGTTCCTTAAAAGGTGCAACGATCCATTGACAACACTTGCTGTGGGAATTATGGCAGATGTTTCTATGTTCTGCCTTCTAGCTGGGATCGGGGGCACCGTGATCTCAGGCAATATTTCAGAATTCTTCCTACTGCCCTCATTGGTGCGAATGTCAGTGGAGCACTTTCGATTGACCGCCGATGGCGGTGGCTGTAATGGCGTTGAGTTAGCCATGGTAGTAGTTTGGAATCCACCATTCTTGTTCGTCGTGCTAATGTAATCCATCGATTTGGATTGATTTGCAGAGGCGACAGAACCTCCAGAATTCAATGACAATGATCGAGCAAATGAACTCTTAAAATACCGACATGGTAAATTGAAATCAAAGTCTGGCGGCGACAAATCTGAAGCCGTTGTTGCTGCCACAGGGTGTTTTCCCTGATGCCCAATTGGAGTTGGCTGGCTTGTATGATTGGCTTTGTTGTTGTTATTGTTCGTGTTGAATATTGACAGCTGCTGCGGTTGGGATTGTTTTGTATTATTGATCGCAATCATCACGATTGTCACGGGTCCGTTGGTTGGTTTTTGGATAATGTTCTTTTGTTGGCGGTGGAAAATTCAGTTATTGAAGCAATTCATTGACATGATCATAAAATAATTTAACGAGATACACTTTCCAATATATACAAATTTTTAAATATCCATATAGCCTAAACAAGACACGATCACTTTTGAGTTTCACGTTTTTCTTTTCTTTTTTTGTTTTATTTTCCTTTGTAGCTATTTGTTGAATCACAATAACACACGAAAGATTTATTTTTCTTTTTTATGATTTTCACGCGTCACTAATTTTATTTGTTGTTTCTTTTTATTATTTTTTGGCACAGTATTTTTTTTTTGGGAAATAGATTTTTTTTTGTATTTCTTAATTTCTCCACAAAACAGGAAAAATCTAGGTGAAACCGATAGAAATTACGAAAAGAATCATAAATACACGAGAATACAAGCAGAACAAGAATAAACGGCCAATTCGTACATAAGTAACGGCACTGAAACAAAAAGAACTAATTTTAAATTCCGAACGAACAAAACATTCCCCGATCCAACATCGACGGACTTTAGGCAGAGACTGTGTGGAGCGACGAGCGAGCAATGAAATTTTCCAAAAGACGAAAAGGCCGACTCGCAAATCACAGTGGCTGTTGCAGGCAATATACCTCGGCATCGGCATGGGCACTCGGCATCGGCAGCGTGTGAAAAGTGATCATACATAGACAAAAATACAACAACAACATAAAACAGCATGTGACAAAAAGTGCCGCCGAAGCGGAACACTCAAAGGTAGCGAATTCATTAATTCTCTCGAGAAGACATAAAAAGTGTTGCCGATGGTAATTTTCCGGGAATGAGTAACAGGTGGTTTTATGATTTTGTGATTGGAATTTTTTTCTTATTGAAATGGTACTTTGGAATATTTTGATGAAGTATTTTTTAAGTGGTGAATTAAATAAAAAAAAAAAATATAAAATATAAGAAGGCCAGTCGGTTGGGCGCCATTTCTATATTAATCAGATATTCAGTTTTAAAGTTTTTTTTTGTATGTCAAAGGAAATGTTTTAGAAAATCTTGAAGAAGACATCGTAACTTTCACAATCTCTAACCGATTTTGATAAATGATAGCTCAGGCAATATGACATAAGGAAAACATTAAAATTTAAGATCAGACAACTTGTCGAATGTAGCTTGAAATTCAAAGTCTTCAGAGCCGAAAGCACCTTTAATGTTACCTTCCCTTATTACTTTAACGAGTCTCGACTTAGGTAAAATTGATCTTTTTTGTTTTATAAAATTGACTTTTAAGCCTTTGGACGCATGCCTATTATTATTACCTATATTTATTTTAAACTCCAGTGCTTGTAACTTAGCATAGTTCTCGAGATAAACATTGCAAGTAATTAATAAGTATTTGTTATTATTGACCATCGGGACGAAATGTCATATTTATGTACATTCAAAATCGGTTCATCAAAAGTTCTTACCAAATTCTAATTTTTTTTTCATGAATGTAACTCAACAATAGCTTTTCCATTATAAATATTTTTATACGTGCGTAAGAAATGTGCTTGAAAGTACTAAATAATTGACATAGTAAACACTGAAACATTTTTCTCTCCATACTACAATTTCAACAAACACGTACACAACACAGCACAGCTGATTTTAATATCCAATCCAAAAGAATGGAATCGAAACAAAACACATAAAAATATATAGGTTTAATAAAAAATGTTTTCCACTATCTTTACTATGATCATCAACGATCTCATTTCGTTTGTTGCCTCACTGCGGCTGCTATCTACCTCAATCATTTATCTATGATACCTAGTTGTGTGCTTTTGTATAGGTACCTTTATATGTTTATAGATTCAATTTTATTTTCCGCCAGTTCTTTATGATTTACAGATATGTTTTTCCTTGCTGTTGTTGTTGTTGATGTTGCAAAATTTCAACAAAACAAGAACAACAGATGTTTTCTGTTTTCTTATTGTCCTCTCCTTTCTTTTGCAGGTATACTATATACATAGACAGGGCACATGGAACAAAACCTCTTTATGTACAATTGTACATTATTTAAATTCCTTCGATCAATTTTTTTTTCTTAATTGTGTCACGATTATGTATCTACACTCCTTAATCAACAAATTCATTTTGTTAATGAAATTATGAAGTTAAAAAATAAACTTTATTCAAATAGGAAAATAAAATATTTTTTTTTCTATAATATCTACATTGCTTCCGAACATTGCTTACAGTTCTATAATTTAATTTTTGAAAACTCAACTCCCAAAAATATGCTTTAATTTTCTGTTTGACTTGATTTTCATGAATTTTGATAATTTATTTTTATGGTATGCTCTTAGGCGGACATGGAATATAATTGGGACAACACTGTCCCAAATAATATTAATATCCGCCTAAGAATATATATAAAATGAGGAATAACGGTATAACGTTACAACTATTATAAGGTGGAAACATCTTATCTTGGAAATATACATGTTAGAGAAGACAAGACAGGAGCTTAAGGAGAAGCGAGTCAAAATTTTTTTCTTCAATATTTTGAAAGTCTAAGAAATTTTAGCTTTCATTTAATTTTCCACTGAAATTGAAATGTCGTCCACGTAAGTAGACTCATCATTAATAGTCTGTCATTTGAAATTTTGTTTTATGTTCAATCCATCTTACATAAATGTGTTCTCTTTAATAACTTTTTCAAAATGTTTGAATGGTGAATTGTATAGACTGAAATTACGTTGAATTTTAATTTTGAATATTGATTTTAATACTCGTAAGAATGATAACTTTATTACTTAGACAAAATGCCTTTATATAAAATTAATTTTATCATTAAATTTGAAAATCAAGTTGTCAAGACGCTATGTGATGGTGTGGATAAAGTAATTAAAATCGATTGTGACAAATATAAGTGTGAAATGTTCACTTTATGTCATTGTACTAATATTGACATTAAAATGACATTGTTTCGTCTTAAATATATGTATGTTTATTTTATCAGAAATAATTATTATCAATCTAGTTATATTCTTTAGTACAACTAGTGCATGGTCATTAATCTACAAAATTTGTTGTTTAGTTGAGATTTGATTAACTATTGGTGAAAGATATATCATTATTTATAACAATCTGAAGATCTTGTATTTTGTAAGAAATTAAAAGATCAAAAAATAACTATTGGTTGTTAATTTTATCAAGTTTATTTGTTATTTTTTTTTAATAACTTTATTAAAGATTTCGATAATCAAAACAGAATGGCCAAATATTAAAAAAATTGTTTGTGAAATTCTTAAATGCAACCTTCTTTGAACTATTTGTCTAGCTATTATAACAAGATTAACGATATTGGCTTGTTTGTGAGAATATATGAGATAAATGTTTCAATCCGTTACAATATTCGCACTATTTTTTCATTTCAATATTTCGAAGGAAGGCACTCCAAGCTTCAAAATACTTTTCAATTTTTTATTATACCACTAGTTCAAAATCCAATAAAAAAATCCAAACCGATGTGTGATCTTCTAATTGTTTAATTATAGGCATAGTTATATTTAGAATAGTTATACATAGAAATTTAAATTAAAAATAAATATTAAAATGATCAAAATAAAAATCATTTTCAAGATGGTGAAACCTTGTAGAAATGGTACACTATGGCGTATACGCACTTTTTTTATTTTTTTATTTATAATGTTACATGCGTTCAGCTATATATAAGTATTTACGGTTCCATTTGAAAATTCAATATTTGGGATCAGCTATTGCATATATATATTCAATAAACTAAAAAAAAAATATCGTAAGAAATACTATTAAGAAACAAAAAAAAATTATAAACCTTGAATTGAATAAAATACTAATATGTGACAATCAAGTCCAATTTGATAAGCTTTCCAAAAATTACGCGCAATATTTGATTGCATCTCATTTTTAATCTTATCAAAATGATAACACGCATTTTAACTACATATATTTGATTTCATAGTAATATTTCTTTTTAAACGAAAGAAGAAACTTATCAACTCAAGAAAAGTAAAAAAAAGAGGCATGTAGGTGGACACGTTTGTTAATTGAAAAATATTTCAAAGGGTTCATTACTATTGGTAGATTTCTTGACAAGAAACTAAACTCATGAGCAGATGCTCTAGTCTAAATCCTGATGCTAGATTTGAATTATTTAAAATTTACTTATCTAATCTACATTCCTATCAAGCAGTGCCAGTACATGTACAATTGTACATGTATTAAGTATATTTAAAAATTTATACAACCGAATTTGTTTAAAAAAAGTTCAATATTAAAAAAACGTGTTTACAATTCCCTTCTTATCTCTTGACTTTTGAAATCGAAATCAAATACTATACTATACTTGAAATCAGTGACTGAGATTGGTCGGATGTTTTAGTTGAGCCTATCAATGAATAGGAAAGCTAGGTCATATGACATATGTAGGGGTAGATTAATAAAATATAAAATTTGTGAAAAATATATAACCTTGATAAGTTTGTGTTATTTTTTTTTACTTGTTGAGGAAGTGTATAAAAAAAAATCTTGGGTGGGCAGATTTTTTTCATTCAAATGACCAATAATTGTGATTTTGAAATGCAAAAAATATTTTGGTACTGATTGCAAAATGCAATAAATTTAAGTTAAGTTAGAGGGAAATTACTAAAATGAGTTATTCACCTTGAAACGGTTTCGTAAGAATGGTGGGAATATTTTAGGGATAATTAAATTCAACTAATTTAGAAAAAAAGCTGGAAATGTAACTTTCTTGTACTTTTGCCAATCAATATATTGGGTGAAAACAAACAATTTATTCCTCGATCATTTATTTTTTATTACCTATATATATATTGCCACCTGATGTCCTACCTTAGATACTTGTAGAAGCGAAATAAATTATCTCATGATTAATAAATCAATCGGAGTGAAAATACTAATTATAGGTACTTAATTAAAGTTAAACTTAAATTAATATCTCATTTAAAAAAAATTAAACACCATTAAACATGATGGTCTTTGAAACAATTTGTGTGACTTTAATAAATTGCTCTTAATTTAGTACATAGGAAATTCATACCTACACAATTCCATCTCAGTTTAGTAAGTTGCCTAACAACACTTCTTTATTATTCTTAGAGCTGTGTGCTATTTAGTATATCAAAATTGACCCAAATTAATAAATTTTAAATTTATATATGTGCTTCATAGTCACTATAGCCACGCACTGACTTAGTGTTCATCTAAAAAAAAGTATTCGTTATATTCTACCATAGATATTATAATGAACACATATTTTATCAAGGCCTTTAAGTCTTCAAAAGCCAGTATGGTGTTCCTTTGTGCACTTGCATTTTCTTTGATATTTTTTTTGTATATTATCACGCACTTGCCTTATGTGCCGAGGATAGTTTTTTTTTTTTTTAAAGAACATCTCTTGTCTCGAGACTCTCATCCACTACAACCACCCAGAAGCCACTAATCACGATGATGGCTTCAGATTCTTTCTCATGAAAATCAATTGTAAAGAGTTTCAAAAGAGCTTAGTTGGATGAATTTGCTAGGCATCTCTAGATTTATGCATATTCACGTGCTTAGCAGTTAGTATATGCTAACACTCCACATTATTAGATTGATATCATGAACTAGGTATACAATAAATTTTGAGCAAGGGTGTTTACAAATTTGGGTTAAGGTACACTTCACAATTTTTAAATATTTTTGTTTTGAAAATATATGCTTTTTCTTTACTGGCTGAGTAAAAGATACATATTCAACTATATGTGACCTAAATCAAATGACTTTGAGTGTACATTGATTGCGAATAATTTTAAAAATGGATGTAATAAGTTAATTCTTTAAACGTAATCAATACGAATATTTTGATAAGAAAACACTCTTATATGAATGGGTAGATAAGCTTTAGAAGTCCAGTATCTCAGTAAGTTAAACTTAAGCAACTTGTTGCACAATTTCATTTTAATATTTTTTTTTAATTGATCTGATGTAACAATATACACGATAACATCAAAGTCGTAATCCTGTAGGTACTATTGTCTATATGTTTTGTTTTTGTTAGTATAAAGCTTTGCTACAATAATTAGTGTCTATGTCAATTAAATATTAAAATATGTTTATATTAAGTGGGTAAAAACAAGTTTTGTATTTGAAAAGTATAAACATGCACGAAAAAACTGAAGCTATGAACATTGTTTTTATCGTTTAGAGCGTTTACTACGTACAGAAAAAGTTGTCACAAGCCGGCTATATTTCTTAGAAGAATTATTATTTCTTATTTGCTTTGGTGAATGACGAGACTGAGTGGTTTGGTCTTGAGACTTAACGTATTATTGGGAGTCACACTCGGCGCGCGGGGGTTTACCGCATTTATCAATTAGAATAAAATATGCGGTTTGTACGTTTTGTGTTTTTATTTTTTGAACATAAAATATATTAGGTGTCTAAATAAAAATATTTACTATATCTGCATGCGTAGATAGATATTGTTTTTTATCAATAAACCGGTGGAGAATACAAAAATAATTTAGCTTTAACTGATGTTTGAGGTACAGTCAAATCGTAAAGTATAGATTTATAATCCGGTTATTGAATGACAGAGCAGTGCTTATGCTGTCATCATGATGACTTTCAGTATTATTATATTTTGTATTAATATATTCATTAGATTAATTTATTTAATTAAATTAATGCATGTGAAGTATTTGGTATAAAAATGTAAAAGTTATTATATTAAAGACCAAAAATATTCAATAACGTGAAATTCATTCTTTGAATTGTTTGAATAATATTTATCTAATTTTTGATGAAATATTAATTAATGCAAAAATAAAATGTATAAAAGGATTACATTTTCTTTTGTTGGAGATCTTAAGAATAAACAAAAAAAAAAATAACAAAAAGAACGATGTCATTAGAAAAAAAAGTTTGGAGAAAATCGCCAGACAGAATTGCGGTGCCAATTATTGTTATTTGCACATATATTTTAAGATAAAAAAATACATTTATGATAACTTATTTCAATAAATAAATGAGTTGATAAATGATTTCTATGAAAACGCATTATTTAATTCAAGTATTATAGACCCTGAAGATGAGGCTACTGCGATAAAAGACTTTGAAATAAATAGGAAGGAAAAAACTATTTGAAAATATCTCTTTCATTATAATTTTACTTAATTTTTTTTTTAAGTTTATTAATTAATTAAAGGTTTCCATAAAACAATTAACTAAAAAATTAGTATTTTTACCTAACACTATACATATTTCCTTTGTTAAATTTGTATTAACAAAAAATAAAATACCAACAAAATTTAGTTAATTCAATTTGTCAATGACATGAAAAAATCTCAACCAACCGGTAAATCTTTCAGCATAAATATTATAATAAATCTTCCCTACCGCCCACCAAGAAAAAAATTAACAACAACCATGATACAAAACAGCCCTCCAAAACATGTCTAATTCTATGTCTATGTCAAATTAAAAATAAAATTTAAAAAAAAAGTGTTTTTATGTTTGTCACGTTCCTCAACCTACAATAATTAAATTTATTTTTATACATCGTCACCCAATTTTGATTTTGATTTTTTATTCGATTTAA